>OZ025295.1:405490998-406197998 GCA_964019185.1 Maratus speculifer
TAGAAAAAGTATATCTTCAGTTTTGGGGGGCGGGGTATGTAAATATTTTTCGTTTCGATAAGTTCTGCCTTCTTTTCTTTCCTTTTTTTTTTTAATCATTTAATTCAGTGGGGCGGATGGGGATGCATGGAGTTTTTCAAATAATTTCTATTATGTAGAATAACATGTAAGACAAATTGACCTGCGTGTTTCGATCTTTTAACGTATAAATATGCACCTCCTCTAAGAAATAGAAAAAGGATAATTTTCATTATTTGACGGCGGAAGGTGTGTATATTATGCGTTTCCATGGATTCTGTTGTTTTTAAAAATATATATATCTAATACTCTGATGTGGGTATACTTTTTTAACTATTACTACAAAAAAATATAGGACAAAATATTATAACATAAAGTTATAAAACATTTTTTGTGCTCACTGTGCAACGGAAAAAGAAGTATCGTAAATTCGTGGTACTTACGGAACCCGTTATTTTCCAAGTGAAATATCAGTATTTTCTTTATAAAATAAATAAAGCTTCTATAAATGCTCTTAATTTTGCCTTCTTTAACAAGTGATTTTCAATAAAAAAATATTCTTAGTATTTCTTATTGAAATGAAATTGAAATGCAATCTTATTGAAATTATTTCCTATTCTAAAAATTCCAGGATCCTTAGGAACTCCCCTTAGGAAATTTTAGTTTTTTTTTTTGGGGGGGGGATTATATGTTTTCATAATTGATTAATTACTGCAAGAACAAAATAATAAAGCAGAGAATCTTTAGACAATTTTTGTTGGTATATCATGATTTTTTCTAAATTAATCTGCATTTTGTTCCATTTAAAATTGTTTTTCATAAATTTAACCGCTTGGAGGGGAAGTTCAAATTTACACATTAGAACATCAAAACAAGTACGTCGAATTTTAGAAACCATTTACTGGATAAAATAAAAATCCAAATAGAAAACTAAATTAATATATTTCAATGTATTTTTCTAGTGAAAAGCATAAAAATCCTATACACTGTAAAAAAATTTGACTCATTTGCTACAGCGTCACTCCACCGCTTTTATAGAAAACGGTTACTTTACTGCGTTATGGAGCATTCTCATTGGTCATAAAAGAGATATTCTATAAAAGCTGTGGAGTGACGCTGCAGCAAATGGGTCAAATTTTTAACAGTGTAGCACTATCGAAATAATCGCCACGGGTGATTTTTAGGAAAGGCTATTCCTGCAAAAGACGAGGAATTTGACGTCAAAAATTCTGCCCAATCAGTTTCGATTAGGGAAAATCCCGTTGGAAAAGCCGAAATATGTATCGATTTAATATGCTCGATTACACCGTGATAAACGAGGATTAGAAATAAACATCAAATACAAATGTTACGTATTTTTGTCTGTAGAATCCGAATCTGCAATAAAAAATGGGGGTTATAATTTATGATTTCAAAGTTGGACCCCCTCTGACCTCCAGGGGGTCGGTTGCGAAGGTCAAATTTGGTATCACTGAGTAGCTTATTTAAAAATATTTAACACGTATATTTACGTTTTTTAATCTTATATGTATTTCTCGAGTTATTCGGCCGTTTCCAGACTTTTCGGATACCCTGTATATGTTACCAGCCAAACCCGATTTTAGGCCAAACTAGTTTATCCTAACGCACATATGATAAACGAGATTTTCCTAAGCGAAACCAGTTTATCCAAATGAAAATATTGAGAGTTTTTATAAAAACTGCTTATGTTTTAAACGTATAAAGTACTACGAATAAAATTATATAAATATATTTTATTGAAACTAATAATTTTTCTATTTAACCAACTTAAATCCATCAAAGTTGATGTCAAAAATCATTGTTGAAACAACACCGAGTGTCTTTCCAGTTGTGTTTGGTTGTGAAAACACTTTTTTACAATATCCTTGAAATACACCAATATGATATATGATGCTTCAGGAAATTTAAAATTTTTTATTAACTTTTTTAAGAAGAAATATGGTATAAAATTCGGTTTTATCCATTTTGAAAACCAAAAATAAAGTTTGGGAAAGAATAAATGAAAGAGTGTAGGTTTTGTTAAACACATCTGCTAAATCGTGAATAACTATTGTGGATCCAGAATCTGAAATTATCCAATATATGAATGGCATCATCAATTTAGATTCGAAACTTGTCCCATCACTGAAACATCCAGAAGTTGTAATCCATGTGTGCAATTAGGGAGAATTATTATCAGTATAAGTCCACGTTATTTGATATTCATGCTTAACCTCTTTTCACATAAACAAAATTCCAAAAAATAATAATATTTAGATATATTTACAACTTTTAGCTTCATAGTTTTAAATGTTCAATGGTGCCCCAACTTTTTTGTTCAATTATACCCCATCACATGGAATTCAACATTACAACCATGTACTCAATTTCGCTGAAAATTTTTAATAAGACAAGTAACATAAACTTTACATCTTTATTTAAGTATTACATCTTTATTTAAGTGAATTCAAAATTTTAAAGATACAAAATTTTCAACAAAAATCTTGCAATTTTATTTTCTTAAGTTTGGATTAACCCTTTGAGGGGCGGTGGTATATATTATATACCACTTACGATTGATGAAGATTTACTCCAGAAAAATTTTATTAAATTTCCATTTTCTAACTTTGGTTGAAAACAGTCGTGAAATTGCTTTTCCTCTTTTTGATATAACTTTTTTACAAATTTCCGGTGGGAGTTCAGAATTACTCGAACGCAATTGCTTGCCCCTCAAAGGGTTAAAGAGGGAAAAAATACATACCTTGCTTAGACAATATTCTGCATACAAAATTGTGCAGCTTTGTATACTTATTGCACTGAAGCATTAGTAATTTAATGCCGTAGACATTTTTACAAAATAATTTATTTGAAGGAAAATATTTAGAGTGTTCAAAGGTGTCCCTCTCCCCTATACTATTCCATCCATTTAATATTTTTATTTAAAAAGTTTGTAATGATTTAAAACCAATTAAAATCCAAATAACATTTAATGTAAAGCATTCCAAAAAATTCCAAAAAATATTAGAAAACACAAAAGTTTGATCATTATCAAAGAATATTGAAGATTTGAATATTTAATATATTTTTAAAAACTACACTAGTGTTTAACAGAAATTTTCAAAATGAACTCTCAGAATCCTTTCTACGTGAAGGTAAAATACTTTTTACTTTGAGTAGAAACTGTTCTAAAATCTAATAACACACTCTTTGTCTATTTCGTTACTTGCAGTCGATTTCGATTTATAAGAGTTGACGCAGTTTTATTCTTTTTATTCAATTTCACCTGAAACAAATTCAGTAAACGGCTACACATAATTTGCTTCGAAGTATATATTCAACACATAAAATGTACCTCAAAATAAGATTCAAATTTCATTTACTGTGATATTTTTTTAGCCCACAAAGTGAGATTTAAACTCCATTTATTATAAATAAAGTTATATTTTTCAGCCAGACAATAGAGATAAACAAATGAAAGACATGTACAAATTTTACCATCCAGATTTTCTAGACAAACGAGGGAACGAAATGCAAAAAATACTGCATCTTTAGGAATGAAAAAATCGGCTTAACCCTTTCCGGCGCAGACAAATTCTGTTCGTAAAATGAGAATTTGTTGACTGACACCGGAATTTCCAAAAGACTTTTTCAGAAATTAAGAATTCACTGATTTAGACTGTCATTGTAAAAGTAAAATTTTACTAAAATATTACTGGTGCCGTTTGTTAGTTTGGAATTAAAATCAGGTGTTGCCGGAGTGGTAACACTGCGCCGGAAAGGGTTAAAGCCGAAATTACAACTTTTGAAAAATACATTTTAAGGGTTCAATTTTCAAAATATAAATGTAGTCAAACAACACTGTATAAAAAATGTAGTATTTAATTTTTTTAAAAGTATCACTAAAGACTAATACGTCTATAAAAGAAAAAAAATCTGATATTATTCTTAAGTTAAAAGATATCATTTATATCTCATCGCTGAGATTTTTATTTTTTTCATTTTAAAATTTTCGTCGTTTTCGGTTAAAATAGTAATAAAAGAAATGCAGATTTTCAACAACAAACTGCAATATTATACCGTCTGAAATTGGTTTTTTATGTAAGAATTATTCATTTCTTCTCAAGTAAAAACAGTTTTATCTCAGTGTCTAATTTTGAATGTTAAGGCTCATCTCAATAACAATATAAACATTTGATCTAATAATAATAAGAATAACTGTAAAAATTTAAGATCAGTGCGAAATTTAGATAACTGCGCAAGCGCATAATTAAGTCTAGAACCTATTGAATTTTCTAGGAAAATAGAAAAATATCAGCTTAGTTTAGCTGGTTAAGCCGTCAGTTTCAAGCTGAAAAACACTTGAGAGAAACCGAATTTCGCTCTTACACCTGCCGTAATGCTTTCTTTCAGAAAAATATGCAATTATTTTTGCATAAAAAATTAAAATTTTAAATAATAATAATTAAAAATTAAAAATTAAAAATTAAAATTTTAAATAATAATATTAATTTTAAATAATTTTATTTTTAAATAATTTTAATTTTAAAATAAAATTTTATTTTAATTTTTGCATAAAAATTATTTTCTCATTAAAAGAAAAGAAATAAAAAAGGAAAAAAAATATTTAAAAATTATAAGAAAAATTCCTAAATCCCCTTGTCATTTATGGTTTAATAATTAGGTCATATATAAAAGTTAAAAATAAAAGTACGGTAATTAAAAGTTATTTATTATAAATTGTTAACCCTAAATAGTAAATTTTAAGTTCAGAATTTTACAATTAGACTGATAAAAGAAAAAAAAATCTCAGAAAATTTAAACATCGTGTGATAAAATTACAAATACTAATTTTTTTTTTCTTCAAAATATAAGACTGTGAAGTAAAAATAAATGCCTTGCCCAATTGTTTAATATTTTAAGCTAAACTAGTTCAAGAAAACTAGTATAATTGGTTATAAATTATAAATTCGAAATAACATCACTTCATTAGTTGAGTAAGTGTCTACCAATTTAAATCTATTGGAAATCACTTACTCAAACATTCCAAAATTCAGCATTACTAATATTAAGAATTCATCAAATTTTCAGTTCTTAATTAATTTTAATACTACTCATTAAAAACGCAGAAATTTGTAATGAAACTTTCGAATTGTTTGCTATCAAATCTTAACCGGTACAATCTACTAACAATAATAATAAATAATAATAAAAATACTATTTAAAACAACCTGAAATTTATCCGTCAGTTTTTTTTCTCTCTGTATATATTTTTTTACTAAATAAGAATCTTATCAAGGTACTCTACATTAAAATGCCAAAGCTGCTTAACTGCTAGCTGCTTAGCTGCTTAAATAGCTATCTTGGAAAAACTCACGCTATTACCATTAACTCAAAAAATCTTTCAAGCAATAACATCTAGCCTGCCATTTTACACGAATAATATGTTAATCATAATACCTATTTATGTGTATCTCAACCTTTAACGGATTGAAGGACATGATATCGTGCATCACACTTAATTTTAATCAGAAAATGCTACAATGATGCCGAAGTTTTGGAATAAAAATTTCCGTTTGTAAGATACGTAATAAAAATCATTTACATGTTTTCAAAAAATTTGTACATGAATCCTGGTATCATTCAGTCCTTTCAACATTTTAGCAATAAAAGTACTTTGCCCTGACAAGATTTTTTTGTTGATGTTGTTGAACTCAGTGAAATTGTTGGCAATATACCATATTGTATTTTAATGTACAGAAAAAGACATATTCTGATTTTCACATGACACTTAATTAAACGAGGAAAATAGAGAGAAATTTCTACTCGCAAAGTGAAAGATAGATAAGTGACTTTTAACTCTCTGCGGCACAGTACAAATTAATTGCTTAAGTGTTGAAATTAATGATCTACTCCGGAAGTTGAAAACAACTTTAGTTGTAATTAGGGAAAAGCTATATGTCACACATTCAAGAAACCGTAAATTTTTTTAATCAAAATTACGGTGCCAATGTGGTGTTTGGGAATTAAAATTAAGTTGTTTCGTAGATGTACCACCGCGCCGCAAGGGGCTAAATGATTGTTTTTGCATTTATCTAAGCTTCTGAATGCAAAAGCTTAGTATCTTGAACTAACAGCAATTGAAAACTGTGAGATGCTAGCAAGAGTATAAATTTTAAAATTTACATATTTTACGACTTCAATTTTTTATGGTTTCAATTGCTTTTCTCAAATAAACTCAGGAAAGAGAGCCTTCATTATTTTGGTAGTGTCTCAAAGTTCTTAACACATTGTTCGTGCGGATACCGTTAGTTTTGTATGTTTTCCAAATCAAATACCAGTACTTTTTTTAATAAAAATAATTCTGGTTCAAACACGTGAAATTCTGCCTTGTTTAAAGAGAAATTTTCTAGAAGAAAATACTATTTCAGAATTTCTTGGTCTTGAAACTACAGAACGAATCTTGCTACAATCCTTATTTCCGAATACCGTTGTAATATTGCCAAAAAGTTAAATTTAATAAATAATGTTTCCTAGGATAATTCAGTTGGTAGAGAATTCGCTCAAGCACAGCGTATGACATAAATTTTATACTTACCATTCTTACATTTTCTTAATTATTTTGTGCAATTTAATCTTGAGTTATTGTATTGTAAAATTTGAAACAATTATTATTGGTTAAATAAGCTGACATAAATTTTTTTAGAGAAATTAAATACTGTACGTTTTTTGCTTTTTGTTCAATGAAAGATCCTAATTTCGACTCTTGGTCTTGGCAATTTTTGACTCGTTTAGGGAAAAAAATCTACTCATATGATTTATATCAGTAAATATGACAGAGAAGAAAATAATCAGGTAAAACCCACTTCGCTAGATTTATTTATAGTTATAATGTTAATTCCGTCTGACATAAGAAATTAGAATAAGTAGATAAACGAAAAATTATAAAAAAAAAAAAAACGTTAAAAAAATGATTTTTGTAAACGATAATTCAGTGGACCTTCACAGCAATTTTAACAAAATGAATTTTTCAAAGATTAGTGTAATCTCCAAGACTGATACTTGTTTTCCACATTCATTTATTTATTTTATTTCATTTCATTTATTTATTGCTGCATTATGGACGATGGGCTCGCTTACCCCTTTATTACAAAGAGGTTCACTTTAAAAAAATTAATTTTTTAATTATTATGTTATTTTTTTAATTTAGTCGTTTTGTTTTTATAAGTATCCTGCTTTAATTATAAATTTAACTCTATTGTATATTTATTTTTTCTTAATTTCTTCTTTATATGCATATTTTAAGTTTTTATCAAGACCCTTTTTTCTCTTATTATTACTAGTACACCGAACCCGGGTTTCCCGGGTCACAAAGTAAAGGGGAAAAACTTTTTTAAAATTTAAAATTGGAAAGCCTAATAAATTTTTTCTGCGTAATAGTCTTTTTAAACTGCCAACTAATTCCAAATAGCAATTTTATATGAAACATATTATTTATGTAATCATATACAGCTTTAAAAATTATCGGTACTTCCGTATTAGCGGGGCCGTAGCTAAGGGGGCGCTATGGGCGCTCAGCCTCCCCTAAAATATTTTGAGCTCCCCCCTGGAAAAGTTTCCAAAGTCACTCAATGAATTTCTGTTCCGAAAATTCAAATGAAATATTGTTTAAAAATCTAATTTAGTTTTGAAACCTTTTCACAGTTTTGCAGAGTTACTAAATTGTATCTAAAATAAGTGTTTCAACACTCCCTCATCCTATTTGTACATATGAAGCTAACATGATGGGCTATTTTGCACCAGTTATACACTCAAAATTTCATCATTATATACTTTTCTAAGCATAAAATGATGTTATTTTAACAGTTTAATAAGAAACAGAGTACTTACAACATGAATATGCACTAATTTATCTTTCTGCGTCAGAGAGAGAGAAAAAAAACTATGAGCCCCTCTACATTCTCTTGATCCCTCCCTATTGTTCACTACGGCCCTGCGTATCAGACGCAAGATAGCAGTTATTGGCCAAAGGTTTCGCCAAAGAATAAAATTGCATTCTCAGTTTTTAAAAACAACCAAGAAAATATGACACCCAGATATTCTTTAAAATGCATTTTTGTAAAGGTTAATTGATGTATCTTTTGTAAAGTAAGTTTACAACGAACTAAAAGTCACTAAATTCATAGATAAAAACGAAATAAATTCACCGGGTTTTATAGCCAACGATATATTGACATAACAGGTTTTTAATTACTATTTTTTTTCCGTTGCTATAAAAAAATGACAACTAAAATATACAGTGATCTGTTATTTTCCATGGAGAAAAGAGATAGATGGAGGTGCACTATGCGATTAAAACGGTTTGATGGGCGTTATTCTTCCAATATAAGTCTCTCATTCGACCCAAACAAAACAATCACATGGAACAGAGACCGAATTTTTTAACATCATTTTTTCTCTAAATGATAAAGATCCGAATATATTTTAGCATTATAAAATAGCATTTCATTGTATTATGAATTAAAATTGCATCGCTAAAAATTTTTCTTTTTTGTGAAAGCACGTCGTCGCTATGTTTGATGCAATGCAGAGAATTTTAGAGTTACTTTTTTGGCGTCATCTCCAGCCACTAAACTGCATCTCTATTTTTCTTTCTTTTTTTACTCTATGGTTATTTTTTCTCTTTTTCTCACATAAATGCGATACTCAAGTTGCCACCATTAGAGAAATTGAACCAAGAACTACAAAAAAATTAATATCTCAAAAACAAATTGAGATACAATTTTCTAACAAACGGCATTTAAAAGTGCATTTTTTT
This sequence comes from Maratus speculifer, assembly GCA_964019185.1. Lineage (NCBI taxonomy): Eukaryota > Metazoa > Arthropoda > Arachnida > Araneae > Salticidae > Maratus > Maratus speculifer. The sequence goes on from OZ025295.1 coordinate 405,499,832, forward strand.
TTCTCTAAAGGATGGTATAAAGATTGAAAACGTGCAACGTTTAGAAGTTTAAAAATTTACAATAGCGAAAATTGAGAAACCGAAATTTCATCGGAAAGTGTTGCCATTCAAAACATGACGTATGCGTTACGCACAGATACGTTTGGCCTTTATTATATAGATATGTATTTTTAAACTGATCATTTCAATATTTATTTATGAATTTACAGGTATATATATATATATATATATATATATATATATATATGAAATGCTGATCTAAACCACACAAGAATAAATGGCTAATATTCGATACGGCATTTACCCGGAACACTCACTCGTAGTATTAACAGTCATATGCCACATTGTGTTAAGCCCCCCCCCCAAAAAAAGTCCTTTGGGTATTTCCCACTCAAATCAGACATTGACGAAATCCTTTTTAAACACATTTACAGTCAGTCAGGTTAATTTAAAACCTTAAGTTTCAACATAGCACCACATCCTATTTTTATTTATTTATTTATTGATTGATTCTGGCTTGAGTGCTCGACATGAAAGTCTGCTTATAAATCATTGTTAAAATACAGGTATGACATAGCACAAGGAAATACTACAACACGAAAGAAATACAGCCAGAAGCTCCACACAAAGAGTGTGTGCAATGAAGCCAGTGGTATTCGAGCTCACAACCTGCTACGCTTGCAAGCAATTAGCAGTGTGGTGCCTTGACCACTCAGCCCGGAGGTATCATCTATTTTTTTTAATTAAATATCTGATTTGTATGTTCGACATGAAAGACTGCTTATAAGTCATCGTCAATATACAGGGACGAGACAACACAACGAAATACTATAATAGGAAGGAAATACAGCCTTGAGCTCCATACAAAGAGTGGGTGCAATGGAGCCAGTAGGATTCGAACTCACAACCTCCTATGCACGAAAGCGGTTTGCAGTGTGGTGCTTTTATCACTCATACACGGAAGTACCCTTTATGTTTTAATTTATCGAGCATCTGACTGGGAGCCTGCTTATATCGACAATGTACAGGGACGAGATAGCACAAGGAAATACTACAACACTATATTATTATGAAGTAAATCAGGGGTCGTACATTTCTGGAAATTTTTCAGGACAAATATCAGTATTTATTTATAGAAACATACATCTAGAATCAACGAACGAAATGACACTTTATTTTAAGAAGATATTTTCTATGAGAAAATACTGGTGCTGAAGATTTTCTTGGGCTTAAAATTTCAGGACATGTACGACCCCTGAGTAAATACAACCGGCAGCTCCATACAATGCAGCTAGTAGGATTTGAACCCACATTCTCATACGTATGCAAGCGATTAGCGGCGTAATGTCTTGGCCACTCGGTCACGGAGGCCCTAATTTTCAATATGCTTGATTTCAAAAGTCTAAATAAACTCCAGTGCTGCACTCTGTTTCTGTGGTACTAAACTGGCATTTCTATTCTCTATTTTAGAAAATAAATTATTAGCACTATGTACAATTATTTGCATCATTCAACTGTCTTTGGAAAGAATTGTTTTCAAGTTAATTTTGAATGCTGTTTTGAAGTTGTTGGAATCCAATTAAATTTTCTTGGTAAGTACCAATATGCTCATTTATTAGACATGTTTTTATTTAAATGTTGTAAATGTGTTAATATTTTGTGATTATTTATTTATTAATAGTTAATTAAATGCAAAATAAGAAGGCACTATCATTTTACCAAATTTTCGGAGTAACTTTCAGCCGACTCAAAGTTATGCTGATGTGATGTTTACAATATACAGATTATAGGTGTGACTGTTAAATTACACACATTAACACGTATATTTTACATAAATGCCAAAAATATGCATTCGATATAATTTGAAAAAAAAAATTCTACAAATATGTGTAAAAATACATAAAATTATATAAAGGAGTTACTCCAATTTGACATTTCATACATTCAATATTTTTTATTCTTCCTCGAATAATACTAGTACTAGTATGTATTACTGTAACTAAGGATATTTTATTGTGTTAAAACACTGAAAATTGTTTTTCACTGTATTTTATGTTTCGTATGAACAACAAGCAAATCTTTTTTATTTCTAAATATTGATGGTTCTCTTCTTCCACTTTATTGTGCATAACATATCTTATAATAGCATAAATTATAAAAATCTTGTAATGTTGGAAAATGTAAAACAGAAAAACTTACATATCTGAAAACAAATTTTGGGGTTCAAAATTGTCCGAATACTTTTTTTATAATGCATCATTTTAGATGATATTTGTCATATGGTGTAAACATGGCAGGGAAACTTTGAACCAGGTTAAAAATCTATTTTGTATTGCTTTTTTTTATCATTATTATTCATTAATTTTTGATAGTCATACAATACTTTAGGATAATTTCTTCTCTGGTATGCCTTTAGTTCCAACAATATTTTTTAATAAGAGAGTGGCATATGATAATTGAGAAACTCAGCTAAAGATATTGAATTATATAAATTTGAAGAACGAGATAGCTAGTTTTTTGGCATGCAGTGCCATATTGTAACGAATTTTGGAACTAAGTTTTTTGGAATTTCAAAATTACGAAAATTTAATTTCAAAAATCATTAAAATATGGCATTGTATGTCAAATAACAAGCAATCTAAAACAAGAAACATGTCAAGTATTCTTTGCAATCAGAATACAATCTTTTCAAAATAATTCACCGTTCGAAACTTCTGTAAAATAATGTTATTGCTTAACGAAAAAACAAACCGTTTACCACATAATTCTATCGATCTCTGTTTTTGAGAAATTTAATTTTGAAATCAAGGTCTTATTCTCTTTAAACCCTGTATCATTCACGCCAGTTCTTATATGACAATCTCAACGTCCGATTACGTAAAACGACACCGGAAAACATTTAACAGTATGCTATAATAAATGATAATTTAAAAACGTTGCGGTGTGCTAATGGAGCGTCTTGGCTGATTCAAGTAGCTTGGTTGTCTTCGAAGACGATCGTGGAACTAAGAATGCCAGAAAATTAATCTGCCTTTACTTACGGCCTTTTTCTAATATAAAATTCTCAATTTTGAGTACTTATCAATTCTTCGTCGTTCTTCATATTCATTCCAAAAATGATATTCCACAACACCGCTACCTATCTGACGAATTTTAAAGTAACTATAAATTTATGGCCTGATTAATTATCTATAAGAATATATTAGTTACCATCAAAGCGAAATATTCCTGTTTTTCTTAGTTTAGTTTTAAAAATTGTTCAAGTATGAACATATGGAAACCTTTTTTGTGAGATTTGTAATTTTTCTGGTTTCTTTAGTGCGCATTTTTTTCTGCAATGGAAAAATGACACATAGTTTAATATAGAAGTTTTCCTTGTGTGAGATGTCTTCATGTAACTCGTTAGTAGCCGCAATCATGTCAATACGTTGCATTAGCGATTAAAATTACACGAGATTAAACTTAGTTCGTGATTGAAAAAGAAAGTTAAATAAATTATATTTAACAACCAATGTGTAAGTGTATCATTTTATAAAAGTGTTAAAGGTTTTGTTAAAATAATATTTAAGTAAAAACATAAAGTTATAATTAACATACATATGTATCAAGTTTAAAACCAAAAAAACAAAGTTAAATAATCATCAATAGAAAAGAGAAATCTACCATTAACCTTTACGAAATGGCTTTGACAGCATCTGTCCAGGCTTACATGTATTCTCAGGTAGACACTGAGCGAGTCCCTGCGTAAAGGTTAACCCTTTAACGATCAAAGCATTTTCATTGCTAATATTTCGAAATAAATTAATGACACAGGTAATTAAGAACAAATATATTTCTAAATAAGAAAACCTAATTTTTCACATACATAATAAAAGGGATATTTTTAGATAAAAATACAAGTGTCAGTGTTGCATATCGGAATTAAAATTTTGTGGTTTCGTGGCGAAACCAATGAACGTTAAAGGGTTAAACCCAATTGATAGCTAAAATATGTATATTAAGCTTCAAATGGTTGTTTGAAAATACAGAAAGAAAATCTTCAAAGATTGGATTGTTTCAAAAATCGTAACTCAAAGATAAAAAATAAAGTGGTTTGTTTCGACTGTATTCTGCTACTATTTGAACACTTTAATGCTTACTGAAAACTATTCTCATTTAACATTCTTAATCTAATATTGTAGATATTGCATGCATGAATTTTTATAATAAATTAAAATCTGTAATAATGTGTTACCTCATAAAAATGATTATAGTTTTTCATTGTTCTGCTTTAAATATTTACTGTTATTAGATTAAATATTATGTAATTTTTTTATATTCTTTGTTGATATTTTGGCAGAGTATAGAGTACAAAATAAAACGGAGTACTTAAAATGTGTCTGTGAAAATGACAAGACGCATTTGAATTATGGTGTCGAACATTAAACTTGTTCCCGAGATGAGGAATTAATAGATTTCGTTCATAGAAAAACGTCGAACTTATTATTTTTTCGAATTTCAAATTCACGCCGGAAAATTTTAAAACAAGATATTTTGAGAAACACCGAAATCACTGGCGATAAATCTATAAATAAGCTAAAAAAACTTTGTAAAATCACCATAAAAAGAAAATTAAACAGAATCTGTTTAATTCAATCTGTAAATCCAATTGCATGGATACGGCTCGAACACTGGAGGCTCCAGCTGTGTTTGTACTGGTCTGCTCAATAACAGCGGTTGCGACGTCCTCCATCACCTGCGGTATCTTTTTTCTTCGTCCTCGGCCTGCTTGAGCTGCAAAGCTGCCGGTTATCTCAAAGCGTTTAATTATTCGTCGCAGGGCACATGGTGTCATTGGAGCCGTATGAAAAGATTTCTGCAGTCGGTACAACTGAAGCGTTTTGGCAGCATTGCTGTTATTTTGGTAAAAAAGCTTCAGCAGTAAAACACGTTCAGGAAATGAGAGAACCATCGTGGCGGTCTCAGAATATTTCAAGCCTATTCGTCTTCCTTTTTATCTACTACGACAGCCTTTTAGCCCACCTCTTATGCAAATTTTTCTCTCAGGTACTGCGCGCGCAAACAAATAATAACAGAAGGCGTCGTTAATAAATATTTAAAAAAAATCATACAAATTATGCTACCGAGTTGAGCTTTGGAATATTCAAATTCTCACCTATTTAGCATGATTCGAGAAATGTAAAATTATGTTAATTACCATGTTATAACCGTGTGGTACCACACAATGCCAATTACAATTCCCACCACTACATATTTAATGTTCTTCGCCTAATACAAATGCTAATAAATTAATGAAAGCATATTTAATAAAAGTTAAACGAATAATACTAATAAATATTATTGGTGGGAATCAGCCCATCGGCACCACGATGTTAGCATCCTAAGACGTGTTACATTTTTCTTATATGAAACCGTTCGCTGCGCCTTTTTTATCTCCTGGTGGCCTTTGTTTGAACTAAAAAATATTTTTGCACAATTCAATTTCCCATGGTCTGATACGTATATCTTCCAAATATGAAGACTTCCACTACTTCTACATTAAACAAATATCATCGAAGCATTGCTACAAAATAAATAACAGTTTTAGAAATTTTAACTAGAAAGGAATTTCGTTTTCAAAATACATGTTCGGACACAGCTCAAGAAAAAAAAAAGTCATGCTTGAATTTTAATGTGACATGTGTCATCATCTACGGTGGAATCATTTGAAAATGTGCCAGAAATTTCTTTTTTCGAAAAAATTACGCTAAATGTGATATCCTGCTAATTAAATATTCATTTTTGGACATTTCAATACTAAAGAATGATTTTAGTCATGTTTAGATGCGCCATGGCTCTTCTGCATTTGAATTCGGAATATTTGTAAAGCAAATAGATATTTTAAATAATGATAAAAGAAACCAATACTTAGCCATTTTGAAACCATTGAAATGGTAAATATAATTAAATTAATTGTATTTACAAATATAAACATATATACAAATATTTGGTAATGAGATACTCATGAATAAGTTGAGACATCGTTAAATTGGCTGCAGCAGGCTGCAGGATGTTTGAAAGGAGAATAGTCGGAACGAATTAGGAAATGTTTTGAATTAAATAGTGATTTTTGCTTTTTTAAAAATTATGGATATCAATTAAAAGAATGAAATACAAGGTGAAAGAAAGATCTTAATATCAGAAAATATAATGTATCGACGAATGAAAATATGGTAAATGCACCAGTAGTGGGCCACTGAAGGACATTTGTCTAATTCTTATTAAAATGTTAGGTAATTCCAAAAAGATCAAAATAAATTAGATTGTTATTAGCATAAACTGGTTATTATATATAATAACATTGTTTATTGATGAGTTTGATACTATGGAAAATTAGTCAGTGGTAATTATATTAATAATTGCCAATGAAGTTCGGCCAATGTGATTAGTTAAGCAGTCACGAATATTCATTTTACTGGAACATGTACTATCATTACTGTATGAAGCTCATAAAATTAATACTTATTAAGAGACAATAGTACACAACCAAAAGAGGTTTACTTTTAACAGGAAGTCTGGTCGAAAGAGTGAAATATATTTATTTTTATTGTTCTTTGAAAAAAAAATCGCAGAAATTTTATAGTTAACTTTTATTAAATAGGAGATAACATAATTGCATTTTATCATATATTTACTTTGTAAGGACTTTAAAATATTTCTTCTCAATATTTCTTTCACCAAAAATTATGTTACTTTTGTAAGTTTTTATTGAACTTCAGCGACCGTATTTATGTTTTTCAGTTCAAATATTCTCATTTTCAAGTATCTGATATAGAGATAAATTTTAAATACTGTCGTAAATCCTATGAAAATCTAATATTCTTATGATTTTTAGTGGTTGCTGAGCATTTATTCTTATTTAACAGGATAATACAAACAAATTATGGTAGATTACTGACAAGAAATTTAAGAAAAATTTAGATTAGATAAGACAAGATTTCGATGATTGCGTAGCTATAATGTATTTTCTATTACTAAATACGAAAATATCTTAATTTTTAACAATCATGCCAGGATATTTTGCAAATGATAAATTATCAAAATTAAAGAATAATAAATTCAGATATTACAAAATACAGGAAATGCCTGTGTTTAACTTTTGATAATTGATTAGTGCTTTGATAAGTGCAGTTCTATCAACATGTTTGACTATTTCGCATTACTTTACCATAGAAAAATTTTAGAAATTGCATGATAAAATAAAGAATTTTTATGTTTTCTTTAAGTATTGATTTAAAAAATACCAACTTAAAATAGCGATGATATTCTTTTCAGAATTTTCTAGAGGGTGCATTCTTCAATTCCTTGCGGCGTGGTACCAACTAATTTTAATCCCCAAACGCCACATTGGCGCCAGAATTTTGGTTAAAAAAATTCACACTATATTGAATGCGGGAAATTTAGCTTTTTATTATTTACAAATAAACTTGTTTCAAATTCCGGTGTCAGTCATTAGTTTCAACACTTAAGCAATGAATTTGCCCTACACTGCAAAGGGTTAACTACTTATCTGATTCTCCCATTTTCCATAGAATAAATTAAAAATATGGCATAAACGCCACTTTTTTTAAGCTAAAATATTTGTAATATTTAGTCTAAACGTTTCTGCTATTATATTCTATTTTTAAAAAAATGCGGTGTCAAAAAGCATTAAGTGATGCATGAAGGAAATTCTTGCCCTTACTACTTACGGACAAATCAGTTAACCCCTTGAAGGGCGGTGACAAAATATATACCACTTAATTTTATTTTCGAAATGCCACATTGACACCAGAATTTTGAAATGAAAATTTTAATTTTATCAAGTACGCGACGATAAGTATTTATCTATTTTGAAATAAAGTTGCTTTTAAATTCCGGTGTCATTCGATCATTTACATTTAATGAATTGAAGTACTTTGCCTCTCAAAGGGTTAAATGGTTATATAATTTAATTGGGCTCTGCGATTTGAAAACCAAAATTTACCTTTATTTTTTAAACAATTTTTTTAAATTTTATTCTTAGTTAAAATGTTAAAGGGAGAATTCCGTTGCATAAAATAATTTTTTAAGCAGTGCTAAACTTTGAATGAATTATCATCAGGTGATTTTAGAAAATTTAGTTTATATAAAAATTATTAATAATCTTCATTATCGCAATATCATTCATTAATACGGACTAAAGGAAACTAACTATCTTACTTTATCATAGAAAAATTTTAGAAATTCTATGATAAAATAAAGAATTTCTTTTTTTAAAATATTGATTTAAAAAATACCAAGTTAAAATAGCGATGATATATTATTCAGAATTTTTTAAAGAGGGTAAATTCTTTAACCCCTTTAGTGTTTTTTATACAAAATTAGAGGGCGCAGAGACTCCTATTGTTTTGGTATCATTATTTCTAAGTAATAATGTTCGCCTTATTAATGCTCAGAGTTCTGCAATTAAGTAAGATAAATAATGTTATTCAGTCTAAATCACATATCTTCAAACTGACACTTTTTTCTATAACAGCTATTTCCTAATAGTAATCTTATATTTATATACATAGATGTGTTTGCATTTGGTCATTCGGAAAGTGGTATCCGTTTAGAAAAATCAATTCATACCGACAAATTCTGCCCATTAATTACTAAACATTTAATATCGGAAACAATATCTAATAATTGAATAATAGCATTTTTCGGTGCAAATTAATATTCCCAACCGGGCACAACTTTTCAAACAATCCAATTCTTTATTCTTGTCATTTTTATTTAATTTAAGGACCTATTACCGGGATTTTCCTAAAGCAATATCTTTCTTATTTAATGAAAAAAACATATTTTAATTTAGAAACCAGTGCCTTATGAAATTTCTAGTGCTAAAATACCTAAAATTCCGGATGTGTAAGGACCTTTATAAGGTAGTAACATAAAGGAATTTGCACGAAAATTAATCTTTTGCCGCAAAGCAAAATCAAAATAAATAAATAATTAAAATGAAAGAAAGAAAGAAAGAGGTCAGTACCGGAAAAAAATATGAAAAATCTTTATTAACAATCTTTGGAAAACGCATTTTACCAAGAAATCGTTTTCATGTTAAAAATTGCTTTAAACTTAGATTTCGAAATCGAAACAAAACTTGAAAAGAAAAATAACAATTCTGGTTTCAGTTAAGATAGAAAACTGATGTAAACGTCATTTTAACTACTTGAAGACGAGCGACATTTTTACGCGCTGCAAAAAGGCTTAATAATCCGTGTTTATACCCAGCAATAAAATTTTACTGTAAAATTTGCCTTATTTAATAGGAGCATTTTCTAGATTTTCCATAGTAAAGGCAAAACAAATAGTAATGTTAAACGCAAGGACAAATAATTGATAACCGTAAAAAGATTACCGTAATTTCGGGTGTATAAGCCGCGGATTAAACAATTCTTTTTCGACCCAGAAATTTTTAAAAAAATGAATGTTACTAGTTAGATCGCCGTACATATTTCTGTTCAATCACTAAATAAGATTTCTGGGTCCAAAAAGAATTGTTGGATCCGCGGCTTATACACCAGAAATTACGGTAATTGAATTTAGAATGATATTAAGACTGCAGACGTAAAATTGCTGTACGCAAAATCGATAAAAAAAAAGGGCAATAAAAATTTCCGACGTACTGAACTGATGGTTTTGCTTCTTCAATATCATTTTGTGTGACGTAATAGTTTTTCTTTCTTTATCAATTTAGTGGCACTACACATCTTTTATGTAGTGTATGTTACGCAAAAAATTAAAAATCTGCGTTTATATTCAGTGCGAGTGCAGTTCTATCAACATGTTTTGCTATTTCGCATTACTTAATCATAGAAAAATGTTAGAAATTTTATGATAAAATAAGAAATTTCTATTTTTTTTTTAAATATTGGTTAAAAGAAATACTAAATTAAAATACAGATGATATACTATGCGGAAATTTTCACACTAACCACTTAACCTATTCTTACTTTTCCCGTACAATAAATTGAAAATATGCGTTAATATTCGTATAATAACTAATAATAATGCTAATATTTAATCTAAACATTTCTATTATTATATACTATGAAATTGGATTAAAAAATAGTGTTGTCAAAAAAGCATTAAATGATGCATCAAGGAAAATCTTCTTGCCCGTACTACGTATGGGTAAGTCAATAAGTAGTTTTGCAATTTAACTGGACTGCGATTTCAAACCAAAATCTAGCCGAATATTTTAAGCAAAATTTTCTGATTTCAGTTTTATTTTTAATTATAATTTTGAAGAGCGAATTTCATCGCATATAATAATACTTTTAAACAGTGCCAAACATTGATCATCAGGTCATCTATGAAATTTTTGTTTATATAAAAATTATCAATAATCTTCATCCTCACAATGTCATTTATGTCATTCATGTTTTATGTCATTATGTTATTTATGTTTTTTTCACAATGTATTTATGTAATATAATTATAATGTAATCAGAACATTTTTTTTAAAATTTGGTTAGATTTTGGTTTTGAAATCGCAACTCAATTAAATTATTTAATCACTTAACTGATTTGCCAGTACTACATACGGGCAAGAAAGCTTTCCTTAATGCATCCCTTAATGTTTTTAGACACCGCTATTTTTCTAATACAATTTCATACTATATAATGACAGAAAGGAGTCCATGAAGACTATATAATGACGGAAAAAAGTAACTATCTTTAATGAACGTCATTTTAATAGTTTGGTATTTTATGTTTTCTCAAATAAAAATAGTATTTCGTTGACCTAAGGTAGAGGGCGTAAAAGTGCTTATTGTTTTGTCTAAATATTAATGTTTGTCTTACTTATCCTTAAAGTTCTGGAATTAAGAAAGATGAATAATATTATTCAGTCTAAATCACACACCTTAAAACTGAAACTTTATTCTATTACTGCTATTTCCGAATAATAATATTGTATTTGCTGATTGGCAAAATTCTATTCTCCTGTGAATTTTTTAAAATAATAAACTCACTGTATTAAAAATTTACTGCTAATTATAATGAAAGTAATATCTGCATAGCTATGCGCAGATGTGTTTGCATTTCGTCATTCGGAAAATCGTGTCCATTTGGCAAAATCAAAACGTACTAGAAAATTCTGACCATTAATTACTAAAGATTATATATCGGAAACAATATGTAATAATTAAAAGGTGGTATTTTTGGAACGATTTCATTTTACCAAACATATACAACCTTCCGAACGATCCAATGGTTTATTCTTGTCATTTTTATGCATTTATATAAACATCAGCAGAGTTTATTTGCTTTAAGGACTTTAAAGGATGTATTACCAGAATTTTACTCAAGCAATATTTCCCTTATTTAACGATAAAGAAATATATCTTTACAAATAAAAACCAGTACTTTATAAAATTTCTGGTGCAAAAATATCTAAAATTCTGGATGCGTACGAACCCTTGTAAGGAAATAACATAAAGCAATTTGCATCAAAATTATTCTTTTGTCTCTAAGCAAAATCAAATAAATAAATAAATAAAAAGAAAGAATGAGAACTATACCGGAAAAATTATGAAAAATCTTTATTAAATGTAAGTATTTTTTCCGTGCGGTCATCCGAAAAAAGCGTGTTATTAAAATTCACGTAATCATGCTGTTACCTATGGCGGCATGAAGAATTAAAAAAGATTTTACGTTCTACCAACACAACTTTAGTCGCGGCTTACATTTTATGCGAAATGAAACATTTAAAAAATCTTAGTATTGTTGGGATAAACGAAATCATTTAATAAAGTTTTAAAATTACACAGATTTATGTCTAACCCTTGAGGACGAGCGACCGGTGCAGGTGCCACTTAAAGTTCTCAGAATTTTTCATTATTCTCCCCAGTTACTTTTTATTGTTAAGTTTATCTTATTCAATCAGAGCGTGATATAATTAAAGAAAGTTCGAAAAAAACAACAATTATAGAAAATTTTCAATTTTGAAAAACATCTCGTAAAATATTAAAAATTAAGAAAAAGTATCGTTGCGATTAAGTTAATATATCGGTACAGATATATATTTAAAATAAAATAAAAAATACCATACAATAAATTAAAACTGCTGATTCAGCGACCCAAAAGACCTAAAGTAAGCCTTATGTAGTAAGTTCGGAGGGAAACGCAAACTATGCCGATTGGCTAAGTGGAGTTGCATAACTTAGTGCACGCAGTGCCGCGGGCATATTCACATTATCCACTCGGTTCAGATAATTTAATTAGTTATTGAAAAATGGAAATTTCCCGTTTTTTAATTTAAATAAATTTTTACAACTTCAATAAATACTAATATATAGAATCTTTCCATTTTTTCCATAAATTTTTACCACATAGCTTATATGCACTCACTTTGAAACAAAGTGGAGTAAAATATTAATCAACTAACCTAATTCCAAAACATTCAAAGTTAGTGTAGTCTGGCTTTTTTAATCTCAATCTGGACAGCCAATCAGAAGTTCTCGGCATCTGAAGCGAGTAGGTATTGTGAACATGCGTGCTGCACAGACGACTATTTTTAATTCTAACTGGCACCACTTTCTTGAAATAGAAATTTTTAACAGACACTTTGATAAAATTAGCAAGAGAAATATTTCAAAATTTATATCAGAAAAATACTGGTACGAACAGAATATAAAAATAGTCGACCTTGACATCCCTGTATATATATTAAATAGTGAAAAGAAAAACTTCGGAAAGAGTTTAATTTTTGTTTTGGGACGAAACTAAAAGAAGTTTTGAAGTTTGGCTTCAGTTGTTCCTTGGTATGAAGACGAAAATTTCACCACTTATAAATAATACGTTCCAACAATTATTGAATGAAGAATTATATTATTATAATTTTTTAAACGGTGTTAATAGCTGCTGGGACATAAACATTAAACGACACACTACAAGATATTTTCTTTTCAAGTACAAAATAAATTTTATTAGCACAAAAATGAAGTGAAAGAAAATAATTTTAAACTTATAATAAAAGAAAAAAAACATTGTAAAGTATGAGTTTACAATAACCATATTTTTAGTTTCAAATAATTTCTTTTTAATTTGATATCAGCAAAGACTGTATTGTGCAAAAGCCAGTAACATCTGTTATATTTTCTTTCGGAATAAATTAATTAAACTAATTCTCCTGCAAATAATTTAACTCAATCAAAATATTCTAATTGAGAATACTTTGCATTGAAATTGTTTTTCTTGTTATTTTATTAATGAAAGTTTCTTTTGCAAAGAAATGTTTTTAAGATCGATAAACCTTTTTGTAACAAGACTACATTTAGCAAAGAAAAGAACATAATCTGTGAATTAGAATGATTTGTTTTTTCATTTATGCTGATACGGAAATCTAACAGGTTAAAACATGGCAAAAATAAATTTATACTTTTTCGAATTGTTTTAATGTGTGCATCATAATGTATATATATATATATATATAAGTACTATTTATATTATTTAAATGTGTAACATGCGGCTTTAATATGATCTGCTTTTTAAACACCACATTTATTAAAAAAACATATTTATAAATTTCGTGGTGACAACTTTCGTAGTGACAACCAACAGACACACGTACAGACAGAAATCTTGTAAAAATATATTTCTTAGAATCTCTGACCCCGAAAACGTGTAAATCCGTCGAAAATCGGAAGTCGAAAAAAATTTCGATTACAATACGTTCTTCTCTTGAAGATAGAAGAAAGTAATAAAATAGGCAGTATCCAGTAAAAAAAGTGTTTTGCACATAAAAATATTTCTGCTTTACTTTCAATTAAAATTCTAAAAAAGCGCTTTTAAACGATGTTTTTAAAGAAAACAAACGGAAAATCAAATCGGTCTCTTTTGATCAAGATAAAACTGTCGAAAGAAGTCAATTAACGACAGGCAATTAAAACTTTTCCGTAAAAAAAGCGAAATATTCTTTTGCTATTAAAACAAAAGGTTGGGAACTCCGAAGGGCAATCAAGTTTTTTTTACACTTACTTTAAATAAAGTTAGAAATTCCCGGTGGATACTTTTTTCGCCTGAATTAATTCTGTAATACTTAAAAAAAAAAAAAAAAAAAAAAAAAAAAAAAAAAAAAAAGAATTTCATTTGTTTCCTTGGGCATTTTTTAAGAGAACGTCAAGAAAGCATTTGGTACACTAACTGTGCAGCTACAAAAATATTTAATTTTTTACTAAAATATATTGCGGTATAAAAAAAAATCAAGTGCGGTATCAAAGTATTTATACATTTTAAAAAAAGGAATTTAGAGAACAATTAACCTTTCTTTTTATATTTCTGCAGTACATATAGTTTTGGTTTTAACTTTATTCTACAACTACCATTAACATTAAATTCGTAAAAAAAGTTAATTAAATTTCTAATTTCTTCCGGTTTTTAACTTGAAATAAAAAATGCTTGTCTTAATACGAAAAAATATTACAAAACAGTTGTTATTCCAGGTTTCGTGCACTTCAAGGATGTCCAAGCACCTGTTATAACAATTTTAATAAATAATATTTTTCTTATTTAAACCCTTAATTGTTACTTTTTTTTCAACATAAATTAATAATAGGAGCTGAATGCCACTTTTTTTCCAGAAAAATATCTGATAATTAATAAAGATAATTTTACTGCTACAAATTAGAGATATTAAAAAGCAAAAGTAACAAAGCAAGCAAAGTAGAAAACGCAATCTTCTATCAAATTCTATCTTTATATATAGCGACTAGAACTTTAAGGAATTTTTACTTCAAAACAGCAAAAATCGTCCAAATGCCGCGCAAACACAGTACTAATGAAAACTGTTTGTTCTATTTTAACACTAAAACCGCCATTAGGGGTCAAAATGACCCCAACCAGATTGACAATATTAGATTCGAACCATAATTTTCTTCATGAGATATGTTAAATATATGCAGACCAAAAATAGACTAATTAAGTAAGTTAAATAGTTTAGAATTAAAATTCTGGTGAGAAACACTTTTTGTAAAACTTGAGTAAAATACCCGGCTGTTCTAGTGTTAAATTCCTTGTTGGTTTGGAGAGGAGATACTTGTAGCTGTATTCTTTAGGGATAAATTATATTTTTATGGTGTTTTTTTATTTGTTTGTTTACTTGGAATAAAAAAAGCCCATAGCATGGACTATAAAAATTAAGTGAAAATATAGTTAAAATTTAAAAGGGTTTTGTTTATTATTGAAATTTTCCTCAAGTTTCGTAAAATATATTTTCATCAGAATTTTATTTAAAGTTTTTAACTTATCTGTTTAACTAACTTTTGTGTGATATACTTAGATAACTCTTTTTTAAAGAAGTATCTGGTTCAAATTTAATAACACAAACATGGTAGCAGTCAATTGACTGTTCTTGGCTCTTCTAGTGTTAAAAGATACAAAAAAAATAAAACGTTAAATGAAAAATCTGCATTGCTCTAAATCAAAATTCTGGTGTGAAATACGTTTATAAAACTTGACTCAAATTTCAGATAGTTTTATTGATAAGAAACAGGCCTGATTTTTCAGTTGACATTATTTACTTGAATGTCTTTTTAAAACGGTATGAACACAGCTAGATAAAAATTCATTAAATGGCCCGCCTATAAATTCGGTGAATCATAATTAAAGATGGAACTTTCCATGTAAAAGATGGTATGAAGATGCTTTTATATCAATGCCAGCAATTTCAAATTCGCCTTTGAATAGTATGTCATTCCATTAAAAAAAATTAATGGTGTCAAAAATCTTTAAATCATAAATTAAACAAATTCATCTTGCCTGAATGGCGCACGCACAAAACAGTTATGTTGTTAAACAGGGATGCCACTGGAGACTATTGTTTTATTGGAGCTGGTACAAATTTATCAAAACAGAAACCCTGAATAATAGCGCTTGGACAGCGCTTGGAAGAGAAATAAACTTCGAAATTTGTATTAGAAAATACTGGTGCGAATAGAAAATAAAAGTAGTCGATTTTGGAAGCCTTGATAAAATGGAAATAATATCTTTTAACTCCGCAGAACAGTGAAAAAATATGATTGGAATGTCATTGGCTATGTAATAACAATTATTTAGATGTAACAAGTCATATTTATTTTGAACGTAAAATTAAGCAATGTTCTATAAATATATGTTCATTGGTTTATAGCGTAATGTGATATCCATCATAATATACACCTTAAACGAGTAAAATGAAAATTGTTTTTAAAATGAAATACATTGAATGATATTGAATAGAAGTTTATTCAAGAGTCTGGACAAATGACATGACTTTTTTCTTAGGAATGACAGAGAATATCGGGAGGCGCTCGTGTGTTAACTAAATAAATCGTAGAAAATTTAATATCGTTAATATTTTTTGAATTAGAAAAGTCTTCTTACTGGCATATTCAGAATATTTTAAAATATCAATCTCTATAAATAAAAGGAATAAAGAGGATAATTAATTAATTGAGGCACAGATAGGCTCTCAAACAGTGAATGCATTGCATTTGAGTGTCATATTTTTTTTCTTTATATTTTACACAGCTTAGGTAAACGCAGAAGAAATATAAAACAGATAATGTATTTATCACAAAAAATCGTCTGCTAAGAAAATCTTTTTTCATTTTGAACTCTATAAATAAAAGGAATAAAGCAGAAGAAATATAAAACAGATAATGTATTTATCACAAAAAATCGTCTGCTAAGAAAATCTTTTTTCATTTTGAACTTCTATAAATAAAAGGACAGATAGGCTCTCAAACAGTGAATCGTCGAATTATAATTGAAGAACAAATGGAAGAACAAATGGAAGAACAATTGGAAGAACAGATGGAAGAACAGAAAGAAGAACAGATGGAATATATATAAAACGCAAAGTTAAATTTCACTCCGGACGCTAATAACTTAAATTCTACTAGATAGTTTTTAATGGAACTTACATTGTTAGTTGGATATTTTTTCAGAAATTTTGTAACAAGTGAAATATATCATTCTACGTTGTTTAATTGAATACTTATGGAGATGTTTTAAATCAGATGAACACAATTATAAAAGGTTGGCTTTAATTTAAAAGTTCCGCTGAATGAATTTTTATGTGATTAAAATTGTTAACATGTTGAGCGCTACGTCATTCATTGGTGACTAACACTGAACTTTCCGTTTAGATGACTGACTTTTCACCGATGACAGAGAGTCTAAAATACGATATAAAACTAAAAATTACTATGATATAAAAATTTCGTTTGATTCAAAGTTTCTTTTAAAAAAAACTGACCAGCGTTAGCGGGCGAAGGCTGCTAGTATTAATAAAAAATAATCGAATTTATCGAAAAAAACTCCATTTAACCCCTTGAGGGGCGGTGGTTTCATAGATATACCACTTAATTTTAATTCCCAAATGCCACATTCGCACCGGAATTTTGTTAAAGAAAATTACGGTTTATTGAATGCGTGAAGCATAGCGTTTTCTTTTTTACAAATAAAGTTGTTTTCAAATTCCGGTGTCAGTCATTTATTTCAATACTTAAGTAATGAATTTGTCCTGCCCCGGAAAGGGTTAACTCTTTCCGGCAAGGGTAAATTTTAGTCGCAAAATAAAAAATTATCGACTGTCACCGGAATTTAACAAACTATTTTAGAAATTAAGAATCCCATAATTTAAGCATTCATTGTAAGAGCAAAATTTTATTAAAATATCATTGGTGCTGTTTGCTAGTTTGGAATTAAAATTAGATATCCCGGATTGGCCGCTGGATAGGGTTTATAACCTTTACCACATTCTTATGTTATATCATTCTTAGAATCTTCTATGGTTAATTCCATGCGAACTTTTCATTTCTGTCACACAGCTAAAAATCGCTATGCATGTTTGTCATCGTTATTTTCGAAAAATTTTCTTCGCCCTATTCAATTGATGTGATATCTCCGATAAAATAATTAACCCAGGTCAAAATTCATGCTTGTACCAGCAACAAAAATATGCTAGTTATTGCTAGGTATTGCTTTGCCTGCTAAATTTCCATGCTATTATATGCTAGATAGCATCACATGCTATATCGCTAGCTTGCAGAACAAAAGCATCAGAAGCTATATGCAAGCATTTCATACTTATTTCCAGCAAAGTGGGCCAATACACACCATGAGTTGCTGGAAATTCTGCTGGAACCAGCAAATATATAATGTTTATAATGCTAGTTTATACTATTTTATTGCCTGGGTTATAGCACTCGTGCTTGTTTAGCAAACAAATACCAGCATGAATTTCGACCTGGGCACATTTTTCCGTTCTAAAATACTGGTAGCCAAAAAGAGTTGTATGTGACAGACATAACAAGTTTTCATGGAATTAGCCCTATGCATAGGCATACCTCATACAGGATGTATGTAACTACCATGCTATATATACCATACTCTTGAGAAAAATCGTGATTTGGTGTCCCTTCTTTCTGGTGCTCGTTGCACATGTCCCTCTGCCCACACCTTCAGTGTCCCTGGGGGATATTTCAGATAACTCATAACCTGATTTTGAAAAAACATCGTTTAGATGGTACTAATATACATCAATGATAAATACATCTTTGTTAAATAGACAAGCTCGGGGATGCTTTACCAATAAATGTTTCTTGTCAATTCATTGTTGAATTCCCTTTAACTGAATACTTCGCTTGGTATAAGTATGAATTACATTTTGCTTTATAATTAGATGCTTCAGAAAAGTATATCCACTTTTTATTTATTTTCATAATAAAACAAAGAAACGATTTTCAACAAGCCCATATGGAATCCAAATCATTTGAGATTTGACTATAAGTAGTACAAACAGAATGATACGCATTCACTGATACGGAAACAACTGGTAACTGACGCTTATTGTCACACAGTCGTGTGACGATACGAGTTCGAACACAAATTCGCATCCTTTACCACATTCGACTGTCTGGCTGCATGCTAATTACACATTCCGTTGCCTGTTATACAATAACGACTAACGAGTCGTACTTCTAAGTAACGGTACGTTACTACATTTCTTTGAAAATACCCGTTACTTAGTAACGAATATGTGCGATTTGGAACAGCTCTATTTCACGTCAGAAATTTTGATAGGAAAATTTTTACTAGCCAAATCACGAAACATCTTTTATTAACCCTGTGTATCCAAAACCGCCCGAGATATTTTGAAATATTTTAATTTGTATATCTCAATTCCCACAAGAAACTAAAACAGCAATATTTGCTTTAATAGCAGAACATTCCGTATTTATATAAAACGAAATTAGCATTGAATTTTTCTGGTGTAAAACCAGATTTTCCGAATTACATAATTTCTAGAACGTGTTCTATCATAGTAATTAAAAGGTAAATAAAGGAAACAATGCTATATAGAGTTTCTGAGGGAAGAATACTTTTTCAGAAATAGAGGAGGCCAAATTTGGCAACCCCATATCTTGATACTTGAGCAAAAAAATAGAATGAGCCAACAAATTGAAGAAGTGTAACTTGGATGAAAACTTTTGCAAAACTGTTTATAAAATATATTTAAGTATGCCTGGTATGAGATCACGAAATTAAATTTTTCATAAGTTATATTTCTTAAATAAATTTTCCATATTTAGCATTTTTAAAACCTCAGTAGTTTTTCATTGCCAAATTGTATCAATGAACTTGCATCGTTTTGCTTATTTGAGAAATTTATGAAAAAGAGTCGCATTCAGTTCTGAAATTTTTTACGTTTAGTTATTGGAATATTCAGAAAAAATCTACCACCGCCCCACTTAAAACCAATAACAATTTACTGATCATAAGAAACTTTCATTCCGTCTCTTTCACGACAATGTTTAAACTTTATATAAAAATAAATTTTGTATTGTTGAATTACATTATGTGCCTATAATAATTTGCAGGAGTTCAACAAGTGATAACTTTATTGATCATAAAAAGTGTATTTTAAGTAAATTAGTAATCATTTTTTAAATTTTATAAACTTCCTCTTTAAAAATAGGAAATATTTGGTAGGTTGACTATAAATAAAGAAAATACATGTGCATAAACATTCAAAAAATGATTTTTACTTTTCGATTTTTACTCTCCGATTTTTACTTTCTTCTATCTTTACAAGAAGAAAGTATTGGATTCGTAAAAATTTTCGAAAACCGGTTTTCGTCGGATTTACACGTTTTAGGGATAAAGGAACTCGAAAAACATGTTTTTTGAAAATTGTCTCTCTGCGAAAATTTTGTGGACGCTCTATCTCAAGAACTAATGCACGGGATTTTTAAAAACTTTACATTTTGTTAAACCTAGTTATGAACTAGATCAGATAAGATTTTGGTGTATATTGCTAGATAGATGGCGCTGCTATACAATTTCCACAACAACCGTTTCTCGCGAACTGGTACATTACTTTTTATAAAAATTCAGATTTAGTTAATACTTAATATATATCTCATTGTTCATTACTTTTTGGAGCAATTCATTCCACAGGTGGAGCTGCCATGGTGTATTATTCCTGATTATCTTAATAGCTCTATCTCAAGAACTAATGCACGGAATTTCACAAAACCATAGATTCTGCGAGACCTTGATATAAACTACATCTGATTAAAACTTGGTGTATATCGCTTAATAGGTGGCGCTACTATGCTACCTGTTGAGCTATATACACCTAAAATTAATCAGATCTAGTTTATATCAAGGTCTGGTAGAATCTAAAGTGTTGTAGAATTCAGTGCGTTAGTTCTTGAGATAGAATCGTTGAGGTTATCCCGAATATTGTACCATGGTAGAGCCATCTGTCGAGCGATTTGCACCAAAATCGTAATCAGCAACATGCTATTTCAGAATCTAACTAAATCTAAAATTTTATAAAATTCCGTGCTCTATCTCTTTAGATATAGCTATTGTGAAAATCGTGAATAATACAGCATAGCAGCGCCACCTATTGAACGATATACGCCAAAACATAATGAACACCACGACATATCAATTTTATATTTGGTTTATATCAAGATCTAGTAGTATCTGAAGTATTGTAAAATTCCATGCATTAGTTCTTGAGACAGAGTGCCCGAAAAAAATTTTGCCACATGCAGACAAACTCACAGATTCACAGTCAAAACATGTTTTTCGGGTTCTGTGACCCCTAAAACGGGTAAATCTGTCAAAAATCGGATTTCACAAAATTTTCACGAATTTAATTCTTTGTTTTTGTTAAGACAGAAGTAAGTAATAAAAACAACACAATCCATTCAAGATGTTAACACACTTCACTTTGGTTAATCATTGCAGTCGTATGGACACTAACTAAGATCCCAACTAGGAAAGTCAAAACTGATAACAAAAGACACACGGGAAATTGGTATAATATATATTCATTATTATAAAGGACATTTTAATGCATGAGCACTTCAGTGAGGACAAGTTTTAACCTTTTATAGCGCGTTAACAAAGGACAACTAAATTTAATTTTACTGGCAACATAAATACTTAATTAAAATTTTTCTTTTATAACATACCTGAAAAGAAGCAAGCACTTTTACTCTACTGCTAGTATTTTCTAGCAATATTAATTATGCTATTTCTTACATATGTATGGTCTCAGTGAAGAGTCTTTTATTTTATTTTGTGCTGCGTCACACCCCCGGTCTCTTTATTCGTCTTGTATTTATGGAACTAGTGGAACATTTTTTAAAACTGCTTTCCTTATTGTAATTTTTTTTGTAAACTCTCTTTTTTTGCGAATTTTTCTTTTTTTTTATATTTTAACTTATACTATATATTTTAATTTATGTTAGCAAATTCTATACTTAAGTGTGGCTTCAACCACATCTACTTTTTTCTTTCTCTTTTTGTGGCTACCTAATGTTTACGCAATATGGTTTACAATGTTACACTGGATATAAAAATGACTGGCAACTAAGAGGTCCATTCTACTGACTACCTTGCAAGTTCGTAACTTCTAATAAAATCATTTTTTTAATTCTTTCATGCTGTCATGAGAGACTGCACGGTACATGATTTTTAAAGGATTCCATCAGTAAAAACGAATTATCCTTTGAAATATTTACTATCTATCTCATTTATGTCATGTATTTTCCGGTGTGAGTTAAAATGTATCTTTTATTTTTTTTTATAAATTTTAGTGATATACTATTGATTTATGTGGAAATTCGAAATAATATATAGGGCCAGCATCAGGTTAAATTGATCAATTAACCCTTTCCGGCACGGGCAAAATCTGCACTAAAATGAAAAATAATCGACTGACACCGGAGTTCACAAACGATTTTTCTTAAATATTTTGAATTCCTAAATTTAAGCTTTTATGGTAAAAACGAAATTTTACTAAAATATTACTGGTGCCGTTTGCAAGTTTCGAATTAAAATTAGGTATCCCAGACCGGGCACAGTGTGCCGGAAAGGGTTAAGGATATATTTGTTTTCTTTATGTAACGTAATTATATTGAAACCAATTATTTTGCTTCATTTACTTGTCTTTCATATAAAACGTAATATTAGGAATCTTATTGCAACTAAATTAGCTATTGTGTGTAACGCCGTCCTCGTAGCCTTTCAAAAAATATACAGCAAAACAAATCACGAACGATAATTTAAAACATATATAATTAATAAACTTTTTATCACATTTTATAGGAGACAATATGATAGTAGTTGTTATTTATAGGGTCCTTGACACAACTCAATCACAAAAAAGGGAAAATTTTCCGCTAGATAATATATGATTATAATATATAATATATAATAATTACATGATTGTTTAATAGTGTAAAAACTGCAACCAATGGAAAATAGGAGAGACAATTGAACTCATGAAAATCGATGAAACTCTCTTCCTAAAGTGAAAAACTATGCTGGGAAAATTTTCTACCACAAAACTGTATTTTATTTTATATTAATTCTGAAATTTGTACATTTATACACTACGTCTCATAAGACTTTATAAAAATCTATTTTTTTTTAAGTAATAAAATGTTTTTACTGTTTTAATGCTAAAAAAAGGAAATTAAAATCTGCTTGACATATCACTGTTTACAAACATTTCTAATATACGTTGAGCTCCCGACTGTTTATTTAAATATTGGAAGAAAATTTTCCTCCTTATATTATACCCTTTGATGCAATTATATGAAATCTTTATGTCTTATCATCGAAAATGTAATTTTCTTTTTAAAAGAAAAGTAATTTTTATGCATATTTTTGGAATTGAACGGCTTTAAAAATAAATACTTGTCAAAAATCGTTTTTTTCCCCAGTCAGTCGCGTTTTTTTTTTTATTTTTTTTAATTTTTAATTTTTTTATTTTAAGAATTTTCCCCCATTAAAATGCGTGCGTGTATTTAGATGACATTAAAAACTCGGAAGTTTTATGTTATGTTGTAATCGTGGATTTTTTTTCATTTTAAGAAAATTTTAATAAAATATTTTTTAAAGTTTTTTTTTTCGAAATTAAAACACAAACTTTGCACGGAAGTTAATATAAAATTTAAGAATAAATAAACATTATACAATAAAATAATTCTGAATTTAAAGTGCAAACATAAAATTGTAAATGTCTCGCTGTAATATTTTTTTTTTTTATTTTTCGAGTGAAGACATTTCTATGTGAAAGGATTGTAAATAATGTCAAATTCAGCCATATAATTAATAAGTCCCATTACCGTTCCAAATTTTCTGACAGGATTTGTATGCATCAAAGGATTTAGGGGATTTTAGGTGTTTATTACTAGAAATTTTGTAACGAACCGGGGGCTTCGCGCCCCTGCTCGCTATGCTCGCCCCGTCTAATCGCTTCGCGATTCCATGTTGTAGGCTATCCCTTCTTGCTGCGCTCGCCAATACCCCCATGGAATCGCTTCGCGATTCCGTTCGGTATTGCTTTGCAATCCTGGTTGGAATCGCTTCGTGATACATACACTGTTAACCTTTTCCGGCACGGGCAAAATCTGCAGTAAAATGAGAAATTATCGACTGACACCGGAATCCACGAACTAATTTTTTAGATATTTTGAATTCCTTAATTTAATCTTCTATTGTAAAAGCAAAATTTTACTAAAATATTATTGGTGCCATTTGCAACTTTGGAATTAAAATTAGGCATCCCAGACCGGGCACAGTGTTCCGGAAAGGGTTAAAAATCTGCTGCATTTTTTTTGCAACGCACTCCGCCGCTTGTATATAATATCTCTATTCTGACCAATGAGAATGCTTCATAATACAGTGAAGTAACCATTTTGTATATAAGCGGTGGAGTGCGTAGCAAAAAAATGCAGCATATTTTTAACAGTGTAGACGGAGCCCTTTCCTGATTGGTCTATTCGACTCATGGAGGGTGTGGTCCACCCGGACGCGTTATATCCGGAAGCCTTACACATCAGCATCATTCCAGGAGTCATTCCTTTTAAGGCTAGTTTTATTTTTAATATAGAGGGATATTTAACACTATATCTGAAGTTTTTTCATGAAATCAAGCGACTATTTTTTAATTGTAACCGTCACCACTTTTTTAAAAGAGATTTCTTAACAGATGCTTTGACAACATTTGCAAGAAAAATATACTTTAAAATTTATATTAAAAAATACTGGTGCGAAAAGAATACAAAAATAGCCGCCTGTGGCAGCCCTGATAAGGGAAATACTTTGGGTAAAACATCCTTGTCTTCTAACATCTTATAAGCGTCTAGTAAAGGTACGAACTCTATGTAACTAGCTATTTATTGAATGTGAACAATTATCATATTACTATTTAATCATAACTAGGCAATCGAAGTTTCTACAGCTGTAACTAACAATTTTCGATGCGCCGAGAAGGATTTTAATATAAGAAAGTTATCTAATGATGAACAATAAAGATTTTTCAGGACTATGGAATTTTTTTACTGATGTTTATTTATTCGTTGTTTATTACTTTTTTGACAGTTGCTGCGTAGAAACATTTTGCAGTATATCACAAATATAATTTTGTTAATCCTAATGTTGGATGTCATACTCGATCATTTGATCAATTACGCGGAATTGCTGTTTTTTATCTCGCCATTTTGCTTTATTAAGTTTCTTAAATGTTCAGGGCTGCCACAGGCGATTGTTTTTTTAACACTAGAATGCCGGGAAATTTTACGAAAGTTTTATAAAATATACGTACACCGGAAAAACAATTTGAAATTATTTAGTTTATTTGTTTAGCTCATTTCATTGCAGCTAATAAATACCTTATTTCTTGAAAATTTTTTTCTGATTCGAATCAACGTATAGTTCAGTCATCGGTGTCGTATTGACACTTTTTCCGGCGTTCTAGTGTTAATTCAAACCAGCACCACTTTCTTTAAAGAGATTTCTTAACAGATACATTGACAACATTTGCAAGAAAAATATACATTAAAATTTATATTAAAAAATATTGGTGCGTTAAGAATATAAAAATAGTCGCCTGTGGCAGCCCTGATAAGGGAAATCCTTTGGGTAAAACGTCCTTGTCTTGTAACATCTTATAAACGCCTGCTAAAGGTTCTAATTCTATGTGACTAGCTATTTATTGAATGTGAGCAATTATTATATTACTACTTAATCATAACTAGGCAATCGAAGTTTTTATAGCTGTAACTAACATTTTTAGATGCGCTGAGAAGGGTTTTAAAACCCCTTGGGGACGAGCGACACGTATACATGCCACAAAAAAGCTTAAGAATCCTTGTTTATTCCCACCGGTAAAATTATACTGTAAAGTTTGGCTTATTCAATCGGAGCATTTTCTCAATTTAAGAAGGAACAAATTTCTGTTTTTTTATAACTGGTGACAAAACATAAAAAATTTTGTAAAACGCTCCCTTCGCGAATGGGGAATATAAGAAAGTTATCTGGTGATGAACTATAAAGATTTTTAAGGAATATGGAATTTTTTTATCGATGTTTATTTATTCTTTGTCTATTACTTTTTTGACAGCTGAACTTTTACTAATTTTTTGCTGAATAGAAACATTTTGCAGTATATCACAAATATAATTTTGTTAATCCTAACGTTGGATGTCATACTCGATTATATGATCAATTACGCAGAATTGTTGTATTTTATCACGCCATTTTGCTGCGTTAAGTTTCTTAAATGTTCAGGTACGACATCCAATGTTAGGGTCAACATGTGTGATTTACTTCTTATGTTCGCAATTGTCTATATGCAATTGAAAAAAATCCCTAAGAGATTCCATATCCCTGAAAGAATTTTATTCCTCATCATCAGGTAACTGCTGAAATTAAAATCCATCTCAGCGCAGCGAAATATTTCAGCTGTAACTTTAAAAAATGATTTTAAAAATGATTTTAAAAATGATTCTATTGCATTGTTGGGATTAACAGATTTCATGAAATATTGAAACTCAAAATTTGGAACATTTTGCAATTAAAATCCTCTGAATGGTCATAATAGAAATGAATTGCGCCTTGTTGTTTCATTTTCGCGTAGCGCCGGTATAACGGTGAAAATTCGAAAAGGACGTTCTCCGAGCAGAAGCAACGCATCAAAATGCTTCACTTCCGTTTCCTTTTACTTACCCATCATACATAGTATAGGATAAGTTTTGCGATCGTTTTGAAAATCGAAAAAAAAATCACGGATTTACACGTTTCAGATAGTGAAGATTCCGAAAAACATATTTTTAGGAATAAAAATTGCCGTCTGTCTGTCTTTCAGCGTGTCTGTAAACGCTCTATCTCGCGAACAAGTTGAGATAGAGACTTGAAATTTTGTATGTATTTAGTATGTAAGAATAGGATTAAGCCTATTTAATATAAGTGACCTCGATTATCCGGAACTACTTTTTCGGACTCTCGAAAAGTTCATTCTGATGAAAGGTACATAAAAATTTTCGAATTTTTTTATTTTAAGGAGTGGACATAAAAGGTAATAAAATAACAATAATTTTGCATAAAGATCGAAGTCGATCGAGTTATTAGTTGCCGAGATATTTGTAATCCTGTTTCCCATATTCTTCGATTTTTCATGAGCCTGTATTTCATTCAAATTTCATTTAATATTTTAAGTGGAAAAAGGACGCTTCATCCGACGCAGTAAACTGTTAGTTAATATGATTATCATTTTTGGTGTTATAAGGATGTTTCTTTTACGCAATTCTTTACGACTTGAAGAGTTTGGCGTTTTATATAATATGTTGTGATTGATTCATCAATAATTCTTTAATAGAGTATGTATATAAAGGTGTATAGTATAATCTATGTGCATTAAAAATATTTAAATATACGTTTAAATTTTGTTTTGTTATTGCAATGCACTTTATAAATAGTTTACACACGTTTTACTTTCTTATATTATATTATGCATATCCATGATGGATAAGTATTATAGTGGCCTCTAATGACTAGTTTCTATTCATGTGAAAAAAGTAAGATCAATTCAGCCATGGATGAAGAAACAAAGTTTTTGAAATTTGCTCATCTTTTCAAATGCTTCAACAATAGTTTGCAAGAAAGTGAACATTTTTTCTTTCCGTTGTCTTCGTCAATTTCTAAAGAATATTTTAAACTTAAATGTGCCAAAAAAGTTCAAACAGATAGTTTAATGCATTTATGGAATTTTCTTCGTCTTTCTCTGATAAACGGAGATATATGTTAAATATTGATACTGAAGAAAAGGTATTATTTTATAGTAATACATTTTTTTATTTACCAAAATGTGTTTGAAATGCATGAAAAGATTTAAAAATTTTTAAAAGTTTTTACGAATCGTAATCAAATAAATAATTGATAGTAAGCGAAAAAGTATAATGGGAAAAAAATAATGAATATAAATATCGAGTTAAGATAGCAAAAAATGTTTAAAATGTTAAAATTAATTTTAAATTTCTACATTCTTCTAAGCGGTAATATTAAGGAGTGATCTAGACTTTAATGCCCCCCCCCCATTTGCGTATGCAGAAATATATTTATTTTCTTAAATCAGTTATATATTTTAATGCCATTTTTGCTGAAAAATGATACTCATCTATTTTAATTAATTAATCTGCCATCTGGATGAACGCTAAGATTACTCTTCAAAACTTTCATTTTTCAAAAATATGTTACAATGGACGCTATCCAGTTAATCATGAAATCGAAACGTCGAAGAGCTTTTTGTCCCTTAAAATAATAATAATAACTAGCAAAAGCCGTGCTTTGTTTGGATTCGCGAAGCATTATTTCATAAGATAAATATTTGAAAGGAACATTACATTTTTATATTATTTTTGCATCTTTATTAAGCAAAAACGTTATCTCATGTTTTGGCGCATTTAAATTTTAGAAATGTAAATTCAGCCAAATAACTAAGAATTTCCTCGGAATTTTTTATTTATGATATAAGGCTGGTATAAGTAAAAATATTTTCGAAGCAGAATTTTACAAAATATATTTTTTTAATTTTTAACTAAAAATTTTAAAGTAACGGCGTTCGTTCTGGCCAATAAGTGTTCCTTTTCTCGACATTTTTAAATTACTAATACATTCCAGAAATGATTTATAAACGTAGTTAATATATTTAATTTGGTTGAATTAAATTATTCTTCAATCAATTAAAATATTCTTAAATTATTCTTTAATCTTTCATTTCGAATACCAGACTTAAGAAACTTACCAAATTTAACAAAATATTCACTTTAAATACCAAATATAAGAATTAATTTTACTTGTTTACGATTCTTTTTGTTGCCACTTTACCAAAGTAAATACCTAAATAAATAAATCATAATGTAATTCTTTTAAAATCCGTAAGTATAAACTGCGTAAATAATTTTGGCAGAATAATGAAAATATATTTTATTTAATATATTAATCATGATTCTATCTGTAATTACTAACCCAATAGTTTATTTTCCTTCTTAAAATAAAAAGATACGGGTTCAATTTTTTATTTGCAAACGATTTTGGCGGAATAATGAAAATATATTTTATTTAATTAATTAATCATGATTCTATCTATAATTACTAACCCCATGGTTTATGTATAAAAACATTTCATATTTATTTACTTAGAAGGTGTCACAAATAAAAAATAAATTAAAGAGTTGACATGTTTCGGTTCATTAATACGGTTCTTATTAATGAACCGAAACATGTCAACTCTTTAATTTATTTTTTATTTGTGACACCTTCTAAGTAAATAAATATGAAATGTTTTTATACGTGAATGAAAAAAGGTGAAATGATTTTGTTTTAGTTTTTTTGAAAAAACGAAAGCTAACAACAGTTTTCCCATGGTTTATTTTCATTCTGAAAATAAAAAGATAAGCGTTCAATTTTTTATTTGCAAAAATGCGTCCATAATTGAAAAACGTGTAGAATAAATTAATTATTAAAATAATATTTTTCAAATGTTATTCTGTAAAAAAATAACATTCTGCAAATCTACATATCATAATTTATTCTTATGCTTAATTTCAAATCAAAATATTGAATAGATTTTTTATAAAGCGTACGACAAAATGTAACTTGAGTGGACTAGTAGAGGATTCGCTTCGCTCATCCTAATAATAATAATAATAATTTTCAGAAAAAGGTAAAAAAGTTGGCGATTTCTAAAAAAGAAAAAAAAAGAAGAAGAAAGGGCAAAATCCTTCATAATAAAGAAGTAAAAGATTATGATTCAAATGACTTATTTACTATTAAACATTTATCATTAGGCATTTACTATTACACAAACAACGTTTTCAAATCATATCAATATTTCTATCTGCAAATTTAATTTAAAGAATGAAAATTGAAATGAAAATCAATTTTGTATTTGGAAATATTCTGTGTGTAATTCTCTTAATCCAGTCATTTCAATATTCTTTCTTTATTTTGCAGCCTTGTTTGTCTAAAAACTGTTGAAAATTATCTGAAGCATACTGAAATTCATGTATAAAGAAGTACCAAATTAATAAAAAAGTAGTAGTAAAAAATTATACCAAATCCTCTATTATTCCTCAGAAGTTCCGTCGTGATACTCTGAAATTCTGAACTTCGTCCGATATTTAAAAACATACAATTCTTTTAAAGTTTTTACTTCTCTAACCAGCTACAAGCAGGGCCTGGTTACTAACGGGGCACTCTCCCACCAGGAAAAAGAAATAGAGAATTTTTCCTTATTCATCACAGTAATCCTGAATGAAAAGGGCGTTTAAAGAAGACGAAAATTTCTATAAATTTTTTCTGGTGAGAGAGTGCCCCGATAGTAATCAGGCTCTGGCTACAAGGCATAGTTAGGCAGCTTGATTACAGTCGAGTCGATACTGGATGACTGTTTAACAAAGCATCATTTTATTTAAATATTTTTCTCAAACTTTTTCTGGTGTCTAGTTTTGAAACTTTTTTTCTTTTCAATTTACATAAAAATACATTTCAGGGATTTTTTTCAATGTATAAGGTAATATTGAGAATATCATATATCGACAGCATTTTTCCTGAAAGAGGAATGAGATTGTGTATTAGGACATTT
Source organism: Maratus speculifer (assembly GCA_964019185.1). Lineage (NCBI taxonomy): Eukaryota > Metazoa > Arthropoda > Arachnida > Araneae > Salticidae > Maratus > Maratus speculifer. Next base: position 405,530,319 of record OZ025295.1, read on the forward strand.
TAACACGCTCGCTGCCAATGAAGCGCTAGCGCGTCGAACCGAAATCTTTTTGTATGCCGTCGACGCTCCCTAGCTTCGAGCGTCTACAGATCAAGTTAAGATGCTTAGAGAATTTCATTATTCTCACCAGTTATTTTTTATTGTAAAATTTACGGTACTCAATCACAGAATTTTCGCGATTCAGCTATAGGAAAATTTCTGTTTTTATAAATCAGTGTCAGAATATTTCCAAATACAAAATTGATTTTCATTTCCATTTTCATTCTTTAAATTAAATTTTCAGATAGAAATATTGAAAAAGCTAAAAGATTGAAAATTAAGCAAATGGTTATCGTCGCAAAAGGGTTAAAACGCTTTTTTGAAATCCGGCTTTCGAGAATGGAAATATCGTTTTCAGTGGCGACGAATGTATTAAGGTATCATTTTATTCTTGAGAATGAAATGAAAATTCGAGGTGTTTTTCGAATCTTTAGAGGTGTTTGGCATCCAACAATTACGTGTCAAACCGTAAACATGTTTGACATTAAAACACCAGTAAATCTGAGATCATGTATACTGAACATGCCATTATTTTCTTTGCTATGTGCCTTCAACATGCAATGTGACATCATCGGCGAAGGCGGGCAGATGAAAACTTTGTACGCGGACAAAAATCATGTGCATATATAGGGCTGCTACATGCGACTATTTCTTAATTCTCTCTCACAAAACTTTTTCAAAGCTAAATATCTTTTAGCTTTGACAATATTTGCAAGAGAAACATACTACAAAATGTATTTTTTAAAAATAGTGTTACGAACAGAATATAAAAAGCAGCGTGTCTTTTGTTTGTTTGTTTGTGTTTATGACGGACAGTTATCCACACTTGGGATATAGGCGGATGATGCCATCCGTCGGAGTCAAACGCCGCCTGTGAAAATCCTGCATACATTATTATTTTTCTTCTCAACATTCCTCATTCTTTGTACATAAAGAATTACAACAATAAGCATGTCCTTAACGCTATACAGGCTACAATAGGATAGCTAAATAAAGCAGGATTTTTTATTCAAAATTTTTAATTTCACTCCAAATATTTTTAGAAATTAATTTTACTTTAGTTTATTCACGTAAAAATTTTCGTCTGAAATAAATTAGTTTAACATGCTATAAAATTCATCTTAACAATGCAATATAAAATTACACAAATTATCAACTCTAAAAATAATTGAAACGTTTATTAAAAAAAATCAAGTAAATTCGGTTATGTCAATATTTAAATTCGGATTCAATATTTAAATTAATTTTAGAAATTTTTACAAAGTACTGGTCGCTATATCTAAAGATAGATTTTTTTTACATTTTATAAGGCAAATATTACACTACAAAAGTTCTCGTAAATGGTCCCTACAAGTCCTTAAAACGTACAAACCCTCCACTATTTTTAATTTACAAACGCAAAGAATAAAATATACTGTTAGAGAGAAAAAGTTCCATAACGTAAAAGTATCTTTAATATAGTCATTCAGAGTCGCAAAAATATTTTATAACATAATAAGTGTTTTAATATAATCAACAAGGAATAAATAATAATAAAAAAGATTATATGTTCAAGGAGATAATCTATTTCATTACTACTTATTTGGTAGATTTTTATGTTTTAACGCAAATATTTTTAAAATTATACTTTTCCGATAGGCATCTGTTATTTCTTTGTTATTCTTTCGCATAATTAATTCATTTAATCAACGAAAGTCTTCTTAAATTATCGCCGTTTAATTTAATTAACTTAATGAACAGAATTAATTGAATGAAGAGTTACAAAAACTATTTTATTAATTGCATTACTAAAATCAAAGAATGACTCAATTTTAAGTAACCAAACAAAGTGTTACGTAACCATTAACGATTATTACTCACATTGTTGTTCAATAAAGTATTTCATAGTACACTAAATTTAGTAATAAAATCAATTATATGGGCCTTTGTGATGAATAGATTTACTTTATTTTTTTTATTTACATACGTTAGATAGTAATTATTTTTCATGAACGCTCATAATTTATTCTGTGAAATAATCGGATGCTTTAAATAATAAACATTTTCTTTTGGCAACATAGGTTTTTGAAGCATTTACATAATTAATAAAAATTACGTAATTAAAAAGTTTTTAATTACATACTAAAATACATGCAGTCTGCATGCTTTCATTTTTACAAATAAAAAGTATTACTTTCATGAAAATTTTCAAATTATGGATTCGCGCATTTTAGGGGTATAAAATGAAAAAAACACGTTTTTACAAAATGTCTCACTGTGAGACTGATTGTCTTTCTATATGCGACTTAAATTTGTGGCCGCTCTATCTCAAGAACTAATATACGGAGTTGAATAAAATTGCATATATAGTTAGCCCCTAATATAAATTGATACTGATTAGTTTTTTGTGTAAATCGATCAACAGGTGGAACTGCTGTGGTGTCTTTCCGCTACATTTCTATCTCAATAACTGATTCAAGGATTTTCACCAAACTTCAGATTCTGTTAGTTCTTGAAATGAATGAATCTTCCGAATTTCATTCGCTAATGTAAAGCCTGCTTCAGTAGAATGCATTCCTACATTTAAAATATCTACCCTGGAAATCAATATTTTTAACTCCTTTTTCTATATACTCATCTTACGGGATTTTATGTTCCTTAGTTGGCAAAATATTTCTAAAATATATACAGTATTCCCTTAACATTCGCTTTTAATATCTGCGAGTTTTGATTATTCGAGAAGTAGAAAATATAGAGCATTTTAACATTCGGACAACTTAAAAAAAAAATCTTTTATATAAGCTTTGACAACTATTGCAAGAAAAATAAAATACAAAATGTTTCTTTCTTTAAATAGTGGTGCAAAAAGAATTTAAAAATAACAGTTTTGCGGTCGCGGTTTGGACATTCGCGGTGCTTACGCCTCGCAAATGTTAAGGGATTGCTGTACTGCAATTGTATATGCAGTGGTGAAATCTTACTCTTGGTTCGTTAGTTCGTTATTTCATGTAAAGGCAAACTTGTTCATTTCGCTCCTTTTTTCTTGTAATTATTTTTATCAATACTTTAGTAGTAATTATAAATGTGTAATAATTTATTAGTAATAACTTTTTCTCTAATATCCATTATTATTTTTTAAATGCATTCCTTAGAATCTATTCAAAATATTATTATTAATTAGCAATAATTTAGTAGTAATTATAAATGTGTAATAATTTATTAGTAATTACTTTTTCTCTAAAATCCATTATTATTTTTTAATGCATTCCTTAGAATCCACTACCTCTGACAATAAAGTTCGGTGAATGAATTCAGAACAACCTATCTGACAACACTGGGGAAACAAAACGCTGCACCTGCAAGTGTTGACCATCTTTCCTCACTGTTGAGTTGTGCGTCGTTTATGTTCTGTGTAAGACATGCTTTACTAAGTGCTTATTCAGTGTGTTGGTTCTAAACTGAGAACATTAAAATCAACGAACAAAATATCAGTTTAAAGTTTGGTTTTAAGCTTTGCAAGACACCGAAAGTAATTTATGAGGGGTGGTGCAAATTGAACATCCAGCATACTCGCCAGATCTTAATCCTCCAGACTTCTTCCTATTTTCACCACTTAAACTCTCCTTGAATAAGATTTGATTACTGACATCCAGCGAAACGCGACGAAGCTTTTGAACTCCATCCCAAAAGAAGACTTCTTGCGAATTTCCCAGGACATGTATAACAAATCTCTGCGATGAATAGTTATGGGAGATGACTATTTTGAAGAATGGTATGATAACTTTCGTTAATAATTCATCCATATTAATGTTACAGGACTATTCACCGAACTTTATTGTCAGAGGTAGTATTCAAAATAGTATTATTAATTAACAATACTTTAGTAGTAATTATAAACGTGTAATAATTTATTAGTAATAACTTTTTCTCTAAAATCCATTATTATTACTTTTAATGCATTACTTAGAATTTATTCAAAATAATTAATTAGCAATAAAAAATCAGGTGGAAAATTTAAAAGATACTAGTAACATTTTAAATTAGGTATCTAAACTTTTTTTAATTAAAAAAATAATTTGTAAAGTTTTTTTTAATTAAAAAAATAACTTGTATAGTTTTTTTTTAAATTTAAATTAGCTTGTTTGGAGATCCTTATTATAACGTAAATCATGAATTTTCTTGTCTACCTATTATTCAGTTGCAATATTTCACATCGGTATCCATCTCGAATGAGTGTATAAGAGATTGAACAATTTCCGCTCACATCAGTTATTGAATTCAAAAGGAAGTGACGCGATGAGCTCCCGGAAATGTCGTCTGTCTTGACAGTAGACAAAACGAAATGGGAGACTTAGAATAAACATAACGTGTGGCAAAACAGATGCCGACAACATTAAAAATAGAACGAAAGTAAATGAGAGATGGACTTAATACAATATCAAAGATCATCGATTTATGCTCGAATAAAGAGTATTTAATAAGAAGAAAAGCTCAGGCTATGTTTACAAGAATGATTCGATCAAGCAAAAATTTCTTCCTTTGATATTAAGTATTGCTTGAAATACGGAACTCTTTTGCGATGTTTTTTATTGTATTTTAATATAAGATTTTTATTTATAGCTAAAGAAATATTTTGAGATGGGGAAAAAACAGTAAAAAGCATTTTTAAATCTAATTTTTTAAATCTTTTGCAATATACAGTCGAGTCTCTCTATAACGAAACTCCATTCAGCGAATTTCGCTATATAACGAATTTTTACTAAGAACTGTCAATTTTTTATCGATTACATTACAAATAATCTCCATATAGCGAAGTATATATCTCCATACAACGAATTTTTTCAGAAATGTTCCTTCTTTTTTTTTTCTGAAAATGCTTCAATGTATTTATGAAATTCATTTTCCTGCAATGGTTCCTGGTACGTGTTACATAGCTGCATATCTGCTGCGTTATCCATGTCCAAAACAGGCATTCATCCCACTATTCTAAAAACCCGCTTCTTAACAAAATGTTTCATGGTCCCGCCTGACTTCCTTTCAAAGATGAGTTTGCGTTTTTGGAAATTTTTGTTGCTCCCCTGAAATAAGGCAATTTTTTGCACGTTTGAACTAGGTTTACTTTTTTTAAATAAAAAAAAGTTGATACTTTATAGAAAATAACGGTACCCGTACAAACGTTGAATAAGCGTTAATTTTCTGTTTAGAAACTATTTAAATGAATAAAAAAATAAAGTATCAAATTTATGTTTAGCGTTAAACATTTCAGTAAACGACTCAAACATTTAAAAAAAACTTTACTAATGAAATGTAATTTTTTTTTGCCATTCTCTATTCAACGATTTTTTCTATATAACGAATTTTTTGACCGAACCATAGATTTCGTTATGTAGAGACTCGACTGTAGGTTTAAAAAAAGTTTATGAAATAAAAGATAAAATTTCAGCGCAAAATCCACCTTGATCAATAAGTGATATTCACAAAAATGCAAATAAATGTATATTCATTGATGAAAGGTGTGTAAAACGTAATATAAAATCATTTAAAAATACAGGACTATAATGTAAACAAAACGTGTACTGTTATTCTTTGGCATCTCAATAACCCAAATTCATGAGCTGTTCAGTTTGAAATTGGGCAAGTCCATTTAGTGAAAAACAATTAGTTAAGATAGAAAATTAGCATAGGAATGAATGTACAATTCATATTTTTAATTTATTCATAATAAACATTTTTTAAATATTAGTATAAGAGTGATTCTCCGTTAAGATTCAATAGTGCATTCCCTTATTCCTAATATGAAAAATGCTATCAATTTTTTTTATTTAATCGTTTATTTATTTATATTTGTGTATTTCTACAATAGCGTTAAAAAAAATAATAAATTCAGCAAGTTGACTTATTAAAGTTTTTAAAAATAATTTAATATAAGATATTCATTCCCTCGCTTGTTCCCTACTCTTTCTATGTAATTTTAAACATATTTTCCTGAAATTTAATTAAAAAAATAATTATTATAAAAGTTTTTTAGCAAAGTTAAACAATTATATTAATCGCAAATACTAGTTGCTTATTTTTCACTTGATTAAAAAGTTGTTTTGATTAACATTTAACATTTTCCGCAGTTTAAAATCATTCCCTGACACTTTGGAAACAATTTAAATTTCAGCCACATAAAAGCAGCACTTTGCCCAATATTTTGTTTGTTGCATTGACAGTTTTCTGTTTCGGCATTTTTAATTTGATGGGCATTTTGTGATGTAGAATAAAATAAAGAAACGAACATTTGCGCATGGGAATACCCATTTCAAGATAAGTCATAAAAATTTATTTGTAGCTAATATTGTGCAATATATGACTGATACTTTAAGCATTTATTCATAAATCATTTGCAAACATTTTGTGTAACTTGAAAAAGACAGCCATATGGAATTTCATAATTCCCTCATGGTTGCTGATTTGGATGGATGATTATACAGATGATGGAATTACAGAATTTGACAAAATAATTTTAAAAGTTTAGCTTTAGTGAATCAAAGTGATTTAGTGACCTACTAAATTTATGCATTTTAGCTCGAAATTTCATTTTTGGTATGAATCTATTTAGGCAATCTTTGGAAAATCTTTGGCAATCTTTGTTTTTTTCTTTCAAGTTTGACCACATTTATTCTTTTGGAGTGCAAAAATTCAAAGAAAAAATAGAATTACTGTTGTTTTAAGATGCATACAAACACGAATTTCTTTACATCAAAACTGTATAAATACAATAGGGTATTTCCATGAGCTCATGTCGCATACTATAATTTTTGGATACCAGATTTTTAGGACTGAAAAATGTAACTTATTTTTCAGAGATATTTCATTAATTGAATAAGGCCATGCAAACCTTTCGAAAATAACGGGGGCCTACAACTTAGCAGTTACTAGTAATGTGACTTACACGACAAGTGCTCATGGAAATACCCAATAGCATTCAAGAATACTCATGGGCTGATTGAAAGATCCCCATTCTTTGTCCCCTTACTTTGATCCTGATAGCTTTGTAAAGATTTCAAAACATTCGCTGCTGAAGAATTTTTGGTGTTGATTTAACATTAGAACAAACATTTCTATAATAATTTAAAAAAGTAAGTAGTTCATATTTTCATTCTAGTGCGTCTCAAATTTGTCTCTTTATGGAGAAACAGTCATATATATTTTTTATAACATTAGAAGCCGATAGAAGTGTGATCGTTCCCTGGCCTGGTAAAATGACAAGTATATCATGGCGTGCATTATATAAGGAAAATTTTATTTTCATATTAAAATCCTTAATCAGTAATCTTCGTAATCATTTCACCTATTATACTCAATCATTTCATTTATTGTATCAATCATTTCACTTATTATATATATAGAAAGGTTATATATGAAGTGGTAGAATCAATAAGTGGTTCAAAACAGTGGTAGAATCAATAAAACATTCTTACAGAATATGACCTCTGATGCACGCAGTCGGCCATAATTAACCCATTCCGGCACGAACAAATTCTGTTCCTAAAATGAGAAATTATCAACTGACATCGGAATATACAAACAACTTTTGTAGAAATTAAAAACTTAATTTAAGCTTTCGTTGTAAAAGCAAAATTTTATTAAAACATTATTCATGCCGTTTAAAAGTGTGCCCCAGTACCTAACATAACACATAATTTACACACAATTTTTACTAATTTGAAATCTTCAAAATACATCTTACAAAATAATTTTTCTCGGGAACTGTTACGTCAAGCAGTCAATTATTCTGATATACAAGAGATCTAATAAAGAGAAAAAATAACAGTAAGACTGAAATTCTTAAAGATGATGAGTTTTCCATATTAACTCGGGAGAACGCGCGCTTATACAGGGTGTAAATGGTTTTAACTTTGCCACCAATAAAATCAAATTATAACCGTCCTTTTATTTAGATGGAGATTACCCTTACAAATTCTGCGATAAAATAAGTTGAAGATTACTTTAAAAAAATTAGTGGTTACAATTGCAAAAACCATACGCACTCCGGGTCCAAAAGGCCCTGCGCGCGTCCTCCCGGGTTAAAATGGAATTATAACATATCAGTTTTTTTTTCTTTGAATATGCGTTGACAGTGAAGGAACATACACATGATTGAGACAGTCGAAAAAGGATAAGAGAAAAGTAAAAGTTGCCAGCCATCTGGACCAAAGCTGGTGCAGGTCTTTTATTGGTACCTAGCTTATCACTGTGCAGCAAGAATTAATAAAAGACCAACCCGTGTATATCTTTGTACCGTTAAAACATATAATTCAGTTATTTCATAAAATACCTATTTATTTCTTGAAATAAATAATCAAAACGTTTAAAGTGTGTAATAATTATTTTATTCTATGATTTAGCTAGTTATTATATAGAGTAACTATTCCCTAACCGTTAAACCGTTAAAGTTCTGACATTAAAATAACGCTGTTCTATAAATTAATCTATAATTATAAATAGTTAAAAGTCATCTGAGCAATATATTTGAAATTATTAATAGAGGATTTCATAAATAATATATAAAAACAAAATATGTAACATATTACTAAAAAGTATAGGATTCATGAAAAATTTTGTAATCCGGTTTTCGATGGATTTACACGTTTTAAGGGTCAGAAAACACGAAAAACACGTTTTTAAGAAATGTATGTCTATCTGTCCGTCTATTTGTATGTGACATAAATTTCAAGAACTAATGCACAGAAGCTAATAAAAATTTACATTCAGGTTTTCTTGATTTAAATTTGTGCTGATTACTTTTTGGTGTAAATCGCTTATTAGATGGCACTGCTGTGCTGCTTTGTGTCCGATTTCCGCAATAGCTCTATCTCCAGATTTAGAGCATGGGTTTTCACCAAATTTCAGATTAAGTAATTTTTTGACATAAATTGATGCTTATTTACGTTTAAGTGTAAATCACTCGATAAGTGGCGCTGCTATGCAGAATTATCTAAGATTTCCGCAATCGGTCAATATCCAGAACTTATGCACCAATTTTTATGAAAATTCAGATTCGGTTAGTCGTTCACATAGAATAATGTTTTTTTTTTTTTTTTTTGTTTTTTTTTTTTTTTTTTTTGTCGTAAGTCGCTCAGCAAGTGGCGTTGATGTGCTGCATTTTGTGCGATTTTCACAATAACTCTATCTTCAGAATTCCGCAAACTTCAGATTCAGTTAGTCCTTGACATAAATTGATTTTTTTATGTTTAGGTATAAATCGCTCAATAAGTGTATCTTCTATGCCGTATTTTTTAAATTTTTTGCAACAGCTCCACCTTACGAATGAATGCACAGATTTAATTCAAACTTCAGATTGAATTAGTCCTTAACATAAATTGATTTTATTTACTTTTAAGTGTAAATCGCTCAATAAATGTCTCTTCTATGCCGTATTTTTAAAACTTTTTGCAACAGCTCTACCTCAAGAACGAATGCACAGATTTCTTTCAAACTTCAGATTCAGTTAGTCCTTGACATATCTTGATTTTTTTTATATTTAGGTGTAAATCGCTCAATAGGTGGCTCTTCTATGCCGCATTTTTTAAAGATTTCTGCAACAGAACAATAGCACGGATTACCTTCAAACTTCATATGTTCGATTGCTCCTTGACATGAATTGATGCAGGTCGGTGTTCTTAAAAATGGATACCTAATTTTTATTTTACTGGCAACCAGAAAATTTAATTAAAATTTTCCTGTTAATATTTTCAGGGGCAAGGTATTTGTAAAATGTTCAAATATTTTATTGGCGCCAGTTTTTATACGAAAATGGATTTGTAAACTTATAAACGTGCATTTTCTCATATGTAATAGAAGGGCAATTTTTAGTGAAAAATTCTCGTGTCAAAGTGGCAAAATAATGAGATGCCTCAGCAGCATCACTGCCCTTCATAATGTTAAAAGACACTTGAAAATACACGTTTATACAATAGAGCCCCGCTTATTCGGACCCCGTTAATCCGGATCGGTTTCGTCATTTTCTTTTCAAGTTTGAGAAGCGATTGGCCATTACTTTAGCTTGTTTCATTGTCGTACTCTGAATAAAAAAACTTGCTCTGATAGCTTTTCTGAAGAATACCTTCAGCTTTCTTATTTAAACTACTCCCAACGTACTACTTATGTTTAAACGGATGCCTGAGCGTACGGCTCGTAAAAGGTGTAGAAAATTGGCACAGCAGAAATTTACAAACATTTTTTATTACAAAATAAACATTTTTACTGTCTGTAAATAATCAATAAGTTTAAAATAAATGGGTTTTCCTGTACGTAATTTTTAATTTATTTCATTTTTTTCTTATTCTCCGGATAATCCGGATTAGGTCTGGTCCCAATTAATACGAATTATTGGGGTTTTAGAGTATTTTCCAGTAAATTCGTTTATAAATTCTAGTGCAAGTCAATTATTTTAAACAGATCTACTCTTGGAAGGAATGGGTTAACCCTTCGAGGAGCAAAGCAATTCATTTCTTAAAATGCTGAAATGATTGAATGGCACCAGAATTTAAAAACAAATTTATTTCAAAACATCTTTCCTTCACGTACTTGATGAAATTAAAATTTTTATTGCAAAATTCGGGTGTCAATGTGGCATTTCGCAATTAAACTAAATGGGATGTATTTTATCCCAACGCTTTTCATGGGTTTAACCCTTTCCGGCACGGGCAAAATCTGTAATAAAATTAGAAATTATCGACTGACACCGGAATTCACAAACGAATGTTTTGGATATTTTGAAATCCTTAATTTAAGCTGTTATTGTAAAAGCAAAATTTTAGTAAAATATTACTGGTGCCGTTTGCAAGTTTGGAATTAAAAATAGGTATCCCAGACCGGGCACAGTGTGCCGGAAAGGGTTAAAGTACCTAACTGGAGTTATCTAACTTGCTCTTACAAATGAGAGCAAGGTAGCTCGAACGACAATAAAACGTTGGAAAGCAACGTAGTTGGGAGACGGCAAATGCTTATTATGATTTATATTTATGACATACTTTTTCTGGTGTGCATTAAAAGAAATATTTTTCATAATTTTAGTTGTATAAATTAATTTATGTAACAATTGTAAACTATACATAATGTACTTACGAAATAAATAAAAATGCGTAAATAAATAAATGTACGTGCATTAACAGTAGATCAAACAATGACATTTTTAGTCCCCAGATATTTTCTAGTCTGTGTTGTTCCCTGAATAGCTGTACGAAAATCAGTGATTTTTCCATTCAGATGTCTATCCTGTAAAAACTGACATGCGGAACCTCATCCATAATAATAAAGAAACACGTTTGTGAGTGTGTTCTGAAGATACCGCTGCACATAGAGTTACGAAATTTGGGAAGATTTTACCTCTATATGTGACGTTTTGCACCTCGCAGCCTGATTTTCGATTTTTTGATTAGATTTCTTTAATTTAATTTTTCAGGCGATTTTTAGCGCTATTTTATGCTTAAAGGTGATTTTTCCACTATTAGTAAAACGAATGCAGCTTCATTTTTTTAACCCAATGTTGTAAATTTAGTTCTTTTTTGAATAAAGTTTATGCGGAATTCGTACAGCAATTTTTAAAATTTTAACGAATCTTTTAATGCAATTTTTAGTATTTTTTCGAATTTTGCTTCTATTTTCTGCACATTGATAAAAAGAAAATTGTTTAAAACTTTGAACCTAACTTACTAAATTTTGTCTGCTACGATTTTTTTAATTCCTGAGATATTCACTGAGATTTTCGATGTGATGTTTAATGATTTTTACGATTTTTGTGCGTTTAGCATCGTATTTTTGTTTGAATTTTTGGCATTATTACAGATTTTTGTAGGCTTCACGGTCTTATCTATATTTTTTAATTGCACGTAAAAGAGGAAAAAACCATAAAATAAATAATGAGCATTAACGGTATTATTTTGAATATTCCTGTATATTATTATACATTTATATATAAAATAAGAGATGTCTGCCTGCCTGACCACGGATAAAGCCGAAATTATAACATCCAGGTCTTTGAAATTTTTGTCTTGTGCGGATGCTAACATCGGAAAGTGCACTTCGTAGCCAGATTTTTAATTTTCAATTTAGATTTTTTTAAATTAAAACTTGCTGGGTAAGGGCCCCTTTAACCCCTTGCGACGCAGTGGTTTCATAGATATACCACTTAATTTTAATTCCCAAACGCCACATTGGCACCGGAATTTTGTTAGAGAAAATTACGGTTTATTGAATGCGTGAAGTATAGCCTTTTCTTATTTACAAATAAAGTTGTTTTCAAATTCCGGTGTCAGTCATTAATTTCAGTTCTTAAGCAATGAATTTGCCCTGCGCCGCAAAGGGTTAAACCAATCCACGCAATGATACTGCCAGGTACGAGGTTATTTGCAGGTAGCCACCAATCCGCGGCAACGAAGCAACCAGCCAATGAGAGCTGTCAGTAAATATAGAATTTAAGGACTTCATTTCATGGCTGAATGCTAGCAGTAAATTGCACACACACTTGTTAAATTTTTCTATTTTGACGATTTTGTTTTTCTTGGTTGATTTACAATCGCTTTTCAAAATCCATACATGGAATCACCCCAAAAAATTTGTGAATGAGGTAATTGCTCCTTTTCTGTTTTCTTAGGGTTTGTTAAGATGTGCAGCGCACGTGGCGCGCGTTCTTATAAGATTTTGTTTAGAGTAGGTATTATTGAAGAAAAGAATTTAAGATAATTTAATTATTGTATTATTTTGTGGTTCAAAACATTTAAAATCAACGACTATATTTCTTTATCTTTCCAAAACATGGTTTTCGTAACTGAATGACTTTGTTCATTCAGATAAAATATAAAATATTCTAAAGATTTCACCATATAAAATTTTATTTTTTCTACTTTAGTATGAATGAAGTTTAGTTTAGAATAGGGATTTCTGCTTTTTTTCACACCAGTAAAATATTAGACAAAATGCTACATTGTTGAATCGGAACATTTATGTGATTTAAGAGAACAACATTTTCTCTAAGATTATACTGGTGTCCAAAAAAGCGGATATCTCATCCCTGGTTTAGAATGAAGATTTTAATAATTCGCAATATGTTTGAAAACATGTATGAACCCATGTAACGCCGAGCGGATCAGCTAGTTGAAACCTATTTCAAATCCTAATTTAAAGCCGAGAAAACATAATAGCAAAGCAGTCATATCATATCCACTCATGTACAATGTCAACTTTAAAAGTCAAAGTTTATACATAGACACATAATTGCCGTGCCAAGAAGAATTAGAACAACTGAAAAAGAATATCAAAAAATTTATGATTGAATGTTTTGCATTGATGGTAGTTTTCGTAAGAAATACCACTTATTGCAGTCGTGACTATGGTGCGACATAAGAAAAATTTCTTCATAAACTTTTCATCCGCCATTTAAAAATTTAATATACCGGGTGATTCTAATTTTTTTTACAAATAAAGAGGGGTGATAGTAAACATCAAGACAAACAATATTAAATAAGAAACCAAGGATCCCAACGTTTACCGAAAGAGATATTCACCATTAGAGTTTAGGGTCCAAAATTTCAAATAAACATAAAAAATGGAAAAATTGGTCGAATGTTTTCCAGTTTTCACGAAAGCTATCCTTTATATCAGTATTTTCCTGAAAATAAATTACAAAGATAAATTTTTTAAAAAATGCTGATAGAGGGCGCTTTAGACTTTGGAGTAACGAACAGTTATTTTTTGCCGATATTTTTTGCATATCATTAAATGTTTTCGGTAGCTTAGACTTAAACTTAAATTTTGAGATCGAAATCTGAATAGTTGGGAGTGGTTAAACAGTGCAAACTGAACAGAGTTCTTAGAAGGGGGGGGGGGGAGGAGGAGGTTCAAATTTCAAATTATTATAAACTGGTCAATTAGTTTGCGGTTTTCGCTAAAACTACTTTTTAAATCAGTATTTTCTTGAAAATAAATTTTAAAGATAAATTTAAAAAAATACCGTTCGGGACCATGGTTGCATATATGTACCGTGAAAAAGAGGATAAAGACTTTCTCTTTTCTTACCAGTAAAAAAAGTAACTACTTGCTTTCTCTTAATCAAAGCAATTTCGTGATTATTTAAGTAAAGTCAACTTTTTAAAAGAAAGTAGTGACAACTGAATAAATTTTTTGTGAAAGCGTCTGTCCCGAACGGATTAATCTCTTCATTTTCGAAGCTAAAATAATAACGTAAATACATACTCATTGATTATGTACAAGCAAAATGACATCATAAATGACACAAAAAATATCTTTTATGAAATGGATCCTTTAGGCGCTTAGACATTTAGGTCCAAAAATAGGGATATAAAACTACAAATCCTCTTAAAACACCAATTTAATAACCGTTTATCTAAATTAACGCAATCACAAAAAGAGTTTTAAACAAGTAAATATTCTACAAATCCTCAAACTTTTTTTTATAGAAAAAGATTAAATTTATTCCTTTTCCCAAAATATATCCTTTTCTTGGCCACGCCCTCTATTTTGCATTTTTATTCATGGTGAAAATAACGTTTGTTTTAGGATGAATTCAGCTTAGATGCAGCCATTTATTTGTTTGCATTTAACTCAAAAAACATTCAGCTAATAAGAAATGATGTGAAAATGTTAAACAATAGGACATTTTAATTTTTATATGGAAAAGAACAGAGGTTTTCGAACGGGGACCAAGGGGCCGAAGAGTTTAGACCATGGAGTAACAAACAACTGTATTTTACCATTATTTTTTGAAGTATATCATTAAATGCTTTCAAAACCTTAAACGTAAACTTAAATTTTGAGCTCAAAATTTTAATCATTGGGAGTGATTAAGTAGCGCAACGCCGCCCCCCTCCCTTGAACACAGTTAAGTTTCCGGTACTTAACCACTCCCAACAATTCAGATTTTTAGATCAAAATTTAAGTTTATGACTTTTAAGTTTCTAATAAAGAATAATAAGATGCAAAAAAATAACGGTAAAAAATAATTGTTTAATAGTTGTTTCCAAAGTCTAAAGCTCCCTCTATCGACATTTTTTGAAATTTATCTTTATAATTAATTTTCAAGACAATACGGACATAAAGAATAGTTTTAGTGAAACCCGAAAATTGATCGCCCAATTTTTCCGTTTCTTATGATTACTTCAAATTTTGTCGCAAAACGTTTGAGTCAATTGGTTTCCTATTTAATATTGTTTGTCTTGATGTGTATTATAACCCCTCTTTTGTAAAAATAATTTAGAATCACCCTGTATATTTTTTTTAGTGTAAGTATGTTTTTTTTCTTTTTTATACCTTAACATTTAACTAATTTTTACACAATAAACTAAAAATAGAGACGAATAGCACCTTTTTCATACTAAAATGATTATTCTTTCTCTTTCGGGAAATATCTGTCAATTAATAAAGAAAATTTCATAGTCAAAAATTAGTGGCGTCCTAAATCTTTAATTAACGAAGTAAGCAGTAGTTCTTGCCCTAGCGACTTTCGAGGATAATTTTTTAATATTGGTACATTTTGCCGAAATATATACCCCTAGTCTTTAGAAAATCTGTAAGCCATATTATTTTTAACCCCTTCGCGACGGGAGCATTTTACGAATTTTTTAATGTGCCATCGGTGCCATCGGTTTTTAAAAACAGAAATTTGTACCTTATAAAATCGAGAAAATGCTCCGATTCAGTGATGGTAAATCGTGGGAAATTTCCCTTTTTGAAGGGAAAATACTGGGTCTGAGGGAATTTTTGTATTTTTGTGGAAAATTTCGATGTTTTTGAAATTTTTCTTCTACAGCTTTTGTCTTAGCAATTTTTTCCTCCGAAATAAGCGGCGGAATATTTCTGCTGACGAAATTATTGAGCATAATTCTTAATTCTTCACTGTATGAAGTGGTGCTCATACATGTTGGATGATTATTGGTGATAGCAGGGGTGGATGGGGCAAATAATATTAAATCCAAATGGTAGCTCGCAACTTTGATGAACCTGTCACAGATGAGAAAAAAATCTGAACATCGCAGTTGTATTATATAAATGAGTACTGTTAATTCTAGGAAGGTGAAACAGATCTGTTGTATCCCAGTAAGGATTAACTGCTGCCTGATACAATGCACTTTATTTCTAAAATCTGTTTTTTGATGCTGAATGTGATCTTTTCTAAAGGATGGAGGTACAGATTCAAACATAAAAACATTTTCTTTGTTATACTGCATCTACTTATGGGTAAACCACATAATCGAACTAAAAGTGATTAGAAAAAAAAATGAAAAAATGAAACTGCATTACCTATGCAGTTGTAACAAGCATTGTGAAATTACTTTTCTCCGTTTAAGAGAGAATCCTCAAAAAAAGAAATATTCTTTTCAAAGCGGAATAACAACTTGTACGACATTTTTAAAATGTTATGTTAACAGGTATAACACACCTCCCCTAAAATCACCAAAATAATTCTTAATTAAATCCATTATTAAAGATTTTCATTGATATATCTAATTTCATTTTTTTCTTTTTGTATAAACTTCTATAATAAATAATAGTGGAACTTGATTTTTTTATTTTCAAAATTTTCTTGCAGGTGTATTAATTTTTTTTAAATCAAATATTTCAATTTATTACAGATCGTTGAAAGAATAAACAAAGTTACTGTTTTTTTCTTTAAATAAAATAAGAAACAATTTTAAAACGTTTTCAGTTGTTTAGTTTTACTGTACATTTCCTTGAAAAACATATTTTTTAAATGATCAAAAGCTTAAAAGAGGAGGGGGGGGATAAAATAGCAAATAATGTTGTTCGATAGAGGGCAGCACCGTTAGACTTAATTGTGAGGGGAAAATCAGGCAGACGTGGGGATTTTTGAGGAAAAATCTGGCTGGCGAGGTTACCATCACTGCCCGGATTCAATAAGACAAATTTTACAGTAAATTTTGCTGCTGGGAATAAACGAGAATTCTTAAAAATTTTGCGGCACGTATACATGTCGTTCGTTCCAAGGGGCTAATATTTGATAAATTAAAATCCATTAAAAAATTAGCCCCACATGACTTTCCTTATTAAAGTCGTAATTTAAAGTTCAATATTTGTTTCAACAATGCCTTTATACAACATATATCCAAACTTATGTTTCATTTATTGATTAAATTACTTTGAAAATTGTTCTGTCTGTTAAGTGACTTCATCTCTGCCCTTAAATAAACAATCATTTACTTATATAGTTCTTTCAACTGCAGTAACACGTTACTAACTTGCATTTATTAATTATTCATATTTCTATTACCCGGCTAAATTCCTCCTTCTGCATCAGTTTTTTTTTTTTTTTTTTTTTTTTTTTTTTTGCGTATTAAGTGGAATTTATTTCAAACTTAAATCTGTAAAAGATTAGGCACTTACTCTAAAAGAGATAATGGTAAATATTTTAAACATACGAAACTATAACATAATGTATTGTTTAAATATTCAAATAGACATTTCTCTGTAACTTTTGATCTTTTCAATTTCTTTTTTCAAACTGTATTAAAATATCTTTCTTCCGAGAGTTAGAATTTGTAAACGCATCCATTGATATTTTATTCAATACGCAGGAAAATGAATGTTCAGTAAGATTAAGAATGTTAATCTCAATTATTAAAGTTGATATTTTACGAATCTCTTTGTAAAGAATTCAAATCTACATGAAGATTTATATTTATTTTACGAAAGCTTTCGAAGTAATACATTTCAAAGTTACATGTTAGCCTATTTTACTTGATAATAAATAACTTTGTAAAGAATTCAGAAAGATCCATTCGTTCACATTTAACAGTTAAAATGTGAAATAGCTAAATTGACGGAAGCATAAATATTATTCGTTATAACAGTGTCCGTTATAATATATTTAATTAAATATTAATCTTTACTGAGATCATTACAGGAATATTTTTAAGATCTATTTATTCAAAAACAAAAATATTAAAAATACTATATCACAACAAAAGGAACTAAGAAAGAAAACTAAAAAAAAGAGGATATTTATTTGTCTTTCAAGTTGTTTTATTAGAAACTAATAATTTCAGATATTTCGAATAGCGGACAGTAATTTTGGCGATAAAGAATGAAAATATATATATAACGAAAAATAAAACGAAAATAAAAGCAAAAGCCTTTAAATTCATCAGGGCAACGATCAGGACCGTAGCCAGGGCCTGATTACTAACGGGGCACTCTCCCACCAGGAAAAAGAAATAATGAATTTTTCCTTATTCATGACAGTAATCTTGTATGAAAAGGGCGTTTAAAGAAGACGAAAATTTCTATAAATTTTTTCTGGTGAGAGAGTGCCCCGTTAGTAATCAGGCTCTGACCGTAGCCAGAAGTGATTTATGGGGGGGGGGGGGGTCAAGAGATTGTTGGCAAGGCTCACAATTTTTTATTCTCTTTCTCTGAAACACAAAGATAAATTAGTGCATATTTACACTGTAGGTACTATGTTTCTTATTAACCTGTTGTAATAACTTCATTTTATGCTAAGAAATGTATAGGCTGATGAAAATTTTGAGTGTATTAACTGGTGCAAAATTAAACATCATGTTAACTTCATATGTACAAATAGGATGAGGGAATGTTGAAACACTTATTTTAGATACAATTTAATAATTCTGCAACAATATAAAAGGATCCCAAAACTAAAGTAGATTTTTCATCAGAATTTCATTTGGATTTTCGGAATATAGATTCATTTAGTGACCTTGGAATCTTTTCCACGGGGGACTCAAAATATTTTAGGATGGGCTGAGCTGCCCAGAGCACCCCCTTAGCTACGTCCTGGCAACGATTCACAAATTTTGTGATCATAAATAAATGTAGAAGGTGGGCTGGGGGAAATCCCTCCTTCCACGCCCAGTGTTGAAATAGCGGGATGGTTAGGGAGTGAATACCCCCCCCCCCTGAATTACTGATTTGAGAGTTTATGCTTATAATGTTGAAAAAGTAAAATTCCCTCCCTAGAACTCTATAAGGTCGACTCCGGAGCCACAGAAATCCCCTCCCGAGAAAATTGTCTGAACTTAACTTTGCTCACTCCCGCGAAAGAAAACATTTCTCTTTCAAAGATTTGTACTTTTGCTAATTAATGTCTAGAAGTACAAATTTCTTGATCCACTAAATTTTATTTCAGTTTTATTGCTTAAAATGAGGCCACTCGACTCGCGGTAAAAAGAACCGGATGATAATGTTAAGTCTATGGGAGCGTTCTTTTCAAATATCTCGCTCGAATTTTAATATTTTCACACGATTTTTGTGGATAGGAAGGTTGAGGACGATCTGCTGGGTTTTTGTTTTACTTTTTTGATTGTTGCTTCGGATTAAAAAAAGTACTTTCAGAAAAAATACTTTCAGAAGTAAATTTTTAAATATTTGACAAAATGTCAAAAATTGAAAGTTTCCAAATACTTATTGGTAGATAGTGTATATATTTATTGAAAAGAACTCGCTGAGCGCGAGTAATACTCGCACTCCACCGTTTATTTTTAATAATTTCGCCTGTAGGTCCCAAACTTCTCAAAAAGTTATTGAAGTGTCGTCATACATATTGAAAATAAATTTTTTTTTCTCGACTCCAAACTATTTAAAAAATACACGATCTTTCTGAAAAAGTACCTCGGAAAAATCACCAAAAGTACGGATCATTTTTAATGAAATCCTTTTTTAGTATTTAGGTCATCAGACATATCAGAATCCGCCCATAGTTACTACTCCTCACATTTTGCACACTCAACTACATCTAGTGTCTGTACTAATATGTATCTATCTCTCTCAAACTAAAAAACAATGACAAGCAGTATCGGCGTTGGATCGGCGTCTGAAGAGGATCTCAACGCCGATTATGCATGTCATTGTTTTTTCCATTATATTAACTAATATAATGGATTATTTTTAAAAAAATATTAAAAATCCACCGCATGCACTCAATGCCTTAGAGAAAAAGTCTACAAAAAATAATTGGACCATAATATAAACCTGCACCACCCAGAATATAATTATTTGGACATTAATGAGCTTTTATGAATAAGGAAATTGAGATTCTCATAATTTTCGCATTCTCAAGCTTTTTTCGCTCGGACTATACGCCAAATTTTGTCACAATATATAACAATAATCCATATTAGGAAGAAAAAGGGAATTAGGAAAAGAGGGTTAGTTTCCCGAGATTGTCGGTTAATTAGATGTCGGATAATTGAGACTCTATAGATTTTTATTCGCATTTATTATTCCATATTTATTTAATAATTAACTGCAAGTAATCACATAATCAGCAGAAACTATGGCTGTCTAGATCATTGCCGAGTCCGATCGTAGAGAGGTCATTTGGTACCATCCCCACTCCCCCAAAAAGACTCTATGGATCCGGCCTTGATCACCCTTTCCTAATACATTAAAAGCAAAATTTCGATAAAATTATTTAAAGAATTTACTTCCATTGTTAATCCAACAATGGAGGAAGGAAAACAAGGAATATTTTGTTAACGGACTCGTCAAATTCAAGTTTTATTGTTTTTAAAGAAAAATATTTCAATATCTTCTTAAATGATAGCGAAGGAATATTCTTATTGCTTTACTGAATTAAAATATTTTTTTTCTTTCGCTGTTATGTACATTACTACTAAATTTATTACACTTAATTAGAAAAGAAATAATCTGAAAATAATTAAGATAATGGAAATTAAGGCTACAAGATTTTTGGTATCTCTTTGTTAAAAAATATGTAAAAAAAGTGAAACACAACATAAAAAAATTATTAAGGCATTTTGTAAATAAATTCATAGAGTAGAATATTAATACACGTTTACTAGAGTAAAATTAGAAGGGAAAAAATAATTTTCTTAATCTATACATGCATTTTTTTAAAATTAAACTAACTTACCACATGCTTACAATTTTTTAAAAGTAATACCTTATACAATGTAAGAAATCAATTTAAATATACAGTAGACTCCCTCAAATCCGCACAGCTTGGAACCAGAGGTTTTGCGGATTTTAGAATTTTGCGGATTTTTGGTCATTGCTTTGTTTATATTTTTTAAAAAGTAATTTGAATGTAATTAATAATAAAATTAAATGCTTAATGAATGCCTACAATATACTAAAATTTTAAAATAAGTAATAAACTAAAATAATAAGAATTTAGATATTTTTTAAATGATTAAAATATTGAAAGCAAAGGTCAAGTTAATAATCAATAATGTATGGTTAAATATTCATTATAAAGATGAAATGTGTTTTTCCTAAATTGTTCAATGAAATTTGCCTCATAAAAATGTATATTACTAATTCATATCAGGATAATGAAATAACGAAGCTTTATTTCAGGTTTAGCCCAGACTTAACTAAACAAGCTTGATTAATACATAAATATACTTGGTAAGATTGTGATTACCAATGGCATCAGCAATATCTTGATTTTTTCAGAAATAAATTATTCTTTCTTCATGAAAAAACATGAATTCAATAACCTTAACAAATATTACAAATTAAAAAATATATTGAATTGATATAAAACTAAAAAAGTCAAATTTTGCGCCTACATCTGAACCGAATGTTTCATTGTTTACATCCGTAAATTATGTGCGGATTTTAGAGAGTAGCGGATTTTAGGAGTGCGGATTTGAGGGAGTCTACTGTATTTCAAAAAATGTTTTTATTATCAACAAAATTCTACATGTTTAACCACTTCAAAATATTATGAAACTCAACGTAACACAATTTATTTTTATATTCAGTTTAATCATTTTCGTGTAGAGAAAGTGAATAAAATGTTATGCATGAGAAAATTGTTATTGCAGTAATTATTATTGACGACGGAACCATTTTTATCTTAATGCTCCAATAATAAAAGGTATTTTTTTTTAACTGAATGCGAACGCTTTCAAAACATTCCTGAATTATGCAGATTCCGTTTCCACACTATACTGATTTCTAGATGCAATTTGACCGTAATAAACTATTCAGGTTTTAAAACTATGTATGGAAAAGTATGGAAATATGAAAAATTTATATTGAATGAACATTACTTATGAAAAATTTTATTAAACTACCACCGGGCACATTTAAAGATATATTATTTTAAATATGAAAACAATTACTTTGCGCCAACCCGACAAGCAAGTTCTTTAAAAGATATTTAAGACATAGTTGAAGCACTAGTGGTCAGTAAGTTAAATGATAGTAGTCCACAAATTTCTCCAATATTTAATCGGTTAAACGCAGGAAACGGATTATACATCACTCACTATGAGATAAGAGTATTAGATTTTTATGTGCTACAACATCCAAGTATTAATAATTACCTTACATAGTCACAAAATTCTTTACTTCATTCTCCCTTATTTATTATAAAACTTCTTTGATTAGGTAAGCCATAGATTACAATTTCGAAATAGTGATATTACATAATAATGATTGAATTAACAATTAAAAAGGAAAGATTTCCATAATATTATGGAAGGTATAACGCAATATAAATTTCAAAGGTATGACATTTCCATAATATTGGATATCTTTTGACAGTTTCAACAAAAGGTTTACCTTTTATCTTGTTTCAAGAAGAAGAAAAGGTGACAAAACAAGACTTTTGGTTCTACATAACAAATCGGCGGATCTAGATGGAATTTGATAAATTTTGAGGTCTAGAGTAGAACTCTTCGTCTTTATAATTTCGTCCCGATCTGATGATTGGTTTCAAAGTTATTATGAGACAAACCATGGACTTTAAGTTTACAGATGCACCTGAGCTCTACTATGCAGCACTATTGTGCTATATGATAAACTATTCAATAATAACCCTCGTTTCAGTTTTATCATTTTTACAACACTCATGAAGTTAATTTTATTCAAACCGATTACAAATGAATTACTCCTTAACAGAACAATATCAAGGTTCGCACACTCCTTGGAATTTCCAAGGATTCTGGCATCACTATTAAAAATAAGAAAATTTACTACATTTAGTCTTTAAACCACAGCATTTGTGGTCAAATTTTTAATCGGTTTAAACGCAGGAAACGGAGCACATATCACTCACTGTGGGATGAGAGTACCGGATGTGCTACTACATTCTAATAGTAATAATTACCTAACACAGTCACCAAAACCTCTTTATTCTATTTTCCCTTATTTATTATAAAACTTCTTTGATTAGGTAAGACACAGTTTACTTTTTCAAAATAGTGATATTACATAACAATGACCATCCTATATTTCGATTGTTAAATCACACATTGTGAAAACGTTATGTAACTTTACTCCATAAAATTAGTAGAGAACTTGCCATCAATTTCATCTAGTAATTTAATAGATACGACTGGTTTACTCTAGATAAGTTCAACAATGTACCGAATTAAATGGCACCTTTTGTATAAATTAAATTATTCCATAAAATTGGAGGCAAAAACTTGCCTCCGATTTTATTGAGAAACGTCACCTAAATTACTTACATTGCTCGAAATTAAAAGTACCTCACACTTATGGAGTTTCATAACTTTATTGCTTCGTCGGCAATTTATCTTTCATTAAAGTGGTTAAAAATTCAGATAAACTAAAATTATTTATGTATACCCAAAACTCATCGCTGTGCATGCCTGGTTCTTGAAATAGGCTAAGTGGTACTTGTGTGATCATTTAAATTACCGTAAATTATTCCAGTAACAAACAATTTATATCTTATTCACAGTGCGGCCAAAATGTTAATAGAAAACAGGGTTTTTTTTTCAATTCAAAAAGAGGCGTGACAATTACAAAATAATTTATAATTATTAGGTTTTACGAGAAAAAATAAAAATTTTGAATGTCCCAAAAGTTTATAGTCAACTTTTTTATTCCTCCTTTAATGTTCAAAACTTTAAGCCGCTTTTTCTAAACATTTTACAAGTTCAATCAAGCATACTCAAAACAAGAGTATGAAGAAAATCTGAACCTTTGCTCGGGATTCGCGGAGCGCGAAGCGCATGCTCCGTATGTAGTCATTTTCATCTTCTTCTCACATTTTGACTCTCTAGCTGAAGCCAGGTTGAAAAAAAAACTGAAACTGGACAAATTTTAAAAGAAAATCAAACAAATTAAAGGCACCGGTAAGATCTATGGATGGGTTGTGCGCTCTGAAGCTACTGAAATATCCTTCGGGATTCGTGTTTATTATTAAGCTCGGTTCTCGAGTGGTGAGGTCGCCGAAGAATTCGTTGTTTTAGGTTATATTTAAATTCTGGTTAAGTTACAGTTAGGTTAAGTTTCAGTTAGGTTAAAGTTAAGTTGCAGTTAGACTACCAATAGGTTATGATAAGGTGACGGATACGCTACATTTAATATACGATTATGTTGGGTTAAGTTTTAGTTAGGTTACAGACAGGTTATGATTACGCCACAAATAGGTTATCGATAGGATTGTATCCACAGTTTGAATATTACGCGTGTTTAACCCTTTCCGGCGCGGATAAATTCTGTTAGTAAAATGAGAAATTATCGACTGACACAGGAATTTACAAACGATCTTCAAGAAATCAAGAACACTTTAATTGAAGCTTTTACTGTAAAAGCAAGATTTTATTAAAATATTATTGGTGACAATTGCAAGAAAATGTTTGGAATTAAAATTAGGTGTGTCCTGATCGGACACACTGCGCCGGAAAGGGTTAATTAAAAATATATACTTAATTTTAAGCAATGGGTCTAAAATTACGTAGTACTAACATTTGGGTAATCATCGAGCATCGATTTCTTTCGCGGTATATATGGATTTAAGAGAGACATCATTAGTTTGAAAATAAAAATATTTCACTTGGATTTCGATGTGGAAGAAGTTAGTTTAGTGACTTAACGGGGATTTTTACGGATAAATATCATTTTAGCACGAAAAACAAGCAATATCATTAGACGCATAATCCCTACCCCCGTTTCCAATTGCAGTCATTTTGAGCACTTTACCGCTAAATAATAATCGTATTTCAGACAACATATTTCCATGTATTTCGAGTTAGAGATAAAATCATACAAATTTCAGTTTCGTTAAGTATTATTATCAAAGACTCGGGCAACGCCAAAAGGGGGGGGGCGGTGTATTGTTATAAAACTAGTATTGTTATAAAACTTATTGACTGGCATCGATTTAAGGGTCAGAAGACGAAAAGACTATTAAAAATATTTTTCTAGGTGAAAAAACGGCTATTTTATAAATCTTTTCTCCATATTTCAAAAAAAAATTCTTAGAGTTGGTGTTGTCATATCACGCAGATTTTTTATTTAAAACTTCAAAATTCATATCAACGAACAGTTATTTTACTTTATTATTATTATTATTTATTTTATTATCATTGAATAAAACAAAAACAACTGCTTGACCTTTTCAGAAAAAGAGTAATTTTTCTCGTAAAATACTTCATTCATACCAGATATTAAAACGAATTTTTCGATTTCTTACTAAATAAATGCTTCCATTCTCTCGCGTTCATTCAAATACTCTGGATGCTAGTGGACATTTTTGAAATAAAATTAAGTTTTCGCATTTGTGACGAGCACTCTTAAAATGCTAGTATCGTTTATTTTATTACTTCGGGTTTCTAGATTTGTTTTGACCGAAAAGTAAAAATAATAAATTAAAGCTTTATTTTCATAGAATTCAAAGAAAAATGGCTTCACATTTGATAGTTTCATAAATTCATAACGTAGATTACCTATTACAAATTTAAATTTTAATTCAATACATTTTGAATAACAGCAGCTAAAGTTACATTCCTAAAATATAAATTTAAAACACAAGGCTTGAGGAAAATTAAACGCATAAACTGAGCACTGTTATACAAGTAAAAATAATCGTAGTTTATTGTAAATGATTCTAATCCAAGCATATATAGTTTCAAAAGCGACGGATTTCGAAATACACGACGCTAATCCAACCATGAAATATTTC
This sequence comes from Maratus speculifer, assembly GCA_964019185.1. NCBI lineage: Eukaryota > Metazoa > Arthropoda > Arachnida > Araneae > Salticidae > Maratus > Maratus speculifer. Next base: position 405,556,285 of record OZ025295.1, read on the forward strand.
AATGCAACTTCATAAACAGTTTTCAAAATTCTGTGACTGTTATTCTGTTGTTAGTTGAAAACTTTAGATCTTTAATCTTCTGTCGCTGACACGAGTTAATCCTAATTTTGAGCATTAAATAACCTATTACAGAAACCTACTTAGTTGTAGATATTTCGAAGTTTTCAATGTTATTATCAATGATATTATAACCCACTTATCATGAATGTGTGAGATTGATAGTTATACAGGATGTTTATAAAGTCCGGACCCATTTTGATGTTTAATAACTCATAAAATAATGAAGATATAAACAAACTTATGACATTTATTGGTGGAATAACTCATATATTTTCCTTTTCGGGTTTGAATATCTTTACTTTTGTAAATATCGTCTGCGCTTGTGGTTAATTTCAGATAATTTCATTTTCCAATCTAAATATCATCTGCTTATTAATTGCATTTTCCTTTTTTTTTTTTTTTTTTTTTTTTTACGCAACAATTGCAATGTTATGTTGTACAAAGATTAATGTGTAGTGTAGACTGCCACATATTAATCTGTATGTGTTAAATTAATGCGTAAAGTCATTGGGCCTTTCTTTTGTACAGAAAAGACGGTCTCATCAGTCGTATACTTAGATATGTTGGAAAACTTCGTATTTCCACAACTAGAAGAGCTACAGCCACATGTCTTTTTGCAACAAGATGGTGCACTACCTCATTAGCAGTGGCGTAGCTAAGGGGGGGGCAAGAGGGGCGTCCGCCCCGGGCGCCAAGTCCTAGGGGCGCCGAATTGAGAGAAATTGTTATATATCTATATTGGGGTGGGGGCGCAAAATTTCTTGCTGGCCCCGGGCGCCAAATAACATAGCTACGCTACTGCTCATTAGGGTACCATCATTTGTACTTCTTTGAATGTCCATTTTCCAGGAAGATGGATTGGGTGAAAAGGCAAATTCCTTGGCCTTCCAGATCATCTGATATAACGCCGATGGACATCTCACTTTGAGGATTTGCAAAGGACAATGTTTACAGGAGGAAAGTGTTGAACTTTCATGACTTAAAAGCCAGAATTACAACCGCAATAACCACTGTGGATGCCAACATCTTTGCCGTTATCTTGCGTGAAATTGACTATCGACTTGATATATTCCGTGCAACGAAAGGGACACACATGGAAGTTCATTGACAAGGGTCGTGAAGCTTTTTGAGTCTATCTAACCATTTATATTAGTAATTTTAATCTTTTTTTATTTTTTTATAAGTTATTAAACATCGAAATGGGTCCGGGACTTTATAAACACCCTGTATAATTCTGAAAAACCAGGCATATATGAATTGTTTATAAGTGTCTTTTAGCAGTTTTATTATAAGTACCAGGGTACCAAAGATAAATAGTTCATTTTATTTATTTATTTATTTATTTAAACTACCGTAATTTCGGGTGTATAAGCCGCAGATCAAACAATTCTTTTTAGACCCAGAATTTTTTATGAAACTAATATGAATATGAATACTTATATGAAACAAATATAGCTTTTTAGATCGCCGTAAATATTTGTCTTCAATCACTAAATAAGATTTCTGGGTCCAAAGAGAATTGTTTGATCCGCGGCTTATACACCCGAAATTACGGTATTTTCAAACGTACAGAAAAGTAATACAATACACAGTTTTATTCATGAGAAATAAAAATTAACAAAATCTTTTTAAAATATTGATACTAATATAATATAAAAATTGGCGGTAATGGTAATCCTATAGAAAGAGTTGCTAGTTTGACATTTTTTTTTCAGAAAATTTCGCATTAATACAAGATATTTTAAAATAAGAATGCTTACTTGAAGCAATCCTGGAAAACCTCTCATTAAATAAATATAATAATATTTTGGGAAATTTGTAGTGTGAATGCATTTTTCTTCTTGGGGCGAGGGAGGAGGAGGAGGAGGGAAGGGTTAGGAAGTTAAATTATCAACCTTGTCCTATGGGCGTGAAATAGAGTGCTTTTCATATGTTTATAGCTTGCAAAAAAGAGATGATTCGGACTTAGTGTTAAGTATAAATTTCAATAATATCACAGATACAAAAGACTTATTTTATAACTTTCATTATTTTCCTGTAAAACAATACACAACAAATATACTTTTGTAAAATAGAAAACTCTTGAAAACTATATTAAAATAAAAGAAAAAAAATAAAAGATTTTAATGCTTAGAAATTTAAAAAATAAGTTGAATGCTAAGCAGTTTTCTAATTAAGAGCCGTTTTTGTACATCAGTTTTCAGTTTAACTTGTAAGTTTGCAGTTTGACGCATTGAATCTAAAATAAGCTTAATTTTTTATTCGAGTTTCAGAAAAAAATAGAATGCTTTATTTTATTCGCATAAATGAGAAATGTTTTGATTTTTCACCACTCGTGATTCTGTAGGTAAATCTTGGATTTTCTTGGAGATATCTGCTAATAAATTAGGTGGATTTGTTAGCCCTTATCTGCCCTATCTTACCGCCCTCGCATGCGGTGAGTCGTATGCGGTGAGCATATTAAAAATTTATTCGGAACCAACATCCCTTACACGAATTTTATTAGATTAGCACTACTTTTTATGGCTGCTTTTTTCCTTATGCTTTGACAATATTAGCAAGAGAAATATTGCTGTAAGAAAATGCATTTTTATTTCAGGCAGTTAAATGCATTTTACAAAATGCATTGTTGTAATTTTTTCATCATAATAAATAAAAAAATATATAAATAATATTTTTAAAATTTATTTAAAAAATTCTGAAATTTAACAACATCTATCATCACCATTATCATCAATGGTGCTACAATCAATGAAACATTTTGACCTTCTTTAATATACTTCTTTAATATCTTCCGATCTCTTTATAATTTATATTTATTTATTTATTTATTTATTTATTTTGCTAGGTTTTTTCAATCTCTTCTATCCATGTTTTCCTAGGTCTACCAACATTCCTTTTCCCTACTAATTTATTATTAGGTACTTTCTCCGTGCTTCTGTCATCCCTCATTCAAATTGTATGACCTAACGTAGGGTTCGCACGGGTCCTTGAATTTTCAGACAAAGAAATTCTTCTGTACCAGTATTTTCTTATAGAAAATATCTTGGTAAATAAATCGAATTTTCGCCCGTTTCAATTGGATTTACTTTACTGTAAATAAATACTGGTATTTGGCCTTGAAAATAACTGTACAAGCACGAACCCTGTAACCATTGCGTTCTTCTTATTTTAACAGAGTTTCTTATATAGTTATCTTTTTCATTATATAATTGTTAAATCTCTACATTTCATACGCCAAATGTTGCTTTTCTTAATTGGTTAAAATGTTTTTCTTAAAATCTTCCTTTACCGTGTAATAAGTAACGTTTCATCTTTTAGGGTAATGGTCAAGGTCTCGGTACCATAAAGTATCATAATTTGTAATTTTTGCAGAAATAAAAGCACAGTTTTATACTTAACGAATAACAGGTTCATACATGAATATGTCTCGTTAAAAATTCTTCGAACACCTTATTCTGAAAATATCTAAAATGAATTACTCCAAAAAAATCCACAAATTTCCTCGCATAACACTGAGAAAAAAAAATGTTCATATGTTTTTACATTTTTTCTGCCAGTCAAATTGTTGTGATCACAGCACACAATGGCACGAGAATTTTGTAAAAGAAAAAAGTTAGAAAACACGGACTGGGTAACTAAGTACATCACTCATTGATAAAACAACTGCTAATTCAAAAATAAACATCTGCGGTCTCTTTTTCGAAACCTTTCGATGTTTAACTCATGCATAATGTTGAAATTTCCGGCTTTTTCTGGTCTCTGTCATTATTTTTTATTGGTAAGTCACCACTGGTGAATCCATGCATTTCTGGAACTTAGTTTTTATGCAAAAATGTATAAATACAAAAATATAATTCATACAATTATATGGGTCATTTTCAAAAAACTTGTACATTTGGGAAATTTTCCACAAATAAAATTTCTTTTTAAATACAACTCGTAAAAATATTAGATGATTCTAAAACATTTCTTGTATATAAAACTGAAAGCAGCAGTTCACTTTTTGATTTGGAATATCAAATAAAAAATAAAGTATGAACTTGCAACAGTAAAATGTTCCCCTCTGTTACCAACAGTCAAACATTTTTATTTAAAAAAATAAAACACCTAAAACAGTAAATATCACATTTTCTTTAATTGTTACTTTCAGAAAATCCTAACTGTTATTTTGTTATGATTATTTTTATTTTTGTAAAATATAAAGGATTTCCTCTCTGTTACTTTTTTGGAAAAATCATAAGTTTCAATTAAATGTGCATTCACATTTTTTTAGTTAAATTATAAAACAATATTACATAAATAAAATATTAGTTAAAGTTACACAATTAATTATTCAAAATGATGATTGATAAATTCTTTAGTGAAATAAACCAGCTTAAATTGACGGTAACAGAGTGGGAAAAAAGTAACCGAAGGGAACGCTGATTGATAATGGAGTGATATTTGATGTGGCGTACTTTTTTATAAGTTCATATCATGTATTTTATACAATCTTAATGTTTCAAACATATCCAACAAGAATTTAAGATTTTTACAAAAGTTATTATTGAAAAATAGTAGTATTTGGCGGGGCATTCTCTAAATTTATATCATGTGCTATGACAAACGCACTGCTTTGTTTTTTTTAAAAAAATCTCATCTTATATTAATCGAGGTAGTTGTGCTTTAAAGCAAGAATTTAAGATTTTTGCAAAAAATACTATTCAAAAATAGTGGGATTAGACCAGGCATTTTTTAATGTAACTTTTTATTATGTGCTATAAACTATCATGAAGTTTCAATGTTTCAAACAGATCAAGGCAGAATTTAAGATATTTGCAAAAAACTACTATTTGAAAATACTGGTATTTCACGTGGTATTGTTTTTATAAATTTTTATCATATGTTATAATCTGTGTTTCAATTTCAAACAGATCGCCTTAGATTTTCAAATTTTAACAAATTTGCGTGCCAATTGGATGACGCTTTAACCCAAGGAATAACGATTTTTACAGAAATTATTATTTGAAAATAGTAGTATTTGATGTGGTGTATCTTTTTATAAATTCTTTTCTACTCAAATAATGATTTTTTCTTCTTTAATACATTTTTATCATGTGTTATAAGATATCCTAAAATTTGAAACAGACCAAGCAAGAATTAAAGGCTTTTACAAAAATTAATATTCGAAAATAGTGGTATTTGACGCTGCATCATTTTTTCATAAATAAGTATTGATTCATAAAAATAAATGACTACCATTAAAGAAGCATTTTGTTTGAGAAAATTGAAGCCTAATGTTTATGGCAACTAGCTCACCACAAAAACTCCTATTTTATATTTAAAAAGAAAAATGCATATTTTTAATGCTGTTCTAAGAACATGAAACGAGAATGTGCAGTCTTCAAGAACAATGTATAAACTTGTTTTTTTTAGTAGTTTCTTACTCTGTTCCACTTTGTTCCACTCTGTTACCATAAGCATGGCAACAGAGGGGAATGATAACGGAGGGGAAAAAAACTGCAAATAATTTTATCAGCACAAAGTGAATTAAAAACAAGATAAACTAAGCCTATTTATTTAAGAAGCACCATTTGGTCTTATGGTTAAAATTTTATAAAAGTATAAAAAAAATAAATTTCACATAAATAATCTGGTAACCTAGGGGAAACTGAATAAAACATCCTTATCTTGTAAATGTTTTAGTTCAACACCACAGTGAAAATAACTTAATAATTAAAAAAATTATGGCATCATCTAAAATAGACTGTTCGAAGAACTGCAAAACCTTGTGTTGAACACTTAGTAGTAATAATTTATTACAATAAATATGGTAACAGAGTGGAAGTAACAGAGGGGGAAAAATATGGGGACAACAATAAATTGTTCCATTTTCATAAAAAAACAAGTTAAAAAAATATATTATATGGTCTGTGCTACAGATAAGACATACAACAATTGTCACAACTGAAAAAATTAGCACTTTTGACAATTGATTTATAATTTTATAGCAGTTGAAAAAGTAAAAAGGGAAGAGGGGACATAGCATTTTAGCTATAGCTGACACATTAAAACCATAACTACACAAATATTATTTTTAATTTCTGATAATATTTAGCCCATATTTACTCTAAACAGTCAGACAAGTAATGTAAATGCTTAAATTTTATTTTTAAAACTTTATTTTAGTTATTAAAAATTCTTAAAGTTGGGGGACATAGAATGTACAAGTTTTTTGAAAATGACCCACATATATGAAGTACCTTAATAGTTAATTACATTTCAGTCATTTAAGTTGTGTGCACCTATGTAAGAAAAGAAAAATTCTTTACCGAATTCCATGATTTAAAGAGTGTTTTTAGCATTTAACTGAATTACATTTTAAATACTTAGAGTAAATTTGCTATGTAAAGTCAGCTTCGGAGCAGTCTCTTTTAGCAGTAGAAGAATCAAAACTTTTTCTCTCACTATTTTTATTACGAAACATTTCATTTTAGATTTAACATGGTAATATCACCGGAATTCGGTTCGTAGAAGGTTTTCTTATTGAAATTTTTGCAGTAATCTGCCCTTTTTTTCTACAAAATTATTTGCGCTTCACTGGCGTGGTACAGTGAGTGACAAATATACCAAGGTCGCATCATATAGGATAATTTTTTTTGTTCAAACAGAATACTTAATGTTCATGATTATTTTAATTACCATGTACTATACAAAAATGACATAAGGATTTTCAAAATAGCGGTAGGATTAACTCTTTCCGGCACACTGTGCCCGGCCTGGTATACTTAATTTTAATTTGAAACTTGCAATCGGCACCAATAATATTGTAGTAAAATTTTGCTTTTACAATAAAAGCTTAAATTAGGGGTTTCAAAACATCTAAATTGTTCGTTTGTAAATTCCGGTGTCAGTCGATAATTTCTCATTTTACTAAGAAATTTTGCCCGTGCCAGAAAGGGTTAATAAATTTTTCCTGTATAATGCGATTCTGAAATACGCAGCCGAGGTTAAGTTTTTCTTCACCATTTGTCTAAGCTTCCGAGGGGCTTGCTTAGTTGGGTCATTCCAAAAATAAAGGTCCCTTTTGAGAATTTTTTTTTTTCAAAAATTTTTTCATTTAAAATGAAATAAAAATATCATTGAGAGGGTTGTATATATATTCAAGAGTAGAAATTGAATATCAGCAGCACACTTTTTTAAAAATATTTAAATATCTAAAAATAACAACATATCAACCAATATCATGGTAACACAGGGGACTAGTAACACAGGAGACAAAATGAATTAAATTATCACCTATGTATTACTATTTTCATAGGAACAACATAAAGTTAGATGGATTATTTTCTTTTAACTAAGACTTACAATTTAAATGCCAATAAACTAGAAAATTAATAATTAATCGAAATAAATCAATAGTAACACAGGGGACATACAAAAAACACACCCACATTCAAAAATCAGCTTTACTTTGGTAATATTCTTCAAAATTTAACAAATGAGGAAAATGACTACCTAGGATGAATTCTAATTCTAAAAGTACATGAATGACTGCTGTTAACAACATTTAGCTTGTAAATTCTTATTTTAATAGGAAGAAAAAAGTGGCGGTAACACAGGGGACAAAAATTAAGGGACACAGGAATTTTTCTTATAAAATGAAGAAAAATATTTACAAAAAATATTTAAAGTATATAGGCATAATATAAAGACTACAAAGATATAAAAATTATCTTGAAAGATAACTTAAATGATACATATAGTAAAAAAATAGGGTTTAAAAAGTAAAAATTGTTCTTGGGACATGGCTTTTTACAGGACACAATTATTATGAAAGTAATTTGAATAACAATAAATGGAATTTATCTCAAATTTAAAAATTGCATTAAAGAAAAATATCTTTAAAATATCTTTTCCAATATTTAAATTTAATTTTGAAACAAAATTTTAGAAAATATAACAATTCAAAGTGTCGGGACACCAAAGGGTGCTTTATTTTTGGAATGACCCAGTTACAAGAATATTTTATGAAAAAATTGCAAACTAAGTGTCTCTTTACAATTTTTAAAATATCTGTAAATTGCAACTAGATCTTTCTGGTGTGAATGCTTTTAAAAAATAATAAATTCATGGCAGATATCTTATTGTAGCTAATGTTGCATAGTGTCGCATTTCAACCAGGGCTCCAAATGCTACAAACACTACTCATTTCTTACAGTTTATTTCGCCATTATTAGTTGCAAATCATTGCGCCTTTAGGTAAGGAGAAGACATTTATTTTAAAATGCAGGTGTCCAGGATATTTCGAGACAAGATTTAAGCGAGACACTTGGAAACACCAACTTTGATAGTCTTTCAAGGAGTTCTACTATTTGAAATTTTTAGTACCACTTATTGCTTAACCCCTTAACTAGTTTGCCCGAACACCGTTCGGGCAAGACGAATTTGCTTATTGCATCATTTAAAGCTTTTTGACACAACTATTAATTTTAAGAAAATTTTAATACAATCGAAAGGCGGCAATGTCTAGACTAAATGTTACAAATATTTTATTTAAATAATAGTAGTGTGAATCCGCTATTTTCAATTTATTGAACGGAAATGAATTATCCAGTTTAGGGGTTAAAAGATTGATGGAATAAATGATGTTTTCCAGGACACTTCGGTTGGTTTGAGCACTGCATACGATCACCTTGTGTGAGTGCATTTTTACATTTGTCACTCCTCTTTCATGTAAAATAATCTTTGATTTAGGTTATCGCAATTTTTTTAAATTGTCTGTGATAAATAAATAACAGTAGTTTCTTGAAAATGTGCGACGCAAAATAATAGCTGCATGTACCCTTTCTATGAGTTCCAGATTTTAACCAGAGATCTTATATTCGACTCCTTTTCTAAATATTTTTCACTTTGTTGGAAAAACAAATTCGAACAAATCCTAACTATAAGTTTCCGTTCATTATGAAAAATAGAATTACTGTCCAACTGTAATTAATTGCTTCTTGATCCGTGCGTTTTTAGATAAGTACGTTCGTCCAGAAATATATATTTCACTTTATCTCCCTGCATAAAAATTAGATTCAGTGTTATTGTCGCTAGATAAAGGTTCATTCCGATAGCAGAGCTGCCAGATATGACTATTTATTAATTGCATTTCACGCTATCTTTTCAAAACAAAAATATTTTACTTGGCAACATTTGCAAGGTAAATATACTACAAAATGTACTTTTTTAAATAGTGATGCGCCTAGGATATAAAAATAGTCACCTATAGCAGCCACGCGACAGACGCAGCTTAATCGTATAAGGTAAATAAATTGCATAATAAAATAATCTAAATTGTATAGGAAAATAAAAATAAGTAATTGTATAAGAAAAATAAAACTGTTTGCTAAAAGAATGTATAACATTTACTAAAATATTCCGCTGCAAAAGGATCAGATTTTTATAAGCGAAAAAAAAGTTATGCGAAAAGTCATATGCAAACCGAAATACATTTGTATATATGTGTTTGTTTATATATATTACGTGTTTGGGTATATATATTATGTGTTTGTTTGTTTGTATATATTTGTATATATGAGATCTTTCAATCGCAAATTCGATCATATTCAAAGGAAAATTGCATTGAAATGTCCCATTCACTGACCTATTTATATATCAGTCTAAAAAAGGATTAGTGTATTAGATTAATTTTGAAACACGATTATTCAATCGGTAAATTAATTATAACAGATGTAATGTTTCCATTTTTCATTATTGGGTGAAAAAAGTCCGGGCCAGGATTCGAACCAGGGATGTATTGGCTGAAGCCGCCAATGCTCTACCAACTGAGCTATCTCGGACACGAATACTGGAGGACTATTTCACCCAATTAACCTCAATGATCACTTTTATCTGGTCTGGTACTCTGGATCAGCTCAACAGATTAAATCGAAGGTCAATATATGGATATATTTTTCCATTTTTCATTATTATGTGAAAATTGGGATAGCCCAGTTGGTAGAGCATTGGCGGCTTCAGCCAATACATCCCTGGTTCGAACCCTGGCCCGGACTTTTTTCACCCAATAATGAAAAATGGAAAAATTACATCTGTTATAATTAATTTACCGATTGAATTATCGTGTTTCAAAATTAATGTAATGTAATTTCGCATGCAGCGATTTTCTGCAGTTCCATATATTGACCTTCGATTTAATCTGTTGAGCTTATCCAGAGTATCAGACCAGATAAAAGTGATCGTTGAGGTTAATTGGGTGAAATAGTCCTCCAGTGTTCGTGTCCGGGATAGATCAGGTGGTATAGCATTGGCGGCTTCAGTCAATACATCCCTGGTTCGAATCCTGGCTAGGACTTTTTTCACCCAATAATGAAAAATGGAAAAATTACAACCGATTAGTGTATTATTTGTCAGGGGTATTCCAGTAGTTATGACATTTTGATGCTTAAGTGTAGGATATTTTTTTAATATTAAACCAAACGTGAGATATGTCATAGGATAAAACATCATTCTATATACTATTTCTTTTACTTAAAATCTCCAAGGATTTCCTAATTCTCAAAGTACAATAGTCTGATGTACAGTCCCTGGCCAAATTATTAGACGCACACATTTTCTTGTGTCGAATCATATTACTAGCTTCATACAGATATTACTGCGTCAATAGTTGCAATTGATTATATACATCATCTGTAGGATTATAACAAATTAAAAGCATGCTAATAACTTTAAAATTATTTATTTTTGTAAATTAAACTAACAATTGCTGAAATTGTAATACTTAAAACATGAAACCTAAAAAATGTCAATATTTTTTGGAGCCTCATCTGGCGACAATCAGTGCCTCTATTCTTCGTGGCATGGTGTTAATATAGAAATGAAATGTCTCTTGCGATGTGTGAGTGATGTTTCCATGCAAGGATAAGTTTTTCTATGAGCTGTGTTTTGTTCGTTATGAGCTTTTTGACCAGTTTTTTCTTCATAAGCTCCCAAACATTTTCAATGGTATTCATGTCTGATGAATTACAGGAAACAGTTCAGCACAGGGATATTTTTTTATTGAAAGTAGGTCTTGACGAATCGTGCTATGTAACAAGAAGCTTTACCTTGCAAAAATACAAGAGGTTCTTCATTTAAAAACCATTATTTTAGCTGCAGAATAAATCGATTTTGCAAACCTCTTTATGTTGGTCTTGAGAATTGGCTAAGAAGTCATAACAAACAAAACCCAGTTGATAGAAAATCTTATCCACGTCTGTAATTGTCACCCAAACATGCGAGAAACTCTTCAATTTTCTATTAACAGCATGCCACGAAGAATAGAGGCACTGATTACCACTAAAGGAGACTCCAAAAAATATTGAAATTTTTTTGAGTTTCAAGTTATACATTTTGCAGTTTCATCCATTTTTAATTTAATTTGCAAAAATAAATAATTTTAAAGTCATAGGCATGATTTTTATTTATTATAACCCTACAAATGATGTATATAAAAAATTGCAGTTATTCACTCAGCAATGTTTCTATGAAGCTAGTATTATGATTCTACACAAGGGTGCGTCTAATAATTTGGCCAGGGACTGTAGGTACAATAACATTTTTATTCTCGAAATCTATTTTTAAATCTTGCAGTTGATTTAACATTGAAAATGTAGTAGATGGTTGGTTGAACATAGTATATCTAATGTACTCCCCCAATCTTTCATTATTCCGAAATGTCACAACGGCACCAGAAAATTCGACCAAATTTATTTGAAAAAGTTTAATGCATTTTTTTTTTCGTGTATACCCTTAACCGATTTTTTTCTTTGCAAAATACTAGCGCCAATGTGATATTTGAAATTTCGAAGAAATTTACCCATCAGAGCTCAAAGGGTTAGTTTGTGTTGATCTGTTTTAACCCTTTCCGGCACGGACAAATTATGTAGTAAAATGAGTAAGTATCGACTGCCACCGTTATTTGTAAACGACTTTTTTAGATATTATGAACTTCTTAATTTTAGCTTTCATTGTAAAAGCAAAAATTTTACTAAAATATTATTGATGCCATGTGCAAGTTTGTAATTAAAATTAGGTATCGTGTATCGGGGATAATGTGCTTCAAAGGCTTAAGATGGATGGAATACAAAAGTTCAATTTCATTCCTGGGTATGAGATCGATTTTCCTCTAAATTAAACCTTTTAAATTTTTTGTGGTCTAGCTGTGCAAATGATTCCAATTTTCTTTAGGCGTATTTTAACACTAGAACGCCAGGATGGAGTCGGATCGACTCCAATCATGTGATTAAATTTCAGTTCGAACCAGAAAGTTTTTCTTGAAATATTTTTAATGTAATCCACATAGATTTACGTTTAATAAATAAATTAAATGATTGTGATTAAAAATTCTGGTGAGAAATATTATTATCAAACTTGAGTATAATTTTCGGGCGTTCCAAAGTTAATCGTTCATATAACTAAGGTATGTAGTGGAAGCAACAACTTTTATGTTTAATCTATCCTTTTGATTTTTTTGCTGTGCTTCATAAATTAATTTATTTATGTGTTGTAATAAAAATCTGTTTTCGATTGCAATTTGTTTAATTATATTAATTTCACCTTACTCAATTTCTTTTCGCCAATAAATACAATCAACTCAATGAATCCTTTTTTCCAGATTGGTATATAAATAGCACAGTGAATGCAACATTTCAGAGAAACTAAGTCTTGAAAATGATAGCGTGGGAGATCGAAAGATCTCGGATCCATCTTAACCCATTAATGCCTGAATTATTTTCTTCGTTAGTATTCAAATTTTGCATTTTCCCACCACTTTTAAAACAAGAATAACTTTTATCTTTATTTATCGAGGAATTTGATTCGCGAAAGAAAGTATTTATTTATCCACCGTTATATTGGTGCTAAAAGCGCTTACTTGAATTTTTTAAAACTGTCCTAAAAATGGGACGCCAGGCACTAATGGGTTAAGATGAATCTTATTAAACGAATCCGAAACATGTCAATGTCATTAATTTTTCATTTTTATAGTACCTTTCTTAAGTAATATAAAATTTTTATTAAAATACATATGTGACTGTTTTCACGAAACTTTCTTTGAAGTTTGATTTTATTTTGTGAGATTAGACCTTTAATTGTTATTTCTGGAAAAAGACAGATGGTATGTACACCACCTGATGTCGTTTATTCTTTATATTGTTGCGTATATATAGTTCTTTTGATCTTATGGTTAGACAACTTCAAACTCTTGCTTATAGAAAAGTAGAAAATAATTTATTTACAGAACTTCAGAACAACAGAGTCTTCGAAACTCACAAATATTTCTAGATATTCAAAAATAATTGTTGAAATCTATCGTATAAGTGCAGATATAGGTTCCAGAGACTCTTTATACAACGTCTCAACACTAAATCACATTCAAAATAACGTAAATAAGACTCAAGCAATCTTGCTTAACAAACGCGTTGTTCACTCAATGACTGACTGGTAAATAATAACAACAGCAGCTCGTATCGCTCTCCTTATATAGGTTCGCAGCATGCGGCGAAGTTTCTACCACCTTCTAGAAAAAACTGGAAAAACCACGGAACAACATTCAACGTATCAGTAGACCTAAGGGGGGGGGGGTTACCATCGCCAACAATCGCCAAGTTTGTCGCCAACTTGGCGATATATCGCCAAATTTGGCGACCAAAATTAGTCGCCAAAAGTGACGCCAACTTGGCGATATCTCTAATATTTCGCAAAGCTGCCATAGACGTTCACTGAAAATAATAGACAAGTTTGCTTGATAACAGAGACAATGTAACAAAAACTAATATTAGTAAAGGAATGGAGCTTAATAAGATTATTTACATTATTTTACAGTACAAACACTAACTATTTACAAAATTCGTAACAATATATTTTGTGTTACGTTGCTCACAAAGATCAATATATATATATATATATGGAGATTCTTCTTCTAAAAGTTCTTTCGAACACATAAGTAAATAAACTCGGAGGTAAATTAAATTCTGACACCGTTTTTAAACTTTTAAATGACTTATATTAAACGTTAATATTTACAAAAAAGATATTTGCATATTAATATTTAATTTCGAACATTCAAAAGAAACTTTAATTAAAACATCTTAATCGCGTCATCTTAATCAACATTCTTCTAAAGTCAACCACCACTCTCCCAACATTCCATCCAACGATCTCTTCCGTTCATTTCTTTTTCTTCGGCTTTTCGTCTGAATGGAGTTTTTTCAGAAAATCGTCTGCTTTCTAAAGACCTTTTCTATCAGAGTTGCGATATGAAGAACCTTACAAGACATGATACTTGGCTGTTGGAGAAAGAATCGCTCCCACAACGGCCGTCCTGACTAGGCTTTCGTCCTCGAATGCTCGTCTCTTTGGAGGCAGCAGCAGTTGGATCATCTGGAAAGATAAAGAAAAAAAAACACAGCAGCATCCAAAGTCTTAATTGAAAAAAAGAAGTCATTATTCAAATTGTTTATCAAAGCTTAGATTATTTCTTGAAAAAATTCATATATTTTTTTTTTCGCGTCTTTTCGTCTTCTCTTTCTTACGTCCTTTCATCTTCTTTTATCTTACGTCTTTTCGTCTTCTTCTTTCATACGTCTTTTCATCTTCTATTACCTTACGTCTTTTCGTCTTTTCTTTCTTACGTCTTCTTTTATCTTACGTCTTTTCGTCTTCTTTCATACGTCTTTTCATCTTCTTTTACCTTACGTCTTTTCGTCTTTTCGAGAATAAAGTTAAAATTCTATTAGTTGTCAGTCCAGAGGTTTGTCATAGTTGGTATAGTGTCACAATCGGTGAAATTCTTTTTTTTTCAAGCTTCGTCCGTCCACGGCTTCATGTACTCTGCACATGTACTGGTGACCATGGGCCCTTCGTTGAATCCAAGTTTCTTTACATCGTAGGTGTCATTATTTTTTACTTTTATGACTTTGTACGGACCTAAATATTTTGATTTTAACTTCAAACCTGGACCTTGTTGTGTGCGTTTTATAGCAACCACATCATTAATCTTAAATTTGTTAGCTTTCTTTCGTCTGAGGTTGTAAGTTTTACGGTTCTCTTCTTGGACTTTTAAAATCTGTTTTTTAGCATTTTTTCTCATATCTTCGCGATTATTTGTAAAATCAGATTGTATTTCAGCATTCAGAAGACTAGTAATTTCAATGTTATTTTTTAGTTTCATTTTAGTACCAAACATCAATTCAAAAGGAGTTGTGCTTATACTTCTCTGAAAAGTCGAATTTATCACCTGTTGGACGTTGCTTACATGTGTATACCATTTTTTAGGATTATCGACAGACAATTTAGACAGAACAGATATTATGACAGAATTTAGACGCTCAACTTGGCCGTTAGACCTGGGTAATCCAGTGGTAATCGGGATATGTTTAATATTTTCATTGATGCAATAATCTTCAAAAGCTTTAGAGGTAAATGCAGGACCTTTATCTGATATAATTCGAACTGGATTTCTAAAGATAGATTTTTGGATTTCTAATTTAGAAATTACTTCGGCAGCATCGGTAGATTTTGTGGGATACAACCAAACAAATTTTGTGAATGCGTCAATGACCGAAAGGATATGTTTGTAATTTTTATTAGTGCTTTCTAATGGACCTAAGTGATCAACATGGTACGTATGTAATGGAGTTTCTTCTTTTTCTATTGGGTGAAGTAAGCCTTCTTGTTTACCACATTTTCTATTAACTAAAATACAGGGAACACAATTTGCTATACATTTCTCAATTTTTTGTTTAACTTTAGGGATGTAAAAATCATTTTCTAAACTTTTCTCTGTTCTTGCAATTGCGTAATGACCTTTTTCGTGAGCGGCCTTGATTATATTCATTTGCATGTCTTCCGGTACAACTAATAAATCATTACCATTAACACATTTATAAAGAACATCATTTTTAACTAGATAATCATCATAAGATTTCACCTTTAGGATTTCTTTTATTGTTTTAATATGGTCATCGGTTTCTTGAGCTTGGATAATTTTTAAAGTTAAGCTATCTTGGATTACCATACAAATAGGATACCTACTTAATGCATCGACATGTCTCATACTGCTACCCTGTCTATGTTCAATAACATAATCAAAATCGGATAACATTATTGCCCATCTAGCTATTTTTGTACTCATTTCTTTTTTATCCATAGTCATTTTAAATGCATTACAATCGGTTACAATTTTAAATGGGATACCTAGCACATATACTCTAAACTTTTTCAGGGCTTCAATTACAGCTAAAACTTCTAATTCGTAACTAGTGTACTTCCGTTCAGCTTCGGTGGTTTTTTTACTTGCGAAATAAACTGGATGAAATTGATTATCTACTGGAGATTGTTGCATTAAAACAGCTCCATAGCCATCAATACTGGCATCACAATGGATTTCGGTCGCACTTTTGGGATTGTAAATTAAAAGTACTGGTTCTGACGACAAAATACGTTTGAGTTCATTAAAAGCTCTTTGTTCTTCTATATCGAATTTAAATTTTGAATCTTTTCTTAGCATGTCACTTAACGGTTTAGCTATAACCGAATAATTTCTTATAAATTTTCGAAAGTATCCTGTCAATCCTAAATAACTTTGAACATCTTTGGTACACTTTCGTTCGGGAAAATTTATTACTGCTTTAGTCTTCAGTGGAGAGGGATACAATTTACCATTTATGATTCTATACCCCAAGAAATCAATTTCACGCTTCATAAAATTGCATTTTTTAAGATTTAATTCTAATCCATATTCCGATGCAGTTTCGAGTACAAGTTTTAATTTTTCTAGACCTTCAGCTTCGTTTTTAGCAGGTATTATTAAATCATCCATATAAATGACAACAATGTGATCTTTTAATAGGTTTCGAAATACATTATAAATATACTTTTGAAATACACTAGGGCTATTGGTCAACCCGAATGGACATTTCAAAAATTCGTATTGTCCTTCATGAGTAACAAACGAGGTGTATTTCCACGAGTCTTCTTCAACATCTACATGAAAGAAACCGTTTTTCAAATCTATGGTGGTAAATACTTCGGCAGAATGTAATTGGTCTATTACATCATCAATAACTGGCAAGGGGAAATGCTCACGTACTGTCTTTTTGTTAAGACATCTGTAATCAACACAAAGTCTCATTGTGTTATCTTTTTTCTTGACTAACACAACCGGCGAAGAAAAATTAGAAGAACTTTCTCGAATTATTCCCTGAGCTAGCCACTCCTCAATTTGGTTTTCGACTATTTTTTTCTCGCATGGCGGTAATCTTCGAGGAGAAGAACAAACTGGGATTTCGTCAGTTAAATTAATTTTCATTTTAACATCTACTGTTTTAGTTTTAATTGGTACATAATTTTCAATTAAAGAGTATAACTCTGAACGTAATTTTTTGTCAGCAATGTGAGTTAAATCAATTTTAGGCTCATCCAAAACATTTACAATATTAACTAAAAAGTCATTAGACTGAACTTCAGCTTTAAACAGTTTCATTTTATTCTCAGAAATAGTTAATGTAGCTTGATGAATAACATCAGTGCCAATAATTAAATCGAAATTAATGCAACCGTCCTTAACGACAAAAATAGTAACTTTAAATTTTGAACCATCTACTTCGATTTCTGAATTGAAACAACCTTCTGGTTTAATTGAGGCTTTTCCTAGACCGGCCAAAGAGATACTCGTAGGTTTTAATTCTACAAAGTTCTTCAAATTATCATAAATACTTTTCTTTAACAAAGTCTTTTGGCTACCAGTATCTATTAAAGAGATTAAACGCAAAGAATAAAGCTTTATCTCTTTCAGAATTAAATCTTGGGATGTAATAATGTTTACTTGTGACTGAACATTTTTAACACTTGTATCTTTAGATTTATTACATTGAAATGATTTATGACCATAAGCGTTACAAGCAAAACAAAGCGGCCCTTTATCTTTATTTACACAGCTAATACTCTTATGATTATTCCCGCCACATTAAAACAACGCATATTTGGCTTTACAGGCTTAAATTTGTTCTTAACTTCAACTTCGGATTTAATTTTAGGCTTAGCTCCTTCATATTTATGAAATTTTGCATTTTCATACTCCGATCTTATTTTTTCATAAATCTTTAATTTTTGTTTAAATTTAGCAATATTGGGACAACCATACAAAAAAGATTTTTTAGAAATGGGGTCATTAATTCCATTTATTACATACTGAATAAGGGCAGAATCTTCAATATTGCCTTTTGAGCATAATTGTTTCATATTTAAAAAATATTCATCTAACGATTCATGTGGTCTAATTTTTCTTTTGGACAGCAATTCGTGTAATTCAGCTGAATTGCACGTTTGACCAAATTCAGATATGAGTAGGGCTTTTAATTTAGACCACGAATTAATATTTGTTTCACTTTCAAGAAATAATTTTGCTTTGCCTGTCATACGGCGTTTAGCCAAAATCAATTTGTGCAAATCACTAACGTTAAATAATGAAACAATATCTTCAAAATCGGCAATCCATTTATTAATATTTTGTACTTGAGTACCTTCAAACATTGTAATCATACTTTCAATATCATTAATAGAAATGCTTGGTTTAATAACATAATTCATTACTTTCACAATTAGAACTACCAGAATCATTTCTCATATTATTCTCAAAAACAGTTGAAATATTTTTAGTTTTATCTTGTAAATCATCATTAAATTCATCGACACTTTCGTCATCACTAAGAGTACCTACATCGGCTATCATATTAATTTTTAAAATATTAAAATCACATAAACTAGAAATTATTCTGGCAGCAATTTCATCAAAAGTTCCCGAATTATTTATACACAAAACATTGCAAATGGTAATTAAGTCGTTAACAGAAAAATTATCTTTAATTTCTTTGAATTTAGTTTGATATTCATCGGAATCTACTTCAAACGTAAACCCAGTAAAATTCCGAATTTTACGTCGATTATTTCTGTCACCGATTTCTCCAAAAATTAATTTGTGCAATGTCTTAATACTAGCTGATTTTTCAGTTTTCAAAGAAAACTCTAATTCCTTTAAATCAACTAATTTTTCCATTATTGAAAAGAAAAATGAAATAATAAACTCACTTCATAATCAGATGCTCAGCTTCACACATTTAAACAGCATTATTGTCGTAGTATCCAACAGCTTCATATCATTAAACATATATTCAAAAAAGATTTCCTCGTTTTCCTCATAATAATTTCCAGCAAGGATTCCATCACAATTCTAAATAATAACGGCTTCCAGATTATTTAATATATATATTTCTTCTCTGTGGGCGTTCGTTTATCTCGGTTCTGACACCAAAATTTATGGAGATTCTTCTTCTAAAAGTTCTTTCGAACACATAAGTAAATAAACTTGGAGGTAAATTAAATTCTGACACCGTTTTTAAACTTTTAAATGACTTATATTAAACGTTAATATTTACAAAAAAGATATTTACATATTAATATTTACAATTCGAACATTCTAAAGGAAACTTTAATTAAAACATCTTAATCGCGTCATCTTAATCAACATTCTTCTAAAGTCAACCACCACTCTCCCAACATTCCATCCAACGATCTCTTCCGTTCATTTCTTTTTCTTCGGCTTTTCGTCTGAATGGAGTTTTTTCAGAAAATCGTCTGCTTTCTAAAGACCTTTTCTATCAGAGTTGCGATATGAAGAACCTTACAAGACATGATACTTGGCTGTTGGAGAAAGAATCGCTCCCACATATATATTTTAACAAATATATTTTACCACTAACTGAATAAATGTATAAATAAAGCTAGGTAAAAAATTATAACATTTACATATATTTTTTAAATTTATACTCTGCCTTTAACATTTTAAAAATTAGCATCATTAATTTAGTTATATGGGTATGAATAACGTAACAGTTTTTGTGTGAGTAATTTTTCAAAATTGCTCATTATGTTAGTCACGCTAGTGCGTATTCCCTTTAAATAGTTTAAAATTAATACCTACATTTACGTATGTATTTACAACAAAAGTAGTTTCTTTTACTTTTTTGCTCATTAAAGATTAAAAAAAAGAAAGAAAAAGAAAAAAAGATGCCATTAACTGCTGCAGAGCTAGAAAGAAAAAGTCGAATAAATCAGAATCAACTGTATATCATTAATGAAAGAAAAAAGGTAAAATAAATAAAATTAAGAAAAAAAATAGATAAAAAGAACGTACGCGCATGATTTAAATTTTACCCATGTAAATAATTTTCTTCTCTGAAATATTTTTAAAGAGTAAGCAAACAAAATTTCGATATCGCATTTAAGTGTTTACATTTATTCGTAATATTCGTGTAAAACCAGTTTGGATTACCTAATTCACTCGAAGTATTAAGAAAATCTTGCAATGTATCATAGTGTAAATTTATCTAGAGTTGAGCATATAACATTTTGATTAGCTCTTTTGATTAGTTTAAATTTCAACAATAACACAAATTTAAATTAAATTTTACTATGTGTAAGAACTGTGAGTAAAACAAACTATACAGTATCTTGTTTCCTCTACTTACCTAATCAAAGCAGTAAAAGAGGTCAAAATAAAGTTCCAGTTTGTTCTAGAAATTTATATTCCACATCTTTTTTATGTTTAACGCCAATATACACCTCTTTCAAAATAATTACCGAGATATTTAAATTTGCGAAAAGTCTTAATAACATCAAACCCTTTTCCTCTCTCGTAACATGAAAGTTGTTCAAATGGAAAACTCAATTATTGGGTGTAGTAAACATTTTAATGTATTTATTAGAAAAAAAAGTAATGCTAGAATCTTAGTATAATTTGTAAAAAGCTTTTTGGGTATACCAAAAAGAAAAGTTAATCTTTTTAATGCTATTTCTTTTATTAAGAAAATTATTGGGTCTAATCGTTGCGTGTACATCCTACCAAAATTTTTAAACAGGGTTTTTTGCCTTAGCCATTTAGGGACGAGCGGCACGTATACTTGCCGCAAAAAGGTTCAAAAATCACACTTGTTTATCTCCGAAAAAAAAAATACAGTAAAATTTGTCTCATTTACGATCATTTTCTCAATTTAATAAAGTAAAAATTTCTGATTCTAAAAACCGGTGACAAAACATTACAAATTTCGTAAAAGTGTCCCGTCGCGAAGGGGTTAATGAATCACAAAATGTGAAAGAATGAAAAAGAGTCCTGTGATCACATTCGGGGGCAACGAATTTTGTTGTTAAAATAAAACTAATCGTTGGGGGCCACCGTAATACTTACCCATCATGGATATGTATATGAAAATAAAACATGTGAAAACTATTTATACAATGCATTGCAATTCATTAACAAAATTTAAATATTGTTAATATACATAGTAATGCTATATTAAAGAACTGCTGATGTACCGATTTCGACAAATTATATAAAACGCCAAACTACTCAAGTAGTACCGAACTGCGTAAAAGAAACATCCTTATAACTCCAAAAATAATAATTCTATTAACTAACAATTAATTGCGTCGGATTAAGCGTCTCATTTCCAATTAAAATATACTTCTGATTTGAAATTTGAATGAAATACAGGGTCATGAAAAATAGAAGAATGTGGAAAACAAGATTACAAATATCTCGGCAACTAATAATCCGATCGACTTCGTTCTATATGCAAAATGTGTGTTATTTTATTGTCTTTTACGTCCATTCCTTTAAACAAAACAATTCTAAAATTTTTATATACTTTTCATCAGAACGAATTTTTTGAGGGTCCGAATAAAATAGTTCCGGATAATCGAGGTTGCTGATATTAAATAGATTTCGTCCCATTCTTACATACTAACTACATACAAAATTTCAAGTCTCTATCTCAATTTGTTCGGGAGATAGAGCGGTTAAAGACAGACAGACTGACAGACGGACGGCAAAAATTTTTTCTAAAAATATGTTTTTCGGAATCTCCATTATCTAAAACGTGTAAATCCGTCAAAAAAAATTTTCCATTTTCAAAACGATTGCAAGACTTACCCTTACCTTGCGGCACCGTAATACTTACCCATCATGGATATGCATAGCACAATATATGAAAACATAACACATGTAAACAATTTATAAAATGCATTACAATTTCAAAACAAAATATAAACGTATATTTAAGTATTTTTAACACATAATCATGCTCTATTAAAGAATTTCTGATGACCCAATTTCGATAAATTGTATGAAACGCCAAACTATTCAAGTAGCACTGAATTGCGTAACAGAAACATCCTTATAACTCCAAAAATAATAATCATATTCACTAACGATTTCTTGCATTGAATTAAGTATCTCATTTCCAATTAAAAGATATCTTTGAATTGAAATTTGAATGAAATACAGGGTCATGAAAAATCAAAGAATGTGGAAAATAGGATTAGAAATATCTCAACAACTAATTGTCCGATTGATTTCGTTTTTTATGCAAAATTTGTGATATTTTATTGCCTTTTACGTCCACTCCTTAAAATAAAAGAATTCGAAAATTTTTATATACCTTTCATCAGAACGAATTTTTCGAGAGTCCGAAAAAAATAGTTCTGTATAATCGAGGTTGCTGATATTAAATAGGCTTCGTCCCATTCTTACATACTAAGCACGTACAAAATTTCAAATCTCTATCTCAATTTGTTCGGGAGATAGAGCGGTTACAGACAGACAGACAGACACACAGACGGACGGACGGCAATTTTTTTTTTCTAAAAATATGTTTTTCGGAATCTCCATTGTCTGAAATGTGTAAATCCGTCAAAAAAATTTTTTCGATTTTCAAAACGATTGCAAGACTTACCCTATACTACGTATGATGGGTAAGTAAAAAGGGGAAATTTTAATGGAAAAAACGGCATTATAGTTCATATTGTTCGCATTTTGTCTAAAGGTATACAAAAAAAAAATGCTGATATAAAAGATTTGCATGTTTAACGCAAGGAGTAAACTCATTATAAACATGACAAAAAAATCTTGCCTGAGGCATTGATAATGTAAGTATTTTTAACACTAATAAAATATTAATGAGAAATTTCGTTTTTTTTCCTACAATTTAATGAATAATTGAAATCGATTTAAAAAAACACGTAATATCCATTTTTTAATAAATGGATCAAGATCACCAGATCGCTAGGATCCGGTGTAGACCTTATTTGTTCCACACGGTAAGTTCCCCGTCATGCGAAGACTCATTACTAAAACTTCCACTTCTCAGACAGAGAAAGAAGCACTTAGCAAAACATAAACACATAAAATACATAATTAAATTAACTGCTGAACACAGAGCTCCTTGGCGACATACAGTGGTGAGTTGTTGTTGAAGAAGTCCATTGATAAAAAGAAAACTTCAGAATCAAGAATCAGGACCACATCGCAACGATGGTATGTGCGCCGGAGGCCTCTCCGTCACGACAAAGGGCGGGTTTACAGAAGCTCAACAAAAGCTCCAGCCATGTCCAACTTCATTAGAGGCCACAGAAGCTTTTGCTTATTAAGGCGGAGCTTTGGCCGGAGTTCTTGACGTCAGATTATATAAATCGAGGCTAACGAAAAAGACAGGCTACCGCGGTGCATACCAAGGATTTTTTTACAGACTGCTAAAATGATGTAGTGATCAATTCGTGCACTCGCATTGGTGTATTCGAGACTCCAGTGGTCTGTAAACAAAAAGATACATGCAGTGTACCGATATAGCCTGTCTTTTTCGTTAGCCTCGATGTGATCTCCCACAAAGTTGTCCTTGCAAGGGGCGTTTACAAACAAGAGCGGTCTCTGCAGGTCGGGTCGGCGTCAACGTACGTGATATGATGTCTATAATTTCGTCCTAACGACAAACCAACTTCTGAAGTCTCTAATGAAGTTGACCATACTCTAGCGCGACAATGGGCGAGTGCCAGAGTACAGTTGCAGATTCGATAGAAGGTAGGATGGGTCAGGTCCATCAAAAAGAGAAATTTCAGCCAAATTATTGAGTAACCCCCTGACCGCCAAGCAAAAGGGCAAAAATGTGATGCTGTTTTCGCCTTATTTTATATTAAATGATAATAAAAGAGATTTTTTAATATGGTATAATATTTTTGTAACGTATATTATTATAAACCTTGAAAGTATCAATCATAACTTAATTTCTTAAAACTGGGTAATATTTGTAGAATTATTTTAATTTAAATAAAGCTTCAATTGAAGTGAATCTTGCAGCCTAGCCCCGTGACTGCCCGGCAAAAGGGTAAAATTGTAATGTTGTTTTCTCTGTAATTTATTAAATATATTAAAAAAAGATTCTTTTTCCAACCTGATACAAAATATGTTATTATGTAGAGGTGTATAATCTTTAAGAGTTTAATCCTAACTTAATTTTTCAAAACTGGGTTTTATTTGTAGAATTATATTAATTTAAATATTGCTTATGCTGCAGTGAAGCCTGCAGGTTAGTGTGCGAAAAAATCAGCCAGCGGCAGTCAGGAGGCCAGTGAACGGATATATCCAGTCGCGGCAGTTGGAAGAGTAAGTTAGTGTGGGATAAAATAGTTTTCAGCCGAATATCTGGGCGCTGAATTGGGTATTTAACGACTTATGTAAACGATTTGTTTTATGGTTTTCTGCTAGTTATGTAAAGATAACACAGATCTGCAATAAAAAAAACTGCAAAGGATTTATTGACTGTTTCTTTATAGACTTTTACTCACTAAAACCACAAAAAAGTTCATCTGACAAGGGTGTATAAAAATTTAGTTTTTGCATTTTCTCAAATAGCCTCACAAGGAGATTCCAACTTGTGTCATAAAATTTTGCATCTTTCTTTAATGAAAATAAGCAGCTTTAAGTGTGTTGTTCTATGGGCAATATTTAATGAAATCGACTATTGACTGGATATTTTTTTAACCCATTAGTGCCTGAATTATTTTCTTCGTTAAAATTAAAATTTTGTACTTTCCCACCACTTTTAAAGCAAGAATACCTTTTATGTTAATTTATCGAGGACTTTATCTCGAGAAAGAAAGCATTTATTTATACTCCATTTTTACTGGTGTGAAATGCGTTTACCTGAATTTTTTTAAACTGTCCCAAAAATGGGATGCTAGGCACTAATGGGTTAATTCCTTGTATTTCCAGCAATCTGCATATTTTAAGTGGGAAAGTTGTAAGTTTACTATTTTTTCCATTGTTTATGAAACACTTACTTTTTAACTTTGTTTTAAAATTACTTCCTGTTACCGATCCAGATGTCACATGCGCCTTTAAGATCATTTAAACTGCAATGAAGAAAGCATTACAATAACTATTCTGTCCGTTACAAAATGACAGAAATAAAATGATTCGTTAAGCTTGTTTGAATCTTGAAAGCATCATTAGATAAGTTTCAGAAAACCTCATTAAAGAGTTTAAATTTTTCTTTCAAAACCATATTAGAGTTTGTAAATTTTCTTCTGTACGATGCCATAAAACTTTTGAATTTTTCTGTAATAAAAACTTCATACGTAATTAGCTTCATATGCTTAGTTTTAGAATATGAATCTTTTCTTATATGTTTATCGATATGAAAAGAACGTTAATTTAAAGTACAATGGAATTTTCAATGAAACAATCTGATCTTGCTCATGGCAGCCTAGTTGAGTGGCAATTTATCGTCGAGTCTTTAGGTAAGTCGTGTTTGCTTGGGCGTTAAGGAGCCATAAAAAGAAAAGTTGTTTAGATGCGGCTGGTCGCCACAGAAATAAGAATATCTATTAAGAAGTTAATATGCTTTAAAATATAGAAAACTATTAAAATAACATGTTATACGCATGTAGTATTCCAAATGTGACAAAATTCAAAAAGAATGAAAAACAAATTCCAATAGTTCCTAAAAAGGCCAGGCGGAAAGCTACCGGCGAATTTTCATCAGGAAATAGAAATTTATTATAACATTGTTTTTCATAGTTTTTCCCCATCTGAATAAATAAAAAAACAGATTTGTATTTACTTCAATAAAAATTGTGCAAGAAAATTTACGCAGTATAAATCGTAATCTTGATATTATTATCAATTTATATCAACATGAACATTTAAAACATGAATATTTGCCATAAACGGTTTAAACAATATTAAACAAGAATGAAAAATCATGCGTACAGCATAAATTATGAAACATTTTCCAATGCTTCCAACTACTTCAAATCTTCACAGTTTAGTACGATAAAAAACAATCTCCATGTGAAGAATTTAAAACGAATAACGTCGCTTTTTAAACACGAATTAAGCTATTAGTGTCAATAGTCGAATAAAGATATGATTTTTTCATGCAGCCCTGTATATATGATTATTGTATTATGTATTATGATACTTATATGATTGTATACTAGATAGAATGGTAAAAGTTAATTTAGTTAAATGAATAGCATAGTCGAAACTTTCCACTCAGCAATTTCTACCAATAAACGAATGTTGTTTGTAATTTTTTTACAATTCTGTGTTTGATTTATGCAGTTTATCCATTCCAGGTACCCATTCCATTGGTCATCAAAATTAAACGATGATGAGTAAAATTATGCTTACTCATTTATTGTTGCAACCAATGCCCAGTGCATCAATTTTTTATGTTAATTAAATCCTCTTGAATAAAAATTACACTTTCAAGCATAATTTAGCGTTTTAAATATGCAAATTAGGTAAATGTCATCGTAGTGCGCAATGGGCTTATGTCGGAATTCTTGTATATAGAGCTCTTTAAAGTGAATGCCTTGTCAAATAGTGATCAATATTCGTTAAGTATGGCACAAAGGCATCATTTAAGTGAATGTCAAGATATCAAACACAAATGGAGGTCGTCCAAGAATTGAATATTCTTCAAAGTGTCTTATTAACTGCTTCAAGCCAAGTTTTAAGCACCTAAAACGTTGATAGATAACCTGATCAACGGATACCAAAAGAAACTATTGCATCCGAAGACCGTTTTTTTTTTCTTTTTCGGCTCGAAGAATCTGCGAAGTGACTACAAGAGATTTGGTCGTAGAATTTCAGGCTGCCATGGGAACTTGAATTAGCCGTTCTACTGCAGCACACGGCTTAACAAGTGTGGTCTTGTATGCCAGAAGACCAATAGTTTGTATCCCACTCACTCTAACTTCTAAAGGGGCCTGTTTAAACTGTTGCTGTCGTCTTGTTCAATGGAGTCAAGAAAACTGAGATCAAAAATTGTTTGCTGTCGAGTTCAGCTAGTTTAAAAGCGTGAAATGATCGAAAAGCGTCCTAAAACCAATCGAAATTATAATCTCTACATAATTTCACAGATTGGCCGGCCGCACCTACACTGTAAAACATTTGTGTAAGTTTGCCATCATTTATGTGTGTAACGTTCCTCAAATTCTTGAGAAAGTTATTTTGTTATTTTAAAAAACACTCAAAACCAGAGGATATTTTCACAGAGGTTGGTGGAACTTTCCACTTGAAGCATGACGTATGATGTAGTACTCAAGGCGCATTCTCAGTGGTAAATGTCGACATAGGTGACATGGGGAATTGAGATAGAAAACATTAAACATGTGATCGACACCAACATCATCCTGCACTATTTACAAGGAAACGAGATATGAAGTAAGTTGTCATTTTCTTAATATTTTATTGATAAAATATTGAGTATTTCAAATATATAAGCTGTTATAATCTAAAGTTTTAAAATCAGTGTCCATTACTGAAATGCTTATTTAACTAATTTCCAGTTATGAACATCCAATGTAGACATTACTAAAAATAATTTAATAAATTCATAGCATATAGCATCTTCTCACTTATTTGGAAAATTCAGAAAGTAATTATTTTTAAATTTTATTAAAAACTCAATACTGTAGGGTTGAGTGGAAAGAGTGGGACAGTGGGAGGAATGGGACAGTAGGAGGAATGGGACAGTAGGAGGAATGGGACAGTAGATTTTTCTCTTTATGTATATACTAAACATTTCATCAATCAAACGTAACACGATAGCCCAAGCAATCATAACCAAATCTTCAATTGAAAAAAAATGATCAGTATAAACTTGCAGTCGTATAACGGAAAAGATTTATTCAAGAATCAAAAATAAATTCGCTTAATATAATTGATATGCTTTTCGTATATAAATGACTTGTATATGCATAGATATAATAGTTTTCTTATTTATGGAACAATATACTGTACGTTATTCATAATTTAAAATAAGCTTAAAAGACCTATTTTTGTTTATACATGAAGTTTAATACAAAACAAGGAAGTGGGGAGGAATGGGACATGGTAAGAAAAGGAAGAACTTGCATGTCAACAGAGTGAATTCGACATGTACATTTCTTTTTTTTTTTTTTTTTTTTTTCATAAGATGAATCTAATTTCTACCATGCAAACATTTTTAGAGGATAATATATTATAACATTGATTATAAATTAATTTTCTTCAAAATGTAAATAAATTGAAGTGATGATTTTTTAATGTCATCTACGACTAAAAATCATGAATTTTTATTCATGATTGTTATTGAATCATAAATCTACAAGAATTTTATGATGTGGCACATACATTATCATCCTACAATGTTTGTTTAATTGTACATTTAGCCGACACTAGCCTATTTATGCTTTATAGGTTTGTTTTATAGCTGTCTCATACCTCCGTGTAAGTGGAGAGGTATGGGGCACATTTTGAAATTTACATTTCTTTAATTATAAAATAAATTTTTATGTTGTGTTTCTATATTGTTCAGGGAGATTAAAAAGTCGTTCACAATGCCCTCTATAAAGTGAAATTTTAGTGTTTGTATCAAACAAAGTTGATTTTCTTACTTTTGTAAATACTTTTGTAACTGTCCCACACCATCCCACTCCCCCTTATGGTTTAATAAAAAGCTTCTTTGAATGTTTTAATTAATGTTATCTGATAAACAATTTTTTCTAAATATTGTAATCAAATCATTATTATTTACATCTCTGCTTTTGATATTTTTCACTGTAGCAAACAATCAAACTGATCGGAAAGTAGACAATATTATATAGAGAAGGAAGGGGCTAAAGGGGGATGATCTAGAAACAAATTCAATTGAAAAACGACAATTTTTTAAAACTACACAAAATCTATTTGCTTCTTGAATGTTTGATTATTCATCTATTATGCACATAAAAATTAACATTAAACTGTTAAATTTATAGCATAGTATTAAAACAATTTTATTTGGAGATCCGTGGCTTCAAACATCATTATTGCAATTTTATTTTGAAATAGTTTTCATAGTATTTATTAAACATCAATAAATCTGTGGTATTTTCATATTTGTGATATTAATTACTACAATTAATTCATCAATAAACTTAACTGTTAAATGCAAATTATACAACTTCACTCGCTTGCTCTTTTCTCATTTATTCTTTTTCTACTAATCCTTCTAACTTTCTTCCATTATTTCAATTTTATAACTGTAATTCTGATATTTGATGTTTTGAATCATCTATTGAAATAATTAAAATAAACGGATAATATATATATGAAATAGATGTGCCACTAATCGGTACCCTTAATGAATTTCTATAAAAAATAATTTTTAATTAATACTATTTATATTACAATTTTTTCAACATTTTATTCATCACTCAACAATTTTTAACCATTCTCATAATGCCATCTCTCCTAAATCAAAATTTAATTGTAAATAAGAGAAAAATATCAAAACACCCACACTCCAGTAATGGATACACCTCAAAATGTAAAAAAATTAGGGGAGACTAGGGATGGTTGCCCACGGCGGAGGCTTGACCCATTCAACCAATTTCAAATTTAAATATTTTTCAGAATTTTGTCGCAAGATGATAACCAAAGCTAAGAAAATTATCAAGCAACAAGCTTCATTTCATGCAGACAATTGAAACAGGTGAAACACAATCAGCTGTGAAGACTTTTTAACAAAGTTGAGTTTTTAAAAAATATTTTGCAAGAGTTTCCCAGTTAAAATATCAGGGAAATTTTAGTTAGTAGGTTTTAATTAATACAGAAATATTGAGCTTTAATTATAGGCATGAATTTTGCATAGGTATATTATATGTTAAAAATAACTGTTTTTTTTTAAGAATATAGCTTAGGGAGAGAGGCTTGACCTAGTCAATATGTTGGAGGGTTGACCTTACTGAAAGCTCCCTTAATTAAATGTTTTTGAAATCTGTTTATTATACTTGGTATACAATAAAAGGTTAATGTTCATATTAGTAAAAGAACGTAAATTTATTCTGCAAATATAAAGGAGCGATACAAAAAATGTTATTTAAAATTAACCTTTAACTGATGTGACATAAATCGGCACTTAACTACTGTAAACCAGTCTGGCACACCGCTCCATCGAAAGATGAATAAAAGGGGAGATTAACTTATTGGAAACTGTTTTTGTACTTAACATGTTATAAAGGGCTGTTATAATTTAAATGTACCCATTCAAATGGCATTGGTAATAGTATAAAGTTCGAAAAGAAACAGAATTTCGGTAGTGTTTATAATTAAACAGAATGTTAAACTATAAAAATTTAAAAATGCAACGGTCTGTAAGACTTGTAACATCAGTTAAATGTTGAAGATATTTCGGGACTTAAAATCTTTGTAGCTTTGTAAAGATAAAAACTTCGTAAAGATATTTTGAGTTTATAAATTATTTTATTTGTTTTAACCTTGTATCTTAAAAATAATTTCTTTTTATTTAACTTATTTTATTTCTTTAAACTTTGTGGCTTAAAGGTATTCTTAGTTTTTTTAATGTTTTGGGGGTTTAAAATTTATTTTATTTGTTCAAATCTTGTAGCTTAAAGGTATTCTATATATTTTTTTTACTTATTTAATTTCTTTCAACCTTACAGTTTATAGGTATTCTAGGTTTAAAATGATTTGAAAATGAGATTTTTAAAATTAATTTATTTGTTTAAACTTGTAAAATAAAGGTATTCTGCATTTCTAAAAATGATTTTATTTGCAGGGATCTCGCTAAGATTTTTTATTGGTGGAGGAGAGAGCCTGAAATTGCCAAGTCAAAACTCAGTATTTGCCAACTCAGTGAAAAGCAAACATAAATACTTCTCGGGGTTTGCCAACTAGTTTTATTATACAGCTTTATATACAGTTATATAATAGCTTTTTTTAATTATCACAATTAGAAAATGTAATATAGTTTTTATTTGTAAAAAGTTTAATAATATTTCTAATTATATTGGTGAATTTCGTCCAATTTATCAAAAATAATAAGTGTATTATAGTTTTTAATTAAAGTTTTGAACTAATTTGCCAACTGTAACAGCATGTGCAAACATTTGGGGGGAAGGGGTGTAGGCTCCCATCTGTACCCCCTCTTAGCGAGGCCACTGTTTATTTGTATATTTCTTTACTTTTGCCTGTATATCTACATAAAATGCAAAGAGTCATGCCTCAAATGAGTGAGGAGCCTTGAAATTTTTTTTTCCTGATTAAAATCTATCTTTCTTCAAATATATTGCACTTATGTCGCAGGTTTATTCTGATAACCGATTGTATAACGAATAAAATAATACATAAAACTTTGTTGAAGGTTCAATATTTAAAAAAAGTTAAAAATGATTTTGTTAAAAGTGGGTCAAACATGCCTAATTTCATCTAGTTGTTTTTATGTCTGTAAGAACTAAATAAAAGTTCTCTAATGAAACAAAATAGCCTATTTTAAATAAATTTCACAATTAGGATACAAAAATTAATAAAATATTTCAGAATTATTTACAATTTAAATTTATTACTGTGATTATGATAATATCAACAGTTTAATTATTTTAGATAATGTTTTAAAGTACTAAATGTCATGAAATTACAGTTATCAAATTGTGAGCATATGAGAGAGAGAGAGCAAAATGTGTAGGGGAGGACTAATCTACTGACTAACTAACTAACTAACCCTTTAAGGGGCAAGGTACCTCCATTCGTAAAATTCTTAAAAGAAAGATCGACACCAGAAATTATTAAAAAAATTATTCGAAAGTACATAAAAGCTTTCGTTCCTGCCAGGTATCTCCGATGTGCTAGTAACTAATATACACAGCTCAAAACAATTAAAGGATATTGCAGTTTTAGGTGGATTTTGTATCTGGGAAACTTTTTAGCTGATTGATATATGGTCGACAGACATAGTAGGTTATATGAGAATGAATTACACATGTTTGGCAGAAAAAAATGCATTTTATTGCGCATTTGTGTACAAAAGGAAAAAAACACAATTTGTGCATATGAGAAAAAAAGAATAAGAAAATGTGTTTTCTTCAAAGAAAATCATTTTCAGTAGGGGGTATGGTTTCCACAGGCGGCCAGCAACGTTGAACACCTTTGAGGCATAGACTCAATGAGGCTATTAATGACGAGTTGGGGTATTCTGTCCCACTCTTCCAGAAGAGCTCTTTCCAGTTCTTGGAGAGTTTGAGGGGGTTGTTGGCGGCCAGAAACTCGTCTTCCTAGAGCGTCCCAAACGTGTTCGATTGGATTCATGTCTGGAGAACACGCTGGCCATTCCATTCGAACGATTCCTTCCTCGAAAAGGAAATCCTCCACCAGGTTTGCACGATGTGGCCTGCAGTTATCGTCCATTAAAATGAAGTTATCTCCGATTGCTGCAGCGTAAGGGACTACAATAGGTCTGAGGATCTCATCCCTATATCGGCGACAAGTCAGAGCTCCATCTCGAAAGATGTAGAGGTCAGTGCGCCCCTCAATGGAGATGCCACCATACACTAACACTCCTCCACCGCCAAATCTGACACTTTCGTGCACGAACGCAGGATTATTCCTACTGCCACGGTCCCTCCAGATGAAAATACGCCTATTATCCGGATGCACAGAAAAACGGAACTCGTCAGAAAACAGAATATTGCTCCATTCGTTTCTCCTCCAGTTGACATGCTCGGTTGCCCACTCCCTGCGGTCGCGACGATGCCTTGATGTTAATCTAACACATACCATCGGTTTGGCGAGCATAGAGACCTACAGCATGGAGCCGGTTTCGGACAGTCTGAGTTGAAATCGTGGTGCCTGTAGCCGAGCGAAGGTGTTGTTGGAGAAGAGTAACGTTCATGTTTCGGTGTCTCCGAGCTGTTAACGCTAAATACCGATCTTCATTGGGCGTTGTTGCCCGTCTACAACCTTGCCCTTGTCTTCGGCCTGCACATCCACTCTCCAAAAAACGGTTCCAGATCCTGGAAATGACACTTTGTGACACTCCAATGGCTTGCGCTACTTCGGCTTGAGTTTGGCCCCCTTCTAACCTACCAATAATTCTCCAAGCTTCTGAATCTGTCAAATGATTTCGCTGAGACATCGTACTCATCGAAACAAAGCAATCACTAAATGCCGATCATCCTTGTCTTCATTCTTTTTTATCCAGTTGAAAGTTAAATTTCATTCGCTGCCGCTGAAGCGACGTTTTTGACGCCGAACTCAAAATTTGCATACTCCACAGTTTGAAAACCAGAAAAATTTTCATTTGTGATTCTCTTCCTCTATTTTCGGCAAAAAAAATTTCGCTTATATCTTTATTTTATATAAAACTTCAAATATCCTTTAATAGTTTTGAGCAGTGTAGTATGTAGTTGAGTATAAAGATTTTTTTTTTATCTGTTTTTAAAATAATCGGCGGATGTTAGAACGATGTAAAAGAAAATTGAATTCAATTCGAATCATTTTTGAAAATGCTGAATCAAAGGCCCCAAGAAGGTGAGTATAAATCAAAATGCGTCAAAGCTAATGTGTATATATATATATATATATATATATATATATTATTAGAAAAGTTAGCTAATAGGACCATTTTTAAGGGAGCTGTAATAAAGGACCCAAAAGGGAACAAATGATAGTTAAAAACAGGACCATAACATCAAAAATGTTAAAATTTCTTTGTACTTAACACTTCATATTTACAATCAGTCAAAAATAAACATAGGTTAAGAATTATTCGTTAGAACAATATTTTAAAGAAATGCATTAAAAAATTGAGTAAATGCTTTAAAAAAAGCTCTAGGACTCCAATAAAAATATGAGGTTGTGGGTCGTGGAAGAAGAGTCCAAAACCTAACTTTAAAGTTACGCATTGAGAAGATGGAAAAGTAGGGGGTGGAAGATGCATGGCGAACAAAACTTCAAGGGCCCTACGGGACACAGAGGGCCCCAGGGTCTTTAACGGAATGTAAGAAAGTGGAAAAAACTAAATGAAAAAAGGTTTAAAAAAGGAAGATTAAGAGGGGGCAATTTAATAAGAATTTAATGTACAAAACTTCAAGGATCCCTGTGCCATGTTTAAAGAGGCTAAGAACTTTTCTCGCATGTAGTTGGGTAGATTTTTTAAATTTATATTTTTTAAAGTAATAGAAGGACGCTAAAACTAAAGAAAATTACATGCAATTCGTGTGGATCATTTTTTAAAAAGTTGCACCAAGGGCCCAAGAACGCGATTAATATTTAAAATTCGTAGTAGTTCAAATATGATTTTTTTCCGTCCATGTAGTTGATGAAGGACTTAAGAAGTTGTTGAAAAAAAAGGCTAGTGAATTGGACCATTTATAAAGGAAGTGTAACAGGTGCTCTAAAGAGACCAACTGGCAGTTAAAAATAGGGGCTTAAGAGGAAAACATGTTAAATTTTTTTAGTACTTAGCGCAATATATCTACAGTAGTAAAAAATAAGCATAGGGTATGAAATATTCGTTAGAATATTATTTTAAAGAAATGCGTAAATTGATTGGGAAAAGATGTTAAAAAAGCCCTAGAGCCCGAGTAAGAATGTGAGAGTGTTGACCCTGGAAAAAAAGTAAAAGACTCAACTTTAAAATTTTGCTCTGGGAGGGTGAGAAATTAAGGGGTTGGAAAATGTTTGGCGTACAAAAAGTTCAAAGGCCCCTGTCCTATTCCCTAGGGGGCCCCAGTGCATTATGGAATGTAAAATCTTGAAAATATCTAAATGGAACAGAAATTCCAAAAATGAAGATCGGATTGAATGGAATCAATTTATTATCACAAAAACTTCAAGGGGCCTTTAAACGGGCCCCAAGGATCCAGCGTCAATACTGAAAAATAAAATAGCAAAAATAACTAAGTGGAGAAAGGTCCCTCACAATGAAAAAGATTCGATAAAAAGGGGTCGCGTTGTTAACAATTTAGTGCATAAAAATGTTAAGGGGCCCAGAGATATTGGCCCTTAAAATATTAAAAGTCTGAGTCTCAGGTGCACCAGGATCTGTCTGAGAATATCTTTACCTAAATTTTCAGACTTCTACGTGCGGTAGATTTTGCTAGCCATC
The DNA here is from genome assembly GCA_964019185.1 of Maratus speculifer. Taxonomy (NCBI): domain Eukaryota; kingdom Metazoa; phylum Arthropoda; class Arachnida; order Araneae; family Salticidae; genus Maratus; species Maratus speculifer. The sequence goes on from OZ025295.1 coordinate 405,591,639, forward strand.
ACAGATATTCGCAGAGATTTTTTATTTTATTAGTATATATGTATACCAGTACCGTAAAGTATAGCTTTAACATTATTTATAACGGGTATTGATTTAGTGTTTTTCATTTGAATTTTCTAGATTGAAAAACAAATACAAATCATTTTTAAAGAAATGTCGGACTTCAAAATTGGTAAAAAAGTCTTTATTTATCTTTAAATTTATATATACATACATACATATATATATATATATATATATATATATATTAAATATGTATATTAAATATGTATATGTATCACATATTTCATTTTTACCCCCAAAAAATTATATCTCGAGATATTGTAAATAAACCCAGCACAATTGCCCACACAAATTATTAATATTATACCGCAGACCAGGCCCCTGCCTGCCGGACAATATGCCTAGCTTAACGGTTTTTTTTTTACCTGGCTTCGGGGCAGAAGCAGCTTGATTGCACAAGCTGAGATCTACCTGAAAGTGACTGTATCGCTATTATATAATAGTTAATATCCTGGCCTTTTCTAGGTTATTTTTAATTATCTGATTGGGATCATTCATACAATGTTGTAATTGGAAGGGATTAAAAAGAAAGGGGTAACGCTAATTCTTCCACAGAGCTCATACGAGCTGCCTTACGACAACCGATATTCGAGTTTGATCTCCAAATTTAGAGCCTTGATCGGATGACGAGATCTTCACCTGACAAGGCACCCCCAGAGGTATAATTCACAGGTAACTTGGAGGACTTTGCACCCACGACTTATTTTACATGCACCAGGTGCCGTTAGCGTACATCGTGGGTTTTTAGCTAGCGGAAATAACTTTTAAAATTTTAAACTTTAACCAGGGAGAACGCGCGCTCATCCAAGGTAGAAATGGTTTTAACTTTGTCACCAACAAAATCAAGTTATAACCGTCATTTTATTTAGGCAGAGACAATCCTTACAAATTTTGCAATAAAATAAGTTGAAGATTACTTTTAAAAGATAAGTGATTACAATTGCACAAATCATACGCACTCAGGGTCAAAAAGACCCGGCGCGTGTATTCTCGGGTTAAATGACTTTTTCTGAACGTTTATATTTTATTACTTTCATGTTTTAAAAATGACAAGGCTTTTTTTCTATTTGAAATAGAGATTTGACCGTTTTTGTACATTTTCTTTATTATAGACTTGATAAATATATACATGGAATTAGCATTCAAATTTTCTTTGTTTAAAAAAAAATAAATAAAATTATGTGAAGATGTGTGAAATTCCATTTTTCGTTATTTATGTTTCAGTGAAAAAAAAAAAAGCATTAAATGCAATGGTAGATTTATCTAAAAATCCATTTGCAATCTTGTATAGTACACATTTAAAAATTTTAAAAATGTAAAAAATATATAAATATTTAAAATAGTAGAAATCTTAAAAAATTTAAATTTTTCAATAATTTTATTTTTAATATGCAGATTTTCAGAATGTACTTTTAGTAGAACATCAAAATGCATTGAGTTTATCATTTGAACCATATTATTAAAAAGAAATAAAATTTCTGAAAAAGGTAAACATTCACCTCAATGCATTTAAATGTTTTTTTATGATTATTATTTTTAATGCTTAAAGAATAAGAAAAATAAACATAAAGCAAAACTTAAAAAAGGTACTAAATGACATCTTCCACTAGTAATTTTGCTGAGATACTCATAAACGTTTATATCAGACAAAAATTACGATTAAAAAAGAAAATCATGTTTTTAATTTGAAAATTTGCTTTTTTTTCAATTTTGTTTCAAAGATATCTTACAGTTGATAACTATATTTGTCGAGAGATTGTATTTCATGTAGTATCTAGTATATGATGTAGTATTGATCTGATGATTGTATTTGAAAATTGTATTCGATGTAGATTTGTCCTAAATTTTACAACCCCCCCCCCCCCGTAAATATTCTTGTATATAATATACTGTTTAAATTAGCTCAAGTTAATCACATTGCTATTTTGGGGCATTCTAACTTTTGAAATTTATTATTTAACCAAAATAAAGTTAATTTAAAGTGTATCAAAACTAAACATTTTATTAAGATGCAATACACTAATTATGATGTTTTATTTAACTAGGTGTCGCAAATTTGAAAGATTGCCATGGCCGTCCCCTTTCATCCTCTGCTATGAAAAATTTTCCAGCGAGTAAAAGAAAAAAAAAGATAAATGGAGAAATATAGTACACGGACAACCCAAATTCTGTGCAAAGAAAGAACATTGCTATCGCTTTTGGAAGCAAATACCACAGGTTAAGATAATCTTCTGGAGATGGTACGCATGAATGGCAATTTCCAGCAGCCGTCAACTTCCAGGATTTTTCTACAAAATTTTGTAGAAAATCCCCAAAACTGTGCCTGACAGTGAAGTTGCAATCAATATATCATATCTAGTAAACGTGCATGCACACTTTATAACCGAATTTAAAAGATGAAAAAAAGCTATTGAGTTTTGCTACCCTATAATTAGTTTGCACTTCAGTGTATAAATTTTTTGGTCATATTATTGAACTTTTATTTTTCTAGTAGAGTTTTAACAATGATAGACTTGTATTTTATGTTATATGTTTGTTCTTCTCTACCCCCCCCCCTCCTGTTTAAAATTAATGGTGAGAGCGAGACTGCACACATTTGTTCAGAATTATTTTTGTGTGTGGTGTGTAATTTTTTTTTAATTTTAAATAAACAATGCTGGTAGCTGGTTTTCATAAATGTAGATGTTTTCATAAACAATTTGGAAGTATTTTTTTAAATAAAAAAAACAATTGAATGGAAATTTATGTTAATTTTTTGTGTGTGGTGTGAAAATATATTTCAGTTTGAAATAACTAATTGTGCAAGCTGCTTTCTTAAATGTAGATGTTTTCTTGTTTATTTATTTTTTTTTTTTTGTGTATTAAAACTGAAATATTAATACGTGTTCTGTGCTCTAAAAATAAACAGATTTGATATTCATAACTAAGCTGTAGTAAAAACAAGATTTTATGTGGGTACCTTATGCTGATATTTCTGGATTTCCATGAATGGAAATTACTACCTTGAATTACTACCATGAATGGAAAGTACCAGAGGTACTTTAAACTAAGTTAAACAAATTTGAGTGAAATGTGAAAACTTACTGCAATTTCAATTTAGAGGTGTACCGAATATTTGATTAATAGTAAGAGGATAGAAAGCCAAATATTCTATTCCTTCTTAATATCTGACTATTAAATTTAAGCATTAACTAAAAAACGTATATCAACCATAATAAAAAAATCACATAAAGATTAAAACATATAAATTATTTAGAAACAAGGAAGAATTTCAGATATAAGTCTTTAAGTTTTAAAAATTATGTTATAAAAATTTGCTAAATATTATTTTTTAAAACAAAATATACTTTTAAATTTTAATAGATTCTTTAGTAACTTTTTGCTCATTAAATATTTTTTACAGTTAAGGAAATATTTAAAACTAAAGGCAATCTAGTTAAGTTGTTGTTACTTGAATAAACATAATTTTGAAAAATAATTCACTATGATTAATTTTAATAGATATTTAGTTGTATTGTTCGTATTGTTCAAATATTCAATATTTGTCTTAAATAGATTTTCATTGCATTCCTTATTTTAATGTGTTTGTTAAAAAATTAAATTACTGTATTATTTTCAATGGAATATTTTTTAACAGATTGTGTTGCACCCAGAATTTTCTAACATTTTATGGGCTAACTGCCCAGTAAGACGGTATGCAGATTTTTTTTGTTACCAACCACTTGGCTACAGTCTATCGGGTTTATAGAAGATAACCCTATGCAACTTTGTTTTTCTTAATGCATTCAGAGTCCATCATCTGGAACCAATCTGGCAAATAAATATGTTTCCATCTATCTCGAATCTTCTTAAGCTTTGTTAAAACTAACTTGTCGGCCAGCTCATATGCAGGATGTTGACTCATAACATTATTGGCCTATAAGTCCATATGTTGGCTATGGACATAGAATCTTAATTTACAGGGCAAGACAATCTCAAATATTTGATAAAAATCAAAGTTGCCTGTTAAAAAAACATTTAGATGAAAGTACAATTGTTTTGGTATCCCATAAATATGATATAAATTATATAATTAATAAAAGCAATTTCTCTATTTGAAACAGAACAAAAGGAGTATATATATTACAAATATACAGAATGTTCCAAATTCCTTTTTATTTGTTTAAGATATAAAATAAATTCTATAACTTTTAAAAAGGTCCATTTGTTGGTACAAGCAACTGCAATTTCATGTAAGCTGGATCATTTTTCATTAATTGACATAATATATATGTTTCTTTCTGCAACACAGATTACGCTGGTTTTTATTTTAATCATTTCATTAAAAAAGATTAAAATCACGCAATTGCTCTTTTTATTAGTAATACTTAGCTGTATTCTAAATCAATGTAATCTTGAGAAGATTAGATTATAAGTTATTTATATCTCCAGTAGCTGAAAATTCTGCAAGTATCTGCGGCAAACATTTTATGGATAGAAAATAATCTGGATAATAAAATGGATAGAAAATAATATCCTAAATAATTAACTGTTACAATTGAACAGTTAATTATTTAAAGAATAACTTACTTGTACTATCTTTATGCATTTTGTTAACTGTTATTTATAATAAAATTAAGTATTAAAGAGCTAAGCAATACTATAAATCCTAAAAAAGGTCTGTTGAAAACTAAAATCTGCAAAAGAGAAAAGGATTGCGACATTCGGTCGCCCATCTTAAACTTTGTGCTTTTTGGTTTATTGCAAACAAAAATAAAGGTATGTGATCTCAATACACTGTAAAGATGTTCTTTCATTTTCAATGTGCTCCTTTGCATTTTTCTATTGTAGACCCACTGAAGAGATAAAAGAGAGAATTCATTGAATGTGGTAATAAAGGTATCCCAAAGTAAACACAAAACAAATGAGAATTGTCTTATTTTTAACACCAAACAACAGGTACTAAATACCTACTATTTAAGCACACATGAAGGAAAGTACTTGAACCAACTATTAAAAATTTAGAAATGTACTGTTTACTGAACCATAGGGAGCAAAAGTACAGATTAGCATTAATTTTAATTTTCTTACTGGCCCAGATATTTTCAGCCAAGGGGGAAATTACAATTAAAATCATTCATTAACCATTAAAATGATTGTATTAAAATTATTTTAGTTCAATTGCTTATTTACCATTTACTGGATTTATATTACCTGCAATTCATTCTGTTGAGCTGACCAAATGCTGTAATCAATAAGGTTAGCTGGGTGAATTAAGTTTTCCAGATTGGTCCAGAAGTAATTGACAGTTTCAGGTAAGAAAGTCAAAGATTGAATTCAGTCTCAAACATTTTTAAAATTCGAAAACAAAATTAGAAGTTTACAATTAATACAGCTATTTATCAATTGGAATACTGTGTTAAAATTCTTTTAGTACGGGACAAATTGGATAGATTTTTAACACATTAATAGCAAGTAGGAAAAGTGATCCCTTATATCTCCATTTTATAGAAATTGCAAGATTCCAAGACTAAAAAAAACTATAACCCTAAGGAATTTGTATTATAAAAGAACATTAGAATACAATATGATAGGCTATAAAATTAATATTTTTATTGTACTTTGATCTTCAGACATTTTTGAAATTGAACAATCAAGTTCTAATATTTAGTGGCATTCGATATTACACAATTTGTCAAATATCTATATTTATTGAAACTATTGAGGAATTAAAAGGAACATCCTTGAAATTGTGGAATATACAATATGATAGTCATTTTTTTTCAATGAAGTTTTAATCGCGACGGAAAATAGAGTATAATGAATGGAAATATAAAGTACATCTGCTCACCGATGTAATGAAAAATGCTCAAATTGGTCTATCACTGAAACAAATGACTATGTGGGTCCAGATTGGTATTCTTGTAAGCATGGCATGCAAATTCAGACACATGGTATCATTTCTGTGCAAAATACAAACAATCAAATTCATACCAAATTTCAAAAGACTTTAAATATAACTGTAAAACGGAATATTTTAATTAAAACAAGAATATTTGATGAGATATGGACATTTTAAGAAGTAAGTTTCAGTCTAAGGAAAATTATAAATTGTTCCACATTTTTCAGATTTAATGAAAAAATTGATTATTTTTAGGGTAATATTTTTCTATAGCTAAATAAATAAATCTGGTTTAATCAAACATATAAATACTGTTGTCTATACACGCATGTTGCATAACTATACAAAAATATATAGTGAAATATGTCGAATACTGTGAGAAGTTACAGGTAATTAGTTTTACCTTACAGTACATTTTAATGTACTGTGTAACCTTGCTTACATGATGTGAAACTGCACAGTCAAATGTAATTAATACTTACACATAAAAATGGATAACTTTCTAGGAAAGTGTGTGGAAAACTTACTCCTACTAATGTATAAATTTACACGCAATGACTGTGCGACATTACAGAAATATGTGGGGGAAGCTTACTCCTACAGATGTGTAACCTTACAAACTATTAATGTGGAAGCTTACAGACAATTGTAGTGTGACCTTACACAGGAATTGTGTTATGTTTCACAATATTGTGGTGAAACCTAACGCAAAATAACTGTGTAAGATTACAGACATATTTGGTGTAACCTTACCCAGAAATATGTGTTATGTTTCACAACATTAAGGCGTAACCTATCAAGCAATTACTGTGTAAGATTACAGACAAATCAAGTGAAAGCTTATTCCTACAGATGTGTAACCTTATACGCAATTACTGTGAATGTTTACAGATAATTGTAGTGTAACCTTACACAGTAATTTGTGTGATGTTTCACAATATGATCGTATAATATTACACAGAGTTAATGTGTAAGGTTACAGACACATGTGGTGTAACCTTACACGGAATTTGTGTTATATTTCATAATATTATGGTGTAACCTTACACGCAACTACTGTGTAACCTTACACACAGCTTCTGTGTAAGCTTACAAGTAATTGTGGTGTAACCTTAAACAGGAGTGGTGTAACCTTACTCATAATACGGTGTACACTTACACAAGACATGAGTAATGTTACTCCATTTATATGGGTTACATACCACCATAAGACTGGAGGCAGCAATGCTGCCACCAGTTTTATGGAATAACGTTACACCAAATGTTTTACAGTGCACTTCACGAAGGACCTTAGCTCCATTATGCCCAGTACAGGGCCGATTGTAGTTTTGGGGCAAACAATGTGTTGATAATTTTTTCCTCTTTTAATACGGCATTCATTTTTGGAACTCTTTTTCTATTTAGTAATTTTTTTCGCTTCTACATTCCAAATTAGATCATGCAATCCTCTAGGGTATCGTAATGCCCGATCCATGGCCCCTTAAACTTTTTGTGCGTCAAGCATTTTTCACAATCTAAATTTCTCACTTTCTAGAACATATTTTTAAAGTTGAGTCTTGGATACTTTTTTCCCGAACCAACACCCTCATATTTTAAATAGTGCTCTAGGGTCTTTTGTCAGACATAAACCCATTTTTTGCATTAATTTTTTATATTATTCTAACCACTAATCCATATCATGTACTTAAATTTGACTAATTGAAAATCTAATGCTAATTTAGACGTTTTCGACATATTTTCATGTTAGCACCCTGTTTTTAACTATCCGTTGCAACTTTTGGAAATCCTATTGTAACTTATTTAGAAATGATCCAATTTACTAGTTTTTTCTCTATCAACTTCTTAGGTGCTTCAGCTATTATATGAAAGCTAAAAAAGCCTTCTCTGACTTTTAGCTTTCTTCAATTTTGAATTAATTTCTTTCGTTGGGGCTCTTGGAGCAGCTTTGTTAAAATCTATCCAAATTGGTTACAATATTCTTTAACCTAATTCTATCGTCCTCTTGTTACTTTAATTTTGACCTTTTTAATCTAAAGCGTTAGTGCTTTAGCCCTAAAACATTTCAACATCCTATAATGCCCCTGTCCTCTTTTTAAATATCAGTTTTCCTCTTCTGTGTCTCCCTGTTATTGCTCCTTTAAAGTAATCCGATTGACTTTTTTTTTTTGGGGGGGGGGGGGGGGGAGAAGGGCAGTTGTTTTTTTCACTTTTAAGGTCCATTACCCGTGGGATGAAAGATAAAAAAAAATGTTTAGATTTTAGATACCACTTATTTTCTATATTGATCACCTTCTTCGTGCAGATCTTTTAAAGTGATTCGATTTTATTACAATTTTTCTTTTACACAGTTCTAACATCCTTTAACTACTTTAAAACTACTAAAAAAATTTTTTATACCTAAGAATATTCTATTTAACACACTGATCCGTTGGATCCTCCAGTTAGGACCCTCACTTACTGTCCCCCAGTACAGGACTTATTAAATTTTTTGCACCCTAAATTATAATTAAATTGCTGTCTTTTATTCCGATGTTGTCTTTAGGGATCATTTTTCCATTTACTTAATCTCCCGTTTCTAAATACCGGTTAAGACCCTTGGACCCCTCCCCCCCTTGAATGCGTAAAGTTGCGTCCTGGTCTAAGGCTCCTTGATTTTTTTTCGCCATGCATTTATTTTTATTTCTTTAATTTTCTCAGCTTCTCTGTGTATAACTTTTAAATTGAGTCTTGGACTCTTTCTCCCTGACTATTACTTTCATATTTTTATTGGGCCCTAAGGCCATTTTTGTAAGCATTTAGCAATTTTTTTGTGTATTTATTTTCGAATATTATAATTCATATAATTCATTCACATAATAAATAATTCATAGATTATATTTGATTTGGACTAGTAGAAAATCTAAAGCTCTAAGTTTTTAAACATTATAACAGATTTTAATATGCTGCTGTTGTTGACGCCTTTTAGGATCACAAGTTTTACCAATTTACTAAATATTGTTTCTCCAGCAACTTGTTGGCCTTGTTGTCTATTACTAAAAATATCTTTATACACAACTATATTTCAGTCAAGTACCTGGTACCTTTCTTCCCGTACCCGGCCAATTTGTTTTCACTCTAAATCGTTAATAAATTGCTTCCTCTTAATCTGATCTTCATTTTTTAAAACCGTTTCCATTTATTTATTTTCGCGTTTCTAAATTTCGGTTAAAATCCTGAACACCCTAGGATCACGTAGGGCCCGATCCGGGAACCCTTGAACTTTTTGCGTGGCCTGCATTTTTCATTTCATTATTTCCTTTATATTATCAAATGCAAAATTTAAAGTTGAGATTTGGAATCTTCTTTCCAGATTAACAATCCCATAATTTTACTAGAATCAGAGGGCCGTGTTATAAGCCTTTCGGGACCGATTTCTCTTTCAGTTTTAAGAAAAAACCACTAATACTTTTTTGTGTGTTATTACACTTGACTCTTTCTGGAAAGTAACTTTTATTTAAAATTTAAAGAGTAAAATATATTTCAAAAATATGCATTAAAATATTTAATTGCTATAAAGGACTTCAAATACTAATAAAAAAATTAAAAGATCTTAATAATTTTTACATGTTTCGATTGAATTTACTCAATCATCATCAGAAAAACAAAATACAAATAAACACAAAGATGGAAAATGACAATAAACTATTACAAATGAAATTTAAAAACTTTTTAAACTTTTTTTAAAATTTCATTTGTAATAGTTTATTGTCATTTTCCATCTTTGTGTTTATTTGTATTTTGTTTTTCTGATGATGATTGAGTAAATTCAATCGAAACATGTAAAAATTATTAAGGTCTTTTATTGTTTTTATTAGTATTTGACATCCTTTATAGCAATTAAATATTTTAATGCATATTTTTTGAAATCTATATAATAAAGGCCAAACGTATCTGTGCGTAACGCATACGTCATTTTTCGAATGGCAACACTTTCTGATGAAATTTCACGTTTGCAATTTTCATTACTGCAATTTTTTTAACTCCTAGACATCGCACATTTTCAATCTTTACACGGTTCTGTAGAGAAAAATATGTGCTTTTAAATGCAATTTGTTTGAAAACGGTATCTTAATTTGTTTTTAAGATATTAATTTTTTTGTAGTTTTTAATTTAATTTTTCTGGAGGTGGCAACTTGAGTACTCCATTTCTGTGCAAAGCATTACCAACTAGATATAACGGCCTGCGCATTTTGCTAAAAACCGCCGAAAAAGTGAAGCTGGATTCAACTTCAAATCCTGAACCTTTTCATTGGATCACGAGGCACAAACCCTGCCCAAATTATCATTGTATGAGCTGATTTATGTTCTGAGCACATGGTTATTGTTTTGGTTCAGAGTTTACACGACTGGTCAGAGTAACTTGGCAAAGTATCAGGGTTCTCTGGCGGGAGATTTCATACATTAATCTCAAATAAATGGGCCTTATAGATGTAGTTGGCCATGGTGCAAAGTAAAGGAAAAATAGCCATAAAGTAAAAAGAAGAAATAGAGAGGACTTATGTGTGGTGGCTGGGAGTGGTGCAAAAAATGTACTGCTACATTAAGCCCAAACACAACCGCGTGTTTTCGCAAAAAAGAAGAAAACTTTCAATGACAAGGTCTGTGGAAACTTTTAGTACTGTAGTTTTTGTTCATAAGAAAATAAAATGCTACTTTAAAATGCGTAAAGTTAAGCAGATCATTTTTATTTAGAGAAAAAATGCACATCTGATGTCAAAGAATTTAGTACCTGTTCAATGTGGTTCTTTTTTCCCTCCGGGTTGAATTTTTTTCGCCGAGCAAACAAAGGTGGTCTTGGCAATTGTTCCAGGTTTAAAGTAATGTCCAATTCCCCAAATTTTAGCCTAATTGTTAAAGACATTTAATTATAATTATATTAAAATAACATTATTCGCTTAATGTAGTTTTTTATAAATTTCAGTTAAACTTGCTAGAGCAGACGATTTTTTTAGTTCCTTTTTCTTACCTGTCATTTTACCAAAATTATTTAATTTTTCTTTCTTTTGGGAATAATTATATTTTTTATGTTATTTATTTTTTACTTTATTTTTAGAACCATTTTTATTTTCCAAATATATTTTCAGAAAAGAAAAGAAAGTACATTTTTCACATAGAAAATTGATCTGAAATAGAAAAAGAACAATGTAAATGACGAAATGAGATTTCATAATTCGCTAATATTCAATGTTTAAAATGTAATTGAAAATTTGGTTTGGCATGATTTGTAAAAATCAAGGTTTGCGTATTTCACGGAAAATAAGGCATCTTTCTTTGCACGTTGAAGTGACGGAGTGCAATGTTTGTGTATTTTAATGTTTATTCTTTTAATTTGTGTTGTGTATTTTAATTTATAAAACGAATTTTAAATTTGTCATAGAGTTAACTTTGAAGCAAACTTTTTCGAAAAAATGTACGTGCAGTCATTTCTTTACTTTTAACATTTTAAAATCGCGTAAGATTTTTCGGTACTACTTGGTTATCCCGTCGACCAAAAAACTATCGCCAACTTATAAGATTAAATGCCAATAATGGATGATTGTGAATGTCATATTCAATGATATTAAACACGATACACATGTTTAAAATGTCATCAAGTGGTTTTTAATACCACTTTTTATTTGTATTTTTATTCATGCTTTACTAATTTATTCGTTTTTCCGTTATTAAAAAAAATATGTCAACATATATAACTTGACTTTTAGTTTGGCAATTTTTTTAATTTGGCAAAAATGGTCGACGGGATAATCAAATAGTACCGATTTTTCATACGAGCAAAATCTATATTGTAATGAACAAATGTGTCCGTGTGTAGCACTGATGTTATTTTGCAAATGACAATATTTCAGGATGAAATGACTTTTTGAAATTTTTGTTGCTGAAATTTTTTAATCTTCTAAACGTCGCACATTTTAAATTTTTATTTCGTAATATAGGAAAAGAAATCTACTTTCAAATGCAATTTGATTGAAGACTGTATCTCATTTGACTCATTTATTACAAGCTTATATTTTTCAAGCATTTTTTTTTCAATTTTACGTATCTCCATTAATAAATAATGATACACAATTTACTCATAAATCTATAAATATTGTTCCTAATAATTCCCCATTATAAAATTAAAATTGCATGAGTAGTAAAATAAAAGAGTGGTTTAAAACTCAGATTAAATTACTTAAAATTACAAGTTCAACATGTAATCAAACAACTTACAATTTAAATTTTAAAAATACTTTGAAAATGCTTTGAATTTGTTTGAAAACTATATTTCAATTTACTGGTTGGCTGTGGTATAAAAAAATCAGGTGCGAGTTATTTTTAAATATATCTCTACCGAGTGAAACTCGATTACGATGATTAATCTATTTGTCCTTAGAAAAATATAAACAGTTCAGGATTTGTTTCCGGCTGATATAATATAGCAAAATTAAAATTTCCTTTATAAATAATAAAATAAAATAAATACAAATTTAACAGAAATGTAATTAAATTACGTGCTCGAAGCACTGAAATGACCAGAAACAAAATTGCTGCCGTAACGAAATCTTTGACTAATAACTTCTGGCAAGCGTCTAATACGGAAATGTGATTTTTGATAAACTTCATAGCTTTTTTTGATTCCATAATTAATAATTAATAATTTTCATTTAACCCTTTAACCTAACCACGTTAGCGTAATCATTTTTTTCCGCTCTGTAATATTTTAATTCGAAGATTGATTTAATATAATATTGAGATTAATGTTAATTTTTTGAATTTTATAAGATAAAAAATATGTAAAGTACGATACAATACAAAAATATGTAAAGTATCAAATACAAATCTTCATACCAATACTTTTCACAGTATTATTTTATGAACGGAACATGAATGAAAAAATTAGCAAGACATTTAACCCTTTGAGGGAAAAAGCACTTCAGTTCGTAAAATGCTGAAATGATTGATTGACACCAGAATTTAAAAAAAAATTTGTTTCAAAATATTTAAAAGCGTTTTTTCACGTATTTGAGAAAAATAAAATTGCTATTTCAAATTACTGGCGTCAGTGTGGCGTTGTGAAATTAAAATTAAGTGGGATAAATTTTATCCCACCCCTTTCAAGGGGTTTAAGGGTTAAAATGCTTTTTTGGAGTTAGTTAGCAATCTAAAACGCATATTACATGTAGAAAATTCATTAAAGTTTTCAATTTAAAAAATGGTTTTTATCTTTGCTATGTAACCCGGGAAGCCCGGGTTCGATCTACTAGTGTTTTTAATGGACGTATAAGAAAACTTCTATTTATAATTAATGAGTAAAATATAAGAATCGCAAACGGCTCAAGGAGAATTAGGCTAACAATAATAATTATCATTATTAATGCCTAAACATAAATTAAGTAAGATAGTGAATGCATATATGTATACTAACATTACTACAGCTAAATAGTAATAAAAGTAATTCTTTAAACAAAACAATACTCCATTAAAAGACATATTAATAAATACCAGACCCAAAAGGGTTAAGCAAAACCTCTCCACCCTATTTTTGCATATTTATTCAAAATTTTAAGATGATGATTAATTTATACTTGTGCTTAGTTTTGAGAAATTGAAGGTCTGACCTAAAGTGCTAAAAATAAAACCATTCTAAATGCTTTCATTTTCGAACCCTGCTCACGTTGTTGTTTTTTTTTTTTTTTTTTTTTTGGCCCTTTTTTATAGATCCCTTAAAAATGGTTCGATTAATTGGCTTTTTTTTTTCTGATATCGTCTTAGGTTCTCCAGCTACAACATAAATAGCAAAAAAAAAAAAAAAAAAAAAAAAAAAAGACCAGCAAATTTGTTTAGAAATTTCTTTCTTGAATCCTTTGTTACAACTGTTAAAAAAAGGCACGATTTCATTATGATTTTTTAAAGCATAGATTTAGACTCCTTCTATTTATTACTTTAAAACTAATATTTTTTTTTCTTATAAGCAACAACATTTCAATTTAGGTTCTTGCGTTTGGGCCCGGTCTTTCTTATTCACTCAGCTACCACCTTTTTCGAACATTAATTTTTTTTATCCCCAAAACTTACGTTTACTCACTACACCCTTAAATTAACAATCGCGTTATTTTAAAGACAATTTTAAATAAGCGATTTCATCTGTTTATTAAATATCGTGTTAATGTAAAAAAAAAAAAAAAAAAAAAAAATGTGAAGCTTGCACTGGGACATCTTCCATTCCATTGATTGGTAGCGCATTCTTTCCTCGAGTTTTAAGGGTCCAATGTCAGCCTGATATAAATTCATTCAACCTAGATTTCACCCTCTTAATAACCAATTTTAATTTTTGATTTTTTTTCATTTAATTATTTTCTTGTTTCTGCATTCCAGTAAAACCCTGTGCCCCATAGATCTCGATTTGGGACCCCCATGAACTTTTTTTGCAACATGCATTTTTCATTCCTTAATTCTCTCACTTTCTCAATGCGTAATTTTAATGTTGAGTCCTGGACACTTCTTCTAGATCAGCACTCTTATATATTTATCCGGGTTCTTAAGACCTTTTTTTAAGCATTTACATTTTTTTTTAAATATTATTTTATGATTAAGTTTGACATGCGCACCCTATGCTTAATTTTGACGAATAGAACATATGAAAATCGAAGTATTTAGACATTTTAACATGTTTTAGTTAAAGCTCAACTATCAGCCCCCCCCCTTTTTTTAGATCCTTTAAAAATAGTACAATTCTTAAACTTTTTTTCCCCCTAATAATTTCATAATTCCTCCATATGAAGAAAAAAAATCTTTTATATTTTAGAAATCATTAACTGTGATTATTAATCGCTTGCCGCAGCCACTTTACAAGTGATCCGAATTGCTTTCATTTTTCTTGAATTTAAATCTTGCATCCTCCTATTTCTTTGTAAACTATTGAAAATATTTTTATACGAAACTACATTCAGTTAATACTATGTCTCTTTGAACCCCGGTGCAGGGTCCCCTCGAAATTTTTGTACTATAAATTTTGATTTTTTTTTTTTTTTTTTTTTTTTTTTTTGCATTATGAAAAAGTGCCCTTCCTTAACACTATCTTCAGTTTTGAAACCCTTTAGAATTTAGTTTTACTTTCGTTTCTACATTTTAATCTAAACCATGGGCTCCGTAGGGTCCGAATTAGGGACCTTTGGACTTTTATGTACTATTTACTTTTATTTTTATCCTCTAACTTTCTCACTACTTTGGGGCATAATTTTAAAGTTGCGTTTTGGATTCTTCAAGCCGTATGAACTATCTCATATTGTTATCCGGAACCTAGGGCCCATTTAAAAAATATTTACCAAATATTTTGAGAATTTCTTTAAAATATTATTGGGAGTACAAATTAATTCGGTCCGTTTTTTTTTTCGTTAAAAAAACATTTTATTTATTATCAAAATGAAAAAACATGTTATTCAAAGTATTGTCCATCGTTAGCCACAACCTTTGTCCACCTTTCTGGCAATTTTCGGATTCCATCTCTGAAAAATGAGTCCTCTCTGGACGCAAACCATGAATCGAGCCATTCTTGAATTTCTTCGGAAGAAGTGAAGCGGTGTCGAGCCAAATCGTGATGCATCCGTCGGAACAACCAATAATCAGAAGGAGCAATGTCTGGCGAATACGGCGGGTGGGGTAGGACCTCCCATTTCAACGTTTCCAAGTAATTTTTAATGACAATTGCCACATGGGGCCAGGCATTGTCATGTAACAAAATTACCTTGTCGTGCCTTTCGATGGTTTCTGGCCGTTTTTCACGCAATGCTCGGCTCAAACGCATTAATTGCAGTCGGTAGCGTTGGCCAGTAACTGTTTCGCCAGGTTTTAGCAGCTCATAGTACACTATCCCAGTCTGATCCCACCAAACGCACAGCATTACCTTCAGACCATGAATATTCGACTTTGGCGTTGATGTTGACGTCGATGGCAATGATTCACCAGGCCGAGCATAGTATTTTCTCTTCTTGGGGTTATCGTAGTGTATCCACTTTTCGTCTCCGGTAACAACTCGATGCAAAAAACCTTTCCTTTGTTGTCGTTCGAGCAGCAGTCCACAGATGAAAAATCGCTTTTCAACGTCGCGCGGTTTCAACTCGTATGGGACCCAATTTCCTTGCTTTTGAACCATTCCCATGTTTTTTAAGCACACGGAAATTGCTTGCTGAGTGACTCCCAACGATCCTGCAAGCTCTTGTTGCGTTTGGCACGGATCTTGATCGAGCAATTCCTCCAATTCGGCGTCTTCGAACTTTTTCGGCTGGCCCGGGCTCTCCTTGTCTTCGACACTAAAATCACCATTTTTGAAGCGTCGAAACCACACTCTACATGATTTATCAGATGGCGCAGATTCACCATATACTTCCACAAGCGATCGATGCGCTTCAGCGGTACTTTTCTTCCAATTAAAAAAGAAAATCAAAACTTCCCGCAAATGTTGTTTATTTAGCACAAAACTCGACATATTGAATGCTCAGAAAACCAATGTTGTTGTATAAAACTCGAAGCTTCGTTGACTGAATATGTTTGACAAAGGTCAAACCTTTCTAACAATGCCAAAAACATCTATCATTATTCAGTAAACAAATCAGCCAGAGCCATCTATTGAAAACGGACCGAATTAATTGTACTCCCAATACTCTAAGGATTAATTGGAACAGTATGCTAAATTTTGACCAATTTAAGATCTCAAACATCTAGCCCCAAGATATTTTACAATGTTTTCATTTTAGGCTGCTATTAGTTGGACACTTTTGGGCCCCCTATTATAGTTTTTTTTTTCTTAAACTCTTAACGTTTTCCAGCTACTATATGGAAGAAAAAAGAATTTCACGTCTCAGCTACCACTAATTTTGAATATTAATCTCGTTTTGGGGATTTGTTGTAGTTTTAAAAATAATCCAATTGTATAACAACCTTGTTTAACATAATTCTAGTGTCCTCCAACTACTTTAAATCTAAACAACAACAATAAAAAAAACCTTATACCCAATTCTGTCTTAACTCAAAAGCCCCGCAGGTTTGGTCTTTTTTTATACTTCAGCTGGAATCTTTTTCAAATGTTAATTTCTTTTTTTTAAACAGCTTATGTTTTACTCACGACAGCGGTAAATTGAAAATCGTGTTACTTTTAATAAGTGTTGTTGTTGTTGTATGTATGTCGGCCAATTATCTACACTATGGGATATAGGCCATAAGGGGTGGGATGTCCTCCTTGGGGGTCTTTCTAAGGGAACCTAACCCGTATTTACGTAAGGTTCGAAGAAAACCACGGAAAACTCCGAACGGTTAGGCCGACGGTCGCGACTGGGTTCGAACACAGCACCTACCGTCTACCAGTTTGAGGTCAGAACCTCTCGGCCACTGGTGGGGCCCTTTTAATAAGTGATTTCAACATTTATTAAACATTGTGTCAATATTTATAATATTTCGTTATGTTTAGAATGGGGGGTGTACTTTCCACCATTCGTTGGACCATTCTTTCCCAGTTTCTAAGGGCCCAATTTCAAAGGGCTTTGGTTCATTCAACTTAAATTACAAGTAGTAAACCTACAGATCAGGAGCCTGAACGCCAGCTCTTCTAATGATTGCTTTTTACCACACTTTGCGTATAATTTAACTTTATACAAACAGCAATTGAAAGTTTTCAAATTACATAAATTTATAGATGAATAAACAAGTCGAAAATTGCACGTCAAACCTATCAAATGAGGTTCGTTCTTACAATAACGAAGTTTAAAATATATTCAGATCTAGGTGCAAGAGTTGCTGCACTCCTATGCAAAAATGTATGGATATAAAATTTATAACGATTTTATGTATTAAATTCAGTTATACAGATATGATATCAGTTATAAAGATAATATTACTACTTCTTAACTGGGGCATAATCACCATAGTAACCTGAAATCAATATCTATCACGGGATATGATTGAATTATTTAAAAATGATAGGTTTTGATAAATTGGAGAAACCTTTTATTAAGTTGTGACTGTATTTTCATAAATTTTGAAATGATGCGACAAAATTTTGCAACGATTTTATATATTTAATTTCAAATCATTCAGCTTGGTAGTTTTTGCGCAATTATATGTGAACAGACCGGCAAACAGATGGGTGGACTAGGTAACGACTGTAGGTGCTACAATGCTGAAAAATTATGATATTTTCCCATGAACGATAATTTAATAAAATTGTTTGAAGTGTGTCAGCAAATAAACTACAAGCTTTACGCACTTTATTTTCAATAACGGACAGGGAATAGTAAATCTCAATAAAATATATCAATTACAGAATAATCCAACGATATTAAAGCAAGGTAAGAAAGACAGACAGACGATCAGATGGACAAACAAACATAATTCACAAACTAATTTTAACTTCTGGTGATGCTTTAAAAACGCATGACAGATTTAAATTTCACTTTCAAGAAATTATAAATGGAATCATACTCGAATACTTTTATACAACCCTGTATTTTACCCACTTTTTATTTACACGATACTAATTGGCTGTTATTTAATTGTAATCTGTAATTTAATTAAGACTTATACACACTTAAATCTACTGAGATCATTGTTTCAGAGATTATCATCCATAGAAGGCCTTGCATCCAATTCTTTGCGTGGCCTTGTATATTATTTTATCTACATTGCACAACAATATCTTAGTGTACTAAATGTAGTTCAATACGAAAATGCTTAATTACAAAAAAAAAAAAAAAAAAAAAAAAAAAAAAAAAAAAAAAACTTTTTAGCTATTTCCGTTTATACTCAGTATCCCTTACGGATACTTTAGTGTAACCCAGTATATGAATTGTAACATGTATACATAAAAAGTTACATGCAAAATTTTAATTAAAAGCTCATATAAAAACAAAAATGAACCATCAGCAGTCATCGATTATATGCAGTACTTCATCGCAGTATCGTATCATAAATCTTTTGAGTGTCCCTGTAAATACTATGTGTTTTCTGTTATATAGAAAGTAACTTGTAGTTGCCCTCATCGACGTATAGCAATTTAATAAAATGTTAAAAAATTCAATCTAATTAAAATACTCTCCAAACAATGATTCCTCGTATACCATTAGGCAATGAAATACTTTTGTGTGGCCCTGTAATTTAAGTACAAATATCCTTTGCATCGCACATTGTGCAGAATATTTATTTTAACGTACTTCATAGATGCATATCAATTTCAAAATGTACGAAAAGTGTAACATATTTAAAATCCATTTGAAGGTATTCTTCCCATTGGCGTTATGTAACGGAATATTTTTGACTGTTCTTATAATTAAACTATATATCCGATGCTCATAAAATTTGGAATGACACGACAAAATTATGCAACAATTATATATTTTAAATTTCAAACCATTTGGTTGGGTACTATTTTCATAGTTATGTGCGTACAGACAGATAAGAGGATAGACAGACATACGAACAGACCAGACACGACTATAAGTGCTACGTATTTATATAGTTACGAACGCATTTAAAAACACGTAGAAGTTTTCAGAAATTTGATGCATTAAATTGATCCCGTTTTTATTCAACGATATTCTAAAATTTTATGAACTGCATATTATTATAATTTTTAGAGAACAAAGTACATTTCTTCAGGGATGCTTCGCCCTTCTGAACCCCCCGTTGACTCATTAATTTACCTTCGTAATTTTCTGTTAAATGTGCGGCCGTATTGATTTCTTTTTTTTTTTTTTTTAACCTACTAACCACAAAAACCTGTATTTGATATATAAGTAATTTATAGAAAAAGAGATATAAAAAATTATGTAAAGGAGTTATATAATTTAGAATTCTAATGCTTTTACAATACTTGTTTCTCAAAAATTTCACATTTATTACGTTTCTATAATATTTAGATCTAAGATTTTACCTAAATATAAATCCAAATCTTTTTGATAACTTTACTTCGCTAAAATCACTTAGTAAAGACACTTATTTCCCGCTAATCTGACGTCATTTTGACATCGATATCTATGCGATGCAAATTAATGGCATTTATATTTATGTGGGACATATTATTAAAATTTACTATCCATCCACTTATAACAACAAGTTTATTATTATTTTAAATATTAAAAAAAATTATTTTAACGCGCATCCGACAAATTAAATTTTTAAAAATAAATTTCTGTAAATAAATAAGGATTAATATCATAATCCAAGACAATTTAATTTAAGCACCAAAGTGCATTAGTTTTATTTTCGGTATATGATGTTAAATTCGCTTGTTTTCGTGCCCTAAAATCAACCTTCCTTTATCTTTTATTATCAAAAGCAGGCACGTAGCCAGGGAGGGGGCTAAGGGGGCTGAAGCCCCTCCCGAAAGTTTGAAAATACAAAATTATCTGTATGATAAAAAAAATAAGTTTTGTTTGTTTTTATTTTCCATTACATTAAAATCAAAAGACTAGTTAAGAGTTCTTTTAAGTTTTGAGCAAAGTCTGGAGCGAATGAATTGAAACGAGATATAAATATCCTTAGAAATGCTATTTACTTCACCCCAGAAACTCAGAATGAAATCATTCAAATATTCTGGCATACAGTTACCCAAGTATTAATTATCAAAATAGATATTGCGATTTGTTTTAGCTTAATTGATGATGAAACTATGGACATTTCAAGCGCAGAACAGATTGCCATTTGTGTTAGATAGGTGAACTATTAAAAATTCACAAAACCCAATAATTCAGGAATTTTTTTTTACGTGTTATTCTAATAAATGTCTTCTCTTCCAAAAATTCAAGAAAAGTAATTTTACAACATTGTGATGAACTATGTCTTGGCATGTATAAATGCGTCGCATAGGCGTATGACAAAGTATAGCCAATAAGTTTGGTCATGTTAGCGGGATTCATTCTAGAATTCTTCAGAATATCTAAAAATTAGATACGTCCTCTGTGAAAGCCATTGATTAAATTCTACCTTGTCCAACATCATGCTGATTACCTTCATTCGAAAGTATCATGGACTTGTTAAAACAGCGACAAAAGTTTTTAAAAATCACCTGAAGGCAAATTTAAGTCTTCAAGAAGCAATTGCATCACATATCCTAGAAAACAAAAGAAAATAACATCTCCGCATTTGTGATACAAATTTTATCGAGAGCCGTGAAAGTATATTGACTTTTGTTGAGTTACTTAAATACATTTGTATTAGCTCAAAAAATATTTTGAAAAACACATGGAAGATTTCTTCAGCAGTTGGGGCGTTTTTGGCAGTCAGGGAGAAGAATAATTTTCTCATGAGCTTGTCTGGTTTGTGGTTTTCTGTCTGACAAGTCATAGCGAGTTCTTCAAAAATATAATATTGGCTGTAACCCACGCTAAAGATACCTAATTATTTTACATAAATATGCAGAAAAATGAAGTAGAAATCTTTTGTGAGATTTTATTGGACATCAAAACTTCGGAAAGACATCTTCCAAACTGAAATAAAGATCCCAAGACTAACATTTAGACAGGTAACAGGTACAAACCCTCAAATTACATCCACCGACAAGTATTACAATATCACGGTCTTATGTAGAAAGTCATATTCAAAATTTAAGTTATCGATTCATTTCGAATGAGGACATTCTAAGAGATTCCCAGTTACATCTTCCAGGATGTGCTTCACTGGAAAAAGCAAGCAAATTAGAGAATCCGATGCAATATTTTCAGGATAAAGTGTCAATGTAGGAAGTGGAAGCTGAAAATGAATTAGGGTGCAAACAAGTAGCTAATGTTGACACCAACAAAGAGATTTTAAAAGTTAGTACTGTAATGTGACGTATTACGATAAAATCAAACACTTGCTGGCAGTTTTGATTGAAAGCAGAGTAACAACAGTCAGTGCTGAAAGATAATTTTCGGCAAAGAAAATAATTAAATCTTTGACTTGAAGCGTTATGGCCGATGACAGACTGGGTAGTTTTGCCATGATTTTCATTCTTTGGGAATTTAAAGAAAATCTTGATAAGTCAATCAGCATCATGGCTAAGAAGAACTTATGATGATTGCTTCTGTTGCGCTAGTAAACAGTGTTGAATTCAGGGGGTGGCTCGGGAGGAGGACATTCCCCTTCCACCGGAGCAATGAGATATCTCATCCCAGAAAATTTGTGATTTTGTGTTTTCAATGGTCAAAAAGTACAATCCCCCCCGGAGAAAAGTGCCTGAATTCAACTCTGCTAGTAAATTTATTTTACCACGAGTATCATTTATTATTATTATAATCAGAGAATGTGAAATACAAACATAATTTTTATGATTACATATGACTGTAGCAATTAATTTTTTTTTTTTTTACAAAAAAAATAATGCGTGTAATTTATTTCATTTACGGATCAATACTTTCAAGGCCTCGCACTCGTAATGTCAGACTCTCGCACGTTAACATTAATCATGTGTTTTAAATCAATGCATATTATTTGTTTGCATTTCAATACTTTACAACGTTTTAGGTAGCTTTCATTACAAAAAGTAAAAAGCTACCTATTGCAGCCATCCGGAGGTAAGCACTTCCAGAAAATTTTGGTATGTTTTCAGCAATCATGACCCCCAGACCCCAAAACCACCCTCCGTGCAAATGTTGACACACACACACACACATATATATATATATATATATATATATATATATATATATATGTATGTATATATATATATCTGATTTTTGTCATGCGATAACTAACGTATTTATGAACCGATTTGAATGAAACTTGGTATGTACATAGTACATACAAATATCTCGTCCGAGTTCGTTGTCAGCATCATCCGCCATCTTGTTTCAAATTGGCGGCCATTTAAAAAAATTGTAAAAATTTAAAATTAAATGCGAAAAATTTAAAAGTTGAAAAATATTTTTATTTTATGTGCTAGATCTTAAAACACCAATTCCAGAACACTTTTTATTTTGTCTATATCTTAAAAAATGATTGAGTTATAGCACTTTGAATTTTTCTTATGGCTGACATTTTGAAACGATCTGATTTTTGTCATGCTATAACTAACGTATTTAGGAAACGATTTGAATGAAACTTGGTATGTACATAATACATACAAATATCTCGACCGAGTTCGTTGGCCAACATCATCCGCCATCTTGTTTCAAAATGACCGCCATTTAAAAAAAAATTTTAAATTTTAAATTTAAAAATAAATGCGAAAAAATTAAAAGCTGAAAAATATTTTTATTTTATGTGTTAGATCCTAAAACACCAATTCTAGAACACTTTTTACTTTGTCTACATCTTAAAAAATGATTGAGTTATAGCACTTTGAATTTCTCTTATGGCTGACATTTTGAAACGATCTGATTTTTGTCACGTGATAACACTCGTATTTATAAATCGATTTGGATGTAATTTGATGTGTACAAAATACTTAAAAAAGCCTGGACCGAGTTCGTTAACCAGTTCCATCCGCCATCTTGTTTAAAAATGGCGGCCATTTAAATAAAAAAAAAAAATTAAAATTTGAAATTAGGTACAAAAAAGTGAGAAATTGAAAAAGATTTTTCTTTTATGCATTTAACCTTGATACAAAGATTCCAAAGCACTTTTTGTTTCGTCTGTATCTTAAAAAATGTCTGAGTTATAGTACTTTTAATTTCTAGTGTTGCTCACATTTTGAAATGATCTGGTTCCCGTCACGTGATAACACGAGTATTTATACACCGATTTGGATTAAACTTTGTGCGTAGATAGGACATACTGATGCCTGGACCGAGTTTGTTGGCCATTTCCAACCGCCGTCTTGTTTCAAAATGGCGGAATATTATTTTTTTAAATTTAAATTTTAAAATTAGGTGCAAAAAAGTAAGAAATTGAAAAAGATTTTTCTGTTGTGTTTTGACCTTGATACAGATTCCAGAGCATTTTTTGTTTCATCTATATCTTGAAAAATGACTGAGTTTCAGCACTTTCAATTTCCAGTGAGATTGACATTTTGAAACGGTCTGAAATTTGTCACGCGTTAATACGCATATTTATAAACTGATTTCGATATAACTCCGTGTGTTCATGGTACATACCAATGTCTTGACCGAGTTCACAGCCCAACTTTATCCGCCATCTTGTTTCAAAATGGCGGCCATTTAAATTTGTCAAAAATCTTTTAAATATATAATGATATATAAACAAAAAATTAGAAATTGTAAAAAGGTTCTTTCTAAACTATTTACCTTAATAATGAATTCCGGAGTATTTTTTGCTTTGTCTTTACCTTGAAAAACGCCTTGGATGTAGCAGTTTGAATTTCTAATGTGGGTGACATTTTTATTTATTTATTTTTTTTTTTTTTTCAAGTCAATTTGCCCGCGACAGCACTCGTATATATTAATCGACTTCGATGTGAGTGTGGATGTTCACATGAATTAAGATTTCGATCAAGCTCATTGGTTTTTTTTTTATCCATCATATTGCTTTAAAATGGATATCGTGGAATTTGGTGACCCTATAAATCACTTAAAATAAAATCAGGTTGAATAAAAGATGACTAATTTCTAAAAATTCCTATTAATATTTAGTATTGACAAAAACTAGTATTCAATTTTACATAATCGTGTTCCACTATTTTGAGCTTCGTATATTTGATTTATATAACTGAATTTAAAATAAATAAATAAGTATATGAAAGCTACCTCTTCCTCCCGGCATTGCCGGAAGGACTTTTTCTTCATAGGATAGGGGAGAGGGGAGGGGGCACGTTTGAACATTTTTTTGTTAAATCAGTACATTCTTATTTGAATCATATGTTTTGTGTTTTAAGTATTACATAATAAAAACAGTGCATTTCTTCATCACATGAACCAGAAATTAAAAGTTTTCCATATAAATTTAAAAAAATTGTGCGGATTTAAAAAGCTAAAATATTTCTGTTCAAACTTGTCGCATGTAGCGGTATTTTTGAACAAGTAAGGGGCACCTTTGAACACATGAATAAAATATGAAAATATTGAGAGTTTTCATAAAACACTGCATATGTTTCAGGAATATAAAGTGATATAAATAAAATTTAATAACTATATTTTATTGAAACTAATAATTTTTCTATTATTTAACCAACTTAAATCCATCAAATTTGATGTCAAAAATCATTGTTGAAACAACACAGAGTATCTCTCGAGTTATGTTTGGTTGAGAAAACATTTTTAAAATATCCTTGTAATATGATATCTGATGCTTCTAGAAAGTTAAAATTTTTCTCTCTCTCATTCACACTTTTACTTACCCATCATACGTAGTATAGGGTAAGTCTTGCAATCGTTTTGAACACATCGAAAAATTTTTTTGACGGATTTACACGTTTTAGATAGTGAAGATTCCGAAAAACATATTTTTAGAAAAAAAAAATTTGCCGTCCGTCTGTCTGTCTGTAAACGCTCTATCTCCCGAACAAATTGAGATAGAGACTTGAAATTTTGTATGTAGTTAGTATGTAAGAATAGGACGAACCCTATTTAATATCAGCAACCTCGATTATCCGAAACTATTTTTTTCGGACTCTCGAAAAATTCGTTCTGATGAAAGGTATATAAAAATTTTCGATTTTTTTTATTCTAAGGAATGGACGTATAAGGCAATAAAATAACACACATTTTGCATATAGAACGACGTCGATCGTATCATTAGTTGCCGAGATATTTGTAATCTTGTTTTCCACATTCTTCGATTTTTCATGGCCCTGTATTTCATTCAAATTTCAATTCAGAAGTATATTTTAATTGGAAATGAGACGCTTAATCCGACGCAGTTAATTGTTAGTTAATAGAATTATTATTTTTGGAGTTATAAGGATGTTTCTTTTACGCAGTTCGGTACTACTTGAGTAGTTTGGCGTTTTATATAATTTGTCGAAATAGGTACATCAGCCGTTCTTCAATATAGCATTACTATGTACATTAACAATATTTAAATTTTGTTTATGAATTGCAATGCATTGTATAAATAGTTTCACATGTTTTATTTTCATATACATATCCATGATGGGTAAGTATTACGGTGGCCCCCAACGACTAGTTTATGAAAAAACCTGACTTAAATTCCATTTTATCTAGACGAAAGTACAGTAGAGGACCTATTATCCGGAATCGTCGGGACCGAGGGCTTTCCGGATTTTGGAATTTTCCGGATTTCGGGTCCGTCCGAAACTCGGCACTCTCCCCCCCCCCCCCCTCAAAAAACAAGGAATATAGCACTGCTATCTAGAATATGAATGAAAAGTGTGTTGTATGAGAAGTCTGTGGAAAAAACACTAAGCTACAATTTTGACTCTTGTACTATAGTACAAAGTCTCAAATCCGGACATCCAAAATTCAGAGCTCTTCAAAATCCGGACGTTTTGCCAACTGGCTTTATATATACATATACCGTAAAATACCGTTAATCCACCCCCCCCCAAAGGTGACGAAAAATCGTAAAATAATTAGAGGGGGGCGCTTACACGGGATTTTTCCACGATCGTTCCACAAAATGTGAATTTTTTGCGAGATATCTGCAGGATTTTTTCGCGATATTTGACGAGATTTGCAGGGTTTTATCGCGATATTTGACGAAATTTGCAAGGTTTTATAGCGATATTTGACGAATGTGTAGAGTTTTTTCGCTATACTTGAAAAAATTTGCGTTTTTTATGGGCATGAATCATGATGAAATGAATGAATCATGAATCTTTGAATGACATGAATTTTGATACTTGAAGCAATACTTGAAAAAATTTGCGTTTTTTTTATTAAAAAGAAAAAGTAAATTCTGTCGAAAAAACGCAGAAAAAAGGTGAATTTTGAAAAAAAAAGTCACAAAAGCATGAAATCTTAAAAAATTTCGAAAAAATGCACATTTGATCAAAGATTCATGATTCGTTCATTTCATCATGATTCACCTCGTTCTCAATCTTCTTCATTTCCGGATTTCGGGTCCTTCCGGATTTCGGAATTCCGGATAATAGGTCCTCTACTGTACTAGTAATTCCGTAGTTTGGGAAAGGGTAAATGAAAGAGTATAAGCTTTGTTAGACAAACCTACTAAACCATGCATCATTATTGTGTATCTGGATTTTGCAATTATCAAATAGATGAATGAATCATCAATTTAGGTTTGAAACTTCCAATCGCTGATACATCCAGAGATTGTAATATATGTGTGCAGTAAGGAAAGATTGTTAACAGTATAAGTTCATGTTCTTTGATATTCTTAATTAACCTCTTTTCACATAGAAAAAATTCCAAAAATAGCAACATTTAGGTACATCAATAACTCTTTATTTCATAGTTTTAGATTTTCAATGGTGCCCCAGCTTTTTTGTTCAAGGTGCCCCAACACATGGAGTTCAACATTACAACTGTTTACTCAATTCGGCTGAAGAATTTGAATAAAACAAAACTCATAAACTAAAGATTACAGCTTTATTTAAGTGTCGAACAATAAATCAAAATTTTAAGGATACAAAATTTTGAACAAAAATCTTACAAAGTTATTTTTTTAAGTTTAGATTCAAGAGGGAGAATAACATATATCCTGCTTAGGCAGTATTATGCATACAAATTGGATGAGCTTTGTATACTTATTGCACTGAAGCAGTAGTAATGTATTGCCATAGACATTTTTAGAAAATAATTTATTTGAAACAAAATAGTTACAGTGTTCAAATGTGCCCTCAGTTCAAACGTGCCCCCCTCTCCTCGACTTGAGGCTCATCTCAAACATTGTTAGTTTGTGCTTTTTAAATTTCGCAGAAAATTTTTCCTAAAAACTCTCTGGTCTCCGAATCAGTTTGGAAACTGGAAATGCTCTTAAAAGTTAAAAATTGCAACAGAAATTGAAAATTTTAAATATGAAACAACGATATTTGGCATAGTTAACAAGTATCCTATGTAGAAACACACATTAGAATAAGCCTAGATTATTTTAAAATTTTTTAATGAATATTATTCAAATTACTTTTGTAACAACAGAAAAAATTCCAAAATTGAGCCCCTCCTGAAAGAAAATCCTGGCTACGGGCCTGATCAAAAGATACTTGAAATTTTCTATTTTCTTTCCAATATGAAGTTATATTAATTTTCTTTTAATTCATATACATGTTTATTCATTTACCTTTATTTACATGAAAATTCAAACATTGCACTGACGCATTACACATGCTTTTAATTGCCGAATCGTCAGTGAAGGCTTACTTTGGAGACACGAAATTATTTGGATTCTGTCTGTCTGTCTGTCAGTCTGTCTGTCTGTTCCGCGATAACTGACGTAAAAAGCATTCGACTAGCTTGAAATTAAGTGGGTATGTTAGTGAGACACTGGGATTAAGCTGTATAGTTTTTTGTTAGATTTGATTCATTCGTTAGAATATTTTATTTCGCGCAATAATGCTTTTATATGGCATATCCAATGATTTTCAATTTTTTTTTCCTGAGAGAAAATGACACATTTGATTAATGGAATTCAATGATAAATGAATACTAAAATTTAGCAGTTAAATTATTCGTATTGTTTTGAAATTTTGTCAACACATTTGTCAGATTTTTAAAATTATTACTGTAAATTTTGGAAAATTTTTATAAATGTGTTCCAATAATATAAACTTGTTTTAGAAATTTACTTGTTTCAAATCTATTTATTTTATTTTCTTTATTTTCTCTTAATGGTTGCTAAGTAACCATTCATCTTAATCCTTATCCTTATAATGCTATAAATTTGAAAGCGTGTACGAAAATTTAAATGAAGTCTACATCAAAACCAGTGTTGGGCACGTTCACAAAATAAACGAACTAACTCAAACTCATGTTCAATTTCTGAAAAGTGATTTAAGTTCACGTTCAAATTCAAAAATTTTTAAACGAACTCGTTCAAATCAAACTCATTTGTAAAAGTGAACAAAATTCACTAAAAAGTTCACTTTTTTTAAAAATGTTTGTATATTATTGTCCAAATTTACAAATTTTGTGAACTAATCATTTGATTATTCAATATGTAAGATAGAGTTATGCACGGACGGAAATTTCCAGGCCCGATCCATAGAAAAAAATGTCCTTCCCAAAACTAAAATAAAAATTTCGGCCCGTGCCCAGCCCGGCTCGTAGAGAAAATTTAGCGGCCCGATATATTAGCTAAAATCAAGACTCGACCCGGCCCGATATAATAGCTAAAAACAAGGCCCGACCCGGCCCGATATAATAGCTAAAAACAAGGCCCGAGCTCGGCCCGACCCGGAAAAAAAGTTGAAATTTCGTACCGAACCCAGCCCGACCCCGAGTACATTTCTACAGGACATTGATATTTACCTTTACGGAAGAGTTCTGGCCAAAAAAACTTATCTTAGTCTGTTTATAATCTCCATTTATGCAGAAGTGCCGTAGGCTGCGATGTTTATGCTTTCCTTTAAAATATTTCCGATTTCTTTAAAATCTTTCCGATTTAGACATATTTCAGCCTTACACAATCCACCTTGTACAGAGAGTTTACTGTATATATCTATTTTCGGCGAAATTGTATACAGCCCACGTCCGGTTCGGCGCGACCCGAGTCTGCAGAAGAAGTAAGACTAGGATACTACCCAGAGAAGTGATATCCAGACTTAACCCGTCATGAGGCTCGTGTAGGCCTCTAAATGGCATATGAAAGAGGAAGAAAGTGTACTAAGGTCTGGAAAAATTTTAAATAAATTATGAAAAAATTGAACGTAAATTTCGTTCAAACTCGTCTATTTTTTGAGTTTCCGTTCAGTTCAAACTCGTTTATAAAATAGTGAGCGAAGTTCAGTTCAAAGTTCACAAATAGTGAGCGAAACTCGTGAGTTTTCGTTCAGTGAGCGCGTTCATACCCAACACTGATCAAAACTGATGAATTAATTAATAACTTTGTATCTTTGCGTATAAGTATAACATAGCCTAGAAAAAAAAAACATAGGGTATGTTTTATTAATTTTATTCAAATATTTTCCTTAATAATTCAAAATTTCCTTCTTTTTCATACAGAATCAATAGGGACTTTTTAAATAAAATTTAACCAATTTCCTAAAGGAAATTCATTGCCAAAGGAATTTCGCTGCCAAAAGAAAAATCAAAATTTGGAATAACAATTTTTCAACAGCAATAAGTTCCAATTGATCAATTTCCATTCAAAAAATTAAACTAAGAAAAAAAATAAATATGACGCCAGAATTAAAATAATACCTTTTGTACTTTTGTTTTTCTATGTACTTTGTGATATAGTACTTTTTGTTAACTATTAAACACGGATATTTGTTCCGTTAATAAGAATTTTTCTGACAAAAATGGGGGCATAATTAGAAGTAAAAAAATTATATTTTTAATAAATATTTCACTTAGTAAAATATGACGTCATAATTGAACAAAAACAGGTATTTTATAGTAGTCGTTGAAAATTCAAGAAACATGGATATCAATAACTCATTAATAATGACGTCATTGCCGAAACTTCAGCGAAGGCTTACTTTGGAGACACGAAATTTATTGTTTTCCATCTGTCAGTCTGTTCTTCTGTATGTCTGTCTGTCCCGCTATAACTGCCGCAAAATGCAATCAAAACTTTTTTTTTCGGGAACAAAAAATTGTAAAACTCTAGATTACTGAGTTTACACTTACAAAAGTTCCTGATACATCAAGTTTAGATGTTTGTGTTTGGCAGGCATGTGGAAGTATGAGGATATTGAAAAATATTTGTCCAAACTGTTACTTATCCTTATAAATCAAAATGTATAAAGAAATGCAAGATATACAATTACCATTAGCACAATTATCAGAAAGCGCCAAATTTAAATTAAGTGATGCTCGGGGGGTTCAGGGGGGCGGATCCCCCCTGAAGAAATCTACTATGTTATAATAAAGAAAACAAAAATAATAGATCATGAAATTTTCAGAATATCCTAACATAATTAAATTTTTAATTTACCAATTTTGATGGCTGAAAACTTCTAATTCTTATTTTATTCTTATAAATAATTACGTAATTTGAAAATTTTAAATTACAGTTTCCAGGAAGTTAAATATTACTCAAAGTTTGTTTAAAAAAAAATATGAACAAAGCTGACGTTGAGGCTCCTGATCTGCAGATTTACTAGTATTATGATGATAAAGGGTTGCTAGGCAACTATAAAAAGTAAAAGAAAAGATGGAATAAATACATTTCAATTGAGTAAATCTCTAAAGCAATTTGTTTTATATTATTGGAACACATTTATAAAATTATCCAAAAATTGCAGTAGTAATTTTAAAAATCTGACATGCATAGACAAAATTTCAAAATTATTTGAATAATTTCAGCCTCGTATTCGTAAATTTCAGTATCCAATTATCATTTAATGCCATTGAGCAAGTGAGCCATTTTGTTTCAACAAATGAAAATTTTAAAAACGCCTGAATTGCCATAGAAAAACATTATGGTGCAAAATTAAATGTCCTGTATTTTTCGAACAAATGAATCAAATAGAACAAAAAAACTATAGGGGAAGATGGGGATACTTGAGCCATTTTTTGAATTTTATTTTTTTTAAATTTTTTATAATTTCTTATAATAAAATAAAATATTGAAAATGAAAATTTGATATTTTTTCTTCAACTGAAAACCACTTTCAATTAATTTTGAACTATTTTTCTATGTATAAAAAATGTTTATTTTTTGTTTTACATGGTGGCTCAAGTATCCCCATGGGAGGGATACTTGAGCCATGGTGAAGGGATACTTGAGCCACTACGGAAAAATACCTACAAAAGTAATTTTTTTCGCTTTATTTTTGCACAAACATTTTACAGAATGATAAATTATGAAACATAAAGTCCTTCCAAACCAATTGAGAAAACAAAGTTAGTAATACGATAATTTTTTGTCGCTAGAACTGGTTGTCAAATGATAATTTCAACTTGAGTTATAACGACGGTAGAAACACCCTCAGTTCAGAGCCATTTAAATTTGGAATCTGCAATTCATCGGGCAAATTTCATTTTCAAAATATTAAGCACTTATCCAACAAATATTTTTACAGTTTTCTTTCTGGAATATTTTATTAGTAACCAACCATCAATAGAAAGTTTTCTTTTCACATCATCACCATCATTGGCAGAATTTTCCTCTAATGATAATGTCGAACTCATGCTTTTAATTTAGTAGCTGTCGGAATTTAAGCCAGATGTATCATTCTACTATTTCAAACACTTTTTTGATTTCACAGGAAAAGATTTTGTCTTATTCTTTGGCTCCATGCAGGTAAGTTTGAACTGGGA
The DNA here is from genome assembly GCA_964019185.1 of Maratus speculifer. Classification (NCBI taxonomy): domain Eukaryota; kingdom Metazoa; phylum Arthropoda; class Arachnida; order Araneae; family Salticidae; genus Maratus; species Maratus speculifer. The sequence goes on from OZ025295.1 coordinate 405,623,871, forward strand.
TTTTTGTTGCTTTTCTTGTTTTTTGTGCGCTCTTTTTACTAATTTTTCTTCAATTTTCTTAGTTAAAAAAAATTACAGCAACAGAGGTTACGATTCAATATAAGATATTAATCTTAATATGTTATATTAAAAAATAAATATTTTAATATGCTGGACCTAACTAATTAAAATATTAGAGATTACAGCCTGTAAAACAGTTTTAAAAAGTTATTTTAATTTAATAAAAGTTAAATTGAAAACTATGTTTACATTTATCTAGACAGGCTATTTTGCTAGTCAAAATGAAAATTAAAATGGATATTTTCATTTAAAAGATATACATTTTTAAACATTTTTAAGTCGTTATTGTTTTAAGAAAAATAAAATAAAATGAAAATTATTCTCTCTTTTATCCAGAAAAAAATCTATTAGTGAATATAAGGAAGGAATTTTATTTTTTGTTTGTTTCTCCTATGTTTAATTTCTAGTGGGGAGGGTTGAGACATGGCTCAAGTATCCCCACTCTCACTGGCTCAAGTATCCCCACTACCACTAGTTTTGTTTCCCAGAGTTTTACTAAATAAAGCATGCAGCTATTAGAACTATTTTAGATTCAAAATACAATTGAAATTATGCTTATTAAATTTATGTATATAGTTGCAACTTTAAACAAAACTTTGATTACAAAAAAACAAAAAAACCATGTACCCAAAAATTTACTTCAGATAGGGAAAAGACAACTATTGATCACTATACTTTCAAAATGGTACCAAGACGTGTGATTTCTTTTTTATATGTTCAGAACTATAAATGTGTTAACATATTGGCAGTTTTAGAAAGAAAAATTAACCAACTGTAGAGATAATAGGGGTGGCTCAAGTATCCCCTATGCTCAAGTATCCCCACTCTCCCCTACAGCTAAATCCAGGTATCTCAAGAACATACAAACTTAATTTCAAGTTAATCGGGTGTTTTTCGCGGCAGTTATCGCGGAACAGACAGACAGAAACCAAAACATTACGTGTCTCCAAAGTAAGCCTTCGGGAATTAAGCAGTTTTCTGTATCATGAAAATCTGTCTAAGATTTCAATTATCAATCTTCCTTAACATTAATTTGACATTCTTTTTCGAATTCTGTGGGCAGGATTACAACGAGGTTTCGTTTACTTAACTTTATATTTGATTGTCTCCTGTAATTACGGAGGACTTCCAGTACATGCTGCTTTAGGTAGCGGGAACCCATGTTACAGGTTTATTCGGAAAAACGTTTATTTCGAAGGCAATAGACATTGCGAAAAGCATAGGGATCACCGAAACTAGATTTATTTAAAAGATTTCCAAGAAATATAAAATCATACCAACTTTAGTGTTATTAAGGTTATTATAACCTGCCCCAAGCGGACCAACTAATATAAAAGCTTAGTATATTTAATGCTTTAAAGAAAAATAAGAACTGTTTTACTGATTTGTAGATATGCTTAACTTTATATATTTTCAAGTAGTTTATCATCACCCCCACCCTCTCCGCTCTTCCATTAAATGAAACAGATTTATTAGAAATTCCAATTGTAATTTTCTAGATTAAACAATCATTCCTGTTTTCTAAAAATTTCTAGCATATTAAACTGCTTTCTGTGGTAATCACCATATTAAAAAATTTCAAACATTTTTAAACATTTTTATTGCTCTAAATTTACATAAAATACTGATTAAAAAACACGTAAAGGGAAATAAAACTTTATATTAGAATTTTTCTAAAAAAATAATAAGTTTTAATAATTTTATTTACTGCTAATAAGAAGAGATTTATTTTACTTATTTATTTAATGTCGAAGTTCTATACAAAAGGTCTTTTAAATGAGAGATTCTTTAAATTGGCATCGATTTCTTGAATATTATTCAGTACTAGCGGCCTTCGCCCGCTACGCTGGTCGGTTTATCTAAAGAAATCTTGAAGAAGTAGTTAGATAAGGTTCAGACATACATTAAAAAAAAAAAAAAAGCAAGTCGATCATTCAAAAAACGTTGGGAAATATCAAATATTTACTGTAATTTTTTAAGAAAAACAAAGTTTCGAAAAAAAAAATTAAATCGAAAAAAAAATTACACTGACATATTAATGCAAGGAAATTTTCCCAGAGAGAAAATTCGCCTTGAATACAATATTTCAAATTCTTTTAATTGCTTATAGGCGTTAATGCCAACATAGTGAAAAAAAATTCCATGCTGGGAATCGAACCCGGGCCATCAGTATGGCGCACTGACGTTCTACCGACTAAACCACATGGAACGACAGCCAGCTTGAAACTTTCTCATACTTAAGTAGACTGGCGAAAACATAACGATAGCGCGTTTTAAAATCGCACAGTGACATCTATTGGATTTTATATGTACTAAAAAACGTTATGTACTAAAAAACGTGAGCAGCGCACCTAATAGTTTCTTTTGTTTCTTTTTGTTACTTTTTTGTCTGTTGTCCGATTTTGATGAAACAAAGCCTATACACTGCCCGGGAGTGTGCATTCTTCATTAGTGAAAACCGCATAAAAATCCATTCAGTAGTTACGAAGATAACCTCGAACAAACAGACAGACAGACAGACAGACAGACAGACAGACAAAAAATTCAAAAAAATTTTTTTTGTGTTTCATTGGTTTTCTTTTATCGCCCTGACTCCATTTTTGTCAATTATCTTCAATGTACAGACACACCGGGTTCTACTGTTTTATTATATGTATAGATATATTGGTTTGTTTTAAACATAATTATTTAGGCAATATTTCTTTTCCAGTATCTCTTACTGTTGGGATCTATTGAGAAAAACGGATTCACAAATTCACAAAAGTAAATTAAAATATATTTTAAGTTCCTTAATAGAAAATGAGTTTTTTTGAAAAATCATTTTATTACTTAACTAGCGGCCTTCGCCCGCTACGCTGGTCGGTTTATCTAAAGAAATCTTGAAGAAGTAGTTAGATAAGGTTCAGACATACATAAAAAAAAAAAAAGCAAGTCGATCATTCAAAAAACGTTGGGAAATATCAAATATTTACTGTAATTTTTTAAGAAAAACAAAGTTTCGAAAAAAAAAATTAAATCGAAAAAAAAATTACACTGACATATTAATGCAAGGAAATTTTCCCAGAGAGAAAATTCGCCTTGAATACAATATTTCAAATTCTTTTAATTGCTTATAGGCGTTAATGCCAACATAGTGAAAAAAAATTCCATGCTGGGAATCGAACCCGGGCCATCAGTATGGCGCACTGACGTTCTACCGACTAAACCACATGGAACGACAGCCAGCTTGAAACTTTCTCATACTTAAGTAGACTGGCGAAAACATAACGATAGCGCGTTTTAAAATCGCACAGTGACATCTATTGGATTTTATATGTACTAAAAAACGTTATGTACTAAAAAACGTGAGCAGCGCACCTAATAGTTTCTTTTGTTTCTTTTTGTTACTTTTTTGTCTGTTGTCCGATTTTGATGAAACAAAGCCTATACACTGCCCGGGAGTGTGCATTCTTCATTAGTGAAAACCGCATAAAAATCCATTCAGTAGTTACGAAGATAACCTCGAACAAACAGACAGACAGACAGACAAAAAATTCAAAAAAATTTTTTTTGTGTTTCATTGGTTTTCTTTTATCGCCCTGACTCCATTTTTGTCAATTATCTTCAATGTACAGACACACCGGGTCCTACTGTTTTATTATATGTATAGATATTTTGCATTCTTTCTCTAAAAATAGAATCAATTGTATGGATTTTTGGATTTTAAATTGCAACTCTCTCTCTCTATATAAAAAGGAGGAATCTGCTTAAGAAATATATATATATATATATATATATATATATATATAAAACATGTTATATAAAATTAATGGTTGTTTCTGTAGGATTAGTATGACGAATTTTTTAGAGAATGATCTTTTACTTTAATGGGTTTTTTTTCTTTGTTTTATATTTATTTTTCTAGGTATTTGTCTTCAAATTTCTCTAGTCTGTTATATTTTTCATAAAAATATTTAAAAATTTTTCAAATTAACTATTTTGTTCTCTATTGTTTAAAAAATTTAAAGCGTTTTCATTTTAATATATTTTCTTTATTATAAACATAAAATAAAACAAAAAATCCGATTTTTTTTATGCTGAAGTTTTTGTTGATTGACTCGTAAATGTATTAATTTATGTAACTATCCATTTGTCTTTTTTCTTCATTGTATGACATTGAATTGTTCAGTAATCAGATTAATATTTAATTATTTATTCTAAAATCTTCTTTTTCTTACATATTAAAAAAGATCTTATATAGAATTTGAGCAAGAATCTTTAAGAAATTAATGATAGCATTTTAAAAATAGGTACCAAAATCTTGTTAATAAACATTCAAAATTTGTTATATTCAACCAAAACATTAAGCTTAGAATTAATATATATTAAGTTTATTTTGAGAAATGAAGTCCGTATCTTTTAATAATATATGTTTGGCTTTCATTTGTTCGTTTACTTTATTTTAAATACCTTCAAAATTATGTCGCCTTTCAAAATAAATTAGTTTTTTTTTCTTTTTTAGTGTTTTATATTTTACATAACTTTATTATAATGTTTTGATATTATATATCAATATATATACAGTAAATTTAAAGTCAAATAAGTATTACATTAACGTTTTTTACTTAATAATAACAATACATTTTTGAAAAATATAATTTTATACTCCCATCCCCCCTTTATAAAACAAAAGATTCATAAGAAACCCATATTATTATATTTTACAGTAGATGAAAATTTACCCATTTGTGAAACGTGGTATGTGCTGCACAAACCTTGGTGTTTCATCACAGGTTTCACCACCATTAAACCTTCGTGTTTCACGCTTTCCTTCATTCACGCTCATTTTTTATTCACTATGTTTAAAGCTTTCGATTTTGACATTTTATAGAACACTAAAACTATACAAAACACTGATTCAAAGCAATATAAAGTGAAACAGAAATAATTTTATAATTTTTATTGAAAAGAAAAAGAACTTCTCAAAAGATTTTTTATGAGAGATTTTTAAAATTTTTATCAATTTCTGGAATATTAATGTATCAATATACAGGGTTGATACGGGTCAGGGAATTTTCAGACTAAAAAATTCTTCAGCACCAGTATTTTACTATAGAAAATCTCTCCTTGAATACGGCGAAATTTCATGCTTCTTTACTAGATTTATTTTCTCATAAAAAAATATTGATATTTGACCTGGAAATTTCCTTGAAGCGTAGCAACCCTGATATATTCTAATTTCTGAAACATAATTATCTATGCAACATTTTTTTTCTGACATTTCTTAGACGTGTGCTGTTTTCATAAATTTATGAAATTAGAGTAATATTTTAAGTTTCATGCTATATATATATATATATATATATATATATATAATACCATTAAAAGTAGACAAAATTCACCAATAAATTTTATCAATAAAACAATAAACCAAAACGAAGGATTTGAATAGAATTGAATTATAAAAAGAAAAAAAAATAGTGAAACGAGTATATCTGAATAAATACATAAATAAAATAAAATGGATGCAAAGGAAATTTGTAGTCCACAGAGCAGAATCGTCAGGCCCCAAATGCTCTGGAACTACAAATGAAGTGTGCGGTTTCATCCACGTATTAGCCATGAAATAGCAAAATAATACGTAATTGGGGCTACCAGCACACAAAAACCATATTATTAAACAAGGAACATAGAAATAAATACAGTGAAATCTGTATAAGCCGGAATCTGCCTAAGCCGGAAATCGGTCTAAGGCGGAAATATTTTAGAGTCCCACGTTTTTAAACATACAGATTTCCGAGAAATCTGCCTAAGACGGAAAGAATCTGTGTAATGCGGAACCGGACATTCATTTTAGGTCCCAGGCAGCAAATTTACTTCTTAAGACGGAAGAAAAATTTCCTGCGAAATATAAATGGCAGGAAAATTTTCTTTTCATAAAGAAATGTATTGTCCAGTCCCATTCCCAGCGGCTATGAAAGGTCGTCACTGATATCTGACAGTAGTTTGGGGATGATTTCATAATTATATATGACTGGGCTTTGCTGCAATATGAAAGGAAAAATGGAAAAGCCATTAGTAATCGGAAAATCACGGAAATCAAGATGTTTCCAAAAACATTGCTGTGCCAGATTTACAGTATTTTTACAAAGGGCGAAACAATTATGAAATGATACCAATATGAACTAAAACACAATGTGCTACGGAAAAAAAAGCCATTAAAAAAAAAAAAAAGACAACAATATTATTCGATTTTTTTCTAAATAAGTTTAAGACAACATAATTTAAACGCATTTATAAGGTAAGTATAACTTTATTTTCACTAAAATCTGTAATTTTGATTGATACTGGTACAGTAGAACCCCGCTAATCCGGACCCCGTTAATCCGGATCTCCAGATCAATTAGGTCTTTTTTTTTTTTTTTTTCTAAGTTTGAGAAGCGATTGGCTGATTTCTATAACATTAACTTGGTTCATCGTGGTATTCTGAATATAAAATAAAACTTTTCCGAAATAGTTTTAAGCTTTCTTATTTAAACTCTTTGATGTTATCTTTCAAAGGAACAACAACGTATCACTAAGTTTGGCAATTCCAATTTTCCAAATTTTCTATTTAAACCTCTTAAAAATTAAAAAAAAAATAAATAAAAATAAATAAATAAATAAAATAATAAAAATCACAGCACAGCAGAAAATTACAAACTCTTTTGTTACAAAGTAAACATTTTTACTGTCTGTAAATATTCAATAAATTTAACATAAAGGTGTTTTTCTGTAAGTAAGTTTTATTTTATTTCATTTTTTTTCTAATTCTCCGGAAAATCAGGATTTTCGATAATCCGGATTGGATCTGGTCCCAATTAATCTGAATTATTGGGGTTTTACTGTATGTATGTGTACTATCAATTTGAATGTAAATTATTTATTATTACAAATATATAAAAATATGTAAAGATTTCATATCTATTTAATTAAAAAAATAAAATAAAGATACGTTAGTTTTAACTTTTATCCAAATAAAGGTTTAATATTGTGTGAATGGGGTGTCTATAAAGTTTTTCTGTCTAAGCCGGAAATCTGTCTAAGGCGGAATTTTATTTCAGTCCCAAGCGATTCCGCCTTAGACAGATTTCACTGTAGTTGAAAAAATGAAAATATACATATATTAAAACAATAGCGTGCAGCAAATAGTGTCAGTAACAAGAGTACAAATTAACCCTATTTATGCAAGTGGAAATGATAAACATACATTCATATGTAATTTCGATAAAAAGTATGAAAAATAAGATATTGAGAAAAAAAAAAAAGAAACTTATCTGGTTATCACCATTAATGTAGAGGACAGCGCTATAAAATTATTAATAAATTATAAAAGCAAGAAGCAATAGTTTACTATACGAGCTAAAACAGTATCACGTAGAAAAACCAGTTTGTTAGAAGTTCAAGCATCGGATCTTAGCAGGAACAGCAGGGTTGCTCTTTTTTTAAATAGAATGTCATGCGCGCCAAATGGCGAAAAAAATGATTTGAAAAAGAAGAAAAAAAACTTGCTATGATTTACCCATAACGAACAAAAAAGATAAAGCTGAAAGGAAATATAATTGAACCGGAGAAAATAATTAATGATCGATATTTACATAAAATAAATTAATAAAATAATTAAAATTAGAATTAGGTTATAACATTCATATTAACTTATAACTTAAAATACCATTTTGTTACTTTAATCAGTAACATTTATTGTGACTTTACATAGTATAAACTCATTATCTTAATATAGGATAATAAAAATTAAAAAAATAATAAAATAAAAATAAATAAAAATAAAAAAATTAATTAATTAATTAATAAAAATAAAAAAAATATATAAAAAATAAAATATAAAAAATAAATAATTATTAAAAAAATAAAAATAAATAAATAAATAAATAAAAACTAGTAAATCTGCAGATCAGGAGCCTCAACGTCAGCTTTTCACATCTTTTTTTTAAAACACACTTTGGGTAATATTCAACTCCCTGGAAACTGTAATTTAAAATTTTCAAATTGCGTAATTATTTATAAGAATAAAATAGGAATTAGAAGTTTTCAGCCATCAAAAGCGGTAAATTAAAAATTTAGTTATGTTAGGATATTCTGAAATTTTCATGATCTATTATTTTTGTTTTCTTTATTATAACATAGTAGATTTCTTCAGGGGGGCTCCGCCCCCCTGAACCCCCCGACCTCACTTAATTTAAATTTGTCACTTTCTAATAATTATGCTAATGATTATTGTATATTTTGCATTTCTTTATACATTTTGATTTATAAGAATAAGTACCAGTTTGGGCAAATATTTTTCTTTATCTATATACTTCTACATGCCTGCCAGCCACAAACACCTAAACCTGATGCATCAGGAACTTTTGTAAGTGTAAACTCAGTAATCTAGAGTTTTACAATTTTGTTTCCGAATAAAAAAAGTTTTGATTGCATTTTGCTGCAGTTATAGGGGACAGACAGACATACAGAAGAAGAGACTGACATATGAAAAAAATAAATTTCGTGTCTCCAAAGTAAGCCTTCACTGAAGTTTCGGCAATGACCTCATTATTCATGAGTTATTGATATTCATGTTTCTTGTATTTTTAACGGCTACTATAAAATACCTGTTTTTGTTCAACTATGACGTCATATTTTACTTAGTGAAATATTTATTACAAATATAATTCTTTTTTATTTCTTTTACTTCTAATTATGTCCCCATTTTTGTGAGAAAAATTCCTATTAACGAAACGAATACCCGTGTTTAAAATTTAGCAAAAAGTACTATATCTATAGTTATTTTAATTCTGACGTCATATATATTTTTTTTTTCATAGTTTAATTTTTCGAATGGAAATTGCTCAATTCAAACTTATTGCTGTTAAAAAATTATTATTCCAAATTTTGATTTTTTTTGGCAACGATAAAGGAAATTGCTTAAATTTTATTTTAAAAATCCCTATTGATTCTGCATGAAAAAGAAGGAAATTTTGAATTATTAAGGAAAATATTTGAATAAAATTAATAAAACATAGCCTATGTTTTTTTTCTGGGCTATGCTATATTTATACGCAAAGATACAAAAACATTAATTAATTCATAAGTTTTGATGTTGACTTCATTTAAATTTCGCACACGCTTTCAAATTTATAGCATTATAAGGATAAGCATTAAGATGAATGGTTGCTTAGCAACCATTAAAAGAAAATAAAGAAAATGAAATAAATACATTTCATATAAGTAAATCTCTGAAACAAATTAGTCTATATTATTGGAACACATTTATAAAAAATCTCCAAAATTTACAGTAATAATTTAAAAAATCTGACAAATAAATAGACAAAATTTCAAAACAATACGAATAATTTAACCGGTAAATTTTAGCTTCCATTTATCATAATGTGACATTTTCTCTCAAGAAAAAAAATGGAAATCATTGGATTTGACATAGGAAAGCATTATTGCGCAAAATAAAATATTCTATATTTTTCGAACGAATGAACCAAACCTTACAAAAAACTATACAGCTTAATCCCAGTGCCTCACTAACATACCCACTTAATTTCAAGCCAATCGGATGCTTTTTACGGAAGTTATCGCGGAACAGACAGACTGACTGACAGACAGACAGACTCAAAAAAATTTCGTGTCTCCAAAGTAAGCCTTCACTAACGTTTCGGCAATAATAGTAATAATAATACCAAAAATTATATCAATAACATTAAAATTAATTTGATAATTAAAATATAACTATTTAACTATAGATAAAAATAGACAAATATCCATATATTGGTGTCAATTAAACTATTTAAAAATTATGTTAAAATAATGTAAAAATAATGTAAAAATAAATAACCCACTCTCTCTCTCTCTTTTTTTTTATTAAATTAACCTTTGCGTTTTTATCCAGACAACACCACCCTCCTCCGTACTCTAACATCTACCCGCCCAACCGACCTATTTATATATTTTTTTATTACTTTTATAACATTTTTAATTTATTATTATTTTTTTATGTTTTATAAATTTTTATACATTTTTTACTCAAAGAAATAATTATAAGATCATGTAATAGCTAATTATAAGATCATGTAATCAGTAATTATAAATTAAAGAATATATGAATTTTTTAGGATAACCATTATTTATAGCATCATAAACAAGCTTTTTAATATTAGTATTAATTAAATGGGAAGAACATAGACATTTTATTCTATATAAATGGTTAAGTATTATATTACGATATACAGAATTATGAAGACAAGATTTAAAATTAGTAAAGGTATTGACTTTAAAATTAAATTCTTTTCTTTTGTCATAAATATCAGTGATAAATTTGTTCTTTTTTAATATAATTTTAATATCTAAGAAATTGATTGTATTATTAAAAACTAGGTTTTTTGAAAGTTCTAGATTAGAAGGATAATCAACGGGGAATAGAGATATACAGGTGTTATCAGTATCAATTAATATTACATCATCTATATATCTATATAAATGTATTTTATTATTTAAATAATGACGTTCATAGTAATATAAGTCAGATAATACACTAGATGTACTACCACCTTGTGGTATACCAACATTTTGAATATATATATTGTTATCATGCATGATAAAATTATAGATAATGAAATTGGTTAAGGTATGAAAATAATCAGAATCGATATTATGTGATATATCCAACTCGTGTTGACATTTTTTAAAAAGCTCATTAATGATATTATGTAAATCCGATAAATCGATATTATTAAATAAATCTTTAAAATCATAAGTAGAGATATTTTTTATACATTTAAGATATTTCATAATATAGACCAGTTCATAACTATTTTTTATGCAATGTGTATTATCACTTTTTTTTGTAATGTTATATCTTTGATTAAGAATTACTAATAGAAGTTTGTTAGCAGCATTGTAAATACTTTTATAGATATAACCAAGTAACTCAGATATTACCATAACAATAAACCAATGAAACCAGTATTTTTATACACATTTTTCGAAAAATTATTGAATTACATAATAATATTTTTTTTCTTTAAATAAAACCAGTATATAGATTTTTAAACTTAAAATTTGCCATTCCACCCTCAACTCCCGATAAAAATACCCAAAAATTTTTTCTATATATTTGTCTTATTTTCTCTATCATTATATAGAGAATTCATAACATTTTTTGAAAATCTCATAACTTATTGTTACACTCTTTATCATTTGGAAAATTTAATGAGATTTCCTTTTAATTCGGTTTTTTATTACGAAAACCCAAGAAATTTGATTCTTTATTATTTTTTCTGTAATGTTAAATTTTACATGTAAAATTGATAGAAAACTCGAATTTTGAAAAAGAATGATTTATAACATGTTTCTTTATTAAGTTTTGCTAACAGGAAAGACAGTAAAAGAATTGTTTCAATCGCTTCATTTTAGCCTTTGAAAAGGGGGGGGGGGGAGGAGGTTTCAAATTTCAACTTCTGAACACAGTTCAGTTGCACTACTTAACCACTCCCAACAATTTAGATTTCGAATTCAAAATTTATGTCTAAGCTTTAGAAAGCATTTAATGAGATACAAAAAAATAACGATAGAAAATAGTTGTTTGTTTCTCCAAAGTCGAGGGCGCCTTCTTTAGTAATTTTTAAAACATTGTCTTTAAAATTTATTTTCAAGAAAATACTGACATGAAAATAGTTTCAGCGAAAACCGCAAACGAATTTTCCCAGTTTTTATAATCATTTGAAATTTTGAACCCTAAATGTTAATGGCGCCTATCTCCTCGGAAGACGTTTCGAACGTTCTTACTTTCCCATATAATATTGTTTGTTTTGATGTGTACTATCACCCTTTAAATTTTTGCCCACAAGTTTAGATTCACCCTGTATATATATATATATAATTAAGATATAATAAATACAATTATGGTAAACGATATAAAAAGCATAATTTCAACCGCTTTGTTTTACGCTTGTTGGAAAACACATGCTATTGAGTTTATTTTAAAAATACATCATTTTAAATCTCTTTCTTTATTAATGTATGTGTTACGAACTGTCGATGATGCGAGTATATTTAATACTCATTAGGTCGCTGGTTCAATTAATACTACTAATTACTTAAAAATTCTTTATATACAAATTTACACATTATTTACATTTCGAATAAAGAATACAGATCTAGCGAAACACACGATAGGTCCGCTAAGAACGCCTAAAACCAAAACAATAACAAAACGATATTCCAATGTTGCCAAAACGGCAAACCTAAAGTACAGTAGAATGCGCCAAGGAGACGCACGGCATCCGAGGTTATGGTGAAGCCGTTACAAAAGAATGCGCCATGGAGACGCGATATACAAGACTGTGGTGAAGCCGTAACATACCGGCCCCCGTTGATATGTGCCAACATTCAACAATAATACTAAATGTAACAATAAACAATTGCAAATAATAGAAATTTCAATTCTACAATCAATAATACAGTATTTTCGATAAAATACAATGTACTTCTTCAATATTATTACTTAATATAAGTTTACCAAAATGCGAAATAGATAAGTTATAATACAACAATAATTACACTTGAATAGTATGCAAGATAGTTATCAAATTAACACTCAATAAATGTAACAATCTAATAAATTTAACAAGTTAATAATAGTTAATCAAGAATATATAGAGACGAAGACACGTAAGTTTACACTTATGTTATAAAATTAAGCTACACAAATTATGAAGCTAAAAATTAAAATATTTTAAATCTCAAATGAAATTGCTGTACATAATAAACAGTTCAATACAAATACAATAATGGTAACTATAATATAATTATTTAAACCCTTCAAAATAACAGAATTCATCAATTCTCTAAAGGAAGTGGACAAACTTTAGAGACACACCTCGTAACTATACGTGTTGATGTTTTTATATCTAAAACTCTGACTTTTTTATCAGATCCATATAACCATACACCCTTCCTTTAGGTTGTCCTTCTCAATATACCACCTATTCCGTTGCTGTAAATTAACTAAATATTCAGTGTTCCATTTTTTCCACAAAATTTGGGGCATTTTTGTTAATTTTTGCCAATGTGATAATTTATTATCATTAATTTTTGTCAAATTCGGTTCAGGAATTGAAGTTATGGGTCGACCTACCAAAAAATGGGCAGGGGTCAAGACTTCAATTTCATTTGGATCTGATGACAAAGGTACTAAGGGACGATAATTTAGAACCCCTTCGATTTCGGTGATTAATGTCCAAAATTCTTCGAGCGTGACTCGAGAATTGCCCAAAGTTCTTTTGAGATGATGTTTAAAGGATTTCACCCCAGCCTCCCATAATCCACCAAAATTGGGTGCACGAGGAGGGATGAATTTCCAATCGACAGCCTCGGAAGCCAAAAAATTTGACAAAGCTTCATCTGGTTTGCATACAAGGGCGTGTAATTTCTTTAATTCCTTATTTGTACCCACAAAAGTTGTCCCATTATCCGACATTATGGTTGAGCTTTTACCTCTTCTAGCGAAAAATCGTTTCAGTGTGGCAATAAATGATTCAGATTTTAAATCTGTTACTATATCTAAATGGATTGCCTTTGTGGCAAGACAAACAAAAATCGCGACGTAAATTTTATTATATATCCCCTTTCTCTGATTTTTATACTTAATCATAAAGGGTCCACAAAAGTCAACAGAACATTTTTTAAATGGCGGGCTAGGATTTACTCGTTCGGCTGGCAAATTTCCCATAATTTGATTTGCCCCTATTGGTTTGTTTTTAAAACACGTTACACATTTGTGAACTATTTTACGAGCCAAAGATCGTCCATTTATTACCCAATATTTTTGCCGGACATGATGTAACAATGATTGTGGCCCTAAATGGAAAAATTTGGAATGAAAATATTCAAAAATCATTTCACTTATTTTATGATCATGTGGTAACACTATAGAGTGTTTCCTCTCATAGGTCAGACTGGAATTGTCTAAATGACCTCCAACTCTAATTAAATTATCGGAATCTATATAAGGATTTAGAAATTTTAATTTGCTGTTACCTGAAATGCTCCTCTGGTTTTTCAGATGCTTAAGCTCTTCAGAGAAGGCTGAATACTGTACCTGTTTAATCAGGAAAATTTCTCCAACTTTCAATTCACTTGCAGATAAGGCACCACAGTTTTTTTCCTTACCCTTTCGACAATTATTTAGAAATCTAAAAATATAACTAGTAATACGAATTAATTTCAAAAAATTATTAGTTAAGGAGAATAAACAATTATAAAAACAAATTTCAGTTCTAAGTGAAAAGTTACTGTTATTTTTTGTTCTAAATTCGGATTCATAGTCAGTGTTGTTTTCCAGTTTTACTGGTCAATCTTCTGCATATTTAATTCTGTCCCGAAGAAAATTTGGTCCACTAAACCAAAAATTGCAGTTGGTCAGTTCTTTAGCATCTAGACCTCGAGATAGGACGTCAGCAGGATTATTTTCCGATGATACGTGTTGCCACTGATAAGAGTCCGTGAGGTCTTGTATAGCAGCCACTCTATTACTCACAAATGTTTTCAATTGGTGGGGAAATTTTCTAATCCATGCCAGTAATATTGTGGAGTCACTCCAGAGAAGAACATTTTCTATTGGAATGTCAAGTGACGGTACAACTTTATGCATTAATTTTGCTAAGAGAAGACATGAGCACAGTTCAAGACGAGGGATTGTCACTGTTTTTATGGGGGATACTCTAGACTTGCTACAAAGTAAATGTGCATCAGGAGAACCTTCAGTTGGTATATACTGGATGTATATGGCGGCTCCATATGCCAAAGAAGAGGCATCTGCGAAGCCATGTACGACTATGCGCTCTTCACGAAAAATAAATCTAGGAATTTTTAAATTTTCTAATTCTGCAAGAGTGGAAACAAAATCACTCCATTCTTTTGCTATGGAATCTGGTAGTGGCTCATTCCAATCTATCTTAGCTAGCCACGTTTTCTGCATGAAGATCTTAGCCCTTGTTACTACAGGGCCAATTAATCCGAGTGGATCGAAGATTTTTGAAATCAAAGAGAGAACATCTCGTTTACTATAAAATTCCTTATTGTTATGAATCTTAAATTTATACAGAAAACAGTCACTTAAAGGTTCCCAGAGAACACCCAAAGTTTTTACTGAACTACAATCTGTTTGATCATCGAAATTATATTCGGTGGCAGCCATAGTATTAGGTTCAAGTAATTCTCGGTGGTTTGCACACCATTTGTGCAATTTCATATTTCCATGCTTCAAAAGTTCAATCAATTGGGACTTTAAAATTTTCGCCTTTTCGAGAGTCGATTCCCCCGAAAGAAGGTCGTCTACATAAAAATCTTTTAAAACGACTGACGATGCTAGAGGTAAGTTTGGTTGCTCCTCAAGAGCTAATTGTTTAAGAGCACGAGTTGCTAAATAAGGAGCATTAGATGTCCCATAAGTAACTGTATTAAGTTTGTAAGTTTTTACAGGCGTGTTAATATTGTCCTTCCACAAGATTCTAAGGAAGTCTCGTTGGGATGGGTCAATGAATACCATTCTATACATTTTTTCTACATCCGCTGTGAATGAATATCGATGTTTTCGGAAACGTATCATAATTAAGAATAATTCTTGTTGAGGAATTTTTCCTTTTAAAAGAATGTCATTCAATGACAAACATGATGTCGTTGGCGTTGAAGCGTTAAAAACGACTCGCAAGCGTGTTGTACTTTTTTCTGGCCTGTAGACCCCATGATGTGGTATATAATAAAGGTTCTTTACGGGTTTTGATTCTTCGACTAATTCCATATGATTTAAGTCTTTGTATTCTTCCATAAATTCCGAATTGAGAGGTTGTAAGTTCGAATCCCTATCTAATCGGTGCCAAACTTGATTGAGCCTTTTTTCGGCTAGTTTTTTGGATTCTCCTAAGAGTGTAGCATCCTCCATAGGCATGCTAACAACATACTGACCATTAGAAGTTCGATAATGAGTCACTTCAAAATGATTTTCGCAAAATTTCTCTTCATTACTAAGTGGAGAACTAGAATCATTAATATTTTCGATTTCCCAAAATTTTCTTAAGGATTCGTCTATTTTTTCATTGGTTAATAAACCACAATATTGAGAATCATCTGAGGAATTATTCACGACACCGCTAGCAACATATCCGAACACTGTTTCTTGAAATAACAAGTTTTGAGATGAGCTGCGAATTTTACCAGATTTTAATAAATCGAAGAAACATTGCGCGCCGACCAACAGGTCTATCTTCCCAGGGATATAAAATTCAGCATCTGCTAACGAGATATTTGTAGGAATATCAGCAATTTCTATACGAATAGGTGTAAGTGGTGTATTTCTGTAATTTTTGGCACTACAAGAAATTCCAGTTCCCTTGTGAAATCTATTTTTATTTGAAATCACAGTTTTAATTTTATAATTTAATGTTGTGGTTGTGTTATTCAAACCCGATATTGGAGCAAAAACCTTTGATTTCTTTATACCCAATTTCTTTGCAAATTCAAGCGACACACAATTTATTTGGCTACAAGAATCTAAGAGAGTTCTTGCCTGGATAAAATTTCCTTTATTTGTTTTTATGTCAATAACTGCAGTTGACAAGATAACAGATTTATTTGAAGCGAATAAGCAATTAGAAAGATTTTGTGAGACTGAAGGCATCGGACTTGATTCTGGGCGACGTACTGTCTGATCAACACCTGGTTTTTGGAAATGAGTTTCATTACTGGGACCTATTTCTTTATTTCTATGTAACAAAGTGTTGTGAGGGGATTTGCAATGTTTACATAAATGTTTCGAAACACAGTTAGCTGCTAAATGTGATTTGTTAAAGCATATGAGACAAAGTTTATTTTTTTTAACGATAGAAAATCTTTCACCAAAATTCATGTTTAAGAATTTGTTACATTTATATAGGGGATGAAATGAATCACAAATGATACACTTTTTTTCAGAACTTGTATTTACTAAAAGAGATTTTGATTTTATTTCACTAGAAATTTTTGATCTAGCTAAATTACTTCTATTTATGCTTTCGAGAGATTGGCTTCTTTTTTCTAAAAAATCCATTAAACTGTCAAAACTAGGAACTTCAGATGTGTTTATTGACAATTCAAATTGTTTTCTTGTTTCCTTATCTAATTTTTCTAAAATTATAGTTGTAAACAAAATGTCAGAGAGGTTATTTCTCTCAAATCCTAAATTATTTAGAGCCCTGATGTTTTTGTTTATAACATCTAATAAACGCCTTAATTCTTTAGATGATTCATGTGTAATTTTTTCAAAATCTAACACAGCCTTTAAATGTATACTAACCACAATTCTTTTATTCTCAAATCTATTTTCTAACGCTTTAAATAACGAATCAAATGTATCATCTGGAGTTTCTAATAATTTAGCCTCATTTCTTAGAGCGGAATGCAAATAATGTAATTTTTGAACATCAGTCAATTCTTCATTATTCGTAACAATATTATTAAACTCTATTTTAAACATGTTCCAGTCTTCATATTTCCCACTAAATAGCGGAAGTGGTATGTCAGGTAATTTAATTTTACTGTTACTTATCCTTAATTCCGAATTTTTTGTTTCTTTTTTATTAGAATATAATAATTGATTGAAACTTACCTCTAGCTGTTCTACTCGTTCTTCCATTTCGACGAATGAAGCTTCAATTTCTGTTAAATCATGATCTTCTGGTGCTGTAATCACGACGAAGTACATCGATATTTGTAGACAGTTTTTGAAGATTCTTGATTTTTGTTTCAATTTGAATTCTAGACAGTTCATCAGTTTTTTCAATTACAGAATTTTCTAATCTTGTTAACTGGGCTTTTAAAGAGCCTCTAGTCCTATTCAAACTAATTAACGAAGCCATTTTAGTTCAAATAGAACAAGGAGAACAAGTTCGAATTAAAAACGAAAGTCCTACCGGCGAGCGGACCAATAATGTGTAACGAACTGTCGAATGTTACGAGTATATTTAATACTCATTAGGTCGCTGGTTCAATTAATACTACTAATTACTTAAAAATTCTTTATATACAAATTTACACATTATTTACATTTCGAATAAAGAATACAGATCTAGCGAAATACACGATAGGTCCGCTAAGAACGCCGAAAACCAAAACAATAACAAAACGATATTCTAATGTTGCCAAAACGGCAAACCTAAAGTGCAGTAGAATGCGCCAAGGAGACGCACGGCATCCGAGGTTATGGTGAAGCCGTTACAAAAGAATGCGCCATGGAGACGCGATAACAAGACTGTGGTGAAGCCCTAACAGTATAGTAACATTATACACAATAAAAACATAGTTTCAACTGCTTTATTTTATGCAAACTACTGAATTTATATGTAAAAAAAACTATATATTTTTAAAATCATTTTTTTAAATTAAGGTATGGCAATAAAAAAGACAGCAAAGAATAATTTTAACTACTTTAATTTTCGCATCATGGAAAACATGAGCTATTAAATTTATTGTAAAAAAATGGTAATTTTTGACCTCTTTCTTTATTAAGATGTAGTAACAGTAGATACAATAAAAGCATAATTTCAACTACTTTATTTTACGCTTCATAGAAAACGAGAACTTAAAAAAAATTTATTTTAAAAAATTATAATCTTTCTTTATCAATTTATGGTATTACAGGAAAAATAATAAAAGCATAATTCAACTGCTTCATTTTACGCTTGATCGAAAACGCGAACTTCTGAGATTTTATTTAAAAATTATATAATCTTTCTTTATTAAGATATTATAACTGGAAGGGCAACAAAAGCATAATTTTAATCGGTTAAATTTACGCTTAGTAGAAATGCAATCTTAAAAAAAAAAAAAAAAACATAACTTTTAATTTTTAGCTCACAGGCTCTCAAAGCCTGAGAGTTTATGTGCCCGTCTATTCTGTATGTATGTATCTAACGTGATAACTCATGATAAAAGTATCCGATTTAATTGAAATTTTGGATATAGTTTTATTCTGATAAGGCGCTTTTCTAATTAGTTTTGGGAGTTAATTTGATAAGTATAAGAAAAGGGGGAAGGGAGCTAATGCCCCTCCCCTTAATATATATAAAAAGGTTTTTAATGCAAAATTATCAAATTTTATGAATATTTTGGTTATAGCATAATTCTCAGAAGGCTTTTCCATGATAAGTTTTGAGAACCCATTGGAGGAGTATAAGAAGGGTCGGGGGATAAACTCCCGCCTATGGTTTTTCATGCAGAATTATCAGATTTCATCCAAATTTCAGATATGGGATCATTCTGATTAAGGGTCTCTTAGAATATAATTAGGTAGATTTCGTATGAAATACTACCTATTGCATTCTCTCCCATGTTGAAATTTCTGAAAAATTTTTGCAGATCTACACCGATCATGACTCCTAGATCCCAAAACTACCATCCGTAATAAAGTTTATATCTATCTATATATCTATCTATCTATCGGTGTATATCACTTTCTTCTGGACACGATAACTTCCATAATTATGCTCAGATCTTCTTCAAACTTTTACATAAAATCAAGGGCATAAAATCTCGATTGAGTTCGTTAATGGGTAAAATCGTACAAAGGGAGTGGAAGTTAGGAGGATTTTGTGAAAACAGAAAAAACGCGATAACTTCTTAATTAAAATAGATATCGAATCAGTTTAAAGTTTATATTACTTCTAAAGAATGGGCCAAAAGTTTATGCATGACAGATTTTTGATAAAGTTAAAAATGGGCTCAAGGGGCGAAAAAAACAGGGTTTTTGGGAGAAAAAAAATCATAACTTCGTCAATTTATTCGATATCAAATCCAACTAAATTTTTTATAAATGTTCTCAAAATTATCTAAAACTTTTCTACTTACAAATATTTGATTGGAACAACTTTTACCGATGAAAAAAATTAAAAACGAAAAGAAAAAGGGGGTTGGAAAATGAAAAAAATCCATAACTTACTCAATTCTTAAGCAATCAAATCTAAATTTATTTTACATCTTCTTAATAATATCTTCGACTTTTATACTAACAAGTTTTTCATAGGACCCATTCTTATAGCAAAAATAAATTAAACAAGAATAGGACTTGGAGAAAAAAAACTCAAATCCAAACTGCTTATATTCTGAATCATTTTTAAATTCACTTTTGATTTTAAACGCATCAAAATAGCAGATCCTCCTATTTAGGAACTGTATAATGTGACGTATTAGCCAGTTTTATGATAAAATCAGAATATTTTTCAAAAAAGACTGCCAAAAATGGTATTTTGAACAGAATTTCCCAAAGTGATGGTGATTGAAAAAATTGAGGAAATATAACAAATTGCATTTTTTCTAACTCATTTTTAAATCCATTTTTGTTCTCAAACGCATCCATTTTACAGGTCCTCTTATATAGAAACTATATAATGTGATGGATTTGCCAGTTTTTTGATAAAGGTAGAATATATTTTTAAAAAAGCTGCCAAAATGGGCACTTCGCACAAAATTTCCCAAAGCTATCATGCTTAAATAATTGAGGATGTATTCAAATAACAAATTGGTTATTTTATGACTAATTTTTAAATTCAATTTTGCTCTCAAACGCATTCAATTGACAGTTTTTTACTATTTAGAAACTATATAATTTGAGAATTCGTCGATTTTTTGATAAAGGATAAATATATATTTTTTAAAAGCTGTTAAAGTAGGCATTTCGCACAAAATTTCCCAAAGTGATCATGATTTAAGAATTGAAGATGTATTAAAATAACAAATTGGTTATTTTATAACTGATTTTTAAATTCAATTTTGCTTTCAAACGCATTCCAATGACAATTATGTATTATTTAGGAACTGCGTAATATGCCGTATTGGTTATTTTTTTGATAAAGGTTAAATATATATATTTGTAAAGCTGTCGAATAGGTGCGTTCGTAATTATGTAAATACGTAGCACCTATTGTTGTCGCTCAGTCCGTCCGTCTGTCTGTCTGTCCGTCTGTCCGCATATAACAACGCAAAAACTACCCAACCGAATCGTTTGAAATTTAAAATACATAATTATAACTAGTGATGCAACGGATATCCGGTGAACATCCGGTATCCGGCCTATCCGGTATATCCGGCCAACATACAGGATATTTGGCAGTTGCCGGATATTATAATTATCCGGCCGAATATCCGGCTTGAAAGAAACGTTCCAAATGATGAAAGACATGGTTTTAATAAATGAATAACTAATGATATTATTTAAAAAATGTATTTTATTTTATTTTTTAAACTAAATTTAATTTTTAAAAATATTTATTTCAAACATTTTGCTTCAATAGCATTTTTTAACAGCTATCCAGGGAAAATTTGGAGCGTATTTAGAACCCCTTCACAAAATTCCATTCCATAAAAACATACACTTTATTGATTATTTTTATTAAAATGTTTAATAATTAAACAAAATAAGCTCACTTGAAAGGAAAACTTTAGCTGTAGGATTTAAAGAAGTTATAAACATTTGGTTCGAATTTCAGAAACTGTATTTCATTTTTCATGACAACATGTTATTTTTTAAAACAATAAGAAATTTCACAAAAATAACTACTATTTTTCACAATATGGGTCCCAAGAAAAAAAAAAAAAACTGTATCGACCTCTGGCTATAGATAGAAAGACTAGACTAATGAATGACTGCAAAGAAGATTGAATTATAATTTTTTTAAAATATTTTATAATTTCTTAAGTTACACTACACTGTAAAAAAAAAGGGTCGATCTACTAAAAATAAATTAGTAATTCTTGTAATTACTAAAAAATTTTTAGTAATCTTACTCGGTTACAAGGAATCTGTAAGAATTACTAGAAAAAAGCTAGCAACGAATAGAGTTAATAGTTTTACATTTTTAATAGCTATTATTAAAACTCATTTGGTGTGGCCGTGACAGCATAGTGGTCATAGCACCGAACTCCAGGCTGAAAGTACCTGGGTTCGATTCTGGCCGCCGCCAAATATGCACCGAATGTAAATAAAGGGATTATGAAAATCCTGTCGTAGCAGTTACCGTGGGTAATGATCTCTGAACTTTTTCTCTCCTTTAGAAACATGTCAAAATGGAGTAGGTAGCAATGTTTGGTGCTGCCATCTATTGCGGCTTTGCCGAAAATCTTCCGTTTTAGTTTGGTGCTGCCATTATTGCGGCTTTACCGAAAATCTTCCGTTTTAGAAGTCTGTCTTTTTAACCACTGGATGAAGCTCGGAGGAAGCTCCTGCCCTTCGGGCAAACTTAATGGTTACTAAAAATAATTTTGGAGCTATTACTAAAATTTGCTTGGTGGCTCATACTAAAAAGTTTTAAGTTAGTTATACAAAAAAAATTTTTGTTCAGTTTACAAAAGAAATATTTGTTTCACTTGCAAAAAAAAAGTTTGTAATGGTTACTAAAAAATTCTGTGGAATACAAATTTACTAAGAAATTTTTAGTAACCTCTTGAAATTTTTTTTACAGTGTACACACATATTTAAAGGATATATAACAAAAAAAAATATTCATTGGGTATCTTTTTTGCTGTTTTTAATGATTGGCAAGTTGTGGTGTAAAAACAGCAATTGTTCTGCATTTTTGGGTAACAGTCTATTATCCCTGGTCTCATAAATGATGCCTGCTTCTGAAAACAGTCTTTCGCTATAAATGCTACTTGCTGGTGGAGAAAGACATTTTTTCACTAATTTTGATAAAAAGGGAAAATTCAAGAGTGTCCATTACTGTTACATCTATCCTATAAGATTTACATTTTCTTTTCTGTTATTTTACTATTATTATCGTTATTTATAACTATTTAATTAAAATAGTACTAATTAAATAATTAATGATAATGAATTTAATTATTTTTAAAAATTCAATATTTATGTTTTCTATAAAATAAGAAATTAAAATAATAAGTTTTTAATTGCTTAACTAAAAGTAATAACTTTAAAAAATGTCTAATCTAAGTTAGGAGGAAGGGGTAGAAAAGTAAACATACTGCGGCCGGATAGCCGGATATCCAGTTTAAATTGCAGCCGGATATCCGGTATCCGGCCAAATTGACATCCGTTGCATCCCTAATTATAACATAATTTTGTCGAGTCATTTCAAATTTTATGAAAATCGGATGGATAGATCAATTACAGGGACATTTAAAAGGATTCCGTTACATTATGGTCAATAGGGAAAAAGTTTTAAATGCATTTTAATCGTTTGAAATTTAAAACATATAATTATTGCGTAATTTTGTCGAGTCATTTCAAATTTTATGAAAATCGGATGGATAGATCAATTACAGGGACATTCAAAAGGATTCCGTTACATTACGGTCAATAGGGAAAAAAGTTTTAAGTGCATTTTAATCGTTTGAAATTTAAACATATAATTATTGCGTAATTTTGTCGAGTCATTTCAAATGTTATGAAAATCGGATGCATAGATCAATTACAGGGACAATCAAAAGGATTCCGTTACATTACACGGTCAATGGGGGAAAAGTTTCAAATGCATTTTAATGATGTTACACTCATTCGAACATAATAGAATTGGCATGAATCTATGAAATATATACTAAAATATGCATTCTGTACAATCTGTGATGCAAAGAATTTTTATTATTAAATTACAGGGCCACACAAAAGTATTCCACTATATAATGCTATACGGGGAAACATGGTTTGGTACGTGTTTTAATTATATTCAATTGACTATTATTCATTTGACTACGAAATATAAACTATTTCACATTTTATGAATAAGATATACTTTGCTGAGGTGTAATAAAAATTACTTCCTGCATATTTACAGAAACGTAAAGATTTCGACTACTATACTGTAACCGGAGTACGCTCTACTATATCAGCAAGATCTGAATATTTTTAAAACTTCGTTATCGTACGAACGCACCTCATTTGCTACGTTCACGTGCAATTTCCAACTTGTTAAATTCGATTTTGCTCTCAAAAGCATTCAATTGACAGTTTTTTGTTATTTAAGAACAATATAATTTGCGTATTGGTCGATTTTTTATAATAAAGTCAGAATATATTTCAAAGTATGTTGTAAAAATGGGCATTTGAGCCGAATTTCGCTTAAGATGATTTTGATAAAAAGCAGTTCTTACATAAAAATCTATTAAAAAATTTTCAAAAGCGGCCAAAGAAAATTGTTAAACTGGATTTATCTCTAATTATATGTTATTTCTTATTGCTGAAATGAGCACTCTTCGAAATCTACCTCCGCCTATAGGCCAAGCCGACAGGGATTTTTGAATTTTCATTGGATAAGTATAAAGGGGGGAATGGTGGGTAAACAACCATATTTTAGGTTAAGACGTTAAGTCTGATAAGGTGTTTCCCTGATTTGTTTTGGAAATTCATTGGATGAATATAATGGGAGGGGATGGGGGATACCCAACTTAATTTTGGTTAATGTATTTTTCACGCAGAATTTACCGATTTTCTACAAATTTTGGATTGGTTTTATTCTGATAAGGTGCTTCCCTGAGTTACTTTGAAAAAATATCATATAGTTCATAGAGATAAGATGTTTCCCTGATTAGTTGTCGGGTTCTTTTTTCAGGTATAAAGGGAGTACGGACAATTACCTTCCCTTAAATTAGATAAATGGGTTTTTATGCAGAATTATCCGATTTGCTATAAGCTTTCGATCTTGGATCTTTCTGATAAGTTAAATCTTTGAATAGTTTTGGAGGTTTTTGAAAATATAAATTTTATTACTAATTTTTTTAAAAATATAGTAACAGGAAAGAAAATAAAAGTATAATTTCAATTACTTTTTTTATGCTTGGTAGAAAACTGTTAGATAATGTTTTTACATTTAATTTTTCACGTTCTATTTTTCTTATTAGAGTAATTTCTGGAAGTGAATTTTCAACTAATGTGTATGTATTTCTAAAGTAAACTTAATTTCACAATACATGTACTTAACAGATACATATGAAGGGCTGCTAAAAATTTTGGAAAATTTTAGGATTTTAGATGGAAAAGGCTAAAATTGAGTTTTCAAATGTGTTATATTCTGACCTCAAACTGGTAGACGGTAGGTGCTGGGTTCGAACCCAATCGCGACCGTCGGCCTAACCGTTCGGAGTTTTCCGTGTTTTCTTCGAACCTTGCGTAAATACGGGTTAGGTTCCCTCAGAAAGACCCCCACGGAGGGCACCCCACCCCTTAGGGCCTATATCCCACAGCGTAGATGATTGGCCGACATGCATACAAACAAACAAACAAAACAAATGTGTTATACATTTCCATATAAAGAAATGAGGCGTATTATTTTAAATTTCTAAACAGACAGATTTGTTACATTATTCTGAATGTGTAGGAAAATGATTCACAATCTATGCTTGACGAATTACTTTTTCGTCTCTTCTCAAATTATGTATTTTATTTTATTTTAGGCGAAAGAAAATTCGTATGTACTTACCCTGGATGTGACAGACAATTTATTCAAAGTGGACAGCTTCGAACCCATTACTTGGTTCACACGAAAGAGAAGCCGTACTTTTGTATGGCTGAAGGTAAGGACCTATCTTTAAAATTTTAATAGGATTTGTTTGTAGTAAGCTTTGTTAATAGTCATTTTTAGGTGCGTTCGTAATTATGTAAATACGTCGCACCTATTGTTGTCGCTCAGTCCGTCCGCATATAACAACGCAAAAACTACCCAACCGAATCGTTTGAAATTTAAAATACATTATTATTACATAATTTTGTCGAGTCATTTCAAATTTTATGAAAATCGGGTGGATAGATCAATTACAGGGACAATCAAAAGCATTTCGTTACATTATGGTCAATGGGGAAAAAAGTTTCAAATGCATTTTAATCGTTTGAAATTTAAAACGCATATTTATTACATAATTTTGTCGAGTCATTTCAAATGTTATGAAAATCGGATGCATAGATCAATTACAGGGACAATTAAAAGTATTCCGCTACATTACGATCAATGGGGAAAAAAGTTTCAAATGCATTTTAATGGTGTTACACTCATTTGAACATAATAGAATTGACATGAATCTATGAAGCATGTACTAAAATATACATTCTGCACAATCTGTGATGCAAAGAATATTTATTATTAAATTACAGGGCCACACAAATATATTCCACTAAATAATGTTATACGTGGAAACACTGTTTGGGGTGGGCTTTAATTATATTAAACTACTTCACATTTTAGTAATAAGATATACGTTGCTGAGGTGTAATAAAATTTACTCCCTGCGTATTTACAGGAACACAAAGATTTCAACCACTATACTGTATCCAAAGTACGCTCTACTATATCAGCAAGATCTGATTATTTTAAAACTTCGTTATCGTACGAACGCACCTCATTTGCTACGATTCACGTGCAATTTCCAACTTGTTATTTACTCATTGATAAAAGCAACTGTATAACTGTATCAATACCAAGTCATTTGGAGTTAAATATCAATGCGTGGCTTTTCGATACAGATTTTACGCTAAAATTAATTGTAAATTATGCGTTGTTTATAAGAATTTATTTACGTTTAAAAGGTAACGGGTGCGATTAGATCTAAATTTAGTCGTCTAAAAGAAAACTCGAATCTCTGATGAAGAAAAAATATTAAATTAAGGGTTTCTTCCCCACTTTTTATTTTCTCAGTTGTAACTTTAATTTAACGCGAAACTTTTCATAGACGCTTCTCAAAAATACAAAAAATAAACGAATTTCATCTAAAAATTACAAACAATCCTCTGACTTAAAGTTGCCATTTCATCAATTTAAGAAATATTCCGGTAAATTTACTGAATGCAATTTTTTCGAATTAAATATTGAATTTTTACACAAAGCTTTCTTCTTTCCCTTTTTTCTTTCTTTCTTTCGTTTTCCTTCTTTTTCTTTTTTTTTTTTTTTTTTTTTGCAAAAAAATTGAGAACAAAAATTGGAATTTTTTTCCGCAAAAATTTTGAGATTTTTCTTCAAAAAACAGAAAAATCTCTGACAACAGAGGGATGCTCCTGTTATTTCCTGGTTGACCTTTTCGCGTTCATTCAAGAAGTTTTTTTAAACGATGCTTTTAACACTGTATTTTGAAAATGTCTTCTTCCAAAAAAGCCCTTTGAAAAATGAATTTTACTTTTATCATAAGTTGAACATTCAAACTACGCATCTGCGTGATCTTATGCTAACATTAAAAAGAAAGTTATTTTTAATTCTTAAATATATGTGGTCACTGCCATCGCACATATACCCAATATAATATTTTTGTTTTTACATGCCCTGTTACTTGTTAAATATTTATAGAGCGCTGGTGTGTTTATGAAACCACTTAATTTTAATAAGCAAATGCCACTATTGCACCAGAATTTTGGTACAGAAATTTTCCATTTATTACTTATGTAAAATATAGATCCTTCTTATTTCAAAATAAATTTGTTGATAAATTCCAGTATCATTGATTCATTTTAAAATTTTACCAATGTAAGTGTTTTGCCAATGCAAAGGTTAAATGTATTCAGATTATTGAGTGAAATGAGAGCGAACAAAACGAAAATTGCAATTTATATTATTACATTCTTTTACCTTTACGAAAAGAAAATATTGGACTCACAAAAATTTTCGAATTCCAATTTTCAACAGATTCACATGTTTTGAGTTTCAGAAATACCGAAAAACATGTTTATACAAAATTTCTACCTCTGAGCCTGTCTGTCATCTGTCGGTCAGACATTTTGTGAGCGCTCTATCTCAAGAATTAATGCACAGAATTTGATAAAACTTTAAATTCTCTTAAGGGTCATTTAGAATATCCCCTCGAATCCACATTCAATTCACATCGATTCCATCATTGTATTTCTGACCTGTTTAGAATGTGCAGATCCGGTTTCAACCTAGGGCATTTTTCACCCCTGCTATCTCCTAGGGCACTAATCCAGCATGTACCCATGATTCCTTTCGGGTGTACAAAGCAAGTGTCCGTTTCTCGGGCGCTAATCTGTTTAGGAGAACTGGCAAATTTTTTCCAATGGGCTTTGTAGAAAGATAAACCTTGTATAGTATGTTGGTTAAAACCAATTTTTTTAATTGTTAGGTTTTAAATTGTGCACTTTTTGCTATTTTCTCTCTTGTGGAGTTTCTTAATGATCTTTTTTGAATTAGTTAATAAAGAATAGTTATAAACATGTAAAGATCAGTTGCTTTGTATTATTATACAATTGATAATTAGATAATTAAACTAAATTATACTTACAATTAAATAAACAAAATTAAATTAAAATTAACATGAATAAAATGTAATAATTTTTATTGCATAAAATTTTATTTCAAATAAATTTTCAATAATTAAGATACTTTTAAAAGTTACTCAAGCAAATAATTACATGAACATTTATTAAAATACAATGTATCCTAAACTTACACTAAATACAATTTTATATTACTGTTGAAAAATATTAGTAAATTCTACTAATTTCCTACTTAAATTATCATTTTTTTAAAATCTTATCTTCATATATAAAAATTGCAATTAATTTACTATTCTTTTTACTAATTACCCATTCATTTGTAATTATAAAGTAGTGGAAGGTTAGCATAATTATTTTTCCCTTTCCCTATATTATTATTAGTATTTAAATATATAATTGATAAGGATTTTAAATATACATTATTAATATTAATATTTAAATATACATAGATAATATTCATATTTAAATGTGAATGATCCATATTAAGTAATATTATTATTTAAATATCTATAATTAATATTAATTAATATATATTTTTAAATGTACATAATTTAATTTAATATATTAAATAAATATGTATAATTTATATTAAACTAATTTATATTATACAGTACGACCATCATACTACAATCAAAATTTTTTGTCGCTCTGTAAATGAATGATAACCATTATGCATATCATATTCTACAGTAAGCATCTTGTAATAATTCTCAATAATATATATCTATGTCATTATGTTTGAAATAGTGCAACATTATAAAATATGCTTCAAATCATTTTTTTTCACATAGCCATTAATTGAATTTTTATAGTGATTGTGTAAATTAATGATACATGTTTTGACATCAGTATTCAGCGCTTTTTTTTTTTTAAATCGAAGTCTGATGATTTGAAAGACCAAAAAATTTTGTGCCATCAGAATCTCATGCTAAAAGTACATTGCATAAAAGTGTTAGTAACATTTTAAAAAGTTTTTCGTTAAAATATTTCTTTTAAATACAATAAAAATCACGTTTTTAACACTTTTTGAAACTTTCGGAGTTTTAAAGTTTTTATTATATTTAACTGAATACTGGTGTTTTATGAATATATTATTGCTAAAATATTTGTTCTTACATAGAAATAAGTATTAATTCTAAATACTCTTTCAAGACAATGTTTCGCGATTTTCATGTCCCTGAAAATTCCTTTAAAAAATTTATAAATTTGTAATATTATACCTATTCGAGGACTTGAATAAAAACTGAGCTCAGACAGAGACCATCTCATTTTTATTATACACCGTACTATGCAGAAACCATGGTTAGTGCATTTTTAAAATGGATATAAATTTCATTTTTGAAATAGTGTAACATCATTTAAATTTACCACAAAAGGTTTTTCTCCCATTGTCGCTATAAATGCTGCACACTTCATTTTCACTAACAAACATGCTTTAGTTAATTTCAATAACATAAACGGAAATTTGAGTTTACATTAATTGCAGCACAGACTGACAAATTGATTTTATAAACACTCTTTTCAAATGTATTAGAAAGTATTTACTTTCTAGAAATTATTTATTAATTATAACTATAATTATTTACTAGAAAGTAATTACTTTCATTTTTCAGTAGGGTTCTGTAGGTAGACTGGCTTCTGGTGTCAATAAAAATTCTTTACTTTGCTTCAATGTTATATTAAAATTTTTGCAGTTGCTTTGAAAAGTTTTCAGCAAAGATTTTTAGATATCTTATTAGAGTTTCATCTCTGTTTTAATCGAAAGGAGAATTGGTTTAAAGATGAATTTATAAATTCATGTCACCACAAACCCATTCATATAGAATAATAAGTCATACTCAAATTAACCTTGCTTGAACTTCTGTAGCTACTTTATGCACAAAAATATATTTTGACCTTTTGTCCATAAAAAAAAAAAAAAAAAAAAAAAAAAACAGCTACAAGAAAATGAGAGATAAATTAATGATTTAAAAAAAATACCAGCAAAAAAAGCATCAATTTTGAATTAATATATTTTTTATCATTAATGAATGAACTGCAACAACATTTATGAAAGTCCAATCCTGAAGCTCCAACACAAATCATGAGATTCTATAAAAAATATATTTATTTAAAAATATATCCTTCTCTTTATTTATTTATTTATTATTATTTTAAGATGAATAACATAATAAATGTGTATATTATTCTCTCCTTATAAATTAGCAAAAAATCACATCTAATGTCAAAAGAACATAACTATTAGCTATATAAAAGCTTGTAAAACTACTAATAAAAGATTACGATAATTTATGCTAATTTTATAAAAGAATGAAATAAAGCATAGTTCAATGAAAATAAAATACCACTATAATTTAAATAGAATAGCGATATGTTATTAGTAGTAAGCAAAGCTCAGAAAATACAAGTTTGTATTTTAATCAATGAAAAGAAAAAAAAGTCTTCGGAAAAAAAAAAAACTATTACACAAAACTAAGACAAATTAATTATTACGGAAAACTAATACAAAATAAAATATTGCAAATAAAGTACAAGTTAACATTTTCAGACATAAAGTGAGTATGGTTGTAATACAAATTATAAAAGTATACATATCCACTCTTTTAATTATTTTAGCTATCCTTATATTTTAAAGTCAATTGCAAAAATTTTTCGAAGGTAGCATAAAAATATATAAACCTCATAGTATCGATAATCAATTTAAATGGGTTACATGTTTAAAACAGTGTTACTATATTTTTCATGACATAATTAGCGCTTATCATTGCAAAATTAATTATAAAACTGAAGATTGTATAACTTTAAATTCAAAGAACTGTTTCATATATACAGATATTAAAACAAATCGCAGCATACCAAAACAGTTTCATAATAATGTATCGTACAGGTATTAAAACAAGTGGCCGCGTACCAATTCCTGCACATTATGTGTTGGTCATAGCGAAACTGCACCCTACGAGGCCAAAAGTAAACAAGCAGACGATATTCTTTAACAGAGACCTGCGCACGAAAACTTGCGCGGAGGAATTTAATGCTGCTTTATACTTGGGTTTGTAAATGGGTACAAAATTAAAGCAGGAATGATAGCGGAGCAGCTCCACTTCGTGTGAATCCGGTTTCATCCCTCTGGAGATTCTAAATGAGGCTTTAGTCTCTGATATAAATCGACGTTCCTATGCTGCATCATTCACAATTATCACAATAACTCTATCGTAAGAACTATCTATATATAATGCTATCGTACGTGGCACAAAAATCGTAATTATTTTTTATTGTTTAATGGCAACACCCGGAAGAAACACATCTTATTGGTTATTGTGTAAAAGTCCTTTGGCAGAATTTTGGCCAAGTCAAATTAGGTTTGTTTGTGTTTTGTTCTTTTGCTGTACTTATGGGGTTTCAAAATATCAATTTTTTTTCTGTTCTTTTTACTTAAACAAATGAATAAAAGTCACGAATTTTTAACGCTTCAGTTTCAACTAAAAGTTATACATTATAAATGAAATAAGTAAAAAGGATTATATTATTATATTTTAAATGAAATTAATGCAACAGAAAGAATGCCACGCATACAATATTTGGCGGTTAATCGCCTGTGAAAAGGCTAAGATAAAAATACGGAGCTCTTAATTTCTCTGCGCAGATGTCATATACGCACCACATGAGCACATTTTTTTTCTGACGTCAATTTGGCGAAAACTTCGTTTTCAAATATCAGTTGAATATACATATTTTTAATTATTTTCTATTATTTAAAAAAGGAAATAATAATAAATGAAAAAAGTTTTGTTAATACTTATAAAAAATTAAATCATTAAAAAAAGAAAATAAAAGTAAATAAAAAGTTTAATAATAAATAAACAACAATAGCTGGGTTACTATATGAGGCATATAATTGCCATTTTGATGCAATAGCGCCAATGTGGTGCGTATATGTCGTCTATCTTTTTGTCTCTAGCAAAATCTTCTAATTTGGCTACAAAAAAAAAAAAAAAAAAAAAAAAAAAAAGAGAGAGAGAGAGGAATTAAAATAAATTATGAATAAAAGCAATTCGATTTAATGCGTGCAATACATTTAAAGAAGAAAAAAACTGATCACCAAGGGCAGATTCATCAAATTTCATCAAATTTCAGATTTTTCAGATTCAGTTAGTCCTTAATATAAATGTGTTTATAACAGTTTTTGGTGTAAAATTATAAACAGATGGCCCTGATATGCAGAATTGTTGCGATTTTTGTAATAACTATGACTATCTACACTAGGGATATAGGTCCTGGGGGCAGTGCCCTTCGTGGGGGGTCTTTCTAAGGGAACCTAACCCGTATTTGCGTAAGGTTCGAAGAAAACCACGAAAACTCCGAACGGTTAGGCCGACGGCCGCAATTCGGTTCAAACCCAGCACCTCGCGTTCTACCAGTTGAGAGGTCAGAACCTCTTGGTCACTGGTGAGGTTGTAATAACTCTGAATTTTTTATAATTTTTCAGATTTATTTAGACGTGTACATAAGTTGTTGCTGATTAAATTTCGTCTACATCATTAACAGAGGGCGCTAATGTGCTGCACTTTTCATGAATTTTAGTTTTAGTTGTCTTTCAAGAACTTAATGCGCTGAATTTATTGTCTGTAGAAACCTCAAGATGGGATTAGATTGTCATTTAATTTTGGTACTGTTCTAGCAAATTTGGACTTATTAAAATGTACGCAATATAAAAAAGTTTTAGGATTGGCACATACAAATATTTTAAGAAATCATCTTGTAAAAAAAAAAAAAAAAAAAAAAAAATACGTAAAAAAATAAAGTTTTATTCTTATATTATATAGGATTTATTTAATATTGATTTGCATTTTGTTTTTGTTTACACCTGTTATTATTCTATTTAGCAAAATTAAACATTTGTGTTTTAATTTTGTTTATTATTTAACTGAAATCAATATTGATTTTTTTTTTCTAGGATGTGGCAGCAGATTTGCCCACCCTAATCGCAAATGCCGTGTACATCCCCATGAAAAACTGGGGAAAGAAGATAATGCGGAGATACTCATTCCAGAATACTTACCTGAAGATCAAAGGATCTGGTTGGAGAAGTAAGTTTTACTTTTTAACACATTCCAATATATTTAATGACTTTAGGTTTTCTCTCTTCCACTTCATGTTCTGACTTTCGTAAATGAAAGTCGCGAAAGAAACGCGTGAGGTCCGTCCTTTAATTTTAACAGATTTCAATATGTTCTAATGTTTTAATGTTAATAATTTTCTGTCTGCCTTGTCGTGTTCTAATTTTCGTAAATATATGTTAAAGAAACGCTTGAAATCCGTAATTATACTTTGAATCAAATAAGCACTCAAATTTGACAATAAATAAAAATAAAAATTAAATTTAAGCCTTTGTGTCCCAAAATACAAATTCACGAAAATTTCATCTTCTATGGCATTTTCTTGTATTTTTAAAACTATATTAGAAGATTTAAACATTCATTTAATAAATTTTGAAAGATTTTTTTTCTAGAACTATTCAATTTTGAGGGACTATTTAATTAAATTTGAATTTACAGGGATTTTGTGCAAAATTTATAACTCTACTATCGCAAAATATACTCAGATCTTTTATTTGTTAAAAGCCCCTCTCTCTTTTCATATTGTAAAGTAAGGATATGAAAAAATTTAATGTAAATATTATGTTCTTGCTATATAAACATAGAAAAGTTTCCTAATTAAAGTACTTCCTACCCCCAATATTCTTTTAATGTCAAGAAAGCTGAAAACATGTAAAGGCAAAAGAAATTATCCTTTTAAAGATTTTTTTTAATATACAATCAATAATCCTTTTGGAACAAAATAAAGTAATGTATGTATAACGCATTCTAAACTAAATTAATACTAATCGATGCTTAAAAATAATTTTTATAACAAGTTATAGTAATGGTACTTTAAAGTACCATTGTGGCATGAAGGGTTAAATGGTATGCAAAGAGTTTATAACTTTTTTAAATTGCAGTAAAATAAGTAATGTTTGTTTTTCAATTTTTTGTTAAAATAAGAATGAATTTAACCGAAAAAATACTATTTTCTTAATGTTATTTAAATTTGATTTTTTTAAAAATAAATCTATTTCTTTAATTCCATAATAAATGTAACAATATAATACAGAAATCATGCTATTTTTATAACAATAACATTAATATTTTAAAATTTAGAAGTTTAAAAAGACAAAAACACTGAGATTCATTAAAAAAATAATAATTCGTAAATTACAATTCTGTAAGAGATAAAATTTTCAATAAATCAGCAAAAGAATAGTCTCATATACATTTATAAATAATTTGAATTTTTGTCGTAATTGAATTATTATTAATCGAGTTATGACAATTATTGAATTATTTGAAAAAAAACTTTGAAATATATAACTGTACAACTAAATAAACAAGACACCACTAAACGTTTATTTATTTATTTAAGTTCCCCCCCCCCCCCCTCGTAAGAAATGTAAATATATTAAAATGTTCCAGGATCGTAAAATGTGTCTTTTTTTTCAACAGTAAGATTTAAAATGAAGTTATAGCTGAAAGTGACTTTTTTAGCTAATATAAATATTAAAGTGTTCCTCTGGCAGTTCCAGGTGTGTGCTACAGCCCATCTGCTCTTTGGTTTATAATTTTGTGATCCTCTTAACCCATTCGTGCCCAGCATCTTTTGCATAAATTTTATTTGGTTAGTACCACTATTTTTAGAAGATTTAAATTTAGTTCATTAATCACGAAAATGCATTATTCAAATAAAATAACTATTGCTTTTCTTTTTTACCGGTGTCAAAAACAGTGCTGAATGCACCTTTTGAAGCGTCTCTAAAAAGGGACGATAGGCACTAATGGGTTAATCCTCGCGAAAAAAAAAAAAAAAAAAAAAAAAAAAAAAAAAAAAACAACGCCCCTTATGAAAAGAATTGGTCTGCTTTTTGTATCTGAATTTCAGAAAAAAAATGAACTGTCTCTCTCTTTTGCATCGACAAAATTGTTTTTGCATTTAAAATAGGCTGACAGTTACCTTGAAAATCTTTAAAAATCGAAAACGGGAAGATCGAAAGTTGATAAATAGCTTTTAACCCATTAGTGCCTGAATTATTTTCTTCGTTGAAATTCAAATTTTTCATTTCCCCACCACTTTTAAAGCAAGAGTAACTTTTATCTTAATTTATCGAGGATTTTGACTCGAGAAAGAAAGTATTTATTTATACTCCTTTTTACTGGTGTGAAATGCGCTTACTTGAATTTTTTAAAACTGTCCCAAAAATGGGACGCTAGGCACTAATGGGTTAAGAATCACATGCTTTTAATAATCCAAAATTACCCCCAAAAATCTAAAAAGTCTTTTAGAATCCAAAAACATGTCCATAAAAATCCAAAAATTGCTTAATGTTCTTCTCCTAGGCACACTAATGCTATTCCTAGTTTGAGGTTATTTTCTGACATCTGTTTTGCATTTCGATATTTGTAAAAAAAAAAAAAAAAATTCTTTGCTTTGGATACCTGAGAAGCATCTCATCATCACGCCTTTTCTTTCTTTTTTGATTTTGGTTGCAATTATTTTTTATAAAGTTATTGTCATAATCAAAACCGATCTCGAAATTGAAAATGATCTTATAAAAATATCTTCTCCAAAATTGAAAAAGTATTAGAAAAAAAAGAGCAACGTAGACAAATACATCAAATATCCAATGCAAAAGAAAAAAAAATCTAAATGCAAACCAGATATGATTAATTTCCAGACTGAGCTATACATTATTTGCGAAAACTGTTGTAAAAGTTTTTTTAAAACTTCTTTGCAAAATTTACAAAAATTATACTTAAGCTATTGTTAGAATGTTAATTCTTATCAATGTCAGTTCTCTCATTGAGGACACTGCGTTCATTATTTTCACAAAAGGGATAAATAGGACATTTTGTATCATAAGAAACCAGAAAATATGTATGTTTTGTATGTATGTTTTCGTCATTTTCAACGTGGAGATAGTCCCGTATAAAAATTTTATTATAAAATACTATCATTACATTCTATATTATATTAAATACTTACAGGTTTAATTTTTGACATTTATTTATGGAGTAATTACAATAGAGTGTATCATCCCCCCCCCCCTCCAAACTCGCAGCAATTTTATTTGTTCAGTTCCAAAGTATTTATTTCTTTACGTTACAAAACAAGAAATGCACCTTCGACTAAAATGTCATTATTAGAGAGAATGTTAAATGTATTAGAAAATAAATACTCGAAAACATTCCGCGACTTGAACAAGAATTTTTTTGCGGAAAAAAAGCTTTGTTATAACTCATATATTTCAGCGTATAAGATCCTCCAAAAACAGTAATCGTGCAACAATCGGCTGACATTGAAGACATATCTATTTTTTTAGGAAAGTAATAATAATAATAATAATTTTAACAATAATGGTTATTATTTCGATTATTATATTTTTTATAATTTTTAGAATAACATTTTTCACATCAACTATAAAAATAATTAAAAAAAATAATATTATTAATAGTAACTTATCATCATATCATCAATAATGAAATATGCATAACATTTATAGTTATAAATAAGAATTATAAATTAGAAATTGAATATAATTTGTATTTGAATTTGAATTGTAAATAACATGAATAATAATAATGAAGTGTATTCGTCTCCTCCTCTCCCCCACAGCTATATATCCTTCATCTCGATTGAATAACATTGCATTAAACAACAAAAAAGGAGCTTCAGAATAATATATTATTCAGAAAAGGAACGTTTTCTGTAAAAGAAACTAAAAATAAATATAATAAAAAAAAAATTACTACTATAACAAAAATAATAATTTTAAGAAAACAAATTTTAACAATAGTAATTATATTAATGATGACAATGTCAAATTTACGCATGAAAATGAAAGTATAAAACAAAAAACATACACATTGTATATTTATCTGATGTTAATAATTACATTTCATCCATTTAGGTATAAAAAAGATAAAAAGGTTAACAAGGCAAAAGGAAACAAGATAAAAAGGTTCGAGAGAGAGAATAAAGAAAGAGACATGTTGGAAACTGATAGCAACATCGAAATTGATGAGAATTTGGATCCCCAGGAGAATCCTGAGCAACCTCTAATGGACCAGCATGCTGAAACAGGTGGTAATTTAAACGAAATTCACCGAAGTAATCAAACGAATGGATTACTTGTACTAGCTGAAGCCTGCAATTATGTCGAAAATCTCGGGAGGAAACTAAGGGAAATAAATGATCAAGAATGATCAGGAAAGAGAAAGGGATCAGTAAAGAGACAAATTGATTATAGATTTGTTGAATTTCAAAACGAGCTGAAATGTTCATTGTTCATTCATGCAGTATAATTTTTTTAAACCCGCAATTATCTGCATGTATGTAATTTTCAAACGACCAATTTCGGTTCTTAACTCATCCAATAGCATTTTATACTTGAAAATGTATGCTCATGTATCATCAACATAGAATAAAAATTTTAAAATTTTAAATGTTTTGATTTCTTTTCACATTTTCTTTTCACTTCTTTATATTGATGTACTGTACATTTTCATTTGCCTTAAAATATAACAAGTATATCAAGTATTATTGATTATTGTAAATAGAATTTTAATTATAAATATTATATATTATGCTTTTTTCTTTTTTTAGCTTTATCAAAATGCATTTCATGAGTTTACAACATGAATATAGCAACGTTTCTTAAGGCAATTATCAAAAAATGTAGGGGAGGCGGGGAGGATTGACCCACCCTGCAGTTTTCATATTTAAAAGAGTTTCAGAGTTTTGAAAATGCTTGACAACTAAAGCTATAGATAAGCTCAAACAAAAATTTGTTTCATGAAGATAATTCTAAGCGTTGTGAAAAATCAGTTGTAAAAAGTTTTAAGCTTAAAAAACTTTTTTTTTTTTTAAATGCTACAATCGGATTCTGATAAAAAGCTCCGACTACCAAAGGAACCAAATAACCATGCAATTGACAAAGAAGCCTCTTTGACAATTGTCGGAGATCCGTCGATACTTGATATACTGAGTTTTAAGGATAACTAAAATGTGCATTTACGCAGCAATTTTTTTTTTATTTAAAATTATTTGCATGCATGAATTCTTCAGACGACAAACTTTGATTCTTTGTACCAAGGCTCATTTAGCAGCATATTTTATTTGAAAATACATGCTTATTTGTAATATGATTTTCTTTGAAATACACAATTATCTGCATAGATGAATTTTTAAGGCGACAAACTTCGGTTCTTTGCACCAAGGATCAGTTAGTAGCACTTTATATCTGAAAATACTTATTTATGTGATGCATGAAAATCCGTTAAATCAAAGTACGCTATAGACGTTCGACTGTATATAATTTGAATATGGCATCACAATTGTATTATGATATTATTTTAATCCAGAAATGCCTTCATAGATACAAATCGATCATTTCTATATCGATAAGTCTTTTTTTTTTCAGAAACACAGATAGAACCTCAAGTGACGATTAGTATAGGTACGTTTTGCAGAAAGTATAAACGCAATTAATTTCGACAATGCAGGTGTATCATTTGAGTAATCTTTTTTAGCCCTTTATGAATTTTTGTCAAAAATATACATATATGTTTGTATAAAATATTAATTTTAATATATTATATTAAAATTATATTATAATATATTATATAATTATATTAATACTTATAATATATTATATTAAAATTAATATTTTATATTGAAATTGTAACCTCTGTTGCTGTAATTTTTTTTTAAAGAAAATCGAAGAAGAATTGGTAAAAAGAGCGCACAAAAACCAAGAAAAACAACAAAAATCTCAGTTGAAACTTACCTGCATGGAGCCAAAGGGGAAGACAAAATATTTTACTGTGAAATCCAAAAAGTGTTTGAAATAGTAGAATGACACGTGTGGTTTAGATTCCGACAGCTATTCAATTAACCCTTTCATTCCCAGTGAGTCCAAATGGCATCATGATATTCCTTATTTATTTTTCTATATTTAAATCTGATATTCCAAATTCATACCAGAAAGTTATATATAAGTACTTCTTTTTCTTAATAATAAACATTTCATATTTAAACAAACCGTAATTTATCATTGAAATTTTCTGGTGTAATTTCAGATTCTCTAAATTGCGGAATTTTTAGAACGTATTCTACCATGGGAATGAAAGGGTTAAAAGCATGAGTTCGACAGTACCATTAGAGGAAAACTCTGTCAATGATGGTGGTGATATGAAAAGAAAATTTTCTGCTGATGATTGGTTACTAATAAAGAAAACTGTAAAAAGATTTGTCAGACAAGTGCTTAATAATTTGAAAATCAAATTTGCTCAAGTATCCCCCTCATGGGGATACTTGATATTATATTATATATTTTAATATATTATATTAAAAAATAAATATTTTAATATGTTGGACTTAACTAATTAAAGTATTAGAGATTATAACCTGTAGAACAGTTTTAAAAAGTTATTTTAATTTAATAAAAGTTAAATTGAAACTATGTTTACATTTGTCTAGAGAGGCTATTTTGTTAGTCAAAATGAAAAATAAAATGGATATTTTCATTAAAAAAATATACACCTTTAAACATTTTTAGGTCGTTATTTTTTTAAGAAAAAAAATAAAATGAAAATTTTTCTCCCTTTTAACCAGAAAAAAATCTATTAATGCAATTTTATTTTTTGTTTGTTTCACCCATGTCTAATTTTCTAGTGGGGATGGTTGAGCTATGGCTCAAGTTTCCCCAATCTCACTGGCTCAAGTATCCCCACTACCACTATTTTTGTTTAGCAGAATTTTACTAAATAAAGCATGCAGCTATTAGAACTATTTTAGATTCAAAATACAATTGAAATTATACTTATTAAATTTATGTATATAGTTGCAACTTTTAATTTCATTAAGAAAACTTTGATTACAAAAGAAAAAAAAAAAAAAAAAAAAAAAAAAAAAAAAAAAAAAAACATGCACCTAAATATTTACTTCGAATAGGGAAAAAACAACTATTAATCACTATACTTTCAAAATAGTACCAAGGTCTGTGATTTCTTTTTTACATGTTCAGAGCTATAAATATGTTACCATATTGAAAATTTTAGAAAGAAAAATTAACCAACTGTAGAGATAATAGGGGTGGCTCAAGTATCCCCTATGCTCAAGTATCGACATTCTACCCTAATTCTAAATTCTCCGTAGAACAATAGCATTAAAATTCACGTTTTGTTATTTTTACATAAAAAAAATTGCGTAAAGGAAAGAAAATTACTGTTATTAATAACTCAGTTGTCTGAATTACATTTATTGCGGAACCAATTTGAAACCCCTAATTTTGTAAGACAGTTACTAAATGCATTTTGTTGCATGTAATGAACATTTCGGTATTTTAAGACATTACGCTGTAGTTTTTTAATCATTTAAATTTAATTCAGTTCATGCTTCAAAGAAAAATGTATTTAACTGACAATCTTGTAAAGATACATAATTTAAAACATACTTATTAAGCCGCGCAATTTTTCCATAGTTCGTAGATCTCTAAAAGATTTAATGGAATTGCATTATTTTAT
Organism: Maratus speculifer; assembly: GCA_964019185.1. NCBI lineage: Eukaryota > Metazoa > Arthropoda > Arachnida > Araneae > Salticidae > Maratus > Maratus speculifer. Next base: position 405,664,818 of record OZ025295.1, read on the forward strand.
TTCAAAATAAATTATCTTAGAACAGAACAAACAACTGTTGTGTTCTTATTACAATTGCATTGAAAATTTATTAGATGTATTATGAATTTAATTTCTGAAATTCTTTAAATTAGCTGAATCTGATTGTACAAGATATTAGATATTACACAATTTTAACATCTTAAAACAGCGACGGTGCTATTATGGAATCACATGATATTAATTACCAATTATCAAACAGCACCCGACTTTTTAATGAAAATTTCTCTTTTATTATCTACGCCATATATATTTACTCGTTTGCAAATCATTATAAACAAGATCTTCTCTAGGGATAAATCTTAAATTAACTTTTATTCACAACAAATAATATTTTCAATAAATCCTCATAAAATGTTTTCCAATCCAAAAATAAATTACAAATAAATCTCCCACACATCGAACGGCAAATACAAATTGAAAAGTTATTTGTCACATTCTTAGATAATGACATCAAAAATTTTTCTAGTCGTTTGAAGGAAAGACTTTAAGAAACGGTGATTGATATTTTAAAGTTAAGATAACTTCGAATTTAAAAAAAGTGTTTCTAAACTGATCAAAGACGATACATCAAACAAGATTTATTAGAAAACATAGAAAAGATATATTGTGAGGAAATGTTGGGTGGGGATTCAAAAAAAGATTTATACAAAAATATCGAGCAAAATTCTCTCGATGTTAAAAGAATATTTTTATGCTTAACCCTTTCCGGCGCACTGTGCCCAGTCCGGGATACCTAATTTTAATTCCAAACTTGCAAATGGCACCAATAATATTTTAATAAAAATTTACATTTAGAATAAAACCTTAAATTAAGAGATTTTTAATTTCTAAAACAGTCGTTTTTAAATTCCGGTGACAGTCGATAATTTCTCATTTTAGTAACAGAATTTGCCCGTGCCGGAAAGGGTTAAAATAAGTGGAACGAAGTTATTACTGGGCTAGTTCCATGGGTTTTGTAGTGTAAGTCACATTACCTTATAATTGCTATGCTTGTTTTCCACCGTTATTTTCGAAAAGTCTGCTTGGCCTTATTCAATTAATGAGAATGTGCCGATAAAATAAATCACATTTTTTCGTACTAAAATACTGGTAGCCAAAAATCGTAGCCTGTGACTTACACTACAAGTACTCATGGAAATAGCCACTGATAAATTTTGATTAAAAAATGAGATGTCAGCCTCTGTTTAGAGTAAGCAATATATATAAATATTTATTAATTTTTTTTCAAAAACTAAGAGCATATTTGATATTTGTTTGATATTTGCTTTTTTTTAAACGGTTAAATAATAATTTGAAAGAAAGTAGACTTTTAGTTTGCTATCATTACAAAAAGTAAAAAGCTACCTATTGCAGTCGTCCGGAGGAAAGCACTTCCAGAAAATTTTGGTATATTTTCACCGATCATGAATCCCAGACCCCAAAACCACCTTCCGTTCAAATGTTGACATATATATATATATATATATATATATATATATATATATGTATATATATCTGTATTTTGTCATGCGATAACTAATGTATTTATGAAGCGATTTAAATGAAACTTGGTATGTACATAGTACATACAAATATCTCCACCGAGTTCGTTGGCCAGCATCATCCGCCATCTTGTTTCAAAATGGCGGCCATTTAAATTTTTTTTAAAAATTTAAAATTTAAAATTAAATGCGAAAAAAGTAAAAGTTGAAAAATATTTTTATTTTATGTGTTAGATCTTAAAACACCAATTCCAGAACACTTTTTACTTTGTCTATATCTTAAAAAAATGATTGAGTTATAGCACTTTGAATTTTTCTTATGGCTGACATTTTGAAACAATCTGATTTTTGTCGTGCTATAACTAACGTATTTATGAACCGATTTGAATGAAAATTGGTATGTACATAGTACATAAAAATATCTCGACAGAGATCTTCGGCCAGCATCATCCGCCATCTTGTTTCAAAGTGGCGGCCATTTAAAAAAAAAATTAAATTTAAAATTTAAAATTAAATGCGAAAAAATTAAAAGTTGAAAAATATTTTTATTTTATGTGTTATATCTTAAACTACCAATTCCAGAACACTTTTTACTTTGTCCGTATCTTAAAAAATGATTGAGTTATAGCACTTTGAAATTTTCTTATGGCTGACATTTTGAAACGATCTGATTTTGTCATGCTATAACTAATATATTTATGAACCGATTTGAATGAAACTTGGTATGTACATAGTGCATACAAATATCTCGACCGAGTTTGTTGGCCAGCATCATCCGCCATCTAGTTTCAAAATGGCGACCATTTAAAAAATTTAAAATTAAATGCGACAAAATTAAAAGTTGAAAATTTTTTTCTTTCATGTGTTATATCTTAAAACACCATATCCAGAACACTTTTTACTTTGTCTATATCTTAAAAAATGATTGAGTTATAGCACTTTGAATTTTTCTTATGGCTGACATTTTGAAACGATCTGATGTTTGTCACGTGATAACACTCGTATTTATTAATCGATTTGGATGTAACTTGGTGTGTACATAGTATATAATAAAGCCTGGACCAAGTTCGTTAACCAGTTTCATCCGCCATCTTTTTTCAAAATGGCGGCCATTTAAAAAAAAAATTTAGATTTAAAATTTATAATTAAGTACAAAAAAGTGAGAAATTGAAAAAGATTTTACTTTTATGCATTTCACCTTGATTCAAAGATTCCAAAGCATTTTTTGTTTCGTCTGTATCTTAAAAAAATGTCTGAGTTATAGTACTTTTAATTTCTAGTGTTGCTCACATTTTGAAATTATCTGGTTTTCGTCACGTGATAACACGCGTATTTATACACCGATTCGGATGAAACTTGGTGCGTAGATAGGACATACTGATGCCTGGATCGAGTTCGTTGGCCAGTTTCAACCGCCGTCTTGTTTCAAAATGGCGGAACATTATTTTTTTTAATTTAAATTTTAAAATTAGGTGCGAAAAAGTAAGAAATTGAAAAAAATTTTGTGTGCTTTGACCTTGATACAAAGATTTCAGAGCATTTTTTGTTTCACCTATTTCTTGAAAAATGGCTGAGTTTTGACACTCGCAATTGCCAGTGTGATTGACATTTTGAAACGGTCTGAAATTTGTCACGCGTTAATACGCATATTTATAAACTGATTTCGATATAACTCCGTTTGTTTATGGTACATACCAATGTCTTGACCGAGTTCACGAGCCAACTTTATCACGGGCCAATTTAAAATAAAATGAATATTTTATTTTAAAAATTGTAGTGAGAATCCGTTATTTTCAATTTATTGAACGGAAAAAAAAGCACCCGAAAAGAAATCCTCGTTTATTCCCACCAGTAAAATTTTGCTGTAAAATTTGCCTTATTTAATCAAAGCATTTTCTCGATTTAACAAAACACAAGTATCTGTTTAAAAAAAACCGGTGACAAAACATTAAAAATTTCATGAAAAGCTCCCGTCGCGAAGGGGTTAAAGAAAGCGTAGTACATAAAAATATGTTTTCATGAGAGATTAATGTAGTAAATCAATAATTGTACCAGATGGATTTTGACGAATTTTGAGATTTTAAATTTTTTTGTTTTGTTAATACATATAGTAAAGTATCCCACATTGTTTGTACGTCTCCTAGAATACTGTAGACGAGAAACTTCTTCGTCACCAGTACTTTCTCAGAGAAACTCTGTATATAAAGAAAGGAGAAATTTTATCCGTTTAACTTAGATTTCTATTTTTACAAAAAAGGGCAGAAATTGCTCATCAAGCGTAGCAAATGAAATGCATATGTACTATAACGAAGATTAACACGAGTTGTCGCGCCCGAGACATTCACGGGTTGCAAGCTTCACGGCTTTCATTCAGAATTGTTTCATTCCCACCAGTTTTATGAAATACTGGAATTTTCATTCTGGTATCAATTTTTGTTTGTCATGTGACTAAGTGAGTCAGCTGTAGTCAACATTGAAGACATTCACTGTTGAAAAATTAATGTGCTCCTGCAAATTGTAAAAAGCTACTCAAGTCGAGATATTTCCAACGTGGACGAATTTGGCCTTTTTTACAAACTGACACCCAATAAAACAGTGGCCATGAAAGGAGAGACATGTCATGGTGACAAACTGAGTAAAGAACGTCTTATTATTCTCCTCTGTGCCAACTCTGATGTATCAAATAAATTAAAGCTGCTGGTCATAGGGAAATCATGCAACCCGCGATGCTAAATCTCTTGAATTTCCCCTGTTTGTACGAAAGCCAGCGTAGAGCATGAATGACGGGTAACATTTTTACAACATGGCTTCATAATTTTGTTCGGCGTATGAGAAAATAATTGCGCCATGTGTTATTGCTTGTGGACAACTGCCCAAAAGATAACGAAGACTTGAATAATGTCCAAGTAGAATTTCTACCTCCAAGTTTGACTAGTGTCACGCAGCCAATGGACCAAGGAATAATTAACAGCGCCAAAATAAATTACAAGATTCGCGTCGTACGGCGATACCTTCACCAAATGGAACACGGCAGCAAACTTTTTTGCTACGAGTGTCGTCCAATTACAGTCCTAGACGCTATGCACTTGCACATGCTTACAGCAGCATAGGAGAGTGTCAAACCAACACCAATCACAAATTGATTTCACAAAGCAGATTTTGGAAGTAGCGAGGGCATCATTTACACAGAGAAAAACGCGCACTCTAATATTGAAGATTTGCTGAAAACAAAAAACTGTAGAGGAAAATTTTGTCGATTTAGACACATTAATTAATATCGACAAAGATCTAGTTACCTCCGAACATAGAAGCCTCGATGTCATTTCCAATGTAACTAGGACTGAAAAACCGGATGAGGAGGAAGAAGATGATGAACCTGCGCTTCCGGCGCATCACCCTTCTCCAAAGTTACTGAGGCATTTAGTTTCCTAAGACAATATGCGTCGTCACTTAACGAAGGACTCTTAACAAAAGAACTTTACCACTATCTAAATAAGTCGTAAAACATCATAGTGATGGCGCGGCCGCACGTCAAATAGGAAAAATTAACAGCTACTTTTTAAAAAAGTAATTTTTATGACATTATTGACTTCAGTAATTTTTTTAATTGACTTTTTTTAAAATTATCTACACTATTTATTATAGCATCTATCTGTTCTGTATAGCTAACAAAGCTTTCAATTGTGTTAACCCTTTGGTTACGGGGTTGGGACATACGTCGTCCCAAAGACTATCAATATTTTTTATTCTCACCACTTTTTGTAAACTACTCTCATCCAATATACTTAGAACAGAATAAATTCAACAGAAATTTTCCACAAAGAAATTTATTTGTAAATTGTGGTACGAATCAATAAAAAAATAGTGGCTGTCCTAGCCCGTAATCAAAAGGTTAATATTAGTTTTAGTTAGCAGAATTTTTCTGTTCGTCTTATTCAATTTTACGTGTCATACATAATAAATCTAAATTTGAAAAACCATAGGATTTTTATTTGAGAAAATAACGATTATTTAAATTTTCAGCTTTCAAACATTCCTGTTTAATAAGCACATAATAATTAAAATCAATAAAATGTCATTTTGTGCCTTAAAAAGGCTAAACATTGACAAAAAATGTGTTTTTTCCACGTAGATTGTTATTAGATATCCACTCGACGAAAATTAGTAACCTTTGGTTAATACGCGAACCCGTTTAATACGCGAATTTTGATTGCGTCTGATTCGCGTATTAACGAGGTTCGACTGTATAATCACTATAAATTGAAGTTTTGGGATAAATACCACTATTTTAAGCTAAAATATTCATATTATTAAGTCTAAACATTTTTGACATTACATTGAAATAAAAAAATAGTGGTGTCAAAAAGCTGTGAATGATAGATCAAGAAAACTCTTCTAACCCGTACGAGGTATGGGTAAATCAATAAAGTAGTTACACGTACACATTTTCTCAAGAATTGGCCAACTTTTTAAACGTTTACTATATGAGGCTCATCTTACGAGGAAAATCTCCTAGGAAATATTCAGCAGGTCAGTGTTAATCTGATTAATAGTGTGACGTTCCAACAAAACGTAATTTGCGTAGTAAGAGTTGACACTGAAGTCTAGTTTACCAATTAAACGACCTTCATTGCGAGAGCAATTTATAAATGTTCTTTTTCATTTATTCGGAAAATTAAGTAAAGTTGATCGAGATTTCTCTTTTAATGATAGATATTAAAGTTTATTTATTTATTTAAATAACATACATACGACTTGTGTGCTCGACATGAAAGTCTACTTATAAGTCATTGTGAATATATAAGGACGAGATAGCACACCGAAATTTACAACACAAGGGAAACACAACCAGGAGCTCCACACAAAGTGTGTGTGCAATGGAACCAGCGCGAATCGAACCCACAACCTCCAAGTTAACCCTTTAACGATCATAGCATTTTCATTGCTAAGATGTCGAAATAAATGAATGACACCGGTAATTAAGAACAAATATATTTCTAAATAAGAAAACGTGATTTTTCACATAAAAAATAAAAGGGATATTTTTAGATAAAAATACCGGTGTCAGTGTTGCGTAACGGAATTAAAATTTTGTGGTTCCGTGGCGAAACCAATGAACGTTAAAGGGTTAACAGAGTTGCGCCTTAACATTATAAGCATTTTAAATTTTTCGACCCTCACCGTAGGGGGGGGGGGTCTCCCGTCACCGAAAAGTAACACTGCCTCATTATAAATTAGCAAACAAATTTTGGCCGCGCCACGAAAATTAGATCGCGAGTTATAAGCATATTAAATTTTTCGACCCTCACCTTAGAGGGTCTCCTGTCACCAAAAATTAACGCTGTCTCATAATAAATTACCAAAAAAAATTTGGCCGCGTTACGAAAATTAGATCGCGAGTTATAAGCATTTTAAATTTTTTTACGCTCATCGTGGGGGTCTCCTGTCACCAAAAATTAACAATGTCTCATAATAAATTACCAAACAAAATTTGGCCGCGCTACGAAAATTAGATCGTGAGTTATAAGCATTTTAAATTTTTCGACCCTCACCGTAGGGGGTCTCCTGTCACCAAAAATTAACAATGTCTCATAATAAATTACCAAACAAAATTTGGCCGCGGTACGAAAATTAGATCGCGAGTTATAAGCATTTTAAATTTTTCGACACTCATGTTTGGGGGGGGGGGTCTCCTGTCACCAAAAATTAACAGTCTCACAATAAATTACCAAACAAAATTTGGCCGCGCTACGAAAATTAGATCGTGTGTTGTAAGCATTTTAAATGTTTCGATCCTCACCGTGGGGGTCTCCTGTCACCAAAAATTAACAATGTCTCATAATAAATTACCAAACAAAAGTTGGCCGCGCTACGAAAATCAGATCGCGAATTATAACCATTTTAAATTTTTCGTCCCTCACGGTGTGGGGGTCTCCTGTCACCAAAAACTAACACTGTCTCATAATAAATTACCAAACAAAATTTGGCCGTGCTACGAAAAGTAGATTGCGAGTCATAAGCATTTTAAATTTTTCGACCCTCACCGTGGGGGTCTCCTGTCACCAAAAATTAACACTGTCTCATAATAAATTACCAAACAAAATTTGGCCGCGCTACAAAAATTCGATCGCGAGTTATAAGCATTTTAAATTTTCCGACCCTCATCGTAGGGGGGAGGGGTCTCCCGTCACCGAAAAGTAACACTACCTCATTATAAATTAGCAAACAAATTTTGGCCGCGCTAGGAAAATTAGATCGCGAGTTATAAGCATATTAAATTTTTCGACCCACACCTTAGGGGGTCTCCTGTTACCAAAAATTAACGCTGTCTCATAATAAATTACCAAAAAAAATTTGACCGCATTACGAAAATTACATCGCAGGGTTATAAGCATTTTAAATTTTTTTACCCTCACCGTGGGGGTCTCCTGTCACCAAAAATTAACAATGTCTCATAATAAATTACCAAACAAAATTTGGCCGCGCTACGAAAATTAGATCGTGAGTTACAAGCATTTTAAATTTTTCGACCCTCACCGTTGGGGGTCTCCTGTCTCCAAAAATTAACACTGTCTCATAATAAATTACCAAACAAAATTTGGCCTCGCTACGAAAATTAGATCGCGAGTTATAAGCATTTTAATTTTTTCGACCCTCACCGTGTGGGGGGTCTCCTGTCACCAAAAATTAACACTGTCTCATAATAAATTACCAAACAAAATTTGGCCGCGCTACGAAAATTAGATCGTGAGTTACAAGCATTTTAAATTTTTCGACCCTCACCGTTGGGGGTCTCCTGTCTCCAAAAATTAACACTGTCTCATAATAAATTACCAAACAAAATTTGGCCGCGCTACGAAAATTAGATCGTGAGTTATAAGCATTTTAAATTTTTCGACACTCATGTTTGGGGGGGGGGTCTCCTGTCACCAAAAATTAACAGTCTCACAATAAATTACCAAACAAAATTTGGCCGCGCTACGAAAATTAGATCGTGTGTTGTAAGCATTTTAAATGTTTCGATCCTCACCGTGGGGGTCTCCTGTCACCAAAAATTAACACTGTCTCATAATAAATTACCAAACAAAAGTTGGCCGCGCTACGAAAATCAGATCGCGAATTATAACCATTTTAAATTTTTCGTCCCTCACGGTGTGGGGGTCTCCTGTCACCAAAAATTAACACTGTCTCATAATAAATTACCAAACAAAATTTGGCCGCGCTACAAAAATTCGATCGCGAGTTTTAAGCATTTTAAATTTTCCGACCCTCATCGTAGGGGGGAGGGGTCTCCCGTCACCGAAAAGTAACACTACCTCATTATAAATTAGCAAACAAATTTTGGCCGCGCTAGGAAAATTAGATCGCGAGTTATAAGCATATTAAATTTTTCGACCCGCACCTTAGGGGGTGTCCTGTCACCAAAAATTAACGCTGTCTCATAATAAATTACCAAAAAAAATTTGACCGCATTACGAAAATTACATCGCAGGGTTATAAGCATTTAAAATTTTTTTACCCTCACCGTGGGGGTCTCCTGTCACCAAAAATTAACAATGTCTCATAATAAATTACCAAACAAAATTTGGCCGCGCTACGAAAATTAGATCGTGAGTTACAAGCATTTTAAATTTTTCGACCCTCACCGTTGGGGGTCTCCTGTCTCCAAAAATTAACACTGTCTCATAATAAATTACCAAACAAAATTTGGCCTCGCTACGAAAATTAGATCGCGAGTTATAAGCATTTTAATTTTTTCGACCCTCACCGTGTGGGGGGTCTCCTGTCACCAAAAATTAACACTGCCTCATAATAAATTACCAAAGAAAATTTGGCCGCGCTATGAAAATTAGATCATAAGAAACAAGTGTATAAGACTTGATATCCTAATATCTGAAAAATACCGCGTCAATGTCTGCCGAAGTCTACCAAAGGATACCGTGCCGAAGTTTGCCGAACTGGAACGACCGAAGTGTTAGGTATTTTTCGTTACAGAAGTGTTAGGTTTTCTCGTTACGGAATTTCTAGCTTCGGTCGCTGCGCTCAAAGCCCGTCATAAAAGCTATGCAATAGCTTAAAAATTCCGTTAGAGAGCGTTTTTTAACGAATTATGCATATAACATACATTTACGAGAATTTACAAATTTTATTACAATCAAACATGTTCTACATGACGGTCAACGTTTTCAGATACCATCTAGAATTGTCAGATGGCATGTTACACAGTGGACGGTAGTGCGTACCGGAAAATTCTAAAAACATATTGTGAAAACCACGACATGTCTTTAAGATCAGGTACAGTTAATAAATAAAATTTCTGAATTAACGTATCAAGATTGAACCCGTCAAATTTTGACGAAAGAAAACGTTTAAGAAGAAACTGTTTCATTAACTTAAATCTACAAAATTAGTTATACAAGGCTGCCAACTACTACGCCTATTTAAAGTCAAATAAACATATTTGAAACAGAAAATTTAATAAATAATTAACAATATGTATTGTAAAACATGTCATTGAATATATTTGGCATATATTTTACTAAAACATTTTTGTGGTTTCAAACACGTTTATATGATTTAAATAGGCGTAGAAGTTGGCAGCTCTGGTTATAGTAAAAAATGCATTTTATTTTGGTACGTTTAACTCTTAAACAAACGCTATTTATCGTCAAATTAACAAAATACTATTTCTATAAAACGCAGTTGTAGAAATTGTTAAAATTAAACTTTAATCGTACAGTAGAACCCCGAAAATCCGGACCCCGTAAATTCGGATCTCCGGATAATCCGGATTGGTTTGGTCAAGCGATTGAGAAACGATTTGGTTAATTGTCATAGCATAAACTTGTTTCATCGTCGTATTCTGAATTAAAAAAAAACCTTTTTTCTGAAATCTTTTCGGAAGAATACCTTAAGCTTTCTTATTTAAATTCTTATTTAAACTACACCCAACGAACTACTTATGCTCAAGCGGATGCGTAACCGCACGGCTCGCAAAACGTATAGAAAACTGTCACAGCAAAAAATAACAAACTTTTTTATTACAAAGTAAACATTTTTACTGTCTGTAAATAATCAATAAGTTAAACATAAAGGTGATTTTCTGTACGTAAGTATTATTTTATTTAATTTTTTTCTTATTCTCCGGATAATCCGGATTTTCGATAATCCGGATTGGGTCTGGTCCCAATTAATCCGAATTATCGGGGTTTTACTGTATATGTAAGCAGTAAAAAATAATAAAGATACATTATTAAGATAAAGTTATCAATTAAGGTTCTTATGCTAGTATTCGAAAATGATAAAAAGCAAAATTTATTCAACTTTGACTCAATCATAGAATTTTTTTTTCCAGTGAAATCTAAACCTGATATCATTTTTACCATATGAAAATTTACAAATGTACATTTCACATCTGTATTCACGTTTCAAAAAAATTGGTATTTATGCCAATTTTTTTTAAACTCAATGGGCTATTAGCTGAAATAGATATTAAACTGTTGATATTCTTTTACGTGTAAATCAAATTTTGTAAATGAAGTCAAGATACACCAGGATTTATGACAGAAAATATTTAAATTTTTATTTTTTTGTTTTAATGAGAAAGTGGCAACATAAAGATACAGCACTCAATTTTTCCCTTTTTTTCCTTTGCTATAAATAGAAATGGAGTATTCCTGTTGCCACGATTACAAAAAAGGTATTAAAAGCTTCAAAAAAATTAATATCCCAAAAACAAACTAAGATACTGCTTTCAAACAAATTTCATTTAAAAGTACATTTTTTTTCCTACACGATGGTGTAAAAATTGAAAATGTGCGATATTAAAAAGTTTAAAAACTTTTAGTAGCAAAAATTGCAATACCGAAATTCATTTAAAATTCGAAAGTGTTGCCATGCGCAAAATGGCGTATGCGTTACACGCAGATACGTTTGGTCTTTATAATATAGATTGCCTATAGAATATCCTATCCTACGATTCTAGAATGTATGTGAAAATGATGATCTTCATGTGCAACATGTTTGATTGTAATAAAATTCTTAAACTATCATAAATGTATGCTAAATGTATAATTCGTTAAAAATTGCTCTCTGGCGGCAAAATTTTGGAACTATTTTCCCCAAACAAATTCTCAATTTATTAAAAAACGCCCTCTAGTGTCAAAGTTATGCAGTAATTTTTCATTGTTTAACAAATTTTCACACTTTTTTCATATCTTTCACAAAATTTCACTATTTTATACATAATAGTTTCGCCCGCAGACAAAGGAAAGTATGAGTAGTTTAAATATTGACACTATATATAATTTTAGATCCATGATGCAGTGTAGATTTAGAGTCAATTTGTTTCCAAGTAGTTTTTATAGTGTATGAATCAAAACCAAATATCAGTTTTTCGTAGGCTATCTTTTCTCAAGTAAACATTTCGACGTCCAACAAACATATTTTACAGACAATGAGGGTAAAGGAACAGCATCAGATTTAACATTAATATTAATTTGTTACTCTTGCCCGCTGAGATTCAGTTTCTCACTAGGAGTTTTAAATTTAACGCACTTCATGAAAATGTGCTTCCGCTTCGAATTCGCATAACTTCATAAATATTCAAAGTATTTACTTAATTTTTTGTGGTATATTTGGGATAGGGTTTAGGTCTAATAATATCATAAAATAAAGACTCGCAACAGACTAAAAAAAATATAGCAAGAACATTTAAGTAATGAAATTTTCATGTATTTTTCAAAACAATCCGTAAGATTAAGAAAAATCTATTTGAAGTATCATCTGGAAATTTCTCACATATGTTTATATTAACATTCCCTATAAAATGAATTAATTTTGTAAAGATAATTTAAAATTTAATTAATTTTTTAATGATTAATTAATTGTAATTTTAACGATTTTTCAAATTTTCAAATTCATATGCCATTTTAAATTAGTTAATTTCAAGCAATGTTTATATCCTTAATTCATTCTATAAAATAGAGTTTAGAGATCATTTTAGTCTATGAATGAAGTTTATAGGTCTACTCAAAGTTTAGTTATCTTACGGATAGTGATAGCCTTTTTGAAAAAATACATGAAAATTTCATTACTTAAATGTTCTTGCTATATTTTTTTAGTCTGTTGTGAGTCTTTATTTTATGATATTATTAGACCTAAACCCTATCCTAAATATACCACAAAAAATTAAGTAAATACTTTGAATATTTATGAAGTTATGCGAATTCGAAGCGGAAGCACATTTTCATGAAGTGCGTTAAATTTAAAACTCCTGACACCCCTTAAACATTTAATTGAGAATTCTCTTAAAAACCAATATTGTACTACTTTGAGAAAACGGATTATTTAAAAACACTTAAAAACGGACACTTAAAGGAAAAAAAATTCGAAAAATAGTGGTATTAAAAGAAGTTGTGATTTAATGAATCCTTCTTTAAATCTGGAAAATGCACTATTTTATGAAGTGGCTAAAGATACATAACAATGTGGATAATTCGAAAATGTACATAGTATATTTTCTTACATTGTTATGTTCTATTTTCTCAGATTAATATTTGTCAATGATTGAATAATACTATATCAGCTTTTCTGTATGGAATGTTATTTATCCTAGAGTTTCGGAGTCATTTTGATCGAAATTTGCTAATAAAATGAATAATAACTTATTTTAATCCATTTTTGCTGATAATCAATTAAAAGTACACAACAGAGGAAGGCATAATCCGAAGATAATGCACTGTTTTTTAGATTTTTGCTTTGCAAGCGTTTGGATACCATATATACATTAATAATAGGTCACAGTAAAAATATTGTACTTTTATTCAGAACGCCACATATATAGTTGAACTATTCATTTTAATAGAAATATTAAATTTTTCTTTTTGCAGCTTTTTATAGTTTTTATTTGAATGTTTTAAGAATATTGTAAAATAATAAATTTTTGAGATTGTTTAAGGAAAATGATTGATTTTTTTTTTCATTCCTTTAAAAAGGCACTTTATTATGAACAGTAAAATTACATTCTTAAATATTGAAAAGTTAATTAAATAAAACATTTGACATTTAAAAGAATGGAAATGCAAGAAAATTAAAATTATTCCGAAAATTTCAGTGAAGCGAATATTTATTTCGACAGAAGATAAAAATCGTAATTTGAAGATAGATGTAAAACTATTTTTTTCCTTTAAGACTCATTTAAAAGAATCCATTTTAAATTCAGCTTATCTAATCATTAATTTTAATGAGCTCTAATGAATGTACCTAACTTGTAAATATTTTTATATTTATTGTGTTTACCCTATCTTTTGCAATATTGAATTTCTAAAAGTCGAATGTTTCGATGAAAATACGTAAATTATATACAGTGCGTGTCAAAAATTTAAGAACAATAGCAATTTTCAAATAAAACTTTAAATATTCACTTTATTTCAATATCTGTCTTGTATATGTTAATAATATCTATTTTAATACTTTATTCATTGAAATTAACTTTTAAATTTTATTTCAAACCATGGAGTTTAAGAATAGAACAAAAATAACCGTGTCAAAAGTTTAAGCACAAAATCGTTTTTATGCAAATTTTACAATCTGACTTAAGCGGTTGCGCACGCAAACGATACAAACGATAGCTGGGTGTATAAGAAGCAGTTAATTGTTGTTTATGAGTTAGTACAAAATCCCTCAGTCGAATGAATTTTCAGATGAGGAGGTGATAAAAATATGGAGTATGAGAGCAAAATCTGAGTCTGTTTCTGAAATTGAAGTACATTAAAAAGATCGAAACGAGGTATTTATCAAATTTTGGCTCGTGGTAATAATTTCAAACGAAAATTTCGTCAAGGGAGGCTGCGAGTGACTAGTTTGCGCGAAGATAGCCGTATCAGAAATTTGGTTTCAACTGGTAATTACTCTCTTTCGCAAATAAAACATGCAGTTGGAGGACAAATATCAGAAAAACACTGTTCATAGAAGAGTTTTGGAATTGAAATACATCGTGGTAATAATTTCAAACGAAAATTTCGTCACTCGCGGCCTGACGAGGAGTGTATTTTGCTGACATCATAATGGTGGTTCTGTAATGGTATGGGGGGCTATTTCTTTCAATGGTCAGACATCTCTAGCATTCATCAGTGGTCGTGAAAATTCTGAAAACTATCAAGAGACACTTGCCAATCATTTGCTTCCTGTTTCCGAGGTTTTGGGGGGACAAAAATGGTTATTTCAACATGACAATGCTTCTATCCATACCTCAAACTCAACTTCATCGTGACTTAATTCGAAAAAAAGTGTCTGTTTTGATATGGCTAGCAATTAATCCTTATTTAAACCCTATAGAATATATGTGGGATATTCTCACTCATTCGGTTTGTCCAAATGGAAAGCAGTATTCTTCAGTTAAAGATTTGAAAGATATCATTGAGAACGCTTGGTTTAAAATTGAACCAGAAACAATACAAAATCTCATTTTATCGATGGAAGACATATTTAAAGTAACTCAGTAGAAAGGAGCAATAATTAAGTTTGAATTTTTTTTAAATTCTTGTTCTGCTAAAAACTAAAACAACACTGTGCCTAAACATTTGACGCAAACATTTTTCTTGTTTTGATAAATTTTATTATTTACGATAAATTTACAGCATAAATCTGTTAAGTATCTTTTTTAATTTACAGTTTGTAAGTTATGTGAAAAGGAAACTAACTTTCACTCAATAATAAAATTTTATTTTGAAATGTTCTGTCGTGCTTAAACTTTTAACACGCACTATATATCATTCATAAATAACAATGAAAACTTTGAAATTCCTATAACTAAATATGTTTAAATAATAAGTTATTTAATGCTCAAAATTAGGATTAAGTAGTATCAGCAACAGAAGATTATGATCTAAAGTTTTCAACTAATAACAGAATATTAATCTTGTCATTCTGAAAATTATTTATGAAGTTGCACTGAAATATTTCATGTTTGGATTCGGTCGTATATTTCGGAAACCGTGGTTTTTGAAACTACATATGTTTCGATTAAAATCATTTATAATACACTATGATTATTTTTATTCGTATAACACTGCTCATTTTATGCCCTTCATTTTGCTCAAGATTTGTGCTTTAAATTTATACTCCAGTAATTTTATAAAGTAACTGTAACTTTAGCTGTTTGTATTCAAAATATATTGAAACTCAAAATTCAAAATTCAAATAGATAATCTACCTTTTCAATTTATGAAGCTATCAAATGTGAAGTTATTTTCTTTTGATTTTTATGCATGGCTGCCAATTTTCACGCATTTTTGCTACCACTCAAATTGTACAGATATAACAATCGGAGACAACTGTTAGATAGTCCGCGATAAAATTAGTTGAAGATTATTTTAAAAAAGTAGTGGTGACAATTGTAAAATCCATCCACACTTTGGGTCTATCCGGTCTAGCGCCTGTCCTTCCGTGTTAACCATTTCTTCGAATTAAAGGAAGCACAGTACACTTCTGCTGTGTAATTGTGTAAATGCTAGATTCATACGGGTCTTGGAAATTTTTGAGTACAATATTTTCTTATAAAAAATTTCTGATTTAATAAGGCGAAATTTCACATGTCTAAACTTATTTTTCTATAAAATGATTGATATTCGTACTTTGAAAATCACGGTATCCGTACGAACCGTGCTTGTGTAGGATCTACAGAATTTGTGCACATCAATTGTTATGCGATAAACTTGTTAAATTTAAAAAGAAGCAAACAACTGAAAACGCACTTGTAACATGTAATGATCGTTCATATGTAGCATTATAGCTGAATTATTTTGTGTGTCCCTATCAATAAACGACAAGTACTCTGCACACCCTATTTTGCTGTAATGTTTTTTTCCTGTAGCATTGTAAATACGCACCAATAGTTTCTTAGTCAGTGATTTAAACAAGTTTGAATGTGTTTGAATTAATGTAACATCTTAAAAACACTTTGAAAACGAATTTTCTCGACGTACCATAATGTAAAGGAATTCTTTTCGGTGTCCTTGTAAACGAATTCATTTGTAATACGTCACGTTAAATTACAATAACATAACATAGTTATGTGGAAATATGAGTTATGAAATTTACAGTATGGGTTGACAAATAGGAAAATTGAAGTTATTAATAACATATTAACATTTTTATTAAAGTGTTAAAAACGCTATTCTCAGATATTCATTCGACAAACTAGAGGTTTATTGGTGGGGATCAAGTTAAACCTTAATTACATTGAAACAGGTCCTAAGCTATGTTCACCGGTTAAAATTCGTGAAAATATGTATTCAAGTTCTGATGACACACAATAACGTAAACGAGAAAAAAAAAGAAGCAAAAAACTATATTTCCTATAATTTAGAACATTTAAAGTAATTATTACACGTGTTGTTCGAAGTGTCATCATTGCACAAATTGAAACGGCGTAGGATGCCGTCGAAGATACTGGTTGTGGATTTGATATCAGTTGCTGTGACTTTAAATTGCTCTTTTTCGTCACTTTACATTTCACTTAAGCTAACAAAGTTAGTTTTTGTGAACGATAAGAAACTTCTTTTAGGTCTTGAATGTTGTAAAAGTTATGTTTAGAAAATGCTTAGGAATGCCCTTATGCTTCTAACATTAATTTATATTATGTTATGAGAAAAATTTGCCGAGTTTTAAAACTCTGAATGTTTTAAATTTTCATGCTTTTTCGGCACAAAGAAAACGTTTCAAATGCCGCAAATAAATATAAACTCGGCCAATCCTTTTCATGAAAGATTACTTCACTTTTGTTTTCTATTTTACTTCTTAGCGTATTGACAATATTTTTCTAAGTATATCAAATAGGAAGCGAGGCCCATGAAAAAATTTAATTTTGAAAAAATAACTCAAAATCCAATTTGAAATTCAAAAAATTATTGATAAACCCAAATTAAAAATCTTTTCTTTTTTTTTTTTTTTTACTTTTACACCATAATAATATTGATGATCCATATCGATTTTCAAGTAATGCATTAGCCAACTCATAATATCTAAAACAAAATATCTGCTGTCATTGACTACAGTTTTTAATTCAGTTTTTCAGGCTTCAGAAAAGCAAATCTCAAAGTAGCTCCCGTCACAAATGAAATTCTCACAGGAAACAGGTGAAAGAAAGAACAAATGAAGTCAAAGAACCGGAAAAATCATTCACTATGTACTTAAGATGAATTACAAAAAAAATTTGTCTGCAACCTAATATTTAGAACAGATTTTTTTTCATTGCAATTATTTTCGATAAAATGTTAATTATACATACCGTGCTATCTTTTTATGTTTATACAATATTTATTATCAAATGTTTTATAAGGTTTGGGAATTAAAAAATTAAAGCATAGTGTTTTGCAAAATTTATATACAGTATAACCCCGCTAATTGGGACGCCGTTAATCTGGATCGATCTGGCCAGTTTTGATTTCCAAGTTTGAGAATTTTCCAACATTGAGAAATTTCCAACATTAATTTATTTCAATAACAATTTTAATTTTTCTTAAGAAAGGTGTTATAGTAAAAATAAAATACATTGACATGTTTCGGAACCGTCAAATAAGTTCCATAGTCATAATATAAATCTTTATATTATGATTAGGGCCGTAGTCATGAGATTACTATGGGAGGCTCAGCCCCCCCCCCCTAAAACATTTTGAGCCTTCCCTGGAAAATAATCCAAGATCATTAAAAGAATTTATGTTCCGAAAACCCAAATGAAATTCTGTTCAAAAATCAAATTTAGTTTTGTGGCCCTTTCGCAGTTTTGCAGAAATACTAAATTTTAACTAAAATAAGTGTTTCAACACTTGCTCATCCTATTTGACATATGAAGCTAACATGATGTTTAATATTGCACTCGCTATACACTCAAATTTTTTCTCATCATATTATTTTCTTAGTAAAAAATGAAGTTGCTACAACAGTTTAATAAGAGGCTATTTCCAAGAGTACTTGTAGTGTAAGTCACAGGCTACGATTTTTGGCTACCAGTATTATAGAACAAAAAAAATGTGATTAATTTTATTGGCACATTCTCATTAATTGAATAAGGCCAAGCAGACTTTTCGAAAATAGCGGTGGCTAACAAGCATAGCAATTAATAAGTTATGTGACTTACGCTACAGAACCCATGGAATTAGCAATGAAAGATAATATCTACAGAGTAAATATGCACTAATTTATCTTTCTGCATTATACAGAGAAAGTGAAAATATGAGCCCTCACCCCTAGTATTCACTTCTATCTATGGCCCTGTTTTCTTATTAAGATCATTTATTAAAATAATGATTTAGATTTTATCATGAGTATTTAAATGAATTCTATTCCAACTTGATACCTGAGAGAACATTCTCGTCATGTGCTTAAAAGCTTCGATTTAAATGAAATATTGCTGAATACAATGAATTTTGTTTTCTTTCTACTTTAAATTGGTCACTTGATTTCATTATGTTTTATGATTATTTTTAAATTATGAAAATACAGAAAGGAAGATGCGTGATACACATCGCAATTTATTAAATAGAATATTCGGAGAAATTAATCAGTGTTGAACTAATACGGAACAATGTTTAGAGTTAATTGAAAGGTTAAATGTTTAATGTAATACTATTAAAGGACTATTCTAGGAAATAATATTTTAAAAATAATGTGAAAGTCTTGAAATGTTAAATTGTGATGAGTATGATCAGAAACTGATCTCATATGGGTTTATGCTCTAATGAAAATCTTGCTCAGATGATTCGATATGGGTAAGTTATGTTACTATCATTAAAAAAATTACTGCCCAAGTTATAGATAAGTTGACTGTCTGGGGAACCAATTCAGTCACTGGAATTTTAAAATAAACTTAAAATAACAATACACTGAAACCTCCAAATAAAGGACACTCCGAATAAGGGACATATCTATTTAAGGGACAAAAGTTTCGGGTCCCATAGCTATTTCTTATTTGGAAGTTTCACTGTAATAAAAACTCCGAATAAGGAAAAAAAAATCCTGTCCCATAGATGTCCCTTATAAGGAGGTTTCACTGTAGTTAAAAAGCCAGTTTTAGTAGCAATAGAAAACAATTACTAACTTGAAAAGTTTATTTTCAGGAAAAGTACAAATATCATTGCTGGCATGCATTTCACAGAAAATAATTATGATGCTTTTGAAAGAAAATTTGGTAGATAATAAGAAAGTTTTTAATACACTGGGACATGTTAATAAAGGTAATTTCACAAACAAAATCTAAAAAATTATTCTGCTACATGTGACTTAAGAAAATTATATCATAATTTACTAGCTCTAATTCAAATTACAACCTATACCAAGTTCATACGAAAGACACCTAAAATGCATGCGCAACTAAAAGTGTCCATTGTGGTTATTATGAAGGAAAAACCTTACAAACAAAATGCTCAAACACAAGTCGCTTTTCTTGCGAAAATTTTCCTTTTTTGAAAAATAGTCTTCTCAAGAACTAATGATTTTCATCGAAATTCATATTCAGTCAAATGTTGACATTAAAAAGTGTTACTTTTCAGGTTTCGATGTAAATCTTCAAGAAAGTGGCACTGCAGTGCTGCATTTTGCATCATTTACATTATTTTAGCGATAATCATACCTCAAGAACTAATGCACGGAAATTCATATCAATAGAATTATCATGATGAACATAAATTGCCATTTAATTTTGGCACTGTCATAAGAATTTTGAAATATTAACATACATGGGATAGAAGAAAGTTTTGGGATTGCCACTTCCGACTAATTTTTATTTGTTTTGTGGTAAATTTAAGATAAACGTGTACATGAGAACGTGAGTTTTAAAACTCGCATCATCTTAAATTTCAAAAAATCCAATTATCTCTATCAATCTTTTCTATTGTTGAAATTGCATACAAAACACACTACAATCTGGATAAAACTAGCTTTTTCGCGTATTTCTGGCATTGTAAAATCTTCATTTACAATGTAAACCATTGGACGCAGTCAGAGTTTCCCAAAATTTGATTTTCTGAAAAAGGCGACAGTTGAAAGCCAAGTTCCATTTTCATAAAATGTAAAATAGTTGCATTTTAACCCTTTCCACTCGAAAGATGATTTGCACTCACCAGTATACTGTAAAAAAAGGAAAAAGAAAGAAATCTTTTAAATCTACGGCAAAAACTTCTAGCAGCAATATTGCCAGTAGTTTTTGCCTTAAAAATTGCAATAAAATTAGATGTAAATCTAATTTATTAACCTAATTTCACTGAAGTTTTTTTGGCAAAAAATGCAGCACCATTGTTGCGAGCACTTTTTGCTTTAAATTTAATGTATTCTTTTACAGTGTAGTACTGTCAGGCGTCCCTCGTAAATCAGGACTCCAAATGCATCGGAAATTACTGATATCTTACAGTTTACTTCGACATATTTTATCATAGATTATTCGTCCATTAGATAAGGTGACGAAAATTAATTTAAAATACTGATGTGCAAAGCATTTGGAGCACCCATGTTCGCGGTATAGTAGTGGTCAGTGAGATTCACCTCTATAGTGCAAAGTCTTAAAAGCCGTAGTCATAGCACAATTTTTAAAAGTATTTGTAATAAAAAACATATTTTTTTCTTGCCAACAGATTTACATAGAATTGGGTAATTTTACACAATGTTAAAATTTATAATGGAATCGCTTTGCGGACTCCATTCGTTTTAAATTAATGGCACTTCAAGAATTAAAATACTTAAGAAAATAAAAGACTTTTAAATTTGCAATTTGATTACTAAATTTTTCTGGTAGGAAATATCTCTTTAAATTTTAAATATATTATAAGTCAATAAATAAAAAAAATGTGTTAATTAAAACTAAATATTGACTAAGAAAAAGAGATGCTGAATATGACATTTAATAAAGTTTTATACTGTAATCTCCCGCTTAATCGGGACCGACGGACGGTCAGCCAATTAAGAGATAAACTTGTTAACATGTAGAAGAAAAAATATAAAAATGTCCCTGCGTAATTTTATTAATTGTTTGAAATCGTATCACATATTTTTTATAAGAAATAGAATTTGTTCTACGTTATGCGAATTGAAATAAATCAAACATAAAGAAATCAGTGACCTGCTTCTGTTTAATGGGAAATACCCGTCATCTTGCAGGCTCCCCATCTCTTACGTATAACGAAGGAATCTGTTGCTCAACATAGCATACTTCTCTACTGCTTTTGCCAATTACGTATGATGAGTTTTATGAACTTTAACTCATGGAATTATTAAAAAAATATCATTAATGGGCGACTATGTAGCTAATTCTTTGCATGACCATGTACATTATTTTATCTACATTCTACAAACATTTATTAGTAAACTGAAAGCAGTTCAACGTAAAAATGTACAACTTATTTCACCTTTAAGTTGATTAAATTCACATTCTGTAACCTTTATGAGCTCTTTTATGTAACCCTGTATATCAACTATAATATTTATACATTTATATTTTATTTTATAGTAAAACTTAAAAACGCATATCATTATTAAAAATGTTTTTCATCCATCCATCAGCTATCATCGATAACATACAGTACTTCGGATAAGAATATAAGATTTAAAACATTTTGTGTGTCCCTATAAATGCTATGCACTTCATATTATGCTTTAACTATTAAGTCTTAGCGGCGTGTATCAATTTTATGATACTTGAAATCGTTCACATAATTAAAATATGGTTCAACCCCCCCCCCCCTTTATTATTGTGTAATGGAATTCTTTTCATTGACCCGGTAAATGAATAATAATTATTATTTTTACTGCATATTTTACAGAATGCATATTTTAGTGAACTTTGAGAATCCATGTAAATTGAATATGTTTGACAGGGTGCAGCACCTTTAAAAATCATTCCAAACGATTCTTTCCCGTAGACCGTAATGTATCGGAAAACTTTTGACTATCCCTGTAAATAAACTAATCATAGTAGTCTCTTCATTGTCAACAGGGTTCATGCTAGGATAAACATCAATAACATGTAAAAATGTCATAACAATCTGAGTAATATTTACGGGAGTTAGAGTGCGGACAGACGGAAAGAATGCCAGACAAACCGCATGCATAAACACTTTTCAACTTTGTTAGAAAATGTTAAAAAGTACTTGTGATATATAAAACATTTTCATGGTAAAACATAATATTTAAAACAATTCCAGATGATATGCAATCTACGAAAGATATTATAAATAATGTATGATTTCCCTTTCAAAGTAAATGAAATCAGAATCAAAGTCAATTTATCATTGCTCTCAAAGCATACAAATTAGATGATAGTTTGCGTTCGTACAATATACACATACTACAATATTGTAGCTACTCAGAAAACGTAAGGTTCTGCGTTTTCGTTGTACTTGAAACTACACAGTAAAGCACTTTAGTACTAATTCCTCCCAAGTCTGTAATCAAGGGTAAGTTAATTTAGTGTACAATTAATGAGATAAAAGCCTTTGAATTTGCGCACACATAATTCCTGAAATTTTAGCCATGAGTATTTCATTGCTAGCTGAACAGCTTTACTTGACTATAAATAGAGTTGTTTTATTCATATAATAATTTAGTTAAAAGTCATTATGGTATAAAATCTACATTAATAAAGTATTATATTTTATTGAACCTATTTTCATCATAGTATTTCTTGTTATTATAATAAAATTGA
Organism: Maratus speculifer; assembly: GCA_964019185.1. Classification (NCBI taxonomy): domain Eukaryota; kingdom Metazoa; phylum Arthropoda; class Arachnida; order Araneae; family Salticidae; genus Maratus; species Maratus speculifer. Next base: position 405,688,014 of record OZ025295.1, read on the forward strand.
AATCGCGGGTAAAAAAAATCACCTGATTTTTTAATGCATTGAAAACATTTATATACTTTATAATCTGAATTAATTTAAAATTTAAAAAACATAATGGAACTGTATGACAATGCCATGTTTTATGTCGGTTTTTTAATGCCTATCGTTACAATAGAATCCATGCTGTTTATTATTAGTAAAATTGATACATCATATTGTATTGCACAAAGGTATTTTAAAACTACCAATTTGATTTCTTTTATTGCATTGATGGTTTAAATGAGTTGATGAAATGGTCGATGCAACGGCGTTATTATAAATTAAAACATTGAATTTTTTTATCTATACAAAATAACATATAATAATTTATTTGTTATATATAATAAATCATATGTTATGTATAATTTATACGAAATAACATATAAATTGCATCCTGTACCAGAGGAATTCCAGTTTATGTTTTTATTATCTACTGTATAGATTGCAAATCCGAAAAAAAAACATTTCTAATAGGTCTCCCTTCTGAATTTATAGTGTAGCTTTTCGAAGAAATAAGTTACAGTTCTAAACAATTTGCAATTATTTGCACCCCGAACCTTAATCCAGGTTAGTTAAAAACTCATGAAATGACATGAAAAGGACTCTCCTTCACAAAGTCACTTGTTCTCCAGAATGGAATGAGTAAAATAAACAGTTACAGTAGAACCTAGATCCATCGTTTTTGAAGAAGTGGACCCTAGGAATACGTGTTCGCAACAAAACACGAAAAAGAGCGTGTTTATGCATTACTAATGCATGCAGTATATAGAGTATAATAACAAAAGTGAATTTGTTACTTCTCAAAGTGTAAAATAGATAAAACAGATGTTGTAGAAAATTGACATTTTCTTAAATATTTAGTAATTTTACGTTGAATTTTTAGTTCTTATTTTAACCTATTTCGTCCGTGGCAAATATTACGAGACTCTAAAAAAACTATTTAAAATTACCATTAAACATCTCCAAACATATGTCAGCCTATGTATCAATGTTTACATAGCTGCCAACTTGTACGCATTTTTCCCACCACAAAAATTTTATAGTAAATATTGTCTTATTTAACCGTCGAAATCTTATAATTAAGAAAAATGGAAAATCTCTGTACAATTTCAGTGGTAGTAAAAATGCGTACAAGTTGGCAGCTATGTGTTAGTCATATGCATACATTAAATAAAAACGTCTAGAAATAATTTTAAAAATTCAAGAGACATTTAAATGCATCTAAATTGTGTTTTTTGGTGTCTCCTACAAGCCATAACAGGACTAAAGAGTTTAAATTTCAGAAAAAAACTTTGAAGGTGTACAATATTTTATTGGTATTTTTCTGCAATTTCATGAGTATATACAAAAATTAATACGATTTCTAATGCCATTATTTTTTTTCAAAATTTGGAGGCAATAATGAATTTGAATTTTTAAACCGTAATTTAATGCGACCATTTAGGGGTTAATTAACATTTTTTCATTTCTGTTTAAAGTAGTATGATTGAAAGAAAGAACTATCAAAAGCAATCTACAATTAAAATTAATTATTTTCTTAGTAGATTTCTGGTACAGTACACAAGAATGTCATGGCAGTGAGTAGATTAAGTTCGGAGTAATAAGTGGATATTTTCGCTTTTTTTGGAGATAATGGACGAAGGACATTCATTAGTTGTCCACTTATCGATTGTTTTTAAAAAGGTCATGCAAATCAACTTATGGTTGCTTATTTTATTTTATATTTTTTTAGAGCTATGTTCACTTAATTTTATCATCTACTCACTTATTATTATCCTTCGTAATCTTAATTCAACCTCCTTAAAAATTATCTTTTGGTTATAATTTGAAATCTGCTTATGTTCATATTCTGTTATCAATAACCTACTTTAAATATATCGTTAAGAAATTGTGATACTTAGTATAATTCTGTCAAGTAAATATTCATTGTTAACTAGATATTCGCTGGATGTGTCAATAGCAAAAAATGTTACATTTCATACACCATAAAATTAAAAAAATCAGCTACAAACGTTAATACTTTAATATTATTAGCTCAATAGTATGCTCACTTTAGCTGACGTCTTATGTTGCTGTTTCCGCCAATAGATTGGAGTAAAAAATAAAAATAGATCTTGATCGTGATACTTAATAAAATCAATATTTTTCGTTTTTCTTCCGCATGTCAGCGTTTTGCTAATAGTCGATTCCCGTTGCTCCACGAACCGCTGATGTACAACAGAGCCATGAAATATCGTAAAAGGTACACGAAAATTGTTATAACAGCATTCCTTAAGCCGGAATATTTCTAAATTTATAGAGAATTTACTTTCAATAGCTAAATTCATAAAAATAAAATTTTATTAAATTCTATTTGTAATTCCATACATTTTTCCAAGCCCTGAAACAAAAACCACCATCACAGCGTCCCCTTAATGAGGAATATTTCCATATTTAAGGAGTATTTGAATGTCATATCCATACACATACAATAAATTTGGTTCAATATGACATTACATTATGTAACGTAATGCATCAACAAAATTTGTTGCATTTTTCGATTTGGATTTTTTTAAAAATGGATAAAATATTATTCCACTGGCGAATTTAGCAATCAGTATGTTGAGTCAAAAATAATTCTTCCTTTAATATTTCTTACTCGAAGTTCATCGATTTATAATAGTCTTAATGCATTAGTTACCCGACTGACTTTGTGTAGCCGTTGCAAATTAAGTCATATTCACTTATTTTAACTTTATCCGTTTTGTCCTATAATCAGATTTTTTAACCTATATTCACCTCTTAATAACCACTGGTGGAAAAACCTGGGCGCTAACGGGCAATTTCTGACGTCTATATTTCTTTAGTTTTCTTCGCTTAAATTTTATTTCTTACAAAAAAAAAATTAGAAAAAAAATAACGAATAAAATTTAGTGGTGAGAAACTGCCCGCTAGCAGCAAGAGTTTTACACTTCTGCTACTAAACTTATCATCATTTAAGAATTTAGTATCATAAAAAAAATTAATAAAAAATAAATAAAAATAAATCTTGTGTAGATACCTAGTAATTCCTTAACCTGTATCTGTCGAGTGTAGCTGTAACTGCAAAAATGTTTCAAATATATGATATATAAAATTCAATTTCAAATATTCAATTTATTCACTCATTTATTCTTTTTAAAATTTTTGAAAATTTAATTACATCACAATAACTATTTTTAGGAAAAGTTGCGAAATTGAAATTTTAAAACTTTCCATATTTTAAAAGTTTGATTTAGAAACTTGTTTTAATAACACGAAATATATTTTAATACCTTCAATGCATTTTAAAAATTATATTAAGATGGAATTTTTATAGTGAATCAAGTAAAACACTGTAAATTCTACCATATGAAAACAAAAAGGAATTATGATATTTTGCGTTCTGTTAAGCACGTATTTTAACTTTCTGCTTCCTACGCAGTAAACTTGATAAAAATTGATTTTGTGCATCTTGCTAAAGTAAAATATAAATATTCTGTCTGTTTTTAAGTTCCTTTTAAGAAGATTATATGAAATAATTTTAATATGTTATATTTCTTTAGAGAAAAAGATTTTGATAATAAATTTTAAAAATGTCAGGTATGTTTTAAAAGTGACCTAAGTCAAATTCCTCCAATCTCATATTCTTAACACTGATTAGAAATTGCAGAAGACTATATTCTAGTTGAAATCCCAAAGAGATGTGATAATGTTTGAAACTAAAAATGAAGAGGCAAATTATAAAAAACTTCTTGTTATGAGGTTATCTGATTATTTCAAATAAAAATTTAAAAAAATTGCAACACAATCGTTAATTTATATCTTCATATAAAACTATGTTCGATAGAACAGTTCAATTTAATAGTCATAAAAGTTCCACGGCAATAAAAATCTTCAAAAAAAAAAAAAAAAAAAAAAAAAAAAAAAATCAAAAAACGCAATTTACGTAAATTAAAGGCAATGAAGTGTCATAAATTATGACAGTATAAGTATCAATTGATTGGATGGAGATGAAAATAGTGAAATGTAATCTAAAGCTATTTGTAATTCTAATTTTAAACTAATCTTAACAGAAAAAAGCTGTTTTATGTATATAAGAGAAAAATGTAATCACAGTCGGTGTGAAAAAAGTTTTCCAGTTGCTATTTCAGTGAATACTGACAGCAAAGATAGTGAAACTTTTATATCGTACAGTCGTCCCCGTTTAAACGAATATTAATGGTTCCAAAAATAATATTCGATTAAGCGGAGTATTTGATAAAAAGGGAAAACACAGAAATGTAATATTTAATGCGTAATAAAAAAGTAAAGCAACCATCTACAGCATGATTAATTAACAGCATAATAAAATCATTAATATAATAAGTAAATTAGTAAAATAAATACAAATACTAATATAAAATAAGTACACACTAATTTAATTTTAGTACATACAGCTATTGTTTTGCATTACACTTCATGTAGCTCATTGGAATTTGGTTAAAACTTTGCTATTTGTAATTCGCGTTATTTACACAGGTTTAAAAACATCTTTTAAGGGGGCTCAGGGGTTGAAAACTTTTCAAAAAATCGATTTTTTTATGATTTAGTTTGATTCAGAAAATTAATTCTTAATGCAAAAAACCGCATAAAAATATTTGCATTTTTAACGGAGTTATAAGCATTTATGTGTCAACACTTTCATAGCCGCACCCATATAATTTCAATTTTAAGTCGCGATTTCTCAAAACTTGATTTTTGACGACTAACACATAGATTAAAAAAAACCTATTTGATGGAAGGGCTTAATTTTTTCTTCTGCATGGATATAACACCATTATCCATAGAATGAATTAATATATTTTAGATAGTTTAATATTTTGAGTATTTTTAATGAAAAAAAAGTTGTATTTTTTAGGGGGGTTTTAAATTTTCAAATTTGAGAGATTTTTTAATAATTTTTTTTTAAAGTGATAGTTATATCCTTAATTCATTCTACAGATAATGATGTAATATGCAGGGGTGCAAAAATCTAGGCGCCAGAGGGTAGTCTCTCACCACTAAAATTTTAAAGTTTTTTTCGCTCAAAATTTAATAGCATTCTAGCAGGAATTTTACACGAAATATTAGACGAAGAAAAACTAAATAAATTTTGTGATGAGATACTGCCTGCTGGCGCCTAGATTTTTGCACCCCTGGTAATATGCATGCAAAAAAAAAAAAAAAAAAAAAAAAAAAAAAAAAAAAAAAAAAAAATAAGCAATTCCATTATATAATTTTTTTTAAATCTTGGTGTTAGTCGTCAAAAATCAAGTTTTGAGAAAACGCGACTTAAAGTTGAAATTATATGGGTGCGGCTACGAAAGTGTTGATACATAAATACTTATAACTCCGTTAAAAATGCAAATATTTTTATGCGGTTTTTTGCATTGAATTAAGAATTAATTGAATAATCAAACTAGATCATGAAAAAATCGATTTTTTTTAAAGTTTTCAACCCCTGAGCCCCCCTTAAAGAACTGCCGAAAGCGCTACGAAAAATATTAAGTTGCAATTATACACAGAAAAATTTAAAAAATATATTTTAATAGCAGAAAACTATGTCAAAATTTAAAAACGATATTGCTCGTGTAATTATTCGTGCGCTATTTTGCTTTAATATTTTCAACATTAGACTGAAAATATTTTAAAAATTCTGTAAAAAGAACTAATTTCTACTTTAACCCTTTAACGTTCATTGGTTTCGCCACGAAACCACAAAATTTTAATTCCGATATGCAACACTGACACCGGTATTTTTATCTAAAAATATCCCTTTTATTATGTATGTGAAAAATCACGGTTTCTTATTTAGAAATATATTTGTTCTTAATTACCGGTGTCATTCATTTATTTCGACATCTTAGCAATGAAAATGCTTTGATCGTTAAAGGGTTAAACTATCACTGCAAGAAGAAAGCATTAGATTCATGAAAACTTTCGAATTCCGATTTTCGACGGTATTACACGTTTTAGTGACCAGAACTTCTGAAAAAAATTACAAAGTGTCTTTTTTAAGTCGATAAGTCTCTTTGTATGTGATATAAATTTTGTCGGCACTCAGTCTTTAGAACTAATTCACGTAATTTAATAAAAATTTATATTCCGGTAGTCCGTGATAAAAATTGATAATGATTAGTTTTTGGCGTAAATCATTCAATAGGTGGTGCTGCTATACTGCATTTTTTACGATTTACTCACCAGTTGTATCTCAACAATGCACTCAAAAATGCGCGGGTTTTAATGAAATTTATATTTCATAATTTCTTATATTAATTGATGCTGATTATTTTTAGGTGCATATCACTGAACCGGTGACGATGTCATGTTGCATTTTTTTACGATTTACGCAACATCTGTATCTCAAGAACTAATCCACGTGTTATGTTAAAAATTATGTTCATGTAATCCCTGGTATTAAGTTATGCTTATAAATTTTTAAAGTAAATCGTTTAATAGGTGGCATTGCTATGCAGAATTTTGTACTATTTACGCAATATCTGTATCTAAAAAAACTAATGCATGGTCTGGACCTAAGTTGATAACAAACCGGTAACAAATTTGCAATTGCTCCATTGAAGAAACAAATTGACCTCATCCCCCCCTTCCCTAGTGGGGCGGCACTGATCTAGAGAATGTTGCGTCATTACTCTGTCGTAATTGGTCATTATAGAGTGACAATATCGACAAATCTAAATTTTTCGCAAAAAGATTGAGTGAGTGGTATATTTCTCAACGAAGTTACTTATCTAAAATCGTGTAGTTCAAGTGGCATTGGGTGATAATTCCATGGCTGCCAACTACTACGCCTAATTAAAGACGAATAAATATATCAGAAACATAAATTTTAGCAGATAATCAACAATATGGAGCGTAATACATACCATTGAATGTATTTGTCATACATTGTACTGAAACTTTTTTGTGGTTCCAAACATGTTTATGTGATTTAAATAGGCGTAGAAGTTGGCAGCTCTGTAATTCTGTTTTTTATGACAGACTGAAATTTATTTTTATGATTTTATATACTGAGAGAGTAACGAAGCTTTCTTTATTTGGTTTATTTTAAAAAAGTCTATACCATAAAAATTAAGCTGTAAAATATATTTATTAAAAACTAAATTACAATAGTACCTGTATCACTCAAATGTTTATGTATCCGTAACGTAACTAAGCGTTTCAATTCGGTTGGTTGGTTGGTTGTATGGGTTTTAATGGCGCAAGGTCCCTTTGGGGACATGCTGCGCCAAGAACAAGGTAATGAATAAATTATAAGACAAAGTAAAAAATGTATTAAATAATTATAATAAGAATGATAATATGAGTAATGTGATGAATTATGTGATTAAAATGCAATTCCTAAAAAATGCAGTGAAATTAAAATAGAGAGGTTAAAAACTAGTTAAAACTTACAAACAGTAAGTTAATAAGACTAGAGCTACAAAAGCCGAATATCATATAAAATCAAATATAAGTGTCAATTAAAACTGTAAAAGTTGAAAATAAAAGTTAAAATACAAACAGTGTAAATGTGACATAAAATACTAAATAAAAACAGAGTTAAAATTCAAGGATGTAATGCAATGATACATGTAAGAAATATAATTGGTTAAGATCGGAGCAATCAATAAAGAAATAAAAACATGAAAGCAAATAGAATGTAATAATATTTTAAATACAGAGTAAAAAGTGAAAGTTACACTAAAAAAATTAATTTAACTAGGCACATACTCCTCAAACATTGTGTTTTCCTCGGAATCCGAGCCACTACCGTAAGTCTCGGATTCCATAGCTTCTTGGACATAGTGCTGCAGGTGCCTGGGATCTTTAAAATTTCTTTTGCATGGGCTGAGCGATGAATTTTGTAATCTTTTAACGACAGTCTTCCGCCGTGGGGTTGCTGGAGTTGGGGTTTTTATGGTTTCTGTACGTTTTTTTCTAGGATTTCTGTAATGTTTTTGAACTAGTAACAGTTTGGGTCCCAGTCTTGGTCCCTTCTTTCTGACCACCAGTTTTCACTATTTGACTAGAGTTGGGTTTTTTAAAGTTTAATGCAGATGAGTTCGGGTCATTTTTTGGTGAGGTAACGGCCTTAGTCTCATTTAGAAGTTTGGATAATCCCTTAGATTGAGCTTGAGATTTCTGACTCAATTTTTCAAGATAAGTTATTTTTACAGGTTCTGTGGAAGGTAGCCAGCGTTCTAATGGCGGATTTACAATACATTTAGTAGGGAGACAGATATCCCGGCTTTCTTTAATTGGCGTGCTAGTTGATTGGGTTTTAGAAGATTTATTACGTGGATATGTGGCGTCAGTTTGGGTACTTATGTGTCTTACGGTTGTTGATTGCTGCTTGAGTAAACTGGAGTAGGAAATTCCAACGGATGGTGTTCTGGATTCAACAAGTTTGCGGGCATGAGGGTAAGACATATTTTGAGTAATTTTAACAGTCAGAATTTCTTTTTCTCTGTTCCAATTCGGACAAGTGCGTGAATAGGCAGTATGATCACCTTTACAATTTGCACAGCGTTCGGATTTATCACATAACTTATTGTCGTGGCCGACTTCTGCACAACGTGCGCAGGTAAGAGAACCACGACAATTTGTTTTATTATGGCCGTAACGCTGGCATTAAAAACAACGGAGAGGATTTGGTATGTATGGTCGGACTGGACAATTTAGGTAGCCAGCTTTAATTTTAGTTGGTAAAGTAGGACTATTGAATGTTACAATTATATGTTTTGTAGGTAGTACTTGTTCATTACGACGGATAGTAATACGACGTACATCTATGACATTTTGGTCTTTTAAATTTTCTAATAGTTCAGCTTTAGTAGAGAATAACAGATCAGGTTCAGATATTACACCACGACTTGTATTTAGAGTTTTATGTATTTGTACGGAAACTGAAAGGTACCTATTGTAGAGCAATTAGAGAGGAATTGTGACTGTTTAGCTGTAGAAACCTCAACTAGTAAATCCTCAGAATGTAGTGTTTTGAGAGAATGACCATCCCCCAATACCGACTGGAAAGTTTTTGGAATGAGAAAAGGTGAAGTCCTTTTAAAAGAACTATCAGAGAGACTGTCGGTACGCTTAATGATAAAGAATCGAGTGAGTGAGATAGTCGGTACAATTTGTTGCTCTCCATTAGGGAGAGAAGAGGAAGGAAGTGAAAGTTTTCCATCCATATTTTAAAAAATATAATTCAGACCCCGGCCGCACCACCCACTACCGTGCCCAACAAGGGGATACACAATCGTGCACCAGTGCTAACCAGGGCCCATACGGTCACAAGACAAATCTATGTCAGTCTCCACCCTTAACGAGATGACTAGTATTTGCTCGAACACTTGATCCCTAAAGCCAGTGACAAAGTCAGCTGACCAGCCGATTGATGCATACGGGACCAATATGCACCTCCCGTCTACCTGAGGCAGAGGCCAAAGCAGTGTGTTGGTTTCCCTCAACTGCCAGGATCCCCCTTTCCAGGGACACGGGTCGCCACGCACGGCCAACACGTGGGTGGTTTACAATTCTCCATGAGTCGATAAACAGGATGTATCGGCCCATGCAGAATTGCCCTCACCTCAGAAAGAGGAAACCACAATGAGAGTGAAATAAAGAGGAAAGGAAGACCAGAGGAGTAAGAAGAAAACGAAAGGAGAAAGATCACTCAGGTGCCCGGGGTTGTGAAGCCCATGAATACCTAAAGAAGGTATCCCCCTGGGGGGTAAAAAAATATAAGGAGTGTGCGAACCCTGAATTCCTGCCATTTGTAAAATGTTTATTCTCCAACTTTTTGTATCAATGGTACCTTTTCAGCATTTTTCGAATAGAAGTAGCCACTGAAAGGGCTTCTTCTATATTTTCCCTTTGGGGCAAGCAGTGAAGTTTCTGAAATGCTCAATTCCGCCTCAAATTTTGAAGCATTTTGTTCGAAAATAAAAGTAACAAAAATTTTACTACTTTTTGCCACCAAAGTTAGATAAGTAAAATTTCATAAAATATTTCTGATGCTAACATTCATAGATTGTAAGTGAAACATTGCACATCCCACCATGCCTCAAGAGGACTAAATAAACTTTATTTTGGTATCAGCCACACTGTTATTAGAAACAGCACGATACGTGATCAATGCATGTATTGCGAATGCTTCTGAACATTTGCAGGAAATATTTAATATATTTTTTATTTATATTATATATTTTCCGGTATAAGTTATAATTAATTTTATTATTTATTTTAGTAACATACAATTGATTTATCAGGGTTCTCACACTACTTATATTTTGTAAGGACTCTGGCACCACTATTAATGATAAGAAAATCTATATTTAATTTTTAAGATGCAGAATTCGCAACCACCTCCTCGATTCGCAATTTTCGCAATATTTTTCTGCGGTGAAATACATTGAAAATACTGTAAAAATTTAGTGGTAGAATTGTGCGAACCCTGTTTATATGGAAATTAATTTTATTTTTTATTTTTAGTGACATACAATTGATTTGTGTGGAAATTTTAATAACGTATAAGGCCAGCATCAACAGTTTATAAATTAACGATATTTCCGTTTTCTTTTTGTATTCTCTTCTGTCTTTCTCGATATTATGTAATTATGTAAGAACCACGGACTTTTTTCATTGACTTGTCTTTATTATGAAACGTGATATCGGACATCTTATTGCAACTAAATTAGCTGTTATCTGAAATGCCGTCCAAGTAGCCTTAAAGAAAAAAAAAGATAATTGCAGTACTTAAGCAAAGCAGCTCACTAACGATAATTTAAAATATATATTCTTTATCACATTGTTGGGAAATTTTGCGCCAGATAATATAAACAATCGTGTAAATAAAACAGTCCTACTCGGTTATCCCGTCGACCAATTTTGCCGAATTATACAAATCGCCAATCTAATAGCCAAATAACACATTAAGACATATCTAAAAAAAACGAAAAACAAATAATTCGTCGAATAATTAATAAAAATACAAATAAAAAATAAAAATAAAAATCACTTAATGACGTTTTAAATACGTCTATCATATTTAATTGAGTGCGGCATTCACGATCATCCATTATTGGCAATTAATCTTACAGTATGGTGGTATTTTTTTGGTCGACGAGAAACTAAGTAGAACCAATAAAACTGCAACCAATGGGAAATAGGAGGAAAATTAAGATCTGAAATTTGACGAATCCCCCTTCGTAAATTGAAAAACAATGCTGGGAATTTTTTGCCACAAAACTGTATTTTAGGTATATTCAGGGATGGGATTTCCGCTTTTTTGCACACCAGTAAAATCTTAGAGAAAATGCTTTATTTTTAAAGCGGAACATTTTTGTGATTTAAAATGACAACATTTTCTCTAAGATTTTACTGGTGTCCAAAAAAGCGGAAATCTCATCCCTATATATTTGTTGTGAATTTTGTATATGCATGTTTTACATTCTAAACTTCACAAAAATCTAATTTTTTAAAGTAATAACATATTTTTACTGTTGTTTAGCTAAAACAAATGTGGGATTAAAATCTCGTTGACAATTTTGCTGTTTACAAACATCTGTAACATACGTCGAGCTGCTAATCCTTACTTTAAAATTGCGGCTGGAATTTTTTTTCCTATATAACCTCTGACAAAAAAGTTCGGCGAATAGTAATATTAACGATATGAAATAGTAATGAAAATTACTTTACTGTCCTTCAAAATAGTCATTTCCCATAAATATGCACAGTTTAGATCTTCTACAGATGTCCTGGAAACTTTTCAAGAAGTCTTTTTTTGGGATGGAGTTTAAAAGCTCCAACATCTTTCGTTGGATGTCAGGAATATTGCTAAATTTCTTTCCATTCAAAGTGAGTTCGAGTCGTGAGAATGGGAAGAAATCTGGAAAACTCAGATCTGGTGAGTATGGTGGATGTTCAATTTGCACCCACCTCCTTTTTTTGGCAGGAACTATTTGACTATATTTGCTTTTTGATGGCGAGCATTGTAATGAGCAAAAGCCACGAACCTTCTTGTACGTACTGATGGCCTATCCTGCGTAGACGTTTCATGAAACGGCTCAAGATTTCAATGTATTTTGCTGCATCCATCGTAGGCATCATTTTGCACCATTCCTCTGGTAGAAAATTCTTGTGAATAATGCCGTGACTATCAAAAAACATGATGATCATCGTTTTGATATTCGTTTCTTTTCTTCTGACTTTTTCCAGATGAGGTGATCAGGAAAACACCATTCCATGATTTGCCGTTTCGTTTCAGGGTTATTTATACTTGAGACACCAGGAGTCATCCTCTATGACAATACAGTTGAAAAAAATTGATTTCACATTTGCCGTTTCGACAAAATCCTCTGAAGCTTCTATACAAGGCCTGCTTCTGATCATCAGTCAAGTGATGTGGCAGAGGACGACAACACGTTTTTCTTTCCCTAAACTCTGGGTAACGATTTGTCACACGGGTTCACGGTCAATGTGCAATTCATTAGCTATCATGTGCACAATTAATCGACAATCTTTCGTGAGTAAGTTAGTTACTTTCTCAATGTTTTCGTCACTCGCCGGTCTTCAGTTACGAGGATTGTCAGAAACACTTTCCCGGCTTGTCGAAAACTAGCGAACCACTCGTATACGCACTTCATGGACTGTACTTGATCTTCATAAACATGTACCAGCATCGTATCAGTTACTATCGGTGTCTTGCCAAGTTTTAAAAAAATTATCTTTATTATTAATTATTATTAATTTATCTTTTGTTCGTTCATTTTCCTGTTCTCACTTAAGAACCAATACACTAAACAAAGCACTTTGTAAAACAAGTCTTACACGAAACACAAACGACGCTTAACTGAACAAAGGTGGGGGCAGATGGTCAACACCTGCCTCTACACAGGCGCAGCATTTTGTTTCGCCAGTGTTGCCAGATCAATCGTTTTCAATTCATTCACCGAACTTTTTTGACAGATTTTGTATATTTCTAGTAAAAAATTACATAAGCATTTTTTATTTTTATTTATAATTAAATCAATTTACAGTTTTAGCTAGTATCAAAACTATAAACATATAAAATAAAAATTGCTTCATCAATTCTCGAAAAAATATGCTTATATATCACCTCTTTTCCGTGGCAATTCGCAGCCATTGTTAGTTGCTTAAGAACTACTTTAGGAATCACTTAATTAAGTATTTGGCTTTGCGCTTAAAAGGCATCAAATAATAATGAGGTCTTATACTTTTTTGTTTTTGTTTTTTAAACAATGTGCAATTGATCTAATGAAAAGATAACAGCGTTTCCGAGTTATCCATTAAACGTTTCCGTTGCTAACCGCTTTTAATTAAATTCGGGAGGAAAAGTACCCTCTTAAAGTAAAAGCGTAAAACAAACATGGGTATATTCCGTTAATGAATAAAGTGAAAAGGAACTGAATTGAGATAAAGTGATCAGATTAAATGATCGTATTCAGATTTTTTTTTAAAGTTTTTCTCTATTGAACGAGGAAATTATAAAGCAAGTGGGTAAGTGTGATCGCAGATCATACAGAAGGTTTTGTTTAATATTTCTTTGAAAACAACTTATCCTTTAATTAATAAATGCAAATTTTTAATTTATAATTATTAAATTCTTACATAGCTATTAGCATCAACAAATTTAATTTTAAAATAAATAGGAATAGAAAATACTTTAATTAAATTAAAAATATTCAAATCAAATAAATTAAAATAAAATCCAAAATATCAAATTTTTCGAAAAACCAAAACTTAGCAGAGATATAAATAAAATTTTTAATTACTGAAAAAGAAATGAAACGAAACTAAATGAAATTTAAAATGGTAAATCATTAAACCTTTCCGGCACGGGAAAATTCTGCTAATAAATGAGAAATTATCGACTGTCAGCGGAATTTACAAACCACTTTTTTAGAAATTACGAATCCCCCAATTTAATCTGTCATTAAAAAAGCAAATTTTTTTAAAAATATTATTGGTGCTGTTTGCTAGTTTGGAATTAAAATTAGGTATCCCGGACTGGGCACAGGGTGCCGGAAAGGGTTAATATATCTCAATTGTTGATAAATTTAAAGAAAATTGATTTCTAAAATATATTCTTAATTTCAGATGAATGAAACCCTAATAATGTAAAACCTTAAATTGGCAAAAATACGAAATTTCTTTTTAATAAATCCACCCTTATATGATAATTTTAACTTTGAGCACCGGGCTTCACACTAATAATCTCCTGCTTACTAGCGAGACTCTTACTCCAAGATAAGATGTCTACGCGCAAAATGTTCAAATTAAGGTTCTCTGAAAATGTAAGTCGCAAATATCAACCGATGACACTGATAAAATTTAGTTAATTAAAATAAAAGCCTTTTTCAAAAATTTATGATTTGTCATGTGACACGAAGTATTGAGCCGTAAGTACACAAAATTTTATGTCTCTTACTTATGCAGTTTCTGTGTACAGACTCTGTGATTGTCGAAGGGACCGGGATCAGAGACGAATAGAGTTTCATCAAATGAACGAAATCCTAAAAATACTTGCCTATAATAGTTATGAAGTGCTGTGTTTATTTTATAAATAAAGATATAATTGATACAATGACAAATAATTATTTCGTATAGCTAGCATGTAATACGTTTTCAGACATTTTTTCAGTACTCTTTCCGTTACAGTGTTAGTGAAATGAGAATTTATCGACTGTCAGCGGAATTTACAAACAGCTTTTTTTTTTACTTAAAAATTCCTTAATTTAAGCTTTCACAGGTGTACCAAAATTCTGACAGTCTTGCAAAAGGGTAAAATTGTAATGTTGTTTTCTCTGTATTTTGTTTTATATAGATGCTAAAAAAAGACAACTCATTCAAAATTATATAAAAAGAAAATTTAAAAGGAAATATCAATGCTATCCTTGAAAGATTTAATTATTTCTGAATGTAGTAAAAGTATATGAAATGAATACAATTATAGTACTTTAAATATTGCTTGGACTGCAGTGAAACTTGGAGCTTAATAAACGTGTTAACACGGCGTGTCAGTGAGAGGGTTAAAATAATACAGGTGCCGTTTAAAAGTCTGAAATAAAATTAGGTGTGCCCGGCCTCGGCACTGTGCCGGAAGCATAGCTACCAACTTTTACGCATTTTTGCTACCACTTAAAATGTACAGAGATTTTCCATTTGTTTAATCATAAGATTTCGATGATTAAAAAAGACAATATTTCTTATAAAATTTTTCTGGCAGATAAAATGCGTAAAAGTTGGCAGCTATGCGGAAGAGTTTAAAATTTGCTAAGACAAAGTAACAGTTTCAGTCCGATTGAGATAATATTATTTTTGTAAAACAAAGGTTAATGAGAATTACATTTATTTTATAAATTATTATTTAATTTCGACCAAAAATTTTAGAAGGAAAAGGATAGTTCAGGCTCAGCAGAAATCGGTAAACAGTGTGCCCAGTAGGCTACTTTTTAAAATTCAGATTTCTTCATCGGCACGTTACTTTTAAACAATAAAATAGGATGATTTTCATAAACATTATTGAAGGGAATAATAAGAATAACTTTACCATTTAAAAAAAAGTGATGCCAAATAAAAAATCTTAATTAAAAAGAAATAGCCCACTGACAACAGTGGTAGTAACGTGAAACCGGGGCCGCCTTCCACTTTTCCGTCTGTCCATTTAGGCTTCAACTACCTGGAAAAATTATTCTTTAAATAAACTAATTGTATGTTCCAAACCCAAGACGTTCTTCTATCTCATCATACGAATATTTCAAAGAGTAGTTGCGCATCTTAATACTTTAATATTATTAATTCAATACTATACCAACTTTAATTTCCAAATTCAATTTCTACTTCAGTCAATTAATTGGAGTAAATACGAGCTAATGTGGATCATGGTATTTATTAAAATTAATATTGTGTTATCGTCTGCTGTTTGCAAATAGCCGGCTTAGCAGGACACGATTTGCCGTTTCAGCACGAGCCGATGAAAAATAGAACAATGAAGAATCGAGAAAACGATATAAAATGTGCTACGCTATCATAAGTTTTCTTTCCAAATTCAAAGAAGATCTCCTAGCCATAGCAAAAAAAAAAAGGTTTAATTCTGTGCAAAACTTCCCATACAGCAGATTAGCTTCCCCAGGAGGATTTACAGTAAAACACCATCACACCCCAGACATCCCTGAGGTTGCAGAAAATTGTCACCAGGACGTTCCCAGGAAGAGAAAATGTCCACTTTACAGCAACTTGAGAAGCTTTCCAGGCCCTCCTTGGGAGGATTTGGGGAAGATTTTAGGAAGTGATATTGGATGACTGTGGAAAAGTTCATGGCCATATGTTCCAAAAATATTACAGCGTGGTTTAATTTAATTATCTTTTAGAAGAAAACACGTACTTTTTTTACCTATTATACAGACGAAATCGCATATAACAGACAGCTGTTTGGAACAAATTTCTCACCTTCATACTTCATGGCGGATTTGAATCCGAGTGTTTTGGTATACTAAACGCGCGGTCTATCCGTTACGCTGTAGTGCAGTTAAGGAATAAATGTTTCTAAAGTATTCATGCATTTTTTCTTCCCTTTTGAAACTCAAAACTAGAAAAATCCACATTTTTGTGCTTTTATTTCAGATGTAAATGCATAGCATTTTGTATATATTCGATATAAATTTAAATTTATTAATTCCAAATAAATTATCAATAATCATTTAACCTAACTTAAATGTCTTCGAATTTTGAAATGTTTACATAGAATTGTATTTATAATGAATTAAAGAAAATAATAAATAATTTTTGTTTTAATTTAACTAAAAAAGATTAAAAGTTATAGCAATAATTAAAAATAATTACAATTTAATAATAAGTATCTAATTTTCTAAAAAAAATAACAAATTGAATAATTAATATTATAAAACTAACTCATTAAAATCGATCCCGATCATTTTGAATTCTTTATTTTAACAAAAAGCAATTGAGTATTGCATTTCAGAATTACTCACGAGATGGCGCCCGCACATTAATTCGCTAGGCACTTCCCCTGATATGACTTCCTTCCGAAGGATGGGTTTCCTAGATACTTCCCCAGGAGTAAGTTCCCTCGGAAGTTGCTCTGTGGAACGCTTCTGGAAGCTCATTTCTGAGGAAATCGTAAAACATTCTTCCCAAGGACGTCCTGGTCTTGTCATTTTAGTATTAGGAGGAATTTGGGATGACTTGAAGCTCCTGGGGCAATATTTAGCATCTTTTGTGCTATATGAGACGAATATCGTTATTTTTCAGGTTAAAAGAAAATCAGCATTTGTGCTATTATAAAAATCTTGTTCAAATGCACGAAATTTCGCATTTTAAGGAGCGAATTTTTATAGGAAAATACTAGCATCGAAGAATTTCCTGTTCTGGAAATTTCAGGACCCATATGAACTCCTTGTCACATCAAAGCAAGCTAGAAATACACTGCTCAAAACAATTAAAGGATATTGCAGTTTTAGGTGGATTTTGTATCTCGGAAACCTTTTAGCTGATTGATACATGGTCGACAGACATAGTAGGTTATACGAGAATAAATTACACATGTTTGGCAGAAAAAAATGCATTTTATTGTGCATTTGTGTACAAAAGGAAAAAAACACAATTTGTGCATGTGAGAAAAAAAGAATAAGGAAAGGTGTTTTCTTCAAAGAAAATCATTTTCAGTAGGGGGTATGGTTTCCACGGGCGGCCAGCAACGTTGAACACCTTTGGGACATGGACTCAATGAGGCTGTTAATGACGAGTTGGGGTATTCTGCCCCACTCTTCCAGAAGAGCTATTTCCAGTTCTTGGAGAGTTTATGGGGGCTGTTGGCGGCCAAAACTCGTCTTCCTAGAGCATCCCAAACGTGCTCGATTGGATTCATGTCTGGAGAACACGCTGGCCATTCCATTAGAACGATTCCTTCCTCGAAAAGAAAATCCACCACCAGGTTTGCACGATGTGGCCTGCAGTTATCGTCCATTAAAATGAAGTTATCGCCAATTGCTGCAGCGTAAGGGACTACAATAGGTCTGAGGATCTCATCCCTATATCGGCGACCAGTCAGAGCTCCATCTCGAATGATGTAGAGGTCAGTGCGCCCGTCAATGGAGATGCCACCATACACCAACACTCCTCCACCGCCAAATCTGACACTTTCGTGCACGAACGCAGGATTATTCCTACTGCCACGGTCCCTCCAGATGAAAATACGCCTATTATCCGGATGCACAGAAAAACGGGACTCGTCAGAAAACAGAATATTGCTCCATTCATTTCTTCTCCAGTTGACATGCTCGGTTGCCCACTCCCTGCGGTCGCGACGATGCCTTGATGTTAATCTAACACATACCATCGGTCGGCGAGCATACAGACCTTCAGCATGGAGCCGGTTTCGGACAGTCTGAGTTGAAATCGTGGTGCCTGCAGCCGAGCGAAGGTGTTGTTGGAGAAGAGTAGCGTTCATGTTTCGGTGTCTCCGAGCTGTTAACGCTAAATACCGATCTTCATTGGGCGTTGTTGCCCGTCTACGACCTTGTCCTGGTCTTCGGCCTGCAGATCCACTCTCCAAAAAACGGGTTCCAGATCCTGGAAATGACACTTTGTGACACTCCAATGGCTTGCGCTACTTCGGCTTGAGTTTGGCTCCCTTCTAACCTACCAATAATTCTCCAAGCTTCTGAATCTGTCAAATGACTTCGCTGAGACATCGTATTCATCGAAACAAAGCAATCACTGAATGCCGATCATCCTTGTCTTCATTCTCTTTTATCCAGTTGAAAGTCAAATTTCATTCGCTGCCGCTGAAGCGACGTTTTTGACGTCGAACTCAACATTTGCATACTCCACAGTTTGAATCTCCAGAAAAATTTGCATTTGTGATTCTCTTCTTCTATTTTCGGCAAAAAAAATTTCGAAGTCATCTTTATTTTATTTAAAACTTCAAATATCCTTTAATTGTTTTGAGCAGTGTACATGTTATAAAAGTTATAGATTACATTTCATTATTTTTGTCCAGGTTTAACTTATCCATATTTAACTTAAGTTACACGAATTGAATATTTTCTCAACTGGAAGAAATGTGTGCGGACCAAGTGTCGAAATTAGGGTGTAATTCAGGATTATTTATCCAAATTACGTATGAATTTAATTTTGCAAAAAATACTTCGATAAAACTATTGTTCTATATTTATTCGCAAATAAATGTTAAAAATTCTGCGATAAATTAAATCGAACACTAATTTTCGAAAAATAATGGTGGCAAATACAAGAACGATATGCATATATGCCCTACAGTGAGCATTTGCAAGTCGAAATTTTCTCGAACACTTTGGACAACACCATTTATTCAAATAATTCTAACGATAATGGTACTTAAAAATAAGATATAAATAAGATGTATAGAGAGGTAGAAATCTTCAGAGAAAAGTAAGAAGGTAATGAATTTTCTTTTCATAAAATTATTTTAGAAAACATTTTCTACAACAAAAAATATGTAGCAAATCTATACTATTAACCGCAGTAAACGTCTGTCTCTACCGCTAAAAACTTTTCTCAACGGCCGAGTGGAGTGGCGCTCTGGGTGTCTATCGACTCGGGACGATTCGGCCTTTTGTGATAATGAATTTCGAGAAAATCGCCCGGTAATTACCCGAGATATTAATTAAAAACTACCCGGGAAACGTGACAAAAAATCCGAGTTCCGAGACGGTTCTCTGACGGAGCTCTCCGGTCGAAACTAGCTTTCCGCGGATGAAGAACCACGAAGGTGTCGAAAATACGAAAATTAAGGAGTTTTATATAACGTCGCATCCGCGCTGCAGATTCACGGATTTTAAAACAAATCACATATTTTTGAAGGAAATTTAAAGACCTTTCTGACTTTCTATTCGGTTTCAAGAAATACGAACATTAACCTTTTGAAAAAAACGTTTTCCCGAAAGCTTTCATTTTTCATTTTTCTTCGCAGAATTTTCGACCGAAAACTATCGAATTTTAAAACGATTCCATCCTTTTTAATTTTGGAGGCACGACAAAGAAACAAAATACCCCCTCAAAGACGCTTCAGTCTAATTTCCAATGGTGTGTTTATTTTTGAAATATTCTAGTATTAACCCTTTGAAAAAAAAATCGAGAAAAAGAGTCTCCGATCGTACAATTTTGTTTGCTTTTTCGACACTTTTTCCGCTCATATTTATATGAATAAAATCCCTAATTTTCAATATTTCTTTTCCATCTTTAAACACCTCTTAGTGAATACATCGTTTTGAGTTGTGTCAAAATTTCAAAAAGACACAACGGTTAGAAGTATTTTTAAATCTGTAAAAACCGCGAAATTACGGCGTAAAACGGACGATTTTTTTTTCTGCCATATCTTTAGGTAAAAGTAACCCTTAAATCATGTACTCTTCAATGATCTTTATATGTGTGTTTGGGGTACTGGTTTTACACCTTGCATAAAATTTTTGAAAAAATCGGGAGGCCGTAACTCTATTTTAAATAATATAATAGGCGAATTTTTTAATTTAAATTATTAAATGTGAAAAAGGAAAAAACTAAAAATTAAAATTTTTGTACAAAATATGCATATTTTTACACGAAAATTATACTCGAGATTTTTTTCAAAGTGTGTAATAGTAATACATTGCGACCTCACTAATCCGACACTCGGTAATCCGTATATTTTTAAAATATCATTAGAGAACATTGTTGCAAATAAATACATTTTAAAATTTGACATTTCTTTAAAATCTTCATAAAAGCAGTTACAGAATACCGTGGTACAAGTTGCATCACTATTTTGAAACGATACAACAGTTAGAAGTATTTTAGAAAACACAGAAATCGTTAGAAAACGCAAGTGTGCACCGGGCCTTAGAGAGATTATTTTTTTCAGAAAGGGGCTGCTAGCGGGCGAAGCTCGCTAGTTTTTATTATTAAAAACTGATAAAATTCAGTACATTCGACCTGAAAAATTGGATTTCTGTTCTAGTTACTAAGTGATCACTAAATTAAATTACTTATTTTTTTTTTTTTTTTTTTTTTTTTTTTTTTTTTAATAGTCCGGTTGGAGTCTAATCGACTACTTCCAGGCGTTTTAATAGGTTTAAAAAAATTGTTCGTGGAATATGCTTTTTTAAAAATATGCTCGCCTTAAACAAATTAACTGTCAGAAAATAGTGATATTCTTTTTTTTTTTTTTATCAAGAAAGAAAAAAATCATGCGCCAAACACAGATTATGAAGCACTTTCCAGCATATTCAGAATAATAAAACGAAATTGCATCGTTTAAAAAATTAAAATATTACGTTCCATTTCACTCATGTCCCTCTTATTTAAATTTTTTCTTTATACAAACGGAAAATTATACGATTTTCCGAAAACAATGTCAGATCAAACATTCTTTGCAAACACAACGCTATCTTTCTAAACAATTCACCGATCGAAATTTCTGTATGAAATTTTTATAGCTTACCTAATAAACAAACCGTTTACTGCATAAAATTTATTTGTCTTTGTTTTTTAAATATTTAATTTTGAAATCAGGACTTATTTGTGGGACACCCTGCATTTATGTTAAATAAATGAACTTCAATACAAACATGGCTAATATGAAGAATTATATTAATTATTAACATATTCGTGATGGCTAGTTTTTTTAACCCATTAAGCGCAGCTATATATATTAACCGATTTGTTTCATGGAATCATGTTTTTTTCTTAGTTACATAACTGTAAACTCTTCCGTTTCTTTGTACCACAAAAAATTTAATTCATTGATGGATAAATGTTTTAATTTAGTTCAGAAATTAAAGATGGAATGGAATCATGAGATATTTATATTAATTTAAGTGCAAAATTATTTAAACAAATTTTATTAAAAAACAATAAAAAACGAATGAATAGTGATACTATTTTCAAGTAAATTGCGATGTACTTTTCAAACAAATTGTATCTGAAGGTACATTTCTTACCTTTTTGACGGTATAAAACATGAAACTGTCCGATATTTAGAAGTTTAAAAATTCCAGTATAAGTGAATAAAAATTAAATTTGATAGTTTGCTGTTGTCACCGTCAAAATGATGTAAATGTTACGCATAGCCACGTTTGTTTTTTATAAACATAGATTGCCGGATAAATATCTGAAATATCAGTCCTGTATATCAGCTACAGATTTGTGTGTATATTATGTAACAGTTAGTTCACTTAACCCTTTCCGGCACGGGCAAAATCTGTTATAAAATAAGAAATTATCGACTGACACCGGAATTCACAAACGAATTTTTTATATATTTTGAATTCCTTAATTTAATCTTTTATTACAAAAGCAAACTTTTACTAAAATTCATATTCAAGTGAATTAACGGTAAGACCTGTTATTTACTTACATATTAAATGATCTTTAAGGATAATGCAAACCTCAAATATACTTTACATGGTTATTTACATAAGTTAAATCATCCTGTTCTCCGATTAAATAAAATAATATTTTCTCTTTGATTATACTGTTGTGAAGAAAAAGCGAGCAATCTCATCTCTGCATTTATAATATTCACATAAATCGTAGTTTTGTAATACTAAAAGACATTAAAAATATTTTTTAAACACACCGGAAAAAGTATGGAGTAAACATGACATATATTAAGTATTGACTTGCTGAGGTTATCTATGCATCCACTTGAAGAACGATCATGGAAACTTGCTGTAATCCATAACAGCATGTGAAGTAAAAAACAGAATTACCTAAGACGAGTAGTGTTACACAACAGTGAGTTAGAAATCTGCACGGGTCCGGCCAAGCCGATAAAAAAATTTACCTGGCCTACAGGCCCGCTAGTTTTTTTTCCTTAATCCCCGTACACATTTAAGAAGATGATACAAATTATGTACTATTTTCAATAAATATGGGTTTAACGAGAATATGTATAAATGTGAGTAACGGGACACATTGGTTTGACAACATCAATATAGAAATGTAACTTTTACAGTATGGATATCGACATTGGGCAGTTACATTGTGTGCAGGAACTGAGTGCGCAGGCCTCCAGGGCCTCGGCCCTGGGCCCACAAATTATGTGACTGATATTTTTTCCTTAATTAAATATTCCTGAAATAATATTGTTTTATAAAATATGAAACATAAAATTTAAATATTCTGAATGACTCAATAACATATTTAGAAGTTTTTAACCTAGACACTTTTCACCCCAAACAGCTTTGTCAACTCATCAAATAATTCTTTTTTTTTCTGAAAGTGTCGCCAAAAATGGGTAGGTAGGGGGGGGGCAATTTTTTAATAGACTCTGAGCCTAAACTCAGCTTAATCGAGTTCTGATTGTGTGCTTAATATTTTTTTAGAAGACTCGTGCCAGACCGAGATCAGGCTTGCATTGTATTTCTACACATAGACGAGCCGAGCCGGAACTAGACTTACATGACTTGAACTAGACAACATGATTTGTAAAATTATAAAAATCGATAAAGAACGTATGTTAACGTAATCTTTGGATATATACTTCTTAGTGATTTTTAAATTCATTTTTCAACAACGCGAAAGTTTGGCACATTTTCTGACTAATTGTTAATTGTAAAAGTATAAAATTGACAAGACTGACTATTGAAGGGAATTCGACTCGAATAGAGTTTTTAATTTTGGTAAATAAAATACTTGTATAACCTAGTTGAGATATAAGATATTCTTACAAATGCTTGCAGATTTTTTTCCCTTCCCATGCTGTCGCTTCCGGAAATCCTATTCAAAACGTTAACTTTGACAGTATTTTCTTAAATTGCTATTATCAAAAATGAATAAATCCATTCGATTACATAGTTTCTGAATTAAAACACCTAATAATGTAATGTGCTCGCAAAAAAAAAAAAAAAAAAAAAAAAAACAGAAAGTAGTTTTTTTGGATTTGGAATCCTTTAAAATGATATAGAAATATTTCCATAAATCTATTTTTACTATACGGTGTCAAAAGTTACTATGTTTTTAACTTTCTTTTTTAGCACTTTCCAACAATGTTGAAAAGTGATTATGCATTCGATTTGTCTGGCCGTCTGGCCGCGCTCTAACTCTCGTAAATATACTCGGATTGTCATGAAATTTTTGGACGTTAATGACGTTTATCCGAGTACGAACCCTTTTGAAAATGAAAGTTCTGCCATGACTTGTTTATTTACAGGGACAGTCAAAAGTTTTCCATTACATTACGGCCTATGGGGAAAATCGTTTCAAATGAATTTTAAAGCTGTTACACCCTGTCAAATATCTTCATATTTATATGTATCTACAAAGTGCACTAAAATGTGCATTTTGTAAAGTATGCAGCGAAAATACAAAAAATTCCAATACATAATAATAAAGGGGGATTGTTTACGACATATTTTAACTATGGTGAACGATTTCATGTATAATCAAACTGATATACGTTGCTGAGGATTAATATGAGTTATTTCATGCACAATACTAGTGCATAGCGTTTACAGGGACACACAAAATATTTCAAATAGTATATTCTATCCGAAGTCCTGTATATTATGAAAGATGGCTATTAGTTCACTGTTAAAAATAAAGGTGACAAACCGGTGCCATTTGGGACCCGGAGGTGAAAAGGCGGTGCCATTTGGAACCCTAGGGTGTCATAGGAGCTTGAATATGTGGTTGGGGTGACGACAGAGCTGTTACTGGATGATGGGAGCCAAATAAGGTGCCATGCACTTCGTATTGGTAGCAATGTACCACTCATCGGGTGACTGGCAATTTGCGCATGCGCTATGACGTGTGTCTTTCTGCTTTCGGTGTCGGGAAGTAAAGTTTACGGGTGTGAGCAAATCAAAACATGGCAGTGCGTAAATTGGCGATATTAATTGAGGACTAACCATTGAGCTACAATGAAACAACAATGAGGACTTAACGATCCGATTTGCGCGACCAGTGAACCGGGCAAAGTCTGATTAAAGGTAAGATTTAACTTTATTTTATTTTATTTTATTGTTACATTAATTTATCGTACATCCCTATATGTACTGTCATAAAAAAAACAGTAAATTAGATTTTTTTTGTTAGTATGATTGATTGGTAAGTTTATTACGTAAAGCTACAAGCTACACTCTCACCAAAATACCCGTTTGCTGATGTTAAACCTATGAGGCAGTTATTTTACAATTTCTCGTTTACATGTCAATATTTTTAAATGATTTATCGAGGCCTTAGCTACCGAGAAGCAATTGGAGCAAACTGCTCTAGGCACGGGAATCCTAACGGCGCACAATTAGAAAGAGCGAAATGAAAGATTATAAAATATTTAGATATTTTTTCATTGCAAATCAGTTATTATAGACGAATCTTGTTGCAATCGGAATATTCTATGACCAATTTACTTTGTGTTTAAACTCAACTGTTTAGATTTAACCCTTAAATGCTGTTAGTGGTCTCAGACACCGTGAGTTTTTCAAGTTTCACAGTTTAACTTGTAATTTTTAGTTTAACTATAGATACTGGTCAATTTGTTTTAGTTTGGAGTCTTATTACTACCTCTAAATACTTTTGAATAGCTGAATTTGGTTTATAATATTCTTGTACATAAAGTTTAATACATAAATAGTATTCTGAGAATTAATGTAACATTTTATTCATCTTCAGATTAAATGGTCTGACAGACAGCTCACATTAGGTATGTAACGATTTTTGTCAGAGCAGTTAAGGTTAAAATATGTTTTTACGTCTATATACATTTAAAAGCAATTAATTTTATTCGCGAAGTTTTAATTTTAACCTTTACACGGGATCTCGGACAGCATCTGGCCGGCTTTGCATATATTGTCGGATAGATGCTATCCGAACCCCTCCTGTAACTTCTGTAACTTCGCAACCTCGCGTAACTTCTCTAATATTGTTTCAGTATACCTGATTTGTCTTTGTTTGAGATGGGGGGGGGGTAACTTTTTCATTTAAGACAATTGAATGCTTGCAAATCTTAAAGTAATAAAAACTTATTTACAGGGTTTTCATTATTAATATTTTCATTATTAACCACCATTATATCCAAAATAATCTTCATAATACGATTAGATCTGGAGGCGGTAGCACGGGCAATCGTTTAGTCTCATTTAAGGATAAAAATCACGGATAAAACCTCGATTTGCATATTAAAACGTTATTAGTCAGCCAAGTCATACCTTGGTGGGAATTGCCTAAACACCCGAATTTAGCGGTATCTTGGGTTTACCATTGTTTTTTTACTCCCAATTCTTCATATTTTCATACTTTCGATTTCATTTTCTTTCAAAAAGGTGAGAAAATGTTAGGGTATTGAATTGAATAAACCTTATGATCTGATTATCGGCTATGTAGATTTACACATATTTTTTTTTCTAAAGTATTCTTTCGCATTAAACCTTATTTAGTAGCAGAATTTTATTTTTAAATAAAATAAAATATTATTCTTTCAATAATAGTAATTTAAGCTTGATTAGACCGTAATCAGTCCTCCCCCCTTTCTCAATCATCAACATCATCCGATATGACAAATTTGTAGTCATGAACATTCAAATTATAAAAGGAAAACAATCTGTATTTACTCCACTGAACTTTCAGAATAGTTTATAGAAATAGTGTGTGTTCAAAAAATATAACAATGAATAAAAACTTATATCGTAATTTTACACAAATGTGAAATTTTTCTGCAGGTGATGAAGATCTCGTGTTTTAAAGGCGATTTTGCACTGTTATTTATAAATCTTAAACATTTTTCTAATGACACAATTTTTAACAATCTTTCATTCCACCCGTTCTGAAAGAAGATCAATAAACAGGGTTGGCTTTTTACCGATAAAAACCTGGGGAGAAGGTGGTAAAAACCTAAGGATATACAATAAACTGTTAGCCCTTAAACTGTATCGTAATACTATTGATAAAAATTCTATTTTCATGTAATTGGTGTATTAATATATTATATCTATATAGGGGAGAGTAGGGTGGTGTGGGACTTTTTTTTTACAAAAGTAAGAATTTTTTTTATATATACAAAAAGAAAAACTTTAATTTATAGCATGCAAAGTAAAATACGTTTTAATCCCCCTGAACAATACAGAAACATAACGTACAAATACTATTTTATTTTAAAGAGAACGTAAGTTTCAAAATGTGTCTCATACCTCCTCATTAAAAATTATGGGACAGCAATAATAAAAAAAAAGCTATAAGGCACAAAATAACCTATAGTGTCGGTAAGATAAACAATCAAACAAAGGTTGTAAGCTGATAATGTATATGCCACAATATAAAATTCCAGTATCTTCATGACTGGAATGAAAATTTAGGATTCTCTGTCATAGGTGTCAATAAGGCCCCACACTAGGCACAGAAAGAGACCCGGATGATAAAATAAAAGTCTATAGGAGCGTTCTTTTCAAATAACTAACTCAAATTTTAATATTTTTACATGATTTTTTTGAACAACACAGCTGAGGATAATCCATAACCGGCCTAGTTTTTATTTTTTCGATTTTGCTTTAATATTTTTTGTATAACGATAGTTTCAGTTTCAGAACCGGTTTAAACCGATTTCGTAAGTTAAAGTAATTAAACAGGGTTCGCACACTCCTTATATTTTGTAAGGACTCTGGCACCACTATTAATGATCAGAGCCTGATTACTAACGGGGCACACTCCCACCAGAAAAAAGAAATAAAAAAATTGTCCTTATTCATGACAGTAATTTTGAATGAAAAGTTCGTTTAAACAAGGCAAAAATTTCTATAACATTTTACTGGTGTGAGAGTGCCCCGTTAGTGATCAGGCCCTGTTAATGATAAGAAAATTTATATTTAATTTTTAAGAAACAGACTTCGCAGACACCTCCTCGATTCGCAGTTTTCGCAATATGTTTCTACAGTGACATGCATTGAAAATACTGTAAAAATTTAGTGGTAGAGTTGTACGAACCCTGTTAAAAAAAAAAAATCTGAAACAAAAACTAAAAAATTAAAAACTACGCGGATTGCCCTCAGCAATCTTGTGCAAAACAATCACGTAAAAATATTAAAAATTGGGCGAAATATTTGAAAAGAACGCCCCCATAGACTTTGCATTATCATCCGGGTCTTCTTCTGTGCCTAGCGTTGCGCCTTAAATAATCATCATTTTATTTACATTTTGAAGTATGAATGCATATATTATCAATGTTATAATTAATATATTATCCTCTAAAAATATTTGCATGTTAGCAATTCGCTTTATTATTAATTAAAAAAAGGAACTGGGCGCGTCCCATTCCTCCCTTTTCTGGCATGTCCCATTCCCCACCACTTCCTTGTTTGTGTTAAACTTCTTGTTCAAACAAAAATGCTGTTTTAGTCTTAGTTTAAATTATGGATAATATACAATATAATGTTCCATAAATAGAGAAACTATTACATTTATGCATAAACAAGTGATTAATATATTGAAAGCAAATAAATCGAATTTAAATTGGATTTTTGAAATAATTTTTTCTTTCATACATTTGCAAGTCTATGCATATCAATATTTTTTGTAAACTGAAGAATGGATTACCATTGCTTCATCTTGTGTGCGATCGATGAAATGTTTAGAATAATGCACACAGAGAAAAACCTACAGTCCCATTACATCCGACTTTCCCCCATATATCAAAAGGGAAAATAAAGAATTAGCCAGTTCCGTAAAGCTTCTGATATAGACTATATGGCCAGAGATGACCGTCCACTTGCGATTTTAGACATTTTGTTAAATATCTAGAAAAATGTATGAGGAATTATCCTGAAAATCATAGTGTATAAATATAATACACTACCTGGCCATTGATTATCGCCCACTTGCAATTTTAGACATTTTGCAAAATATCTAGAAAAATACATGAGGAATTATCCTGAAACTCTCAGTGTATAAAAAATATAGTACAGGTCATATATTTCCGTGAAGATTTTTTCCAGAAACTTTATAGGGGACCGCCAACAAATTAAAAAAAGTATGAATATCTTTTGGATAACCCTGTCAAAACTAATGCATCAAAAGCGCTAAAACTGTAGATTGTGATAAAGTGGCTTATTGGTTATAAACTGTGTTCATTTTTATGTCGATAGCATGTATACTCATAGAGAAATTAAGGTTTTATAAAAATAGTCCCAAATTTTTCCAAGATTTTTGCTTATAATTTGCAGAGTTCTTAGTATAAAATATTAATATTTTCTGAAAATGTGACAAACAACATTGCACATAATACCCTGTAATCAGAATTAAAAAATAATAATAATTGTATGAAAAATGAGTAGGTTTACTAAATAATTTTTCACTGCGCATGCGTCAGCGATATAAAAATTTCATTTGCATATTATGTTAGCTAAATTTATAGAGCAACTTTTGTAAAAGTTGCAAAATTCTGAAAATAATCGTCAATAGAATCACTTAAAAATCCGTTATTTCCAAAATGAAGCAAAAACAAGAGGGGTTCTATCCATATATTCATTGATTAGTGTCAATATAGAATACACAATACGGAACTTACTACTACATTTGGATAAAATTCCTCATTTTTTTTTGCTTCATTTTAGGAACAACGGATTTTCAACTTATTATATTGATGATTATTTTCAAGCTATGATTTTGCGACTCTCACAAAAGTTGCTCTATACATTTAGCTAACATAATATGCAAATGAAATTTTGATATCGTTGACGCATTCGCAGTGAAAAAATATTTAGTAAACCTACTCATTTTTCATACAATGTTTATTATTTTTTAATTCTGATTACAGGGTATTATGTGCAATGTTGTTTGTCAGATTTTCAGAAAATATTATTATTTTATATTAAGAACTCTGCAAATTATAAGCAAAAATCTTGGAAAAATTTGGGACTATTTTTATAAAAACCTTAATTTTTCTACGAGTATACATGCTATCGACATAAAAATGAACAAAGTTTATTAGAATAAGCCACTTAATCATAATCTAAAGTTTGAGCGCTTTTGCTACATTAGTTTAAACAGGGTTATCCAAAATATATTCATTCTTTTTTAGTTTGTTGATGGTCCCCTAGGGAGTTTCGGGAAAAAATCTTCACGGAAATGTATGACTTGTACTATTATATTTATATACTTAGAGTTTCAAGATAATTCCTCATGTATTTTTCTAGATATTTAACAAAATGTCTAAAATCGCAAGTGGACTATAATCAATGACCAGGTAGTGTAGTACAAGTCATATATTTCCCTGAAGGTTTTATTCCGAAACTCCAATCGGGGACTGTCAACAAATTAAAAAAGAATATCTTTTGAATACCTTTTGGATAACCCTGTCAAAACTAATGTAGCAAAATAGCTCAAACTGTAGATTATGATTAAGTGGATTATTGTAATAAACTGTGTTCATTTTTATTTCGAAAGCATGAATACTCGTAGAAAAATTAAGGTTTTCTATGAATCCAAAAAACAGTCTCAAATTTACTCAAGATTTTTGCTTATAATTTGAAGAGTTCTTAATATATTATTATAATAATATTACCATTCTTTTCAGAAAATTTGACAAACAACATTGCACATAATACCCTGTAATCAGAATTAAAAAATAATAAAAATTGTTCGAAGATTGAGTAGGTTTACTAAATAATTTTTCACTGCGCACGCGTCAAAGATATCAAAATTTCATTTGCATATTACGTTAGCCAAATGTATAGAGCAACTTTTGTGAAAGTCGCAAAATCACATCTTGAAAATTTTGAAAATAATCGTCAATAGAATACGTTGAAAATTCGTTATTCCCAAGATGAAAGAAAAACACGAGGGGTTGTATCCATATATTCATTGATTAGTGTCAATATAGGATACATAATAGGGGCGTACTAATAAATTTGAATAAAGTTCCTCATTTTTTTAAATTATTATTACTGGTATGGAATACCTGGACATGTTAGGGAAATTCGTTGCTAATCTGGAAAAGACACTTTGTTGCAAAATATGTTTTGTAAATATAGTTAATGATATAAATAGTTTGTAACTCTTAATGATAACACAGGAAAAGAATATCTGAATGACAAGTATGAGTTGGTCATGTAATTTTCTCGTGCTGTCCGAAAATAGGCAATAAAGAGGAAAGTGCCCAGTTAAACTGATGGCATTGAACTCGCAGGCTATACATACAACTGTATATTATACTCTTATTTCAAAGAATAATGCCCTTCCAAAAATAAAAGAAATCAACTGTAAGTTATTGGACAGTGGATTAACTACCACCCCTCTTAATACTTAACCAATGAGCCCCTAAAACTAATCAGGGAAATGCCTTATCAGAGTGAAACTATTAACAAAATTTGAAGAAAATTTGATGATTCTGCATGATTTCTGCATATTTATATAAATTAAGGGGGGTAGCACTCTCCTCTCCCCCCCCTTCATATTTAACCAATGAACCTCCAATGCTAATCAGTGAAGAACCTTATCAGAATGAACCTACATATAAAATTTTAAGCAAATCTGATATTTATATAAAGAGTTATCACGTTACATACAGAACCTGCGGACACATTAGCTGTCAGGCTTTGATAGCCTTGTGAGCTATAATTTAAATTTTATTTAAATTTTATTCTTTCTTGTTTTGTTCATCTACCATTTTTGCTATACTTTGATGATACATTTTAATTGGACTGTCTTGTTGTGTGTTTTCCTTAATGTGTTATTATTATTTCAGATAGTGAACTTACATTTACAGTACTTACATTACCATGCTTGATACAAGAAAAGTTTCCGACTCTTTATCATGAAGAAGATGCAGAAATTTCTGTGTTTCAACCTGTTATTGTGCTCCGCAATTCAAGCAAATTGTTAAATTACTCATGCTATGTATTAATTTTATATGAACAGTTAATTACAAAAACTGATAATTTTATAAGCTTAGTTATTTTGTGGTATGCATTATTTTGGTTGTTTAATGTTAACTATAGCAAAAGCCAATTTAAATTTTTATCATTTTTATTAGATATTTATGTCTTCAAAACTTTCTCAGTGGCATTAATTCCACATAGTGTCACGTCTTTGTTTAAATAATATTTAATACATTCTTGGTGTTTACAATAAAAGGATTATTTGAACTAAAAGATTGTTTTTTTAATTCAGTGTTTTATTCCTTTCATTATAATTGCTCGTATTATTCCTTTGGATTAAAATTTCAGATGCAATAAGTCAAAACACAAAAA
Organism: Maratus speculifer; assembly: GCA_964019185.1. Taxonomy (NCBI): domain Eukaryota; kingdom Metazoa; phylum Arthropoda; class Arachnida; order Araneae; family Salticidae; genus Maratus; species Maratus speculifer. The sequence goes on from OZ025295.1 coordinate 405,720,290, forward strand.
AAATTTGGCAGAAAGTGTTTTGATGTGGATACAGGACTAGAAATCAGCAGTCGTTAGTCGTCAAATGAAACTAAATTATAGAAAAATTATTCCTAGTAGTCAAATCTTGATAGCTAGCTTTCTTTAACTTTAATTTTTGTTTAGCAAATGCTTTCATTTGTATTTTAGCATACATCCCCCCCTCTGCGCCATGACATCAGCACGTATCTTAAGAATTTTGAACCTGTCAATAACCTCTAAGTTAACTTCACTTTAACCAATGACTGATAAAACTGGTCCTTGGATATTACATCCCTGTAAACAAGATTTTTTTTTTATTATGAGATATTTCTGCATCCTTATATGTTCCAAAAATAAGAAACTGTATTAAAACTGCTTTAAAATTTTTGTACTCCCTTCCTCAAACAAACAAAAAAAAATGTGTGATTTGGAAATGTTTTAAATGCCATACCATAATTGGCTACCAAAGATTCATTTATTTGCTAACTTTTTATTTTCTGATGTACTGTTAGTCTCAGATTTTTTAAAAATTAGCTTATCCCTAGTTACATCTAAAGCTCAAATTTTCTTTCTGTGGACACATTTGCTTGATTATCTGTTTTGTATGCATATTAGCTTTATAAAAAGAATAAGTTTTTCCAGAATCCAAATATTGTAGTTTAATCAGGTTTCATATTTATGGAAAGTTAGTTTTTATTTTGTTTAGTAAGAAAAAGTGTTTAATATATAAAGTTTCCTCCCCACTTCCCTTCAATACACTAAAATTAAATATGCAATGCAATATTATTATTATTAACATGGTTGGGAAAAGAAATAAGAAAATATGAAATGCATTTGGCACATCGAAAAAAAATGTAGGCATTATTTTGACACTTTACATACAGTTTTTAATTTCTAATCCTGTGTGGATATATGCTATAAAATATGGATTTGCATAAGTTCACTATAAAGGTAAGTACTACATATATTGTAAAAATGATTTTTTTTTTTTTTACTCAATTTCATCTGTGATTTTACCACAACTATAAAATGAACTTATTTTCTATAATTCATTTCATAGCTTGATGGCTAACTTTCTGGAAGAATTTTAAAGAATATGAAGCATTCTTACTAATTTAAAAGTTACACAGCATTTATTACATATTCTTTTCTAATTTGTGTTTTATATTTTAATTAGAGACAGCAGGGTAGCTGAAAAAATATTGGTGTGTTGTTTGACATTGATATTCCCCAACTAAAATCTGAGAAATGCTTATTTTAAAATTTTGTAGCATTTCTTCTATTATATGAAAATCTTAATCCTCCGAAAAGTTCACAACCGTCAAAATGATCAGCAACTAATATGTTCAACGAAGTGTTGGCCTCATGGAAGCAAAATAATTTTAATGGAACTTCCAGCAGTATTGGGGCCTTCATATGGAGCAAAAACAACATTGACCTTCAACACCCATCTGCGTGGATATTTAATAACAGGTGTATTGCCTTCGAACAATCATAGAAAATCTCCAGTTTGCATTGTATGTGATGCGAAATTATCAAGGCATAGAATGATTTAAATCAGAATTATCTGCAGCGGACTGTCAAATCTGTGATCTTTCGTTTTCAAACTAGTGTAAAAAATAAATATCAAGCCAGTGAACAATTTGTTAAAATATTGTTATTTCTTTTTTTTTAAATTAAAATATGGCATTTATTTTACAGGATATAGCATTTTTCTGTGTCCCCATATTTTTCAGTTGCCCTGTATATAAAATAATGAAAATACATGTCAAGCAATATACTATATGTGTCAAAAAAGATGGTTACGGATTACTTTTGAAACTATAAGAAAATTATAAAAATATTCATATGAAGATAGATAATTCAATTTGTACTTTCTCTTATTTTGGAGTCAAAAAACATCAAATTTTTATAATGTTCCTGCATCTAAAAATGCCCAATCACAAAAAATAGTTACTGGCCCTTTCTTAAACATACCCAAAAAGTTTGATCCAAACATCTGAGTTAGAGACAGTCAAAAATCATGATTTATTTCATTTTACAAGAAATTCAAAACATAAAATTGAAAATCAGGCTTCAAATTGCATGACAAAGTCACAATGTTTGACTCTAACTCAGTAATTTTTAGAGGCAGAAAATAGGTGTAGAGGCTGTATAAATTTTGCGATTTATTCTAACAAAACCTTTTGGGTATGACTAACAATGCAATAGTGATGACTTATGATTGGTGATTTTGAAATGCAAAGACTGTATAAAATTTAAAATTTTGAATTTTTCTTAAAATACTCTCCATGTAAATGAAAGTACAATTTGAATTCTCTGCCTTTCTATGATTATTTTTGTAGTTCATATTATCCCTCTCTGAGTTACAAAAATATGGTGCAATCTTTCTTTGGACACCTGATAATGAGTTTAAAAATATAATATTCCATCAATCTGAAAGAAATAAAAAAAGACTCAAAATATTGACTGATCATGATAATTTTCTCTGCAGAATTCAATTTAAAAATGGATAAACACTTTGTATTTCATGATTCAAACCAATACAATTTCTTGACAAGCGGGGTGAGGGGAGGGGGGTTGCAACTGTGGGCCATAGATTGTGAGTGCTTTTTCTTGTAGGATGCCACTGGGCACACTGGATTATGTGTGTCATCCGTTCACCCTCTGGGGCACCCTGGATAAGTGGTATCATTATTCTCCCCTGAGTTGCCATTCTTTCACCCCTTAAGGTACCCTGGATGAGGGGTGCCATTACTCTTCCCTCAGACGCGATCCTTTCACCCTCTGGGGCACCCTGAATAAGGGGTACCATTACTCTCCCCTGAGGCGCCATCTTTTCACCCCCTGGGGCACCCGGTTAAGGGGTGCTATTATTCTCCCTTGTGGTGCCATCTTTTCACCCTATTGAACACTGTGGATAAGGGGTGCCATTATTCTTCCCTGAGGTGCCGTCCTTTCACCCCATGAAACACCCTGGATTAGGGGTGCCATCCTTTCACCCTAGTTAAGGGTGCCATTTTAGCTCCTCTAGGGGTGTCACCAGTGAGACAAGCCTTTCACCCCTAAAAGGTGCAATGTGTCACCATTAGTTTTAACAGTGTTGAATGAAATGCATTTTAATTATGATATACGCTTTTAAGTTTCACTAGGTGTGTGCATATTATATGGTTTATAATAATGGTAATTGTTACATAATTTATATATACATGCCTACACAAAAGATCTCGGAAAGGTACTGAATATGAGTGTAATTTACTTAAAGGTGGTTTTTAAATATGGTATGCCTTTTTACGATGAACTGCATTTAGTTTACTAAGAAGTGTAACTAATATATAGATAAAGTGACTTACAGAGTCACCCAAAGAACTGGTACATTGTCGCCTTTGGATGATAATTTCTAGAAATTTGATTTAAGTAGTTTAAAGAGAATTTATTTTAAACTAAACTTTAGCAAATTACTTTCATGTATTAAAGGTACTATGTATTTTACAAGACTAAACAAAAGTATTCAAGTATGTTTCCATCTATTAGTATAAATGCTGAAAGGAAAATATCAACCAGTTAGGCATTTTCTTGCTAAACTAAATTTTACCAATATGTTGTCTATATATTAATCGACAGATCAAATACAGAGCATTTCAAAAGTATTGGAATACATATTTGGATATGAACAATAATACGTTATTTTCGTGGATAACGAAGTTTTGTTAAAGATTTTAAGAAGTGTCGGAAAGTGCTTCATAATCTATGCTTAACGCGTGATTTTTCTTACTTGTTTTATTTTATTCTAGACCATATTACTTTTTAATGAATCTTTATTTGAATGTTGAAAATCTATGGATCTAAGTTATCATTAATGTTTCTAATGTGTATTTCCTGTAAAATATACTGTAAAATCATCCCATAGATACACTGTAAAACGTTTGGTGTAACGTTACTCCATAAAACTGGTGGCAGCATTGCTGCCTCCAGTCTTATGGTGGTATGTAACCGATATAAATCGAGTAACATTACTCCTGTCTTGTGTAAGTGTACACCATATTATGAGTAAGGTTACACCACTCCTGTGTAAGGTTACCCCACAATTACCTGTAAGCTTACACAGAAGCTGTGTGTGAGGTTACACAGTAGTTGTGTGTAAGGTTACACCATAATATTATGAAATATAACACAAATTCCTGTGTAAGGTTACACCACATGTGTCCGTAATCTTACACATTAACTGTGTGTAACATTATATGATGATATTGTGAAACATCACACAAATTACTGTGTAAGGTTACACTACAATTATCTGTAAGCTTTCTTAGTAATTGCGTGTGAGGTTACACATCTGTAGGAGTAAGCTTTCACCACATTTGTCTGTAATCTTACACAGTAATTGATTGTAAGGTAACACAATAATATTGTGAAACATAACACAAATTACTGGATAAGGTTACACCAAATATGTCTGTAATCTTACACTGTTATTTTGCGTTAGATTTCACCACAATATTGTGAAACATAACACAATTCCTGCGTAAGGTCACACTACAATTGTCTGAAAGCTTCCACATTAATAATTTGAAAGGTTACACATCTGTAGGAGTAAGCTTCCCCCACATATTTTTGTAATGACACACAGTCATTGCGTGTAAGTTTATACATTAGTAGGAGTAAGTTTTCCCCACACTTTCCTAGAAAGTTATCCATTTTTATGTGTAAGTATTAATTACATTTGACTGTGCAGTTTCACATCATGTAAGCGAGGTTACACAGTACATTTTAGTAAGGTAAAACTAATTACCTGTAACTTCTCACAGTATTCGACACAATATTTCACTATATATTTTTTTATAGTTACGCAACATGTGTGTATAGACAACAGTATTTGTATGTTTGATTAAATCAGATTTATTTGTTTAGCTATAGAAAAAGATTACCCTAAAAATAATTTTTTCATTAAATCTGAAAAATGTGGAACAATTTATAATTTTCCTTAGACTGAAAATTACTTCTTAAAATGTCCATATCTCATCAAATATTCTTGTTTTAATTAAAATATGCCATTTTAAAGTTATATTTAAAGTCTTTTGAAATTTGGTATAAATTTCGTTGTTTGTATTTTGCACAGAAATGATACCATGTTTCTGAATTTGCATGCCATGCTGACAAGAATACAAATCAGGACCCACATAGTCATTTGTTTCAGCGATAGACCAATTTGAGCATTTTTCATTACATCGGTTAGCAGATGTACTTTATATTTCCATTTATTATACTCTATTTTCCGTCGCGATTAAAACTTCATTAAAAAAATAACTATCATATTGGTATATTCCACAATTTCAAGGATGTTCCTTTTAATTCTTTAATAGAGTTTCAATATATATAGATATTTGACAAAATGTGTAATATCGAATGCCACTAAATATTAGAACTTGATTGTGCAATTTCAAAAATGTCTGAAGATCAAAGTACAATAAAAATATTAATTTTATAGCCTATCATATTGTATACTAATGTTCTTTTATAATACAAATTCCTTAGGATTATAGTTTTTGTTAGTCTTGGAATCTTGCAATTTCTATAAAATGCAGATATAAGGGATCACTTTTCCTACTTGCTATTTATGTGTTAAAATCTATTCAATTTGTCCTGTACTAAAAGAAATTTAACACAGTTATTCTAATTGGTAAATAGCTATATTAATTGTAAACTTCTAATTTTGTTTTCGAATTTTAAAAATGTTTGAGACTGAATTCAATCTTTGACTTTCTTACCTGAAACTGTCAATTACTTCTGGACCAATCTGGAAAACTTAATTCACCCAGCTAACCTTATTGATTACAGCATTTGGTCAGCTCAACAGAATGAATTGCAGGTAATATAAATGCAGTAAATAGTGGATAAGCAATTGAACTAAAATAATTTTAATACAATCATTTTAATGGTGAATGAATGATTTTAATTGTAATTTCCCCCTTGGCTGAAAATATCTGAGCCAGTAAGAAAATTACAATTAATGCTAATCTGTACTTTTGCTACCTATGGTTCAGTAAACAGTACATTTCTAAATTTTTAATAGTTGGTTCAAGTACTTTCCTTCATGTGTGCTTAAAAAGTAGGTATTTAGTACCTGTTGTTTGGTGTTAAAAATAAGAATTCTCATTTGTTTTGTATTTACTTTGGGATACCTTTATTATCACATTCAATGAATTCTCTCTTATCTCTTCAGTGGGTCTACAACAGAAAAATGCAAAAGAGCACATTGAAAATGAAAGAACATCTTTACAGTGTATTGAGATCATATACCTTTATTTTTGTTTGCAATAAACTCAAAAGCAAAAAGTTTAAGATGGGCGACCGAATGTCGCAATAATTTTCTCTTTTGCAGATTTTAGTTTTCAACAGATATTTTTTAGGATGTATAGTATTGCTTAGCTCTTTAATACTTAATTTTATTATAATTTTAAGTTAACAAAATGTATAAAGATAGTACAAGTAAGTGATTCTTTAAATAATTAACTGTTCAACTGTAACAATTTACATGCAGATTATTTTCTATCCATAAAATGTCTGTCGCAGATACTTGGAGAATTTTCAGCTACTGGAGATATAAATAACTTATAATCTAATCTTTTTAAGATTACATTGATTTAGAATACAGCTAAGTATTACTAATAAAAAAAACAATTGCGTGATTTTAACATTTTTTGAAATGAAATGATTAAAATAAAAATCAGCGTAGTCTGTGTTGCAGACAGAAACATATATTATGTCAATTAATGAAAAATGATCCAGCTTACATGAAATTGCAGTTGCTTGTACCAACAAATGGACCTTTTTAAAAGTTAAGGAATTTATTTTATATCTTAAGCAAATAAAAAGGAATTTGGAACATTCTGAATATTTGTAAGATATATACTCCTTTAGTTCTGTTTCAAATAGAGAAATTGCTTTTATTAATTATATAATTTATATCATTTATGGGATACCTAAACAATTGTACTTTCATCTAAATGTTTTTTTAACAGGCAACTTCGATTTGTATCGACTATTTGAGATTGTCTTGCCCTTTAAATTAAGATTCTATGTCCACAGCTAACATATAGAACTTACAGGCCAATAATGTTATGAGTCAACATCCTGCATATGAGCTGGCCGACAAGTTAGTTTTAACAAAGCTTAAAAAGATTCGAGATAGATGGAAAAATATTTATATGCCAGATTGGTTCCAGATGATGGACTCTGAATCCATTACGAAAAAAAAGTTGCATAGGGTTATCTTCTATAACCCCGATAGACTGTAGCCAAGTGGTTGGTAACAAAAAAAATCTGCATACCGTCTTACTGGGCAGATAGCCCGTTAAAATGTTAGAAAATTCTGGGTGCAACACAATCTGTTAAAAAATATTCCATTGAAAATAATACAGTAATTTTATTTTTTAACAAACACATTAAAATAAGAAATGCAATGAAAATCTATTTAAGACAAATATTGAATATTTGAACAATACTGATACTAAATATCCATTAAAATTAATCACAGTGAATTATTTTGCAAAATTATGTTTATTCAAGTAACAATAACTTAACTAGATTGCCTTTAGTTTTAAATATTTCTGTAACTGTGAAAAAGATTTAATGAACAAAAAGTTACTTTGAAAAATCTATTAAAATTTAAAAGTATATTTTGTTTTAAAAAATAATATTTAGCAAATTTTTATAACAATTTTTAAAACTTAAAGACATATCTGAAATTTTTCATTTTTTCTAAATAATTTATATGTTTTAATCTTTGTGTGATTTTTTTTATTATTATGGTTGATACACGTTTTTTAGTTAATGCTTAAATTTAATAGTTAGATATTAAGAAGGAAAAAAATATTTGGCTTTCTATCCTCTTACTATTAATCAAATATTCGTTGCACCTCTAAATTGAAATTGCAGTAAGTTTTCACATTTCACTCAAATTTCTTTAAGTTATTTTAGAGTACCTCTGGACTGCTATTCATAGAAATCCTGAAATATCAGCATAAGGTACCCACATAAAATCTTGTTTTTATTACAGCTTAGTTATGAATATCAAATCTGTTTATTTTTAGAGCACAGAACACGTATTAATATTTCATTTTTAATACAAAAATAAATAAATAAATAAATAAACAAGAAAACATCTAAATTTACGAAAGTAGCTTGCACAATTAGTTATTTCAAATAGAAATATATTTTCTCACCACACACAAAAAATTAACATAAATTTCCATTCCATTGTTTTTTTTATTTAAAGAAATACTTCTAAATTGTTTAAGAAAACATCTACATTTGTGAAAACCAGCTACCAGCATTGTTCATTTAAAATTTAAAGAAATTTACACATCACACACAAAAATAATGCGGAACAAATGTGTACAGTCTCGCTCTCATCATTTATTTTAAACAGGGGGGGGGGTAGGGAAGAACAAACATATAACATAAAATACAAGTCTATCATTATTAAAACTCTACTAGAAAAATAAAAGTTCAATAACATGACCAAAAAATTGATACATTGAAGTGCAAACAAATTATGGGGTAGCAAAACTCAATAGCTTTTTTTCTTCTTTTAAATTCGGTTATCAAGTGTGCATGCACGTTTATTAGATATGATATGTTGATTGCAACTTCAATGTCAGGCACAGTTTCGGGGAATTTCTACAAAATTTATGCTGCCATTCACGCGTGCCATCCAGAGGATTATCTTAACCTGGGGTATTTGCTTCCAAAAGCGATAGCAATGTTCTTTCTGTGCAAAGAATTTGGGTTGTACGTGAACAATATTTCTCCAATCTTTTTTTTTTTTCTTTTACTCACTGGAAAAATTTTCATAGCAGAGGATGAAAGGCGACGGCCACGGTAATCTTCCAAATTTGCGACACCTAGTTAAATGAAACATCATAATTAGTTTATTGCATCTTAATAAAATGTTTAGTTTTGATATACTTAAAATTAACTTTATTTTGATTAAATAATAAATTTCAAAAGTTAGAATACCTCAAAATAGCAATGTGATTAATTTGAGCTAATGTAAACAATATATTATATATTAGAATATTTACGGGGAGGGAGGTTATAAAATTTAGGACAAATCTACATCGAATACAATTTCCAAATACAATCATCACCTCACTGCTACATCATATAGTAGGTACTACATGAAATACAATCTTAGGACGAATACGATTATCAACTGTTAGCTTTCTTAGAAACAAAATTGAAAAAAAAGCAAATTTTAAAATTAAAAACGACTTTTTTTATCGTAATTTTGTTTGATATAAACGTTTATGAGTATCTCAGCAAAATTACTAGTGGAAGGTGTCATTTAGTATCTTTTTAAAGTTTTGATTTATGTTTATTTTTTTTTCTTTAAGCATTAAAAATAATAATCATCAAAAAATAACTTTTAAATGCATTAAGGTGAATGTTTACCTTTTCAGAAATTTATATATTTTTAATAACATGGTTCAAATGATAAACTCAATGCATTTTGATTTTCTACTAAAAATACATTCTGAAAAACTGCATATTAAAAATAAAATTATTGAAAAATTTTAAGTTTTTTAAGATTTGTACTACTTTAAATATTTATACTTTTTTTTACCTTTTTAAATATTTTTAGATTTGTACTATACAAGATTGCAAATGGATTTTTAGATAATTCTATTATTGCATTTAATACTTTTTTTCACTGAAACATACATAATGAAAAATGGAATTTCAGACATCTTCATATACTGTTATTTTTTTTTAAATAAAGAAATTTTGAATGCTGATTCCATGTATATATTTATTAAGTGTGTAATAAAGAAAATGTACAAAAAAGGTCAAATCGCTATTTCAAATAGAAAAAAAGCCTTGCCATTTTTAAAACATGAAAGTAATAAAATATAAAGTTCAGAAAAAGTCATTTAAGCCGGAAATACACGCGCCGGGTCTTTTTGACCCGGAGTACGTATGATTTTTGCAATTGTAATCATTTATGTTTTTAAAGTAATCTTCAGCCTATTTTATCACAAAATTTGTAAGGATTGTCTCTGCCTAAATAAAATGACGGTTATAACTTGATTTTGTTGGTGACAAAGTTAAAACCATTTCTATACTGGGTAAGCGCGTGTTCTCCATCGTTAAAGTTTTAATTTGTGGGTGCAATTGTGTTGCGTGTATTTACAATATCTCGAGATATAATTTCTTTTTCGGTAAAAATGAAATATCAAAATATCCACAATTAAATAGATTTTCATATATATATGTATATACATATATATATTTATTAAAAGCAAAAAATAGATTTTTTGATCGATTTTGAAGTACGCTGTTCCTTTAAAAATGATTTGAATTCAATCTAGAAAATACTAAAGAAAAACAATAAATCAATATCCGTTATAAATAATGTTAAAGCTATACTTTACGGTACTGGTATACATATATACTAATAAAAAAAAAAAAATCTCTGTGAATATCTGCGATGGTTAGCAAAATATACCGCACGTAGAAGTTTGAAAATTTAGGTAAAGATATTCCCAGGTAAAGATAATTCCCTATGCTTAATTTTCATCAGTGACTCAGACTTTTAATATTTTAAGGGTAAAGATCTCTGGACCCTTTAACATTTTTATGCACTAAATTGTTAATAACGCGACCCCTTTTTATTTAATCTTTTTCATTTTGAGGGACCTTTCTCCACTTAGTTATTTTTGCTATTTTATTTTTCAGTATTGACGCTGGATCCTTGGGGCCCGTTTCACGCCCCCTTGAAGTTTTTGTGATAATAAATTGATTCCATATGATCCGATCTTCATTTTTGGAAGTTCTGTTCCATTTAGATACTTTCAAAATTTCACATTCCATAATGCACTGGACTCCCCTAGGGAATAATAGACACCAACACTGGGGCCTTTGAACTTTTTGCACGCCAAAAATTTTTCACCCCCTTAATTTCTCACCAACCGAGAGCAAAATTTTAAATTTGAGTTTTTTACTCTTTTGCCAGAGTCAACACCTTCACACACTTACTCGGGCTCTAGTGCTTTTTTTAAGCATTTACCTAATCAATTTGTGCATTTCTTTAAAATATTATTTTAACGAATAATTCATATCCTATGCTTAATTTTTACTATTGTAGATATATTGCGCTAAGTACTATGACATTTTAACATTTTTTCTGTTAATGCCCCCTTTTTAGCTGTCAGTTGGTCTCTTTAGGACACTTATTACACATCCTTTTAAAATGGTCCCATCCACTAGAATTTTTTTTCAACAACTTCTTAAGTCTTTCATCAACTACATAAAAACTCAAACCTTGAACTACTACGAATTTTGAACATTATTCGCATTCTTGGGCCCTTGGTGCAACTTTTTAAAAATGATACGCATGAATTGCATACAATTTTCTTTAGTTTCGGCGTCCTCCCATTACTTTAATAACTACAAAAAAATTATATCCAACTACATGAGAAAGAAATTCTTAGCCCCTTTTGACCATGGCACAGGGACCCTTGAAGTTTTGTACCATAAATCATTATTAAATTGCCCTCTCTTAATTTTCCCTTTTTGAATCCCTTTTTTCATTTAGTTTTTTCCACTTTCTTACATTTTATCAAAGGCTCTGGGGCTCTCAGTGTCTCGTATGGTCCTTGAATATTTTTGTTCGCCATGCATCTTCCACCCCTACTTTTCCCACCTTCTCAGCGCATAACTTTAAAGTTAGGTTTTGAACTCTTCTTCCACGACTTACAACGCGATATTTTTATTGGGGCCCTAGGGGTTTTTTTAAAGCATTTTCTCATTTTTTATGCATTTCTTTAAAGTAGGGTAACATCCCCAGTAATTGGCATGCACCAGTGATTGGCACATCCTACAAACATGTTCTAAAAAAAGATTTATATCCAGTCTTTTAAAAATGCAAGACCATATACCAGTTTTATACTCATTTACGTTGAAGATTATAACTTTGATTTATGCTACTAGATGACAATATTGCCTATTAAAGAGAAACAATTATGGCTTGTATCAAATTAGCCATTTTTGTTGCAAATGCTTCTTCTTTGGCTTAAACAAGGCATGCATTCCGATTCATTATTATCTGATTTATAATATATTTTAAATTTTAATTGACAACACTTTTGTTTAGTTAAAAAGGGTTACTTCAATTGTGAAAAGTATTTTTGACACAAATATTTGGATTTCTGAATTAATGATAGACGTCAATTAATGGTGCTTCAATTTTGCTAGTTCCAAGTAATTGGCACGTATTCCAATTTCAAGGAATTCGTAAGGAATTTGAGATTAAACCACTTATTTTAGAAGTACTTTTAAAGTTATAGACTAATTTTGTTTATCATTTGTTTTTATTTGAAAATATGAAATATTATCAGTAATTGTAATCCATTAAAGCTTCATATGACAATTTTTGGGGACAGTATGACAATTTCTGGGTATTAATATAAGTATATTGTATTGTTTTAAAGTGTTCACATTTCAGACTAATATGCTGATTTCTTACTCTCAAAAACCTAACATATGGCATCTTAATCTATGATAAATTCATTTAAAGCGATTAAACCCAATGCAAAATGTAAAGTATTTTTTTAATATAAACATGTGCCAATTACTGGATCACAAGGTGACATACATTGGTGCTCTAGGTGCCAATTACTGGTGATTTCAGCAACTTTTTATAAATATATTTTTATAAAAATACTTTTTCATTTTTTTTTTTTTTTTGCTTTTAGTGGGCAAATTAGATGCACAGATATGCATTATTTGATTAAAAAATATTTTCAAGTAATTATCTTATTTCTTTGTAACGAAAATTGAAGTAAGTTCAAAGACAAATCCTTAATGTGCCAATTACTGGGGATGTTACCCTATTATTCTAACGAATAATTCACAACCTAAGCTTATTTTTGATTAATTGTAAATGTAAAGTGTTAAGACGAAAGAATTTTAACATTTTTGATGCTAGGGTCCTGTTTATAACTAACAGTTATTCCCTTTTGGGTCCTTTATTATAGCTCCCTTAAAAATGGTCCTATTAGCTAACTTTTCCCCCAACAAGTTCTTAGGTTCACCAGCTACTAGACAAACGACAATATATATATAGCTTCGACGCATTTTGATTTATAATCACCTTCTTGGGGCCTTTGGTTCAGCATTTAAAAAAAAAATATTTCAAATTTAATTCAATTTTCTTTTACATCGTTCTAACATCCACCGATTATTTAAAAACAACTAAAAAATAACTTTATACTCAACTACATACCAGATTAGTTACTAGCACGTCGGAGATATTTTTTCAAGAACGAAAGCTTATACATACCTTCGAATATTTTTTTTTTTATAATTTCTAGTGTCGATCACTCTTTTAAGAATTTTACGAATGGAAGTAACTTGCCCTTTTAAGGGTCAGTTAGTCAACCATCTCCCCAACACACACACACAGTTTGATAACTGTAATTTCCTGACATTTAGTATTTTAAAACAATATCTAAAATAATTAAACTATTGATATTATGATAATCACAGTAATAAATTTAAATTATAAATAATTCTAAAATATTTATTAATTTTTTGTATAATTTTTTTCTCTAAATGTAAAATTTATTTAAAGATAGCCATTTTGTTTCATTAGAGAATTTTCATTTAATTCTAGAAATAATTCCAGTCATAAAAACAATTAGGTGAGATTAGGTATAGTTGACCCACTTTTAAGAAAATCATTTTTAACTTTTTGAATATTGAATCTTGAACAAAGTTGTATGTATTATTTTATTTGTTATACAATCGGTTATCAGAATAAACCTGCTACATAAGTGCAAGATATTTGAAGAAAGATAGATTTTAATCATGAGAAAGTAATTTGTCAAAGCTCTTCACTCATGGGAGGCATGACTCTCTGTATTTTTAGTAGACATATTGGAAAAAGTAAACAAATATACAAATAAAATCAATTTTAGAATTGTAGAATGCCTTTATTGTAAAAGGTTTAAAGAAAAAAAAATTAAAAACGCATTTGAAATAACTTTAAACTCTGAATACCTATAAGCTGTAAGGCTGAAATAAATAAAATACGTTTTAAAATATGGAATACTTTTAAGCTACAAGATTTGAACAAATAAAATAAGTTTCAACCCCACCCCCCACCAAAAAAAAAAAAAATTAGAAAACCTTTAAGCCTCAAAATTTAAAGAAATAAAATACGTTTGAAAAAACAGAATACTTTTAAGTTGCAATTTTAAAACAAATAAAATAATTTTAAGAAACTTAAAATATTTTTACGAATTTTTTATCTTTACAAAACTACAAAGATTGCAAGTCTCAAAATACCTTCAACTTTTAACTGATGTTACAGGTCTTACAGACCGTTGCATTTTTTTAATTTTTATAGTTTAACATGTAACTTTCAGTTTAATTATAGACACTACCGAAATTTTGTTTCTTTTGGAACTTTATACTATCACCAGTGTTATTCAATAGGTACATTTTAATTACAACAGCCCTTTACAAAAACTTAAGTACAAAAATAGTATCCTATAAGTTAATCTCACCTTTTATTCATCTTTCGATGAAGCGGTGTGGCAGACCACTTTACGGTAGTTAAGTGCCGATTTCTGTCACACCAGTTAAAGATTAATTTTAAATAACATTTTTTTGTATCGCTCTTTTATCTTTGCAGAATAAATTTACGTTTTTTTATAAATATGAACATTAACCTTTTATTATATACCAAGTATAATAAATAAATTTCAAAAACATTTAATTAAGGGAGCTTTCACTAAAGTCAACCCCCGAACATACTGACTAAGTCAAGCCTCCCCCCTAAGCTATATTCTAAAAAAAAAAAAAAACAGTTATTTTAAACCTATAGTATACCTGTGCAAAATTCATAGCTATAATTAAAGCTCAATATTTCTGTAATAATTAAAACCTACTCATTTTAATTTCCATGATATTTTAACTGGAAAACTCCTGCAAAATATTTTTTTAAAAACTTAACTTTTAAAAATGTATGTTAAAAATGCTTCACAGCCGATTGTGTTTCACCTGTTTCAATTGTCTGCATGAATTGAAGATTGTTGTTTGATCATTTCAATAGATTTGGTTATCATCTTGCGAGAAAAGTCTAAAAAAATATTTAAATTTGAAAATGGGCAGATGGGTAAAGCCTCCGCTGTAGTCAACCATCCCTAGTCTCCCCTATATTTATTACATTTTGAGGTGTATCCATTACTGAAATGTAGGGTGTTTTGATATTTTTCTGTTATTTACAATTAAATTTTGATTTAGGAGAGATGGCATTATGAGAATGGTTAAAAATTGTTGAGCGATGAATAAAATATTAAAAAAATTGTAATATAAATAGTACTAATTAAAAAATAATTTTTAAAGAAATTCATTAAGGGTGTCGATTAGTGACTCATCTACTTTCTATATATATATATATATATATATATATATATATATATATATATATATATATATTATCCGTTGATTTTAACTATTTCAATAGATGATTTAAAACTCAAATATCATAATTACAATTATAAAATTGAAAAAATAGCTGGTAGAAAAAGAATAAAAAAGGAAAGAGCAGGCGAGTGAAATTTCATAAATTGTATTTAACAGTTTAGTTGTATTAATTGTAGTGATTAATATTGCAAATATGACAATACCACAGATTTATCAATGTTTTATAAGTACTATGAAAACTATTTCAAAATAAAATTTCAAAAATGATGTTTGAAGCCATAGATCTGCAGATAAAAATTTTTTAATTCAAGATAAAATTAATAATTTAATGTTAATTTTTATGTACATAATAGATGAATAATCAAACATTCGAGAAACAATTAAATTTTGTGCATTTAAAAAAACTGTCGTTTTTCAATTCGATTTGATTCTAGCTCCATCCCTCTTTAGCCCCTTCTTTCTCTATGACCATAAATAATATTGTCTACTTCCCGATTTGTTTGATTGTTTGCTATAGTAAAAAATATCAAAAGCAGAGATGTAAATAATAATGATTTGACTACAAAATTTAAAAAAAAAAAAAATTGTTGATCAGATGAAATTAACTTTGAAAGAAGCTTTTTATTAAACTATAGGGGAGAGTGGGGTGGTGTGGGACAGTTTACAAAAGTAAGAAAATCAGCTTTGTTTGACACAAAAACTGAAATTTCACTTTATAGAGGGAATGGTAAAAGACGTTTTAATCTCCCTAAAAAATATAGAAACATAACATATAAAAGCTGTTTTATAATTAAAGAAATTGTAAGTTTCAAAATGTGGCTTATAGCTCCCCACTTACACAGAGGTATGGGACAGCTATAAAACAAACTTATGAAGCAAAAATAGTCTAGTGTCGGCAAAATAGACAATCAAACAAACATTGTAGGATGATAATGTATGTGCCACATCATAAAATTCTTGTATCATTACGATTCAATGACAATCATGAATGAAAATTCAAGATCTTTAGGCGTAGAGGACATTGAAAAATTACCACTTCAATTTATTTACATTTTGAAGTAAATTAATTTATTATCAATGTTATGATATATTATCCTCTAAAAATATTTGCATGGTAGCAATTTAGAGTCATCTTATGGAAAAAAATAGAATTGGACATGTCGAATTTACATTTCGACATACACGTTCTTTTTACTGGCATATCCCATTCCTTCCCACTTCCTTGTTTTGTGTTAAACTTTTTGTATAAACAAAAATGGGTCTTTTAAGCTTATTTTAAATTATGTATAACATACAGTATATTGTTCCTTAAATAAGGAAACTATTACATCTATGCATATATAAGTCATTTATATATGAAAAGCATATAAATTATATTAAGCGAATTTATTTTTGGTTCTTGAAGTAATGTTTTCCGTTATACGACTACAAGTTTATACTGATCATTTTTTTTTTTTTTTTTGCAAGTGAAGATTGGATTATGATTGCTTAGACTATCATGTTACGTTTCATTTTTGAAATGTTTAGTATATACATAAAGAGAAAAATCTACTGTCCTATTCCTCCTACTGTCCCTCTCTTTCCACTCACCCCTACAGTATTGAGTTTTTTTCTAAGTACAATTTGAAAATAGTTACTTTCATATTTTTCCAAATAAGTGAGAAGATTTTATATACTGTGAACTTATTAAATTATTTTTAGTAATGTCTACATTGGATGTCCATTAGTGGGAATTAGTTAAATAAGCATTTCAGTAATGGACACTGGTTTTAAAACTTTAGATTATAACAGCTTGTATATTTGAAATACACAATTACACAATATTTTAGCAATAAAATATTAAGAAAATGACAACTTACTTCATATCTCGTTTCCTTGTAAATAGTGCAGGATGATGTTGGTGTCGATCACATGTTTAATGTTTTCTTTCTCAATTTCTCGTGTCGCCTATGTCGACATTTACCACTGAGCATGCGCTTGGAGTACTACATCATACGTCATGCTTCAAATGGAAAGTTCCACCAACCTCTGTGAAAATATCCTCTTGTTTTTTGTGTTTTTCAAAATATCAGAATGGCTTTCTCAAGAAGTTGAGGAACGTTACACACATAAATGATGGCAAACTTACACAAATGTTTTACAGTGTATGTATGAAATATTCTTTAAACAAATCTTAATTATATGATAAAAATCTAATTTTTTTAGCAATAGCAGAAATTGTAACGGGCCGAACTTTTGGGTTTTACAACGGGCCGGGCCGAAAACAATTCCTACGGACCGGGACTGGAAATTTCGCCTGTGCCGACCTCTAATGTAAGTTACTGACAACCCTTAACCCCGTTAGGGACAAGAAATAATGTCAATGTAAAATTGAATTCTCACTGGAGAAAATCGGAAGATTTTGTTTTTAAACTATTCGTCCGGGGGGGGGGGGCACTGTATAACTTACTCATCATGTATAGGCATTATATAAAATAGGAAAAGAAACACACACTTGTAAACTATTCATAAAATGCTTTGCCATTCCAAAAGAAAATTCAAACATACATTTAAATAATGTATAATAATACTCTAATAACACATAATAATACTCTATTATTGAATTGCTGACGAACCAATTTCGACACATTACATAAAGCTCCAAACTACTCAAGGAGTACCAAACTGCATAAAATAAATATCCTTATAGATCCAAAAATACTAATAATATTTTACTGCATCGGATTAAGCGTCTCGTTTCCAATTAAAATATACCTGTGAATTGAAATTTGAATGGAATACAGAGTCATGAAAAATCGAAGAATGTGGAAAACAGATTACGACTATCTCGGCAACTGATAATCCGATCGACTTCGTTTTTATGCAAAATTTATGTTATTTTATTGCTTTTTACGTCCATCCATTAAAATACAAACTTTCGAAAATTTTTCTATAGAACGAATACATATATCATCAGAACGAATTTTTCGTGTGCCCGAAAACAATAGTTCCGGATAATCGAGATTACTGATATTAAACAGGCTTCGTTCCATTCTTACATACTAAGAACATATAAAATTTCAAGTCTCAATCTCAATTTGTTCGTGAGATAGAGCGTTTGCAGACACACTCAGACAGACAGCAAATGTTTTTTTTTTTTTTTTTTTTTTCTGAAAATATTTTTTTTTTTTTTTTTTTTTGAAATCTGAAATGTGTAAATCGTAACAATTAATAAAACGTCATAATTTTTTTCGATTTTTAAAACAATTGCAAGGTTTACCCAATACTACGTATGATGGGTAAGTAAAAAATGATAGTACTGAAATTGCACGACAGATTTTTATTCATTATTATTATGTGTGTGCGTGCAATATTTGTGTTTAAATCATAATTATTAAGAAAAGTTTATTTTTACATTAGTGTTAATTTCTGAAATGCAGATTTACTCAAAAGTCTTATATTTTAGTTCAAGCACTTCATAAGAATTTTTTTAAACTACTACCGGAAAAGAATTGTTGCCATATTGATTTCTAAAAATATTGTTTAATCACACGCAATTGATGTTGTCCCATCCCGTACTGTTCGTGTAATCATGCGGTTCACGTTAGCTGCATGAATGATGTTCAAGAAAATATCAGAGCTCATCCAAGATAAGCAGAGATTGGTCATAACAAGAGGGGAAGAATTAGAAGAGATGCATAGCGGTAGTCATATCTATCATATACCGCAGTGCATGTTAACCCTTTAACGTTCATTGGTTTCGCCACGAAACCACAAAATTTTAATTCCGATATGCAACACTGACACCGGTATTTTTATCTAGAAATATCCCTTTTATTTTGTATGTGAAAAATCACGTTTCTTATTTAGAAATATATTTGTTCTTAACCCATTAACGCCCAGCGTCCTCGTTTGAGGACGGTTACAAAAACAGCAAGAAAACGGTTTTCACACCAGTAAAGAGGAAGATAAATATATACCTTCTTTCACGAGACAGAATCCTCGATAAATTTAGATAAAAGTTAATTTGATTTTAAAAGTGGTGGGAAATACAAAATTTAAATTTTAGCGAAGAAAATAATTCGGGCGTTAATGGGTTAATTACCGGTGTTTCTCATTTATTTCGACATCTTAGCAATGAAAAAGTTATGATCGTTAAATGGTTAAAAGTTTAACCGATTTCCTGATTTGCTCGTACGTCATACGGCCAATGTGTTTTGCTAATCACGACTTGCCCGTACTTGTACGGGCATGCATATTACAATCATGAATTATTATCCTCATTATTAAATTTTTATTGTAAATTTTGCAATATTTAATCAGAACATTTTTCGGATTTAATTAGGCAAAAATTTCTGCTTTGAAAAACCGGTGATAAAAGATTAAAAATTTTGTAAAAGACATGATAAAAATAGGCATTATTTGAGAATTTCTTTCAAAATTATTTGACATTCAAGTAATTAAGCATTGTAAAAAATGAACTAGAAATACTCAATTTATTTTGATATTTATATATATATTGGTAACTAAGTTGTAACATCATTGTAATTGTTGTAATAGTTGCCACAACTACTTTTAGCTCACAGGCTATCATAGCCTGAGAGCTTATGTGTAATAATTAAGTATAAACAGGGGGAACGGGGGGCTCATGCCCCCCCTTAATTGATATAAACGGGATTTTCATGCAGAATTAACAGTTTTCGTTCAAAATTTAGATATAGGATCATTCGGATGAGGCGATACCGTGGGTGTTATTAGGTGTTCATTGAATAAGTATAAACAGAGGGAAAGGGTGGCTCGTGCCCCTCCCCTTAATTGATATAAACGGGATTTTCATACAGAATTAACAGTTTTCGTTCAAAATTTAGATATAGGATCATTTGGATGAGGCGATACCGTGGGTGTTATTAGGTGTTCATTGAATAAGTATAAACAGGGGGAACGGGGGGCTCATGCCCCTCTCCTTAATTGATATAAAGGGGATTTTCATGCAGAATTAACAGTTTTCGTTCACAATTTAGATATAGGATCATTCTGATGAGGCGAGTCCGTAGCTGTTATTAGGTGTTCATTGAATAAGTATAAACAGGGGGAACTGGGGTTCTAATGCCCCTCCCCTTAACTTGCATAAATGGATTTTTCAATCAGAATTGTCAGATTTCGTTCGAATCTCTGAATAGTTTTGGAAGTTTAATGGTTAAGTATAAAAGAGGGGAATAACTTCTTAATTAGAGTGTTTTTATTAAGAATGATCCGATTTGCTCTGAATTTTGGATATAGATTTTTTAATATGATAAAGGATGTACTTGATAGTTTAGGAAGTTTAATGATTAAGTATAAAAAAAGGAGAAAGGGGAGAGCTGCTTCCCTTTCTTAATTTTTTTTTCGAACGGAATTAACGAAAATACAAGGCTGTAATGTACAATTAGTATGCGTAGCCTGTGAGCTCAATGCCATCAGTTTAACTGGTCAATATTCTTTTTTTTATTATATTCTGTTCGCACTGTTAATTTAAAAAACACATTATGTAGTACATTCCTTTAGCAATTGTTATAAAAAATTATTCATTTTTCTCCTTTTAAAATGTGGTGCGAAATAGAATTTAAAAATAGTCGCTTGTGGCGTCACTGTATCCATAATTTTTTTTTCTGCAAGGCATGGAGATTTAGAATCGAATATTAATACCAAAAATGTTAAAAGTTTGAGCACCAACAGTTTCTTTGTTTGAAGGTGTACCAGCTTTTTTTTTTCAACAAAATGATGATGTCGAAACAATTTTTACATGCGGAGATATAAAATTTACGCAGGATGCGAGTAAAATATAAGTCATTTTCTAGAATTGCAACTTCAGTAAACAGATCAAAACTTAGAAGTAACAAGTTTTGGTTTGTGCTGAAGACTTCAAAGAAAAGATGCTGTTCTGGAAGGCCATGAATGACTGGATTTCGTGATGAACGGCGCATCAGTAAACTTGATTTCCACTGATAATTATTCTTGGTAGTAGTCTGTTATCCCATCGACCAATTTCGCCAAATTATACAAATCGCCAAACTAATAGCCAACTTATATATATTGACATAATTTTTATTTTAAATAACGAAAAAACAAATAGTTAGTAGAATATTAATAAAAATTCAAATGAAAAAACGAAATAAAAATCACTCAATGACATTTTAAACACATGAATCGTATTTAATGTCATTGAATGTGACATTCACGATCATCCATTATTGGCATTTAATCTTACAGTTTGGCGATATTTTTTTGGTCGACGGAATAACCTAGTAGTACCTTATTCTCTTTCTCTTTCTCGATTGAAATACTTGAAATCCCGCCATGCCAATGTCAAGTTTTTTTATTATTATTATTTAAATAAACATAAATATATAAATTTCAATTTTGGCCCTGCATTTTTAAAAATATTAACCCATTAGTGCCTGAATTGTTTTCTTCGCTAAAATTCGAATTTTGCGAATTCCCACCACTTTAAAAGTAAGAATAACTTTTATCTTAATTTATCGAGGACTTCGTCTCGAGAAAGAAAGTATTTATTTTTCCTCCTTTTTACTGGTGTGAAAGGTGCTTACTTGAATTTTTTGAAACTGTCCCAAAAATGGGACGCCAGGCACTAATGGGTTAAAAGTAAAAACAAAAACATTTAAAGCAAAAATTAAACAAGTAAGAAAAATCACGCGTGAAACATAGATTATGAAACACATTCCAGCACTTTCAGCAATCATTAATCAAATTTCGTTATTTTGGGATATAAGGTGTTACTGCCCATAGCCAAATATGTATTCCAATACTTTTGAACAGCCCTCTATTTGATCTGTCGGTTGATATATATTCTGTATATAGGGGAAGAATAGTTTTCCATGAAAACTCCAAGCTGGTTGAAATTTGTCTTTCAGCAATTTATACTAAGAAATGGAAACATACTTGAATACTTTTGTTCAGCCCTGTAGCTTACCTAGTACCTTTATTACACGACAGTATCTAGCTACTATTTACTTTAAATAAAAAAACACTGTTCAAACTGCTTAAATAACATTGGCAGAAATGATTTTCCATAAGTGACCGTGCATGTATCCAATTATTTACTTGACCCTGTATATAAACTTATCTATATTTTAGAATCATTTCTTAGTAAATTGAAAGCAATTCAACGTAAAAATGAGTAACATATTAAAAACCACTTTTAAGTGATTTACGCTTATATTCAGTAACTTTTACGAGCTCTTTTGTGTAACCCCGTTTATCAAGTATATAGCATTTATGCGCACCATATAATGTGCGTACATTTAATGAAACTTCAAAGCGCATATCACAATTAAAAATGCATTTCATCCATCCATCATCCATCATCAGTAATATACAGTACTTCGGATAGAATATACTATTTGAAATCTTTTGTGTGTCCCTGTAAATACTAAGCGCTTAATATTATGCATGAAATATTAAACCCCAGCGGCGTATATCAATTTTGTTATACATGAAATCGTTTAACTTAATTAAAATATGTCACAAACAATTCTTCCCCTTTATTTTTGTGTAATAGAATTATTTTGCGTGACCTTGTACATGAATAATAACTATTATATCCGCTACATATTTTACAAAATGCATACTTTAGTGTATCAATTTTACTATACATAAAAATGTTTAACATAGTTAAAATATATCGGAAACAATTTTCCCATATTAAAAGGATCAAAATAAGTAAATTTTTACTTTAAATACGACATAATTATAACATGCCGCAATCGGTTTTTGTAATGGAATTCCTTTGTGTGGCCCAGTAAATGAATAATAACTATTATTTTCACTGCATATTTTACAGAATGCATATTTTAGTGCGCTTCAAAAATGCATATAAATTTGAATATATTTAAAAGGCGAAAAACCTTTAAAATTCATTTGAACCGATTTTTTCTCATTAGTTCAAGAGATATAATAGAGATTTATATAATAGATGTTTATAATTATATTAGCTCAAGTTTTTACCTTTAATAGTATCACATGTAAGGTACTCTTAGTGTATTATATAGCGAAGTAAATATTAGGGCAAAAGCTCTTTTACTAAAAAGCAGAAAGCGTTCTGAAAAATTGTGAGTTACAATTACAAGCAGAATAACTATAACAATTCTTATTGCTAGAAAAAGATGTGAAATTATTTATAAAACTTATCTGTACAATAATTCTTATGCTTACTTTATTTTAACTCTTTTAACATTTGACCAATTTTTTTTTAAATTCAGAAAAAAAACGGATTTCGTAATTTTTTTATTTCCAATCATTTTTAAAGTAGAAATCCTCATACCCCTCCTCCCTCCCAAAAAAGGCAATGAAAACTGATAGTGTAATTTACAAATTTGGAATTTTAAAAAAGTCACATTGACTTGGGGCATCATTGATCTAGAGAATGCTGCGTTATTATTCTGTTATTATTCCAAATTTTTAATTGCTTAAAAACGTATAGACAGCAGAGTGAAAAAATATCCAAAACCGGACTCGCACCGGGGTCAGTGGTATTGCGCACCGATATTCTACCAACCGAACCACTTGGAACGATAACCAGCTTGGTACTTCTCATTACATATGTTGGCAAGGCTACAATCACTTCACAAGATGAAATATATCCCTTTTTCCCGTGAGCCACCAGCTCTGGGGCAAACACGAAACTAATAAAAAATATGAAATTGAATAAAGCTACTTAGTTATTGGAATGTTTTCTATAAAACATTTCTCACGCCTTGCATTCAACGTTAATTTAAAATTTTAACTGTATAAAAGGCGTATAAACAACAGTGTGAAAAAGTGTCCAAACCGGGACTTAACCCTTTAATTCCCATAATAAGACACGCTCTAAAAATTATATAATTCAGAAAATCTGATTTTACTCCAGAAAGTTTCAAGAGCTAATTTCGGTTTATTTAGATTCAGAATGTTTGTTATGAATTAAAGCCAGTATTGCTATTTTAATTTTCTAACGGAAATTAGAATATACGAATTAAAGTATCTCGGGCGCAGTCTGGCGGTTTGGGATCTAGATTGTTAAAAATCTGAAATAATATTGATTGCAAGGTGTTAGAAATTTTTTACAGAAAATTTTCCAGTACTGAGCTGAAAGTCTCAAGCTTATTAGATACAATAAAGAAGATTTTTCTTCTTTGAATTGAAACATATCGGTGATTAAACAGAACTAGATTTCCTCTAAGATAACACTGATGTTAAAAAAGCCGGAGACTTGGGCACTCTGCCAGTAACTAATATAGATTTACTATCCTAGAAAAGGACAAGAAACCTCAACTTATCGCTAACAGACTGAATGAGTGATATATGATGTTACTTTTCTAAAATCACATAGCTCAAGTGACAATTAAGTGTATTCTGGTAGTATTTCCATTTTCTATCTCCGATTGAAATTTATTTTTTTGATTTTACATACGGCGATAGTAATGAAGCTTTCTTTTGGCTAGTTCCATGGGTTTTTTAGTGTAAGTCATATTATCTTATAATTGCTATGCTTGTTTGTCACCGTTATTTTCGAAAAGTCTGCTTGGCCTTATTCAATTAATGAGAATGTGCCGATAAAATAAATCACATTTTTTTCGTACTAAAATACTGGTAGCCAAAAATCGTAGCCTGTGACTTACACAACAAGTACTCATGGAAATAGCCTTTTATGAGTTTATGTGAAAAAATATACACAATTAATACCATAAAAATGACGTTGCAGATTATATTTATTAAAAACAGAATTCACGTTATAGTGTTTGGGACTACGCTCCTTCTCCTCACGTAACTAAGCATTCCTTTTCGGACGCTTAGACAAATGTAAACAAGAAAAATATGTTTGACTTTTATTAATCATTGTCTACTGTGGATATTTCTCACTTTGTATAACACGTTCAGTGCCACGGTGACTGACGGTGTGAAACGTGGTATAAAAGTATCAAAACTATATTGCTCTAATTATTTTGATAACATAATCGTGCAATACATATAAGTTATGTGAAATTAAAATACATTTTCAGTAATTATTTAAAACCACATAACAGTTTTAGTTTTATCTGGTATGTTAGTCTGTGAGTCACTGGTTATTGGCGCGGCCTAAACGGAAAATTCAGTGTCAGTCACCCGTGATTGAGAGGGTACGCGTTGATGACTTTTTCATATAATTAATTGAATTCGTCAGACCGTTGTCTCCAGTGTCTGAAACGTGTGAATAACGTGTTTTTAAAACAATTACAATTTTTACCCTATATGATGGGTAAGAAAAATGTGGCTTGCTTAGTCCAGAGTTCATGAATTCTCATCATCACAATATTTATCTATAAGCTTAGAAAATGTAATGACAAAAGAGTATTGAAAAAAAAGTAGAAATATATATAACTTTTTTTTTTTTTTTTTTTTTTTAGAAAAACAGCATTTTGTTTTTAACTATTTGGAAAAAATAGTTGTTGTACTCGGTAGAGAATTGAAAAATCTGAAGTATATCTGAATGCTTTTATTGGTTGAATTCCGCAACTTATTTTATTTTATTCGTAATCTGATTGGTCCATGCTTAATGACCAGAGATGGAATATTTCTGTTGCACTATGACAAAAAAGCATTAAAAACCACAACTCAATAACAAATTTAGATACAGGTTCAAACAAGTTGCATTTAAAAGTAATTTTTTCTCTGTATATGGCGGTGTAAATATCGAAAATATGCGATGTTTAGAAGTTTTAATATTTGCAGCACCAAAAATTGTTAATCTGAAATTTCATTTAATATTTTTTATGATTGTTTCAGGAATATTAACGAATAAACATTCATGTTTGATTTAAATTGTGTGTAAAAAAGGAATTGCCATATTACATTGTTAATCATTAGAAATTTTTTCGGTAATTGGTATTGGGTGCTTTTTCATCACTGTAACAATAAAGGAGCACAATACAGTATTTGCTGAAAAAAGTGTGCTGTCGGGGATAATAAATCATCGTTATTGTGAATATTTTCATATCAGAATTCTAGTTAGGAACAAATGCATCTAGGATTCTTAGAGGTAAGAAAAGCTATCTATGAAAAAAAAATTATGTCATTTTATTTTTAGTTATTTTGGCAAATAATTTAAGACAATAACAGTTTGTGACTGCAACCAGAGCCTGATTACTAACGGGGCACTCTCTCACCAGAAAAAATTTATAGAAATTTTCGTCTTATTTAAACGCCTTTTTCATGCAAGATTACTGTCATGAATAAGGAAAAATTCTTTATTTCTTTTTCCTGGTGGGAGAGTGCCCCGTTAGTAATCAGGCCCTGACTGCAACATTACATCATTACAAAATAATAATAATAATAATAATAAATAAATAAATAAATAAATAAATAAATAAATAAATAAAATAAGTTTTAAATAATTTGCTATAAAAATTAGTTTCTTGAAACTCTGGTGAATAACTTGCCCAAGGGAAAAACGCACTATTTCATCAAAACATAAAAAAACGTATTTAAACACAAATGCAGTAGGTTGTAATAAATTTCACATAACTGAGTCATAGTATAGGAATGTTGATGTCGTCATGCGTAAAAGGATCACTTTTATGATATTTAGACTCTTCTCGAGTGGCATTGATAGCCTTTGAGGCATACTACTTCGCCTAGACTGCAGGGTTTTATCTTTTGAATAACATACAAATCGTCGAATACAGTTCGTTTGAGATATCAGTTAGTAAATATTTAATTCTAATAAACGCATTAAATCTAAAACAGCTTCAATCAAAAAAACTTAAATTGAAAAAAAAGGCTATTTACACTTTATTTACATAAAGAAATATTAATTATTATTACTCTCATTCTGAGGATTTATTTATTACCGACATATTTCGGTCAGAAAACGTTCTACATCTCAAGAATAAAAAATCGCCTGTCAATAACAACAGCAAAAAAAAAGAAAAAAAAAAGCCAACAGCAGCCAAGTGACAAAATTGGTTGGCAAAACTGGCAAAACCAAGAAGGCATTCTTAACACTTTCCGGCACGCTGTGCCCCGTCTGGGATGCCTAATTTTAATCCAAACTTGCAAACAGCACCAGTAAAATCTTGCTTTTGCTATAAAACCTTAAATTAAGGATTTCAAAATATCTAAAAAATTCGTTTGTGAATTCCGGTGTCAGTCGATTATTTCTCATTTTTTTACAGATTATGCCCGTGCCGGAAAGGGTTAACATGGACAGTAACGCCTTATTTCCCTTGATAACGAAGTTTTGTTAAAGATTTCCGGAAGTGTTGGAAAGTGCTTTATAATTTATGCTTAACGTATCATTTTTTACAACGTCAAATAATATTTATCAGCGGTCGAAAAGTTTTACCTCCGGGAAAGGTTTTAAATGTTTATTACGACAAGCAAATAGACTAACAATTTATTTAAATATAAAATTCGACCAATTAAATCACTTGTAATTTTTTATTCACAATAAAAGATTTTATGCGGACTTTCCCCTAGAGACAACCGCATGAAGCAAACGAAAAACAATAAGTAGGGTTACAATTTCTCTGAGCGATAGTAGATACCAAGATTCACCCCAACAATATGACTCGTCCTATGTTCTCCTGATAACTCGTACTATGAATGAAGCTTTAACCTTTTAAAGTTTCCAAATACACTACCATTTTTGGGTTTTATTTTCGGCAATACATTATTTGATTAAAGTTGTTTGTTTGCATGAGTACTATTGCCTTTAATAATTTTGCGCCATCTTTTATGAAACACCCTGTATAATTTGTCTCTTCCTTTTCATGTATAACTTTGCGTAAATACCAGTTACGTTCCCTTAGAAAGACCCCCCACGGAGGGCATCTCACCCCTTAGGGCCTATATCCCACAGTGTAGATAATTGGCCGCCATAAATACAAACAAACAAACCTTTTCATGTATAACACTATTGTTCGAAGTTGCCAACCTTCTGCTAATCTCCTGGAATTTTAATTTTGAAAGAGACAAAGAAATTTGTCTTATATAAAAGAAAAAAATATTTAATAAAATAATTTAAATAAATATCATGTTAAAAATGCGTTTTGTATAAATTTTCTCAATCAAAACGTGATTTTTACATTTAAAACAGACTTCAGAAAATACCAGGCAACTCTGAGTATTAGTTTCATTGTCATCGAATTATTATTAGAAAGATATTTTATCGTAACAAGAACTCCGAATTATTCACTTTGAATAAATCTCTTGGTCAAACAAAGTCCACAAAGTAAATCCATTTTCATCTTCTTCAGCTGCATTCTCTTGATTAAATAAAGTATTTAAAACTTTCTTGTGACACGGAGGGACGATTCTCTGTTGATTTTAACCTTTACAAATAAATACTTTGAAAGAGCTGTGGTTAACGAAAAAACTTGAACGAATAAAAACGAATTTAAGAGGTCAGAAATAATAATGAACGAAATTTGAAATAGGGTAAAACATGCATAAATTATTGCAGCGGAGCTAAAAAGTGGTAATTATTTTGCACAAAGTGATTTGATGTTACATTTTATTTACCTTTATAAAGTTGCGGAAAGAGATTATTTCTATACTACAATAAGCACTTCAATCATTTTCTAAAGTTTCAAGGATTTTGCGACATTAGTTTTTACAGGGTTATTAAAAAGATATTTGTTTTTTTATTCATTTTGTTTACTCTTGCCTATAGAGTTTCTGAAAAAGAAAAACTTCGCGGAATATATGACATCTGTTTAATCAAATATATGACATTTTATTTACACACCTTGAGTTTCATGATAATTCCAACTATTTTTCTAGATATTTAACAAAATGTTTAAAATCGCAAGAGAAAGGACATCATTGGCTCTATAGTATAATAGTTAGAAAAAGCGGGAAATAGTTAAAAAAAATCTTAAAGACATTCTTTCAACTAAAAACCTCTGAAACACTGACACGAGAATTGCCCAATCTTTTCACAATGGCCTTGCAATAAGAATAAATTCTCTTTTAAATATATAGTACGACATATACTAAATTCAGGGTTATGATACTCCTATCGATGAAAATATTTTATTTAAGACGCAATTTTATCGAAAATTCTATAGATAAATTCTGAAAGGTGGAAAACATTTTTGTTAGGAGATTTGGTAAAAGAAATTATGATATTTCATTCTTAGAGCAAGGATATCTTTTTAGGATTTAAAACCTAAATCCTAAAAAGTCTACTCTGTAACCTAAGTCTTAAACATTATCCATACTTTCATGTTTTAATAATGCTTCTCGTATATTTGCAATAGATTTGAAGGTTTATTCTAGTAGCAGTCATTTATAACCGCATCACAAGTTACGTTTCGGAATATAAAAAACGCCTGATATTTTAATATAATCCGAAGAAGAAATGAAAATGAGGAAAATTTTATGGATGAAGAATAAAATATGCTACAAGATGAAATTTATACTTTTAGTTGCAAAAGAGATAAAAAATATTTTTATTTGTCATTTATAACTTTAAAGGTTCAAATGTGGTAAATCTTCATCAATGTCATTTAAATGTACAATAATATAATTGTAAAAATAACTGTAATATAAATGTAACAATATATATAAATTTGAAATCTAAACATGTGTTCAGTGTTTTCAATGTTTAAGTTTATGATAAAAAGTTAATTAAATCCAATTGATTTTTTAAATCATCAGATTTTGAAATATTCACCTTTTATATAAACATTTTAATAACAATTTTAATTTTTCTTAAGAAAGGTGTTATAGTAAAAATAAAATACATTGACATGTTTCGGAACCGTCCAATAAGTTCCATAGTCATAATATAAATAAAACAAAATTTCAAAATATTTCTCGGACAATACAAATGACACGCGACAATGAGATATAAATAACAAAAAACACGCGCTCTATTGCAAAAAATTAAATTAAAATATAGATCATGATCTAAAACTTAACTAAAAATAATTATTTTTAGTTAAGTTTTAGATCATGGTCTATATTTGAATCTCTTTCCAGATTGGTCTATTCGACTCATGGAAGATGTGGTCCACCCGGACGCGTTATTTCCGGAAACCTTACACATCAGCATCATTCCAGGAGTCATTCCTGGAGATTTGTTTAAGGCTAGTTTTTTTACTGTAGAAGAATACTGGACAATTGCACAATAAAATTTAACTACTAAGAATGTGTTAAAAATACAAAACATTGCTCAATGGTGCACAATAAACTTTTAGTCATTTCAATATGATATTTTTCTGAAGACGGCACAAAACGTTGATATTTTATTTTGTTTCATTTTTTGTTTGTAAGTTTTTGTTTTTGTGCACTATTGAGCAATGATTTGTATTTTTAACAAATGCATTCTTAGTAGTTAAAATAATTTCCTTCTCTTTATAACATTTCACAAGATACATTAGCAAATGAAAAAAAAATATGGGCTGTTACATTATTTTCAACGAGAAAGACATACGAAAGGACTTCTAGAAAACAAAGTTTTCTTTGTTTGATCACTGTTAATGCTGGTTCATTATGTGCAATTTCCACACAAATCAATTTTATGTACTACAAAATTTAAAAATCTTTATTTTAATTTACACCGGAAAAAGTACGGGATAAATATGAAAGAGAATACGTGTTTCGTTGTGTTTAATGCATTATTGCCTTTTATGGACCTGATCCTGAAATCTTGCTGTTTCGTTGACAGCAAGTCAAATAAAGAAAAGTTGTCTTTTAAATATCGATTTGTGTGGCAGTCGGTACTTAAACGCATAAGTGCGAAGAGAGTTTTTTATTAATGAGTGTTTCTTAAGAACGTTGTTCATACGCTTTGAGAATTATCGTCTCAGCGATGATTGACATAAAGCGTATAACTAAGTATTTCAAGATTGATAACAGTAATAGTTTAACACGTGATATAAAAAGCCAGATTTCAAAGATTGGTGTAGTGGTGACATGTAACAACTTATTACTCAGCAGTATTTTCAGTAGGGTGGATTTATTAATTCGTTCTGACTTCTTGTGAAGTTCTATTTCTTAGAGATTGTAATACTAGTCTAAAGCAGGGTTGGTTGTGTAATTTGGCTTACAATTACAATCCGAAATTTCAAATTTATGCTATAGATTTCTAAAGAAGAATTTTCACTTTAAATAATTACTTAATGCCTATCATTAAATAAGGCATAAAAGGATGTGAACTCGAAATTTCTGAATAAAAATGGAGGCCAAAAAATAACTTTTTCAAAAAAAAAAGGGACAGCAATCTAAAATAAAAACAACCCGGCCAAATAGCAGCATTGCTCCCCTGTGATTTGAGTTGACAAACTTTATTTTAGACAATGTTGTGTTTTCATAGCCGCTTTTCATGTAGTTTAAATATAGTATTTCTCATTAGAATAATTACATTTAAACATAAAAATATCCACTTGCAAACCTCCGACTTTTCAGGAAAACATACTTTGAACCGGAAAATTTCTTCGATTAAATGTATCATCTATTAAATGCAAGACTCGTTTAAAAGTTATTGAATTTCATGCGTTAAATAAATTTCTAGTTCGAAGTACATTCCTTTGATTTAAAAAGCCGAAAGTTGGCATGTGTGATCATATAATACTAGAAGTGCTGGAATAAAAATATTTCACACCAGAATTTTGTTTTAAAAGTATTTCTTCACTATTTAAGAGTTTATTTTATTTCTTTGCATCTTTTAACCCTTTGCGGGGCGCTGGTTTCGTAGATATACCACTTAATTTTAATTCCCAAACGCCACATTGGCACCAGATTTTTTTAAAAAGAAAATTACGGTTTATTAATTGCGTGAAACATAGCGTTTTCTTATTCACAAATGAAGTTGTTTTCAAATTCCGATGTCAGTCATTTATTTCAATACTTAAGCAATGAATTTGCCCTGCTCCGCAAAGGGTTAAACTTATTTCATAATCAAATTTTTGGTTTAAACTGAAACATATGTATTTAATAGCCGTTAAAATGACGGCTCGGGGATATTTATTTGTTTAATATTTTGGAATAAAAAAACCTTTCAAATAATGCTTTTTTTCATGTCTTTACAGCATTTTTATTCTTTTTTGTCAGTGTTTTTTCAAAACAGAAATTTTTGCCTAGTTGAATCAGAAAAATGCTTTACAATACTCTAAAAATGAGTTTGAAAGGGAAATATAATGTTTTTCATGAAATATATAAACTTCATTATTTAGTTAATTTATCTTGAGTTACCTAATACTACTTTTAGATTACATTTTATTAATTGAATTTCATTTTATCACGTTATAGAGGTAGGTACATCTGACATCTACCAACATTTTAAAAATTCGTTATTTTACGAATTATATTATTCGTACTGCATAAATTACCTAGTCACACGTAAATCCCGAAGTGCTTTGAGGGTCGTGTGATGAAAAAAAATAAT
The DNA here is from genome assembly GCA_964019185.1 of Maratus speculifer. NCBI lineage: Eukaryota > Metazoa > Arthropoda > Arachnida > Araneae > Salticidae > Maratus > Maratus speculifer. The sequence goes on from OZ025295.1 coordinate 405,753,171, forward strand.
AATTGTACATTGAAAGAAATAAAGACATGTTATAATATATATGTATACTATATATATATCATACATGGAAGGGAAAAGAAAATTAAACCATAAAATATCTTTTTTTCTCCCACTTTAGTGATTATAATCAAAAATTCAAAAACATGTTTAAAAACGTTTATAATTTTCATAAAAATAAAAACCCAATTTTATACTCACCCTATGAATAAATGAAGTGTATACATTAAAATCAAACTTCAAATACTTGAAATTTATTCACTAACAAATTTCAAAAATTACAGTGACTACTCGAAAAAAAATTACTGAAAATTTCCGCATAACACTGAAAAAAATGCATATATCATTTCATTATTTTTTACCAGGTCGTTATTATTGACACTATGCAAAAGTGCTTTGTTTTCCCTGTATTTATGTTTTCGTCCCCTAATGTGATGGAAGTATATATGCTACGAAAATTGTTTTTTAATTTTTAATTTAGTGAATTTCCAATAAAACAAAATTTACTACTGAAGTATTCAAGGATAAATAAAGATTATCTGAATTACGGAATTTCTACACCGTTTTCTACGATGGGAATAACAGAGCAGCTGTATCATTAGATACCTTTAATGGCGGTAGGATATATTATATCCCACTTAATTTTGATCGAGTTTCGCATCAGAAACTTTTAATTATTTTTTATGTATATTTAGTAGAAAGGGGCCTTTTAACCCCCTGACTGCCCAGCCAAAGGGTAATATTGTAATGTTGTTTTCTCTGTAATTTATTAAAAATATTAAAAATAATATATGTTTTTTCCTACCTTATACAAAATATGTTATTAGTATCGGTGTATAATCTTTGATAGCATCAATCATAACTTAATTTTTCAGAACTGAGTTTTATTTCTAGAATTATACTAATTTAAATATTGCTTATGTTGCAGTGAAACCTGCAGCTTAGTGTGTGAAAAAATCAGCCGGCGGCAGTCAGGAGGTTAAAAGAAAACTAAAATGAAATTTTCAAAATTTCCAGTATCAATTCATATTCACAGAAACGCAGATGTCTTTTCCCTCAAAGGTTTAAAATAAGTTAAAATAATTTGTAGATATAGTAGGGGGTACATGGTGATGTGTTGAAAAATAGAAGACAGCTTACCTTTGAGATGTAAATAAAAAAATTGTTGAAAGTAGGCGTGTTTTTCATTTGTACAAGAAAACGAAAATTGGTTTTCGAATTGCTCTCGTAATATTTTACTTGACCTGCTATTTTTTTAAAACGTTTTTGTTAGTACATTTATCAGCAAATTATATGGAAAGATATGTTGAAATTCTTTGGATTGAAAAAGTGGTGCGAGTTGAATTTAAAAATAATCGCAGTTAAATAATCGGGCGGCAGAACTCTGTGACGATGGAATTTCAAAGCTGATTTACCGTTATGATCATTGTTTTAATTAATACGACAATTATGTTGAGAAGTAGCTGAAGAACGTGTCTTTCATACGTAAGTAATAAAACATGTTTCCTTTCATTAGTATTTTTTAAATTCATAAACGGAAGTTACTCTCTGAATTGTCCTCGTATAAAATCTATCGTAGAGAATCCACATACCTAATAATATGCAGAGAATTAAATCAATCTAAATCCGCTTCCACTAGGAAGTGCACTTCAAAGAATAATTTCTCTGTAATAGAATCTTTTTCCTTTAAACTATAAATCTTATGTATATGAATTCTCTGTTCTATATTAAATAATTGAGTATACAATGGAGTTCGAAGGATATCAATTTCAAGTCATAAAACAAGAGACGAACATAAGCTCGAAACCGCAGTGTTCGATCTGTGACTTATGTAGTCTGTTAGACTGTTATGTAGTCTGTAGTCTAGTATGACTGTTGTAGCTATATACTCCAGTGTATAAAACTTAAACTTTAGTTCACATCGATGTCATTTATAAAATACGTTTTTCATATAAATCTGACCAATAACATCTTTTCATTTTTCCTCAAGTGTCAGAGAGAGGTCAGCTTTAAAAAAAAACTAACAGGACCCAGGAACATAGCTAAAAATGAATAAGGGGGGGGGGGGCTCTCATTTTCTATTACTCTCTCTCTCTATTGTCAGATGAACAAAACCCTAATAATATAAATCCTTAAATTGGTCAAAAATACGAAATTTCCTCTTATTTAATCCACTTTAAAATGAAAATTTCAAGTTCGAGGAATGGGGTTTAAGTTAACAGCTTTCTATTTATTAGCCTTACCACCAAATTACGATGTCTACTCGAAAAACATTGAAATGAAGGTTTAATTTAATTAAGGTTAATTAAAAAAAAGTCCAGTCGTTTATTAAAATAGTATCTCTACATTTCCTTTAATTTGCATTTTAGTCTTTCGATAATTAATTAAGCTACAACCAAATATTGAAACCATCCAATATTACTACAAATGCCTAGTAAAGAAGTGGAGTTAAAAAGAATAAATTCAAATAAAATTAAGTTAACTTCTCACTATCGAAAATTTTCGTTTACTTTTCGTTAATGGTCGCACATTCTTATGCTAAATTCATAAAAGATAAAGTTAATTTGCAATGGTTTTTTAAATATGCAACAATTTGGGAAGTAGGATGATCATTGACTATTCGTAAAAGAGAATAAAAACAGTTTTTATTTCGAACTTGAAATGAAAAAGTAAATAACAAATAATAAAAAAGTAACAAATTAAATAATGTCATAATTTTATATATTAATATTATAAAATATACTAAAATCATGTTTTAAAATTAAGCTTTTACAAAATATTCAATAAAATTTATACTATCGGTTCCACTTTACATTTAATAATTCTTTTGATTCTTATTTAGCTTTAACAATGTTGTTTTTTATTATGAAATGAATTTGTATTTAATATAATTGATTACTTCCCTACCAGAAAGTTTATTAGAAAATAACTTATAAATAAAGAAGCATGGTGAACGTGGTATCTGCGTAGTTCTTCAGAGCTAAAGTTTAAAACATCTGGAATCGACAGTTAGATTCCAGGAAAATGCTTACATTGAAACAATTTTCATCCTTATTGCATATTTCGAGTGAAAAAGAACACTGTAAAAAATTTTGCCGTTAAAAACCGGAAATAGTACTGGTAATCTAGACGCCAGTACTACTTCCGTTTTATAACGGAAAAAAAAATTCCAAGAATAGTTCCGTTTTTTCACAAAATATTTCCGTTTTTTAATATTTCCTTATGTAAAAATTTTCGTTTGAAAAGTTAAAAGAATTTTTCAAGGAAAAACTAGCATCTTTGTGATTTTTATTCTTTACTTTACAAAGGCACGTTAATATCAGGGACACATTGTGTACATTTAATTTAAACAACAGAGAAGAAATGTTACTAACCTTCCATGGGGTTTGAACTCACGACCTTGTCTGTCGTAGCCAGTAGTGTAATACCATTACGCTATGATTTGATACAGCACCATTTCAAACACCTTTACTTTTTTCGGATGCATTTGATGAAGTAAAGACAAGATTTTTGAAGGCGAGTTTTTTTTTGTAGAGATAATATTTTTTTATTGAACGGACAGTTCTAAATCAAGTTTTACAGATTTTCTTTCTATAATTTCTAATAGTTAGCTCTTTAATTTTAGCTTTATTAAAAAAAAAAAAAAAAAAAAAAAAAAAAAAGTTTAACTTTTAAAATATTACATGCATAAATGAATATTACATGCATAAAAAAAGTTTTAAAGCTATTTTATTCATATTTATTTATTTATTTTATAAAAGGATACTAACACACTTTAAAAAAAATGTATTTTAAAAAATATTTTGTATGACGATCTATTGTAAACTCAATAAAGATAATTACTATGGGTTATGGGTTATTAAAATTAATTACATATATTGATTTTTATAACTTATGTAATCGCCAAAATGATAATTTCGGTAATATATTTCGGTATATTTTAAATTTTAAGAGCGAATTTCTTAATTTGAATATATTAAAATATGTATATATTAAAAGTAGATTTTTTTCCACTTAAAATATCTTTCGCACTTTTTATATCATGATATAAATAAATTAAACATATTTAAAATTATACTGAAAAAAAATTCCTTAGGTATCTCAAACTTAAAAAGAATTAATAAATCTTATTATTATTATTTTAATTTGAAAAATATGCTATCTTTTTTAATATACTTTAAATTTTACGTGCGAACTTCTTAATTTGAATAGATTAAAAAAAAATATATATTAAAATTAAAAGTAGTTTTTTTTTCCACTTTAAATAACATACGCACTTTTTATATTATAATATAAATAAACTAAACAAAATCAAACTGAAAAAACAAAAAACTTTCGTTATCTATCTGAAACTTAAAAAGAATTATTAATAATAATAATTATTATTATTATTATTTTAATATTGTAAAAATATGCCATCGTTTTATAATTAAAACAGAAAAAATAAGAGAAATGTTGCTATGTTTTTCTATTTGTCATACAGATGGCGCCACGACACTTATCAGTTAAAAATACTGATAACTTGTGCTGTTTAAAACGGAAGATGTTCTGTTTGCGGTGAGATTTACGGAACAATTACTGTATTTTTAATCCCAAAATAGCAAAAAACGGATTTACTGCTGTTTTCTTGGAAAAATCAGACTATTCCGTAAAATTTTATTGAAAAGTTTGTGTATATTAACGGATATTTTTTAAAGTGAAGTGTTATTGCTGGTACACATTTCATTTTACTGAGAATGTGACATCTTGTTTATATCGTTTTCTGCTTAAAAAATATTAATCATTATGTACAGTAGAGATGTGTGAGATGTGTTTGAAAAAATGTGGCCGCCAGTCGGGAACCTCCCACTACTAAATATTATTTTGTTATATTTTCCGCAAATATTTTTGAAAAAGTGCTAATGTAATTAAAGCGGAAAAAAGTAATTAAATTTAGTGGTGAGAAATTGCTGGCTTGTGCCGAGATTTTTATACCCCTTCTATTATATAGGTTATTGAAAATCAGCAGGTGAGTACTAGAAAATTCGCTATTTGAAGGTTCGTTATGGAGATGGTATACCGTATTCAGAGTAAAAACAAAAAATGTAAAATTACTATTCCTCGGTTGCAAAAAATATTAAAATATAATTACGTTTTCACAGTTATTTATCACATTGTTGATCAACAATTTCCTATGGTATGTGTATTTCGAGACATTAGAAGCCCCATCTTCTTTTGTTTTGGAACTATGTTGCTTTGATAGGATTTTCGATTCTATCTATCAACAAACATTTCCAAAGTGTTTGGAGCTTTATTCGGAATTCGTATAGCCTAACATGGCAGACTATTCAGTGTGAAGACGTAGTATCTTGCAAATTGTATTGTAGCAACTTGTTAATATTTTTTAAGAAATATTACATAAGCGGAACTAAGGATCACGCAGTTGTCTAAAGACAACTGCGTGACAGTTTGACTTGTTACAGAAACCAGGGCCTGATTACTAACGGGGCACTCTCCCACCAGGAAAAAGAAATAAAGAATTTTTGCTTATTCATGACAGTAATCTTGTATGAAAAGGGCGTTTAAAGAAGACGAAAATTTCTATAATTTTTTTCTGGTGAGAGAGTGCCCCGTTAGTAATCAGGCTCTGACAGAAACGGGAGTATAATCGCGAACAGCCAGCCATTTAGAGTACACGTTAAATGAGAGTACAGGTAACTAACAGTGTGTGTAATATTAATATTTAGTCGTTTAATTAATCAATTTAAAAACCAAACAAAAATTAAATACCTTCAGTGTTTTTATTAAAAGTCGTTTTCCGCCAAAAATTTTAAAATGCAATTTGATTATTACTCACTTACAAAGTTTATTGTCTGAAATGTGCAAACTCAGTCTTTAACCCGTTAACTGATTTATTTGTCCGTAAGCCTGCAACAAGCACGACGAATTCGCTTATTGCATCATTTAAAGCTTTATGACACCACAATTTTTTTTTAATAATTCTATACCATTTGAAGGCGGAAATGTTTAGACTAAATGTTACAAATATTTTGTTTAAAAATAGTGGTGTGAGTCCGTTATTTTCAATTTATAGAACGGAAAAGAAAGAACCAGTTAAGAGGTTAAAAGAAAAAATGTAAGGAAGGTAATTTTTAAATGCATTTTCATTCTTTTATTGTTGATTAATCTCTTCGCGACGGGACCCTTTTATAGAATTTTATAATGTTTTTCCACCGGTTTTCAAAAACAGAAATGTGTGTCGTATTAAATCGAGAAACGCTTCGATTAAATTAAGGCAAAATTCTCAGTTAAATTTTACTGGTGGGGATAATTTGGGATTCTTAAGCCTTTTTGCTGGCCACCAGTGGTACGCGCTTAAAAAGTGCGAGTTGTTAATGTGTTAACCCTTTTCAGCACACCTGTTGATATTTCGTTCATTAATTCTGGAGATAGAGCTATTGCGAAAATTGCACAAAAAGCAGCATAGAAGGCGATTACACTAAGCGCAGAAACTAATTAGCACCAATTTATATCAAGGACTAACTGAATATAATTTTTTATCAATTCCGTACATTAGTTCTTGAGATGGAGCACCCACAAAATTTTTGTGACATACTGACAAACAGGCAGACAGTCTCACAGACTCACAGACAGGCATTTTGTAACTTTTTTGTCTCCTAGGTTTCAAACGTGTAATACCTTCGAAAATAGGAATTCGAAAATTTTCATGAATCCATTAACTTACTTCTTGTAAAGATTGAAGAAAGTAAAAATAAAAGAAAAATGTTTAAAAATCCCACCTTTTTTATTACGGTTGAACTGTTCAGTTTCTATGACAGATTTTAAGACAAATTTTACTTTACTGGTAAGGAAATAAAGTGAAAGACTAGTATTATCTTATTCAAAATGTTTTTCTGACTCATAAAATATTGCTATTAAATACAGCAACATTTTCCGGTCAAAATTACAGGTAAAGAAAAAGATGAACACATTAAAAGTTCAGTTGATTTCGATTTCATATACAATTATTATTATTAATATTTTTATGAGTAAGTATTTATAAATTACAAATATACTACTACCGGAAAAAATATAATGGAGATATTTTAAGTAAAATCATTTTCATTAATTCCGTGTCTAATAAATTGATGACGTCTATATGTCACGTTGTCCAAGCTACTGTGAGAGGTAACGTGGAAGTGAAAGAAAGGGTAGGACGGAGTTGCAAATTTGAACGCTCAGCTGCGATCGATCCTAACCCTAATATTTCCTGTGAAGTGTCCGGAAGGTAATAGGGAGGAGGTCCAACGAGAGAGTTCAGAAATATATTTCATAGATACGTGTCCAATAACATCTAGTTCTAATGTATACAGGTGTTTACTTTTCAAGCGATTGTTTGTTTACCTGTCTCTTTAATCTCACGAGAGTCGGTGATATGGCTATGAAGCCACTTAAACTTTAAACTTAAGCCACAGTGATTCCAGAACTTGGGTAAAAAAAGGTTTGTTTATTATTCGTGTAAAATACAGCTTTTTCCTATTTATAAATACATTTATTTTCAAATTCCTGTGTCATTCATTATTTTCTACAGTTTAGCAACAGATGTGCTCTATGCCGCAAAGTATCAAAAAAATAAATAAATAAAAAATAAAAAAAATAAAAAAACATAAAATCAGACTTTTTAGCACTTAAAGAATACTTTTTTTAAAAAATTAAAACCGGATTGTTGTAACTTTTTATTATTTTGTTATTTAACCCTTTCAGTGGCAAACCTCGTCCATTGTTTATATGCGGAAATAAGTTATTGACACCGGAATTTACGTACAAATTTATTAAAATTTAAAAAAAGGGCAGTTTTTTTTCCCTTTTTCTATTTCCTAAATGTAATAAAAAGGAAAAAAATCTATAACCTTTCTGGTAAGTTTGCGGAATTTGAGAATTTAAATTTAGTGGTTTCATAAACATATTCCCCGCTTTTGAAATAATTAAATCAGGACTGTCCAACCTGGCTCCCGCGGAACATCGGAAAAATTTTACAGAAGTTTTTGCCTAATTAGATCTTCGATTCATTATGATATTGATTTCTGTAAGAATTTTCTGGTATCCCGCGGGAGCCAGGTTGGACATCCCTGAATTAAATAATGAATTTTTTTTCCCATAATTCTTTTCAATTATAACAATGCAAAAAGATTTTGAAAAATTCACAATCTCGCAAAACTGATTAAGTTAACTGAATCACCGAACCTTAAAATGAAAGTGGGTTTTTATTTATGAGTCACATGAATTTACAGGAATATATAATTAGATTAATACGATATTAACCACTTCAGCGTCGCCGTTTGCTGTCTGCAAACGGTTAATTTTAATGCTTAAATTACCAACTGGTACCAATAATTTTTAGTACAGTTTTGATTTCACAATATACGTGAAGAAAAGGTTTTTTATTATATTCAACGAAATTCGTCCGTAAATTGTGGTGGAAATTAATTATTTGAATATTTTTGAAGCACAAATGTCTTGTTCCTGAAAGGGTTAAACAAAATGCTGTACAGACTCTAAAACATCAGTTGGATCAAAGAAATGGAATAAAGTTATTTCTAAATATACAATGCTAATTAAGAGCCATTATTTTGAAATTCAGACAAAAAAGTAATGTTTTGATAGTTCTATTTTTTAATTGCTTTGATATTTTTTTTACGTTGAAGAAAATCATATTTATTGAATAATGCATAATTTTGAAGCCCTGAAATAATTTCCTCTTTCCTATAGAAAATCTTAAAGTACAATGCTGTGAATGCCATTTTTCATGAAAAATTAAATGCTGATATGTTTGGAGTGCTATATCTCTTTTAAGCAACAACATCCCAAAATTCTTTTGGCATAAACTATTAGTGTAGCGCTACCTGCTTATTAAAATTTATTTGTTTCCATTGTCACTTTTTATTGTTATGTTGACTCAAAGTACAGTCAAAATGACGTATTTGTCTATTTTCTGCACTTAATATCTTATTTAAGCAATAGTACCAGTCTTCTCGCTGTCGCTCGCCAATGCGCCAAATTGCGACTAAATTCTTCATTTGGCGAGTAAACAAGCGATTAGATTCGCCAAATTGCTAGTGCTCAATTTTTGCTTTTTCTTTTTCGTTTTTCATACACATGCATATGTATATTTAATGTATACATAATTTTATATTTGTAGCGGATAGTAGAAAATAAATTAACAACAAGTCACATAAAAACTTAGGTTATTTTAGCACATATTGAAACATATATCTAGAACATATATCTATTTTGAGAATACTTTTTTCATTTGGCGAATGTTTTCTATTTTTAATTAGCCAAATTACTAACGTTGGTCAAATGCCAGCGAGAACACTGAATAGTACCCCAAAGTTTTTCTTATAGAATATGGAAGTATACTACTAGGATAAGCTAAATAATGTAGTACTGCGCAGATATTGTTCCTGTTAGTAGATATAACCTGTTTAATATTCAAAATTTTCAAAATCTGCAACATCTAAAATAGTGTTATTTCAAAAAAGCGCCACAATTGAATGAAAAAAAATGTATCACCCAATGGTTAAACAAATATATAAAAACATAGAAAAGAAAAAAAATGGTACCTCGTGATATTTTTTGGACAAATAATGAAATGGTACAAGAAAAGCAATGCCCATGATCATATTTTTCCCCCAAGAGAAAATGAAACATCCCATTTCTATTTCGGAAGGAGCAAAAAGAAGGTACATTTCATTTTCTCATAGAGAAAAAACATAGAAAAATGAACGAGAAAAAGGATTTTTCATTTTCTGACAGGGAAGAAATGTGATAATCAGCATTTTTAACTTGACAATTTTTTCATTTTTAAATTAAAATATCGCGAGACCCCACTTCTTTTTCGTTTTGAACGTTTACTTCGTTTTTCTTAAATAAATGCTACAAAATATTAATCTCCGACAAAAACTTTACAGATGAAGTGGTTGATAGCATATTATGCAAAATATACGATAAAAAGACCTTAGTGGTTAAAATCGGACAAAATAAATGGTTCTCTAGAAAACTTTCCTTTACACAGTTATCTTCGTTTGACTTATTAGATTTCCTCGAAATGTCCGAAAGCGAATAAAAAATATTTTTTACAGGTTCGTACTAATACAATTCATCTTACTTGGCGGAAATGCTGAAGGAAGACTCTTCGATGAATATAAATTTCGTTAAAAATAGAACAAAAATTTTAAAAATATAAGTTCCATCACGACACATATCAAAGAAAACTTACTGTTTTATACAATATAAACCTAATGCTACAGGCGTATCTTCAATACTAAAACAATATTTGTGGTTGCGCAAATGGCATGAAAACAATTGACTGCTGCTCACTTTCGGCAGCAACAATCTATTATCTGTCTTACGGGAAATATTTATCCAAAATTTGTTAGACTCTCAGAAATTCTTTTCACGCGGTTCAGAAATAAATACATATCTGTTGTGATTGAAGATTACAGTGATAATAATTAATTTCTTTCTTCTAGCTTTGTTTTTGTATATTTACAATCTTATATAATTTAATTTTTCGTTTTTATGCATCAAAAAGTGTAATATATTATCAAGTGTCAGCTGTTTTTTCTTTTACAAGTCACAGTTCTGGAAAGTGAGGCCTAAAGCACTGGACCTGACTATATCGTTGATGTATATGTATTTGCATTTAAATTTATAATATATTCGCAAGAAATTTGCTATGTCCTTACAATATTTTAATCCCCTGGCAATTTTCCCACTGTCTTTGGACTAATATTTATTTATTATTTTTTTAGAGTTTTTAATCTCATTAAATATTAAATGGTTCAAAATTATAGATATATATTTATCCATATCTCCAATGTTGTTAGCTTTCTATTTTTTTTCCTTTCATTAAACTTACCTTCCGCTAATATTTACCTTCGAATTAAACAGCACTGAAATTTCCCATTCGAAAAATAAAAAATTGTGAGTAGCATATATCTTGAATAAAAAATTGCATATCAACAACCAATCCAGACAATATCTCAAAATTAAAACAACATATCAGGTTGTAATCCTGGCATCATTCGATTATCCATATTTATTGTTTTATTTTATTTTATTTTATTTTATTTGCGCAAAAATATAAAATAAGATAAAATAACAGAACTACTTATTCTTATTATCCTCCGTTAAAGTGGTGAAAATGTTTGAATAAAAATCATTATAATACCTGTTGTAAAATTTCCATATCGAAGAATGTTGTATTCCAAATAAAAATATTTTTCTCTATTTTCTCCGATACAAAACAACAATTTCCGATATCGAAATAATATGGAAGATGTTGAAAATTATGGCCCATATGCTTAATAAAATCTAAAATACAGCTCTTGGAAAATTAGTACCTGCTGACATTGTCCCAAAAATTATTCCAATGTCAGAGTTGGTTAGCTCCGCCCTTTAAATGAATTTTAATAATTTTTATACATATTTTTGTAAATATTTATTTGCAGTACCAATTGCAAAACTTTGATATCTATATATAATATGCGGACATACATAAGGATTTTTTTTTTACAAGAAAATAGTCATTTTTGGAGAACTGTAAGATATGACTTTTATTTTTGTAAATTTTTAAACGCTTTTTCACACACTTTTTATTATCAGGAAATTATACAAAAATTCCAAGTTACTCTGACATCTATCCAAACTCAATTTATGACACAAATTTGGTTTAGTAGTTTTTGAGAAAATGATGTTTTTAAAAAATTGAAAAATATTTTTATCTCATAAAATATAATTATTTACAAGGTGATACTAGGGGAAATACATTGCTAGATAAGTAGACATACGTGGGAAAAAATCAAGAAATTTGTTTGAAAGTCATGTTTATCCGGCTATGTCCTTTATGAAACTTTTTTATGACTTTTTTACCAGAAAAATTTCTAAATATAATATTAAAAATAAATGAAGCCACATTATTGTGCGAATTCTCCATTCATATTTAAACTATTTTTAACAGGTGGAATCCGTAATGCGATTTCATTAAAAACTTGTTAAATTTTTATATCTTTTTCTGTATATCTATCTCTTTTTGTCTTGAAAAAATATAGTTTACTCTATACGGTAGGCTCATACATTTTTTTTACAAAATTCTATCATGCCTTTACAGTACTTGCACTGCTCAAAACAATTAGGGGAGCACTTGGATTTAACGATTGCTCAAATACTTACACCGATAACTAACATAAAATAAATCATCCATAATTTAAAGCCCAGCAGAAAATAGAAAAAGAAAACTTTATATGCAAATCTATGTTCATGATGCCAAAATACCAGATAAAGAACATTAGGACAGAAATTGGGATGTCAGAAATGTCAGTTTCACCGCCTTAAATGTGAAATTCGATTGCTTAGCTTATTTGTTTTGAGAAATGATAACTTGAAAATGTCTCAACAACGTTTGATTTACCTGAATTCATCGCATAGCGTATTATCGGCAGACTTGAATCCGGGCAAACTAGAAATCTGCACGGGAGAACGGAATGGTAACGAATTTTCTAAAAGGACAGACTGGAAGAATTAGAATATTTTTTTCAACGGGCCTGGCCGGGTCAGCAAAAAACTGAACGGGACATACGGGCCAGGCCGAGCCGATTAAAAAAAATAGTGAGCCCGGTCCGTTATATTAACCGTTTATAGTCAATGGTGATGAAGACGTTGAAGAAGTGGAAAGGAGAAAGAAGAAGTGGAAGAACAAGGACCGGAAACCTGCAATACCCCAGGCCACTGTTCCGGTGAAAACTTTATAATAGACAATATTGAAACATGGGTTCAAGGATCCTGGACATCAGATTAAAATATGAACACCAACATTTGTATGATTCATGTCAAAAATTTTAGTTATGATACCTAAGTAAGTTAAGACTTCTTGTATATCTTGTTTTATTGTTCAATGTGATAAATAACAATATATTTAAACCATTGTTATCATTGGTATCTTGACTTATTTCAGCAGAAGCAGTAAAATATGAGCTTCTTTCAATGGATATGACTTTAACGAGATATGCATCATACGAGATGTGCATAAGTATAAATGTGCATCACAAGCCGATAATTAGTCTAACAACATCAATACAGAAATTTAACTTGTACAGTGTAGAGATCGGCACCGGACAGTTATATTGTATGTAATCCGAGGTTAATATTTTTTTAGCAAATTCGTGTTGGCTCGAGATCAGGCTTGCATTTTTTTCTACATATAGACGAGCCTGGCGAACTAGATTTAATTGGTTTCTACTTTTACAAGAAATAAGTGTTAGATGTGCAAAAATTTTCAAAATCCGATTTCCGACGGATTTACATGTTTTAGGTTTCAGGGATCACAAAAAAGACCGTTTTTTTTTCAAAATGTCTGTCTGTGAGTCTGTGGTTCTGTGGTCTTTAAATGTCTGTCTGTTTGTAATTTTGTGGGTACTAAAGCTCAAGAACTAATACACGGAATTTAATAAAAATTTATATTTGGATAATCCCATATGTAAATTGGGGCGATTTATTTTCCATATAAGTCGCTCAACAAGTGCCGCTGCTGTGATTCATTTATTAAGATTTCCGCAACAGCTCTATCTCAAAAATTATGTCACAACACTTCACCAAAGGGACTGTTCAAGTATCACGTAAACATATTTTTAGTCATTTTGTACCCCCCCCCCCTTGTAAGAAAATATAAGCAAATGCTAGACCTCCCCCCTTTGCTTACGTAAGATTTTATGACAGTTTATACATCAATACTTCTTGACTTATAAAATGTTACCAATCAATTACATTATTAATCCTACAAATTTATATACGCATATAGGGATTGTGATATCAAAATATATAAAATGGTTTTAATATATTGTTGTTTATTGCATTAAATAAAAAACAGAAAACAAAATGGTTTAAATATATTGTTATTTATCACATTGAACAATAAAACAAGATATACAAGAAGTCTTAACTTACTTAGGTATCATAACTAAAATTTTTGACATGAATCATACAAATGTTGGTGTTCATATTTTAATCTGATGTCCAGGATCCTTGAGCCCATGTTTCAACATTGCCTATTATAAAGTTTTCACTGGAACAGTGGCCTGCGGTATTGCAGGTTTCCGGTCCACTTCTTCTTTCTCCTTTCCACTTTTTCAACGTCTTCATCACGATTGAGGGCTTGAAGAATGCACTTCAATTCAATGCCTCGTCGAGCCGCTATAAGCAGTGGACGCACTCGTGTCTGAGGGACATTTTGTTTATCATTCCCATGAATATTTTTCCACAAACCTGACAAATACGTTTTGATAGCTTCGATTTCACTGTTGGACAGAAATAATCGTAAGGGAATTGAATGAACCCAGCTGAAGAAATTTCTAATTCTAGTGCAAGACGGAGACTTAGGTCTGGAAATTCACTATGCAACTAAAAACAATACTATTTCACTAAAAATTCACTATGTAAATCCACTATGCAACTAAACTAAAACAATAAGTATCTGTGCTGTGTATCCAAGAAAAATAGGTTTTATGTCTAAAGTTTCAAAATCTGTAGAGAAGGAAATTCGACAATGGGAGCGGAAAGACAAAAATTTCCAGAAATTCTGCAAAAATTCCCGGAATTCTATGACCGATTGAACGGGGGAAAAGAAAATACCGGACTTACCTGAAATAAAGTCAATTGACCAGTTATCCTGGCAACAGAACCCAGCCACACCGGTTCCTGTGTTTTTCTAGTCTTGCAATGTACTTGACTTGGCACACAACTTAAGAGACAACAATGAAGACAAAGGGCGAGTGGGTTATGAGGGTCACGCGACTGCCGATGAATAAGCAAAGGATAATATCGAAAATAAACGGCGAATTTCGAATGGACTGTAAAACGCGCTTTCCCCATCATACTTTGTTTGCTTGTTGAATTTGAACTGCAGTTGCTTCGTTGTTAAATGTTTGCATAAGAACTGTCGTGACCCCCCCCCGCCCCTTGTCAGAAAAAATAAGCAGACTCTGGAACCCCCCTCCCCCTTTAGAGCTTACGTAATAGTACTTGAACGGTCCCTGAGTGTGCTAGAAGATATTGCTGTAAAAACTAAATTAGATGCTTCTCAAGTTATTGACCGATACAAAATTGATCGAAAGCATAATGACCGAAGGGAAATCATACAAATCATATATCATACAAATTAATACTTCAAAATTCACTATCACCATACTAAAAATAAATGGAATTGATGCCCATCATGAGGTTTCTAGACATATGAAATTCCGTTCATTAGTTCTTTATGGCTAAAATCGTGTAAATCTTGCAAATTGCAGCATAGTCGAGTCACTTTTGGAAACATTTACACTAAAGCCTAATCAGCAACAACTTTTGCCAGCTTTCTCCCAATTGTTTATCATTGTCATGTACTTCTCGCAATGCGTAAACACATCTATCTGCTTGTGATGGAGAAGTAACTTATGAGCAGACTTCCTTTTTGACCGTGAAGGATATAAAATTTGGTTAAATCTTCTCGAAGTAACAGGAATGGATACATCTTCACGAACCTGCTTGGAACTGTGACCGGTTTTCGATTTCCTTTCATGTATTACTTATTTTGTTAAAATTTTTGCCATAATTTGACGGATTTGAAATGGAAATTTTTTGGCTTTAAATTTTATTTTTACTTTATGAACAAAAAATACTTTAATATCAAAGTACGCATCATAATTTATACTGCTGATTTTTAATGTTTTTATTTTAACAAAAATTTGTGATATCACATTTTTTCTTACCCCATTCTACCCCCTTGTCACAAACTGTCACAAATTTCAGGAATCCCTCTCCGCTCTCTGAATGCTTTCTCTGAGTTTGACATCATTTAGAGCACAGATTTAGTGCAAACGGTAGATAAAATTTACCTAAGGATATTTCATTATTTTCTATAATAAATTGCTCCTTGCAATAGTTGTTAGTAGGAAACGAAAAGAGTATTGTACACCTTTAAAAATGATACTAGCTGATATCTTTAACTATTAACCCCTTCGCGATGACAGCTTTTTACGAAATTTTTAATGTTTTGCAACTAATTTTTAAAAACAGAAATGTCTGCTTCATTAAATAGAGAAAATGCTCCGATTAAAAAAGATTAATTTTACCGTAAAATTCTACAGGTGGAGATAAACAAGGATTCTTAAGCCCTTTTTACGGCACGTATACGTGTCGCTCGTCCCCAAGGAATTAAACATCGAACATAAAAATTCCGAGCAGTTAAAAACAACTTATTTATTTGACTATTACCGCTTTAAAATCAACTTTCAAACTGTCTAAACACATTTCATCTAGCTAAAAGCTATCCAAACTTTTCTACAAAGATCTTTTTCAACAAAAGTATACGAAACAACACTGCCTGAATCATTTATCGATAAAAAGACTCCTTATGCTCTAATTATACATAAACGGAAAATTTCAGTTGTTTTCCTACTTAAAAGCTTTGAACAGAGCACTGAAAATGTTTCTTTTATGTTTTACAAGGGCATATAAATGCTACAAGTATGCTATCTAGCGTTTGGATATAATTTATCAGAAAACAGTTATTAAAAGAAACACTGTGAAGACATTTTAATGTGCTTTTGTACAACAAAAAAAAAAAACAATGTCAATAAACAGATTGTCAAAGGGAAAAAAAAACATTAAATATTAGTGATAGTTGTTAATCATTTAAGAATGAAGAAAAAGCGGATTTTTAAATGGGTTTTCCCCCTGACCGTTACTATTCAAATTATTTAAGTAAAATGAAATGGCAAAAGAATATGACTTGTAATGTTAACTAATGGAAACTTTAATCTTTAATTTCACAGGGTTTTATTTAAAAGTCCTGAAAGTAAAAACCTATAATAAAAAAAACCACCGATCCAAAACACGTGAAATGTCAACAATATTCTGCCAAAGCATTGGGAATTTTTTTCTCGCGGTTAAAAGAAATTCTTGTAATCAAACCAGCAGATAGTGCTGAACATGCAGTAAAGTCAAGAGACGAGTTTGTACACGTCACATGTGTATTGACGATAAAAATCTTGAAGTTTACCCCGTTTCCCTTTTTCTATAAATAACATCGCAGTGACGGCAGCTTGTTGAAAATCTCTTGCGTTAGTTGCTCCATTCCGTACGATTGTGAAGATGTGCGCAAAATTTTCATGTTAAGCGTTTTCGTGATAAACATATTTCTCTGTATATATATATATATATCCATAGCCACACAAATGCATATCAATTTCATTATGTTCGGATGGGCGTAACGTCATCAAAGAGCACTCCAAACTATTTTTACCATCTGCCATAATGTAATGGAATGCTTTTGATATTCCTCATCTTTGAACTATAGACCCGAGTTTCATAAAATTTGAAATGAATCGACGAAATTACGTAACAAATATATATTTAAAATTTTAAACGATTCGTTTTGGGTAGTTTTTGCACTGTTATATGCGGATGGACAGACGGACCAGACAATGGCTTTAGTGCTATGTATTTATGCAATTACAAATGAATCAGAAATCTGTTCAATTTAAAAACTTATGCCGAAATTGAAAACTATTTTCCAACAATTATTAATGAATTACAGTTCTGTAACCGATTTCTTTTGCGTGTCCCTGTAAATAAACGACAAATACTATGAGCATCCTATTCTATCGTAATCATCTTACAATGAAGTTCAGTGATTTATATCAATTGCAATGCATTTGATATAGCGTAATGTCATTAAAATATTCTGCATATGATTTTTACCCATAGACCATAATATTATGGAATTCTTTTGGATGTCCCTGTAAGTGAGCTATTGATCCCGCATTTTACATATATGTGACCCATGTGACTCTAAATGTGTTTTTCTAATTGTATGAAAATCTGAGTATAGTTAGAACGTGGACAGCCGTACAGACAAAACGAATGTAACTATACTGAAAAGTAACTATAAGGACAAAAAGAAAATGTAATAATTATTTTTAGGAAATCGTTAATATAAATCATCATTCTGATCGTAGGACGTGTCACTGCAATAAATCGCATGTGCAAGTTCCAATGAAAATTTGTAATTAAATAATTTTTCATTTAAAATTTATGTATTTTTATATAGTATATGGTCAATAATTGCTTTACTTTATAATAAAGCAATAAAATTTTAATTTTTTTTCACAAAGCAGACTTTTATTAATATGCGTCTGATTAATAAAAACATTTATTATTCTACATAACCAGAAACTTTTAATAGGTTAATGTGTAAAGTAAATGGAAATTCAATAAGTAACATCTTTTTCGTTGAGATGAAATTTCTGTTTAAAACAAATGGAATCCAAAGGTGATTTCATTAAAAAGTCTAAATTTCAGAATATTATCCACTCTATAGTATCCATCGCGAACATGATTGTACTTTTCTCGTTAAATGTTTTTAAAAGTAATTTTACCATATCTTCATAATAATTGTTTTCTTTTCGGAAAAAATGTAACACACATTATAGGTATGAAATGTTATATTTTTCTGGAAAGCAATAAAAATATATTATTTGCAAATAAATTGTAAAATGTTTATCAATTTTTAATACATTCTTCATCTAAAAATATAACAAATTTACAGCTCTCCACATTTAGCAACGTCCATTACGTATATCCTGACTTTATTTATTTGTTTTTTAAACATATTCATTATCTGTTTACCCGCAAACGAACATAGCTATAACTGGAATCTTTTTTTAATAATACATTTATTATTAATACAAAAATTGAAAACTAAAAAATAATAAATGAAACCTCCAAATAAGGGACATCTTTGGGACAGGAATTTTAGTCCCTTAAATAGAGGTGTCCTTTATTCGGAATTTTTATTATTATTTTTAAATAATTGTCCAAAAAGATATAAAAATAACAAAGCATTAAAAATGAAGTTTAAATGTATTCGAATTGTATAAATCACCTTAAAGGCACAAAAGGAATAGAAAATGAATTAAAAATTTTTCAATTGATTACCAAATCATTATATGTTTTGTAGAATTATTGATTTGTATTTTTTGTACAAACTGTGTGCATGTGAAAGGTATAAAAACATTTAAAAGAATTTTGCTTGAAGTAATCAATCAAAAGTGTCTTTTTTTTTTTTTTTTTTGTAAATGTCATTTTATTCACTATAAACTTTTCAACAGTTCATTTATGATACTTATAAATTTTAGTTCTTAATTATCAGCAGTATTCAAGTATTCAATTTCAATTGCTTTGCGAATTTTAAGGCATCAAATCTCTCAACTGCTCTGTTCAACAAGCGGAAAATGTTGAAACATTTACAAATTAATTTTTTAACGAATAAAATTGGAACACCTGACAATGGAAGCCATATGGAATCGAACTGTGTGTTCAAGTTTTGAATGAATTAGGTATTAAGTTACAAGCGTTTAGATCACGAGAAAAAAAATCACCCCTTCTTGAGTAATTATTATTCTTTAGCCTATAAATTTCGGTTCAAAACGCATAAATTGACAATATTTTCTAAAAAATCTATTGCGTTTGAGAAAAAAGAACCCATAAGAAACTGTTTGATTACATAGTTTCTGAACAACAACGCCGGCTAATTTCAAGAATTTCTGATTAAAAATAAATTAAAATTTATGTTATAAAAGTTGCCCTTTTGGATTTAAGATCAGCCTTAAACCATCTGTAAAGTTGTTTATTTCACAATTTTATTTTATCGTCCATTTTTAGAAACATTCTCACAATTTTTAACATTACTTTCAATGATGATAAACACTCTAAAATCGAATCAGAATTATCGGTAAATAAATCCTCTTCAATTGCGTACATACCTCTGTATCAACATGACTGTCTCTCTTTTTGATAAGTTCACAAAAGTCTGTATTTACATTTTCATCACAGACAACTTCATTATCTGAAATACAAAAGACAGCCCCTTTAATTACATTTTCAGGTGTCCGTTATTCAGAAATAAATACATTACACGTCCTATACCCAGGGACTGGGACCGGAATTTTGTCCCTTAACCCTTTCCGGCACGGGCAAAATCTGCTAGTAAATTGAGAAATTATCGACTAACACCGGAATTCATAAACGGATTTTTTAGATATTTTGAAATCCTTAATCTAAGCTTTTATTGTAAAGGCAAAATTTTACTAACACATTATTGGTGCCGATTGCAAGTTTGGAATTTTAATTAGGTATCCCAGACAAGGCACGGTGTATCGGAAAGCATTAAAACCCTTTCCGGCACGGGCAAATTTTGTAGTAAAATGAGAAGTTATCGGCTAACACCGGAATTCACAAACGAATTTTTTAGATATTTTGAATTCCTTAATTTAAGCTTTTACTGTAAGAACAAAAATTTTTTATTAACACATTATTGGTGCCATTCGCAAGTTTGGAATTAAAATTAGGTATCCCAGACCGGGCACAGTGTGCCGGAAAGGGTTAAATAGAGGTTTCACTTATTCGGAGTGTCCCTTATTTGGAGGTTTCACTGTAATTGTTATTTCCAATGTTTTATTTTTGTTCGAATTTATGCACTAAAATTGAAAAAACTTCGGAATCGCATAATGTGATTTGTTTGTAAGAAATAATGCTATTTTATTTTAAATCTATTCATGTGTTTACTATCATCTTTCTTGGTTTGCAATAAGAAATAAAGTGCTTCGGTGCTTCAAACGTTGTTTTTTAATTATTTATATTGTACTGCGCGAAGTAAGTTCTCCTTGTAATTTAAATGGTAATGTACTATGTGTATGGTAATGTCTAATGGTAATGTGTTTTGTGTAGGCCTGTATATTTCTATAAAATTTATGCACACCAAGTGGTATGCAGAAAAAACAGTTAAATTTTAAAACGCGAATCACAGCTGAAAACACACTTCCACATATTATTCTTCTCTGGAAATATTGACATCAAACACTTTTGTGCACTGATGAACGATGCGTAGATGAACGATAAATTACATGAATATAATACTCTATAATAAGAACCGTGTAATACATCTTTAATGTTTTGCCACAGGTTTTTAAAAACAGAAATTTGTGTCTTGTTAGATCAAGAAAATGTTTCGACTAAATTAGGAAAATTTCACAGTAAGAATTTACTGGTGGGAATAAGCAAGGCTTCTTAAGACTTTTCGTGGCACGTATACGTGTCGCTCGTCCCCAAGGGGTTAGGATCTACAATAACATTTTAGAATAAATATTATCGTTCAAAAATTGTGGTAGGAAAGTGTGAAAATTTTAGGGACGCAGTGACTCCTGAAAATTTTTTAAATGCCATACGGTAAACAAAATTAATAAATAGTCTTTATCATAGTGATACGTATGCATTTAAAACCCTGTTATTGGGTACAAAACAACCCCTAAAATAATTAATAAAGGTATCCGGTTTTTTTCCACACCAAATATTAATATAGTAAATTCTTTTGGATTTGAGAACAGCCTAAAAAACATGGATTTGAAATACATGGAACTGACATATGACTGAATACATATAGAATATACATTTAGTATGCTAAAACAAATATTATTTTAGATAAAACTCCATTACGTTTTATATATGTATATCTTATACTTGTTTAACCCTTTAACGTTCATTGGTTTCGACACGAAACCACAAAATTTTAATTCCGATACGCAACACTGACACCGGTATTTTTATCTAAAAATATCCCTTTTATTTTGTATGTGAAAAATCACGTTTTCTGATTTAGAAATATATCTGTTCATTAAGATACCGGTGTCATTCATTTATTTCGACATCTTATCAATGAAAATGCTATGATCGTTAAAGGGTTAAGCAACTAAAACAGAAAAAAATATTCCTTTCAAACTTTAAAATGTATTTCACATTGTAATTTTATCTTAAACAACATCAAAATCTCCATATTCAAACAGGATACGAACTTTTTCGACGAAACAAGACTCTGTAAACAAATATGAGAATTGTGGAGTAGCGGAATAAAATTAAAGCTGAATAAATAATGAATCGTTCTTACAAAAGTTTTCTACTACACAAATTGCAATGAAAAGGAAGGATTCTTTACGATAAGTTTATTTCAATCGGTTTTTCTCAAACAAATAATTTGACATATTTTGTCTACATAAGACAAAATAAATAAGACTCTCACGATATATGAGGAAGAATGTATATATTTGTTTTATTTCGTATGAAGATACACTACTATTTGTTTTAAAAATGTATCACTTTTTTATGCTATAGGTGAATTTTGCTTCCTGTCAATAAAAAGTTACGATATAAAATATGAAATTAAAAAACAGAGTCATCTACTCAGTCTTTAAAAACAGTCACAGTTTCACAATCTATAAAAACAGCGGTAATTTTTCACGTTGCATGCATATATATATATAGCTGCCAACTTTTAATCCTTTTTGCTACCACTAAAATTGTACAATTTTCCATTTGTTTAAGCATATGTTTTCGACGATTAATTAAGACAATATTTGCTGTAAACGTTTTGTGGTAGAAAAAATGCGTAAAGATTGGCAGCTATATATATATATATATATATTATTAGCAATGTAAATTCTTTTCGTGGATAAAAACTAAAGCTCTTAGTTAATCTTACGATTAGTTAAAAAAAATTATTTTCCAAATGGTCATTGTAATTTCTAAAATTACAATTAAATACGAAAAACATATATACAAGGAATTCTATATGTAATTTGAGGAACAAATAGCTTTTTAAGCTCTGCACATATTTTACTTTAAATTAATCCTACAGTATTATTAAATCAGTATTATCCGTTAACTATAAAATATAGTTAAAGCTATACAAACAAGTATAAATGTTCTACTGAAATTTCCTGTGTATAATTTGCGGATCAAAAAATTACTTTTCGACCCAGAATTTGTTTAAAAAGAAATGCAATTTGCTACATCGCCGTAAATATTTTTATTCAATCACTAAACAAAGTATCAGTGTTAAAAAAAAAAAAAATGTTTGATGCGCGTATTATACGTCGGAAATTACGGTACTTTTTAATTATTCATGGTATTATGCCGTAGAATAAGTATTGCCTTTTTTTCAGATTTCATATTGGAAGGAGATTTCCGTTAAGTGGGCATCTCTCAGCATCATCCGGAAAATCATGCTTTCAGAGACCTATGCCGGTTTCTTCTTTATCTCCTAACAGTAATGTTTCTGTATCGGATATCGCAAGATTAGTGAGTCCAATAAAATAAAAACGAAATAAAAACATTTGACGGAGTGCAATTTTCATACTGTTTTTAACACAAAATATATAATATGAACTTTAAAATGTTCAGGTTTACTTACAAAGCGATTAAAATAATCAGATATAGATGTTGATAGTTAAATTTATTTAAAAACATCTTAGTACTTTAAAGTTTTAATCACTTCTTTTTCAGAGAATATGTTTGTTTTCAAAACAAAAACAGAAAACAGAAAACAAATATATAGTCTAAGGAAGACCCTTATTAAGGCTTCAAAGTACTAAGAATTTTTTTTAACTAAAATTAACTATTAACATCTATATCTGATTATTTTAATAGCCTTGTATATAAATTTGAACATTTTAAAGTTTATACTGCATATTTTACGATTGAATCATTTTCACGAAGCTGCGATAATTTGTTTTAAATTTTTCAGTTTGTGAATTTCATATATTTACAGTTTCGAAAAAAAAAAAAATCTTAAAACTGTACAGGAAAAATATACGTTATAATTTTATAGAAAGAATATCTTTTTCATGAATTGTGTAAATTTTGACAAATATCGGAACTAAATTATAATTTGTTAAATTGCAATTAAAAAAAAAACAAAGAATTCTATATGAAATTCGAGGCAAAAATAGCTATTTAAACTCCGCACATACTTTATTTTTAAAGCACCCGTTAATTTAATCCTACAATATTATTAAATTATCCTTTAACTGTAAAATATGGTTCAAAGAACACAAACCTTCTACAAACAATCATAAATGTTCTACATTCTAACTATTCATGTTATTGCATCGTGTTGAATAACTATTGCCTCTTTTCAGATTTCGTATTGGAAGATTTCCTTTAAGTGGGCGTGTCTGCGTCCTCCGAAAAAGATGCTTTCAGAGGCCGACGGCGGTTTCATTTTATCTCCCAATAATAATATTTCATTTTTCTGTATGGGATATCACAAAACAATTAAATCATTTCTACAGAACTATGAACACTTCTTTTAATATTTTGAGTTTGTGAATTATATTTTTTTGTTTCAGAAAAAAATATATTCTAAAACTTTATAGGAAAATATAATTTATAATTTTATAGAAAAAAAAAATTCGTGAATTGTGTAAAGTGTGAAAAATATCGGAAGTAAACTATATAAAAATGCAGAAAAGATTACAAAAATACTAAATGTAAACTTGATAATCTAACTAAAATAATTTACCCCTTGAATGTGTATTGAAATAAATTACCATTCATTCGTTTAGTAAATAATAAATTCTTTTGTGAAAATTTTCTCGTATTTGCATAAGACAATTTTTAGCCCATTTATCAAAGATTGTAAATGAGAGAAGAAAAATCTTTGCGCAATTTAATCCTACTTTCATTTCTCTACTTTATTTTATCCATTTTAAAGGCCGCTTCACTTACATTCCGCTAGATTATCTTCAAACATCTTACGCTTTTTTAAACCACAAAAATTTTACAGTAAATTTTACCTTTTTAAATCGCCGTAATCTACCAATTATTCAAAACAAAAATTTCTATTAAATTTTTGTGGTATATAAAGCGGAAGTATTAGCAGCTATGCTGTAGAGAAGGAAAGAATTATAACAGGAAGAAGGAAAGAATTATAACAGGCATTCAAATTCTCCATATGCCACTTATTCATCTACACTGGTGGACAAAATTAAGAGATGGAAGGCATTTTCCCAAATATCTCGAGAAACACTGGATAAAAATAAATGAAAATTGGTATGGATATAACTTATAGTATGACAATAATATGTGCAAAGCAAAAATTAAAGTGCCATTTATTGGCAAGAGTTATTGGCAACAGTCCAATGTGGACTGAAATTCATGATGAAAGATGGCAATGAAAGTGAGGCTTGTATGGTGTGTGGTAGCCTCTAGTAAGGTGTGTGGTCACCTCTGACAGATAGACAGTATGCACAACGAGTATGCACGCTGTTAATAAGAGAGTTAAGGATTGCTTGTCGAAGACTCTCCCGCTCTTCCACCAGAGCAATTTTTTAACTCCGGAATGGTTCTGGGTGGGGATTGGCATCTCGCAATAGCCCTTCCAAGAGCATCCCAAGCATGTTCAATTTGGTTAAGGGCAAGAGATTTGGCTGGCCAATCCATTCGATGAATATCCTCGCTTTCCAGATACTCCTGAACGGACGTCTACAGCGACACAATTGTCTAGGGACCTTGCTGTTGCCACAGGAATATTAGTTTCAAGGATGAATGTTGCCAGGCGGCTCGGTGAAAGAGGGTTGTATGCCAGGAAGCCCGCCATTTGCATCCCACTCACTTCTTTCCACAAAAGAGAGCGTGCACAATGGTGCAGACAGCATCAGAACTGGACACAGACACAATGGGCTAATGTTCTGTTCACAGATGAGTCCAGATTCAGTCTTCAATCTGATTCTCGTCAAATATTCATATGGAGGGAACCTGGGACCCGATACCATCCCAGTAACATCATGGAAAGGGACAATTATGCTGGTGAAGGACTGATGGTTTGGGCAGGGTCATGCAAGATACCCGCACACCGCTGCATATGTTTGACACTGGTTCCGTAAATGCCCAGATTTACAGGTAGGAGATCCTACAATCCTACGTGCGTCTTTTCAGTGGTGCTGTTGGCCCTGAATTCGTTTTTATGAACGACAATGCCCGACCACATAGGGCTCGCCTAATTGAAGAGTATCTGGAAAGCGAGGATATTCATCGAATGGATTGGCCAGCCAAATCTTCTGACCTTAACCCCATTGAACATGCTTGGTATACTCTTAGAAGGGCTATTGCGAGACGCCAACCCCCTCCCAGAACCATTCCGGAGTTAAAAACTGCTCTTTTGGAAGAGTGGGAGAGTCTTCCACAAGCAATCCTTAACTCTCTTATTAACAGCATGCATACTCGTTGTGCATACACTCTATCTGTCAGAGGTGACCACACACCCTACTAGATGCGACCACACCCCATACAAGCCTCACTTTCATTGCCATCTTCCATCATGAATTTCAGTCCACATTGGACTGTTGCCAATAACTCTTGCCAATGAATGGCACTTTAATTTTTGCTTTGCACATATTATTGTCATACTATAAGTTATATCCATACCAATTTTCATTTATTTTTATCCAGTATTTCTCGAGATATTTGAGAAAATGCTTTCATCTCTTAATTTTGTCCACCAGTGTAGATGTAAGAATATGTTAATTGAATGCTTAAAAAACTGTAGGAATTTCTATGATATCTTTTGTAATAGTTTTTTTTATAATACCATTTTACTTTCAATTTGTGTAGAAAAGGAAAGAAGATTCAAAACTGTACTGTGAAAACTTTATTGTGATGTACACAGTGAGGTGGCTATAGAATCATTTCTTCGATGAATGTTTTGTGTTCTTTTACTTTTTTCTCAAAACTGTATTTTCGCTGGAGAAGAATGCAAGTTGGTTAGTAAGTATTCATGTTTGTTTTCTACTGTAACTTTGGTCAGGCTGTGAAAAAATTGAAAAATACTACTCGATAGTAATTAGTTGTCACACAACCATAGAATAAAGCATGTGACATTAGGTGAGACTATATATTAATGAAAAGTCAACAAGGAACATTCGTACTGAGACAAGGAATTTACGTATTGCATGCGGAATACTGTGGACAATACTGCTGAACATAACATAGCGTGAAAGATGTTTGCAATCTCACATTGTATAGAGTCTTTCAAATCCGGCAAAGTTTGCTTGATTGCACAATAGATTATAATTATCTACCTTAGATTGTAATTATCTCCCAAACCAGATATTCATAGAATCGAGGTCGGAGTATCACGGAAGCCTAGGAACCCACATGAAACCATGTGAGATGATAAGGTTGTCGAAATGCTTTTCCAGGATTATGCAAACAGACTTTGCTATGTATGGAGGTGCATCATCTAGCTTTGAAGAGATGTCATTAAATGGGTCTTGATTCAGTTTTTGTCACGGAAGATTTTTTCTCTCCTAAATAACCGGATTAATATTTCTGCTAGTATATGGTTATACACATTGATGGTCATTCTTATAGCCGCCAAAAAAATCGGAACCTGTCAGTTGCATTATATGACTGAGTATTGTTATCTAATGAAGATACAATAGATCTATTGTATCCTGCTAAATGTCTGTTTCTCCCGAAATTCACTATTGTCTCCCAAATCTGTATTTTAACCTCATTTGCAAAAATCAAACCGCCTTTAAAATTTTTTTTAATATTCCCCCGGCTATCGTATCTGCTAATATATTTCACCCATTTTTAAACACAAGAATAAAACAGATGCTCTTTGAAAATCCGTTGTCGTAAATTTATTAAGCTATTAATAGTAATCTAATGGGGAATCATAAAGGGCTTATAAGGTGTCCCAATGAGACTAAAATCTAAAAAATAGTTTTATATCTTTAAAGATAAAAGGATTTTACCCTGATCCACGCCGATTTCTCGTACTTATAAACAAAATATATAAGGCCTTACAAAAATTCTTTTTATCTGGCCCATTTTAAGGGAAACTGGCTCTGAATGAAAGTGCGTAGATAGTAATTATATGTTCATATGGCAATGAATGCGACTTTCTGTGTCCTTTTCTCTTAAATAATAGGAAGTGTGCTTAAAGTGGTTCTAAATAAATTTATATATATATATTTATTATAATCTTAAAACTTTCTGACACATTCAAGTAATATTTTTCAACCCGAAGGTATGGAATCTGCCGGCAAGACTATTGAAAGGAATTGATATAGAATAGCGTTTTACTTTTTTAGATAAATATATTACGTCTTGAGTTGCAATCAACTGTTGTTTGATGAATTGTAAAGAATTTTATTCTCTACAATCTTTTTAATATTTTCGAAGATCTTGAGGCATAGAAAACAATGTTCCGAAGTTCTTTCTCTCATTTTCGACAAGAGGCCGAAAATTCGCCCTTTTCAGCACCATCTATGGCCGGACCCTTTTGTCAGAAAATTAAAGATATTTTTGTAATATTTAGAAAAGAAAGTCCACTTTAATTTTGTAATAGGGACTGTTCTATGAGACGTTTAGTTTTAGTAAATTCGAGAGTAAAAAAAAAAGACTCTTTTCTCGTTTTGGATCAAATGTAAAAAAAAATCGCCTTTTTTTCTGCGTGATCTAGCACGGAAACTTTGCATCAGAAAACTAAATTTTTTTTAATGAAATTTGTAGAAAACAGTATACTTATATTTTGTAACTGGTTTTGTTTTCGATAAAGTGCATAATTTCCGATAAATCGAGGATGGGCAAGGGTTTTTTCCTCGTATTAGTGAGGCCAAGAAATTGCCTTTCTTCAGCACGCTCTAGCGCCAAAACTATTTCTCAGAAAATACAAGATAATGTATACATTTTATAGGAAATTTTATCTGCTTTAATTCTGTAACTGGGTGTTTTTCAATAAAATTCACTGATTTTCTTGACCTTTGACCTTAAATATCTCGGAACGCGTACATGAGATTTTATGAGACTTTTCAGGTAACGTTCAGAATGTCAAAATAAAGCTGATTGCAAATTTTCAGCTTGCTGTCTTTCATTCCGAGGTTGAATCCCTATTTGACTGGACTAATGCTATGTTGATGCAGGAGCATGTCTTTCATTTGGACTTTTCAAACACTGCTCACTATAAAACTTATTACCGAATGCAAGTCGGCCCAACGTTTTTTAATTATCAAAGCTCAGTGAAGAGGAATGCATGATGAGTTCATGAGAGTCTTTTCTTTGAAAGATGAAATTAATGCAGGGGGAGAGAGCAAAAATATAATGTTAATCATTGATTTATTTCAAGTACTTTTGTAATTTACACCATCTTCAAATGGTAAGACATAACTCTAAAAATGCGGTAAAATTCACTCAAGTTTAAAAATTGCACACTCCATTTTTAAAAAAAGTTTTTTAACTTATCTGTTTAACTAATTTTACGCACTCACCTATTTATTTATTTATTTATTTATTTTCTGTATGTGTATATTATTTTTATATATTTTAACTTTTTAAAAATATATTTCTGGCTCAAAACTAATTATGCATATTTAGTAGCAGTCAAATTGATGGTGTTTCTACGTTCGTGCTGAATTCACCCTTTCAGGAGCAAATTATTTATACGGCTGAAGTGTTGAAATTAATGATTAGCACAAGAATTTACCAACAAATGTTTTTCTAAATATGAAAAAAGGCTGTATCGCAAAATAATAAGCGGAAAATATTTTACCAAAATTCTTGTGCTCCTGTGGCGTTTAAGAGATAAAATTAAGTAGTTTCATTTACCATCACCCCTGATAGGATAAACAGGGTTGCCACAGGCGACTATTTTTTACCACTGTCATCATTTTTACTGGCACCACTTTCTTTAAAGGAAAATTCTTAACAGATTCTTTGCCAACTTTTGTAATAGAAATACATTTTAAAATTTATATTAGAAAAATACTGGCGCTAATAAAATATAAAAATAGTCGCCTGTGGCAGCCCTGGATAAAACGTTTCAATCTTTTCGATACAGTCTAATTTGCACGAAAATGGATTTCGGATTATTAAAAAACTTTTTTTTTCAACTACACCGGAAAAGTTATGTTCCAAATATTGATTGGATTAAGTATTTGATCTCTATCGTCGAGTGGTATAAATATTATTTTTAAAAAAATCACGAAAACGTGCTGCCTTGAGTGGCAGCATGGCAATGACTGACTGTTAGAAACTGCTCTGCTTAAATATTTATTTTGTGCATTTGTGAAAAATGCTCTTTTGATCGATGTTCCTCCGCATGTTTGAACTTAGAGAAGAA
This sequence comes from Maratus speculifer, assembly GCA_964019185.1. Taxonomy (NCBI): domain Eukaryota; kingdom Metazoa; phylum Arthropoda; class Arachnida; order Araneae; family Salticidae; genus Maratus; species Maratus speculifer. The sequence goes on from OZ025295.1 coordinate 405,783,202, forward strand.
TACATATGGTTTATAAATGGATTTAAATGCACCACAGCTTAAAGACAGTAGTTTCATTTAAATTTCAAAACAATATTTTAAAACGTTTGATTTTTGATTGAAAACTCATTTGTCATTTTCAAGCTTCAGCAATCTCTTAAATAGATCTCTTTTCACATTAATTTAATAATGTTTTGAGTCGAGATGCATTTTTTCCTAATTAATAGTATTAACCCTTTCAGGGGCAGAGGAATTACGCACGTAAAAGGATGAAATAACTGACTGACACCAGAATATTCAAACAAACTTCTTAGAAAATAAAAAATTGCTATTTTGAACTTTCATTGAAAAATTAAAATTTTATTAAAATATTCTTGGTGCCATTTGTCAATTTTGGAATTAAAATTAGGTGGCTAGACCCTCTAGCCACCACCCTTGAAAGGGTTAAAGAGATACAAAATCACTAACAGTTTCTTTTTTTAGCCGTAACTTAAATCATTTTGATATTGCATTAAAAAAAAAAATCTATCAACGTTTTAATACCATGAGAAAGAAACTGATTTGCTTTATTTTTAAATAAGACAAAACTGGTAGAAAAATTTTGGATACTTCACGACACGTTTTTTGTTCAATTTAATCTTTTTCAGTTTTGATTCTAATTTTTTAAACTTTTAAGATTTTAAAATAAAACAAGTTGTTAAAGGAAATCTGTTTGTTATATAAATTTTTGGAATAGTGAACCTATTGAATGAAATAAATTTTAATTATTTTATTTTAGTAAATAGTATAATTTTTTTTCAACCAATGCTTTATTTATGAATATTTATACTGTTATCTACACACAACGTTATATCTTATATACGTATCGAATGAAAGATTCATTTTGACATTTTAAACTATATGGAACTTTGTAGAGTGCAGCAAATATTTTAAATTAATACCTTTTTCAAATTGGATTTTAATTTCCATAACTTCGAAATACCCTTTTATTATTTTATAATGCAAAGTAAATGACATTCTTTTGTGTGAAGAATGATGCATAACTCTCAGATGTGAGAAAGTATAAGTCATCTTAGAAAAATAAAACGAACAAAAATGTACTAGTCATACTAGAACCGCTTTCTTCGAATAGTTTTGATTTTTTAAAAATCAATTTATCTCTTCTGATAGCATTTACGACAAATTAGAAACAAAATCATTTATTATAACTAAACAAATATTATAACAAGCCTAAATAATAATAATTCACTGAAGGCCACATACATATCCTATAGCCTTTTTCTTCTGTATGAATCCACCCCATAAAAATCTGCCGGAATCCTATTGCTTTTAATTTCGTGAAGCATCTTTTTCTGTATTCTCAGATTAGTTTATTAACAAGATCGAAAACATAGCATAAATTAACTAACACTTTCCAAAACATTCAGTATGCAATAAGATGAAAGATAATATGTAAATAACCGCCTCAGTCCAGAGACAAATCTGTTTCAAATTATTATAAAACATCTTCAAAGATGCATCAGTCTATATATCGATGCTTCTAATATGCACACATGTATTTAAAAAATCTAAATATAATTTAAAAAATTCTAGAAGCTTTTAAATTAATTGAAAGTGCGTTTTTTAGAGTCGCCTCCAAGCGACATCAGGATTGAGGAGGATAAACAATTAGAAAAAGTCATAACGAATTTCCAAACCGAAAAAATGCCTCTCTTTGTGTAAGCCTGTATATTATTCACTTAATATTAACTGAAATAAATAGATTAGAATAGAACCGTATTAACCAGTTAGACGTATGGTAGAAATATTGCTCTAAATACGTTAATTAATTAGTTTGAGAGTTATCTAATTAATTAAATAAGATAAACAGTTGCCAGTTTTTACGCTTTTACTCATTATCATCTTTTTTACTTTACATCAAAAATAAACAGGACCTCAAAAAACCTGACGAAATTACCTCAAAAAGTCAAAAATTTCGATGATTAAATAAGAAAGTTCATTATTAAATCTTAGTGGTGCCATAAAGGTTAAAATTTAGCAGCTTTGAGAAAAAAAAAATTTAAAGGAAAATGCATAGAATTACAGTATTAAAAAATAATAAAAAAATGAAACAAAGTTTTAACACTATTTAATGACGCTTTGTAACTATTAGTGCATTCATGTGCGCTTTAAGACAGTCTTGAAACAAATCATGTCTTATTCATAGAAAAATTGACCCACAGAAAATATATTTTTTTACCACTAAATATTTTTTTAAGAATAATTCCTAATAGGCAGCGTTCTTTCAGGCCTCGTTTGGAAGTGAATGGTGATTATTTTAATCATTCTTTATGCTTTCTAAAAATATATTTGGTAAATCTAAATGTAAAAATAATAAAAAGGAATAATATCTTGAAATTAAAATTAAAAAATATATATATAGTTGATATACAAATTTTTATTTTGTTGTTTTTAACAATTGCCAGAAATTAGAACGTGGGCTAAAGATAGTATAAGATATACTTTCAAACACGCTCAAATCACTCTGATAAAACATCACCATGTAATATGATTAAAATGAACGAATATGGAAAACGCATAAAACATTTGAAAACCGAATTCCAAGATTTATTCCGTTTATATTCGTAAAATCAGATTCTCTGCTACTATTGTGCATATCATCTATTATTTCTAACATATTTCACATAGTAATACAATACACACATTTAATTTAATTAGAAAACATTCGTTGTTGAAAATTCCAATGAGAAATTTCCGCCAATAAAAGATATAAATACTCAGATTCTTTTGTGCATTTTATATATGAACTATAGATTTCATGCGTAACAAATAACATATAAAATTCAGTTACACTGTTATCATTTAATGCCCCGGTTTATGAGAGATACCTGCCAACAGTAGTTTTGAGCAAGAATCACCCTTTAGGATGAAAAGGGTTAATTGTTCTGTAATTTAGCTTATTTTTTATTATTTATTTAAAGTACTGTATCTTTAATAGTTAACCCCTTTAGTAGTTAATTGTTTTGAGACAATAATCTAAAAATAGGGGACTGTACAGCATTTTTTGTACTAAAATATTTTCTCTTGTATAAATTAAATATACCTGCTATTAAATAAACGCAATATTTCAGTTTAAAACTAGTGGTGTCGAAATTTTTTTAGACTAAACAAGCAAACAATTCTTGCACATGCGGTATACGGGTGAATCATTTAAGGGATTAAAATATTTGTGCAAAAATTAAAGCATAAACCTGTGATGAAGACGTTTAGTATAACTTTGGCAGGAATGTAATCCCAAGTATTGGTCATTTGACTATGTCAAGGATTTGGTAAGGAAGGACTTTATTTTTCTTGTGAAATTCTCACACAGAAGTCTCTTCTAAATCAAACAAGTATGGAACCCGAGTACGCTAGATCACGCTCTTCATCGTGGGGCTAACATGCTCACTATGAATCTAAGTTTAGTACGAATGTTGAAAAAAAAGAAAAAATCTACAATCAACGGAATACAAGATTTTTTCTTTTTACTAAATTACTAAAATTTATAGTTTTTGCCATGGACTTTTCTTATTCCAAGCAAAGAAACAAATAAAAAAATCTTGAAACATAATGTATTACTAAAAAAACAGCTACAAGTATGAGTAATTGCCACTCAGAATCCTCCATTATCCCCACCAGTTATTTTTCTGTTAAGTTTACCTTATTTAATCAAAGCATTCTCGTCATTCAATTAACAAAAATTTTTTGTTTGTAAAAACCGGTGATAAAAGGCTAAAAATTAAGTAAAGGACTTTCGTAGCGAAGAGGATAAAGAGTAATGGGCATAAAATAATATATATTTTTTAAATTTTGTTTCATTGCCAGCCCGCGATAAATCGCCAAATAAAGAAAATTTAATTATTTTTTTTCGGACGCTCTAACGAGTTTCCGCTGAAATTACTTTTATAAATAAATGTATCCATGCATGTGAGAAAATCAATTTTCTAAACTGCCTATATGGAGATCTTCTTTGTAAATGTGAAATAATATTAAACCATACTTATTTTTTTCCATCATAGCGGTGATCATAATTACCTCAGCTGACCTTAACAATTTTTTCAACGCTTTTATTAAAAGTATGAGAGGTTATAACTAAAACAGATCAAATAACATATTCAAAATTATGAATAGTAATAATAAGACATTTTATACGTTTTATATACAAATATAATGAAGAAATAATAAGTCTTACTCTATTAACATATTATAATTTATCTGTCATAAAATAAAATAAAGAAATAATTGCTTTTACTAATTAGGAAGTATATTAAAAATGCATTTTCATATTTATTAAGTCTTATTATTATTAATTCGTTATGAATAGAATAAAACTTTTGTTTCGTCTTATGCCATTCATGTTATTGTTCATGATTTCTTAATTTAAATATTAACAATGTACCCTAATGAATTAAACGGTGAAAAGTACGAAACAATCTATCAGGTGAAAAAAAATTAATTTTGTCATAATTATAAAAAAGATATTATTAAATCTAATTAAAATGAATCCAATTAAGAAATACTTTTATTAAACCCCGAAAAAGAAAATACTATGTTAATGTAACAATGAGTAAAGAAAACAATGTAAAAAAGTTTTTATTCACCAAATATTCCAATAAAAAACGCATTTCTTGTAACGTTTTTTGAAACAAACTTTCAAGAAAATTTAAAATTTTAAACTATTATTTGGGTTCTGCGATCTAGTGTAACATAATTAATCTTTTGAGCTCTGGCGTATATATTTCTTGAAAATTCTAAATGTCACATTTGGCACCAGTATTTTGCAAAGAAAAATTTCGATTTACAATATATGCGAAAAAATGTTTCATTTTCGTATGTTTTTTTCATGTTTTTTTCGCACCTTTTTTCAAATAAATTTGGTCGAATATTCCGACGCCATTGTGGAATTTTGGAATTAAAATTAAGTGGTAGAAAATTCAACCATCAGAGTTCAAAGGGTTAAAACTCACGGCGCATTGGTTTTCCCGTACAATAGAATTATTTTATGTTTCCTTATGAAAAATGAATGCTTTGTAACCTATCTTCTACCGAATGCAAGATTAAGTGCACTTCATAAATATATTTAAATTTCATTATGTTTATTCTGGTGCAACATTATTAAAATTCACGCAAAACACTTTTTTTTCAAATTTAGTGCAATGCAACAGAAAACTTTTTACTGTCCCGGCAAGTAACCTTACATTAATACACACTTCATTTTTAAAAAAGATAGTTCTTACTATACGTTAATAACTTAATAAAATTATAGAGCCATACGAGAGTTAGTGTACGGACATTCAAAGAGAAAAACAGAAGACACGAATACTTTTTAGCAAGTAGTTATGTTTAAAACAACTCCCTTATCTTGAATTTTTAAAGGAAAATGCAACAAATATCTTTAAATAATCGAAACTGAAAAAAAAGCTTTCATATCGTACTTCTGTTAAATGTACTTTTCATACTCAAATGCGCTTATGGCGTTGCTTTTGCTGCGCATTTAACTAGCATGTTTTTCAATTTAGTTTTCACAACGTCAGTATCTGAAATCTGACGTTTTAATGCTTTGAGGGGCGATCAAATGTGTCTCTGTAATAATTAATTCTTACAGAAATAATCAAAAATTTTTGTTTTCAAATAAGGAAAGGATATTTTTCAACCTTTTGCCGCCAAACATAAAAATAGAAAATTTCATTAAAAGTTTTTGGTGAGAATCCCGATTGAATTAGGTGGAATAAAATATATCCCACCACCCCTCAAGGGGTTAAAAATTCCTGGAGCGAATCTTGTTTAAATTAGGTGGGATGTAATGTATCTCAACGCCCCTGAAGGGGCTAAATAATGTTTTTATGAATTATTATTTTAAATATACAAAATGACAGTAACACGCTTTCTGTCAATCATCACAGACGTGAGGATGCTCCCTGTAGGAAAGTAGACACCTAATTCCAGCAGTGTTGTCAGTGGGCTACATTTTTCTAATTAAGATTTCTTGATTGGAAACGGTAAAATACCCTTTGTTTTCGCCTTAATTAATCCCTCAATAAGGCGCATTTTACCATTACAAAAAAGTTGTGAAAATCAAGAATCTGAATTTGAAAAAAGTAGCCCAACACTGAATTCCAGAAGAGACACTATCCACGTATACAAGACGTTTTCAATCATACGCACAGTGTTGCCAGTGGGCTACGTTTTTAAAAATGAGATTTCTTGACTAACACCACTTTATTGAAATGGTAATTTTATTTCTCACTTACACATGTAAAATGATACATATACCTATACGTAGATTTTTTTCAAGTATGACTGTAAAAGAAACGAAATCTTTTACACAGAATAGTTCTTAAATGTAAATTTAATCCATGGGAAATTTTTATCTTAAATATATTTTTAAAGATTGATGCATTGAACTCTTAAAACGATTTCTTATTTTTTATTTTTTATTCTGAGATAGTGAAATTTATTATCGACTTTAAGGTAGACACGTTAATAAATCTCAATTTAAAAGAGACACTAATATCTTAAGGTGTGATTTGCTTCTATGTATTTATGTCGGCCAATTATCTACACTTACCCCACCCTGAGGGGTGGGGTGCTCTCACTGGGGGTCTTTCTAAGGGAAATTAACCCGTATTTACGCAAGGAAATCCAAGGTTTGAAGAAACCAGGGAAAACTCCGAACGGTTAGGCCAACGGTCGCGAGTGGGTTCGAACCCAGCACCTACCGTTTACCAGTTTGGAGGTCAGAACCTCTCGGCCACTGGTGGGGCCTTAAGGTGTGAAATAGCAATTTCATCTATTAAATAATATTCTTAGTGTTCGTATATGTCATCGTTCCTTACAATACTTTTAAGTGACAATTAATATGACATTCGTGACATTCATATTTATCAAAATAAAATCATGCGCTAAGCATAGATTATGAAGCACTTTCCAACACTTCATGAAATCTTTAACAAAACTAAGTTAATTAGGGAAATAAGGGTATATAGCCAAATATGTATTGCAATATTTTGAACAGCCCTGTATTTGATCTGCCAGTTGATATACATATTATATAATGGGAAAATTTAGTTTAGCAAGGAAAAAGCCTAAAATTTCTTTTTGAGCAATTTGTACTAATAAATGGGAAACATATTTGAAAACTTTTGTTCAGCCCTGTAGTTTACCTTGTACCTTTATTACACGTTAGTAAGAAACTAAAATTCCTTTTAAACTAAAAAGCTCTTAAAACAACTGAAATCACATTGTTATAAATTATCATTCATAAGTGTCCATGTACACAATGCTTTGCGTAGCCCTGTATATCATTTTATCTATATTCTGCAAACATTTCTTTGTAAATTGAATGCAGTTCAGCGTAAAAATGCATACTTTATATAAGAATCACCTTAAAGTAATTTACGCTCATACTCAGTAAATTTGGGGAGTTCTTTTGGGTAGCCCTGTATATCAACTATAACATTTATACACACCATATAATGTATAAAGATTTAGTGAACCTTAAACGCGTATAACATAATTAAAATGCATTATATCCATCCATCAGCCATCATTGGACACACGCACAGTACATCGGGAAGAATATACTAATTAAAATCTTTTGTGTGTCCCTGTAAATGCAATGAACTTTATATTATGCAAGACAGTGTCATATAATTTATATTAAGCCTCAGTGACATATATCACTTTTGTTATACATGAAACAGTTTAATATATTTAAAACATGTCGCAAACTATCCCCCATCCCCTTTACCATTAAAAAATGGAATTCTTTTGTATGGTCCTGTAAATGAATAATAGCAATATTTTCAACGCATATTTTGTAGAATCCATATTTTAGAGCACCTCTTAAATGCATATAAATTTTAATATGTTTGACAGGGTGTAACCTCTTTAAAATGTCTTTGAAACGATTTTCCCCCATAGGCGGTAATGTAATGGCTAACTATTGACTCTCCCTGTAAATAAACTAATCATGGTAGAAAGTTCATTTTCAATAGGGTTTGTGCTAGGGTAAACGTCAATTACATACAAACATTTCAGGGCAATTCGAGTGCAATTACAGGAGTTAGAGCGCGGGCAGACGGCCAGACGGCAAGACAAACAGAATGCATAAGTACTTTTTAACTTTGTTGGAAAGTGCTAAAAAGGCGCAATGTCTTGGTAAGTAGTTACTCAATACTCACAGAAATACAATTTTTCAAAATAAATTTGCAATAAATTCATACAGTTCATCAAATTCCTCTAGAGAAAATACTGACTTTGAGGCGAGTTCCAAAATAATTTGTGGACATTGGCGAAAGCACAGAATCTATACACCAGCAAAATGCAATAATCCTGGTAGTCATTCTTGGAACGCGGGAGGTAGGGGTAATGAATCGCCGTAGGTCATCTCCTTTCCCTTCCCACATTTACTGAACCTGTTCGTCACGATCCGATCAACGTTGTACAAAGCTGACACTAGCAGATGTCCATGCACTTAACCCCTTGAAGTGCGGTGATTCTTCTATAGCATCGCTCAATTGTAATCCATAACTGCCCACATTCTTTTTTATGAAAATTTCCCTTTGAATAAGTACACGAAAACACATATTTACTTGTTTGCAATAAATACTGGTGTCTATCAATTATTTCAGCATTTTAGAAATACAAGAACATTGCACCAGAAATATTTTATTTATGCTTTAGCAAGTCGATACGTATTTATTAAATCCGCCTATACCAAATTCTGGCACTGACCACTGTTAGGGCCAGTTTGCCTGAAAAAGCGGGATTCCGCATTATAATCATTCCTAAAGCAAATTCTAAATGCTAATTCAACATCTTGCTGAACGTAGCAAAATTTTAAGACACGAACGCATTCAATAATAGTCCAGTCATTTAAGCTTAAATTAGGTAAGAATCTCGGAATTCGAGATACCCAGCTGTAAGTCTGTAAATACTTGTATATTGACACCCTAAAATTTGTCTCAAAACCTACATATGGTAGGGTGTACGCAACTATTAAATTCCAAGGTCAAAGGTCACAAAAATCGGTTTTTTGTGCTTTTTTTGTAAATATCTCATTTCCTATAGGTTTTTTGCTATTTGTATTTATTATCAATATTGCAGAATACAAAATTCTTTACAAATTTTGTTTGAAAACACTTTTCATACGTCGAACCGTTTTCGAGATAGAGGGCGGAGAGCGCGCGGTCACAGCATCACTTCAGGTCAAACGGAGCCTCCGGTCGAAAACGCGCCATATATAGTTGATGAACTATCGATAAATCAATTATTATAAATATTTATCAATTTTTATTAACTATTATATTATATTTTATCTTTTTCTTTATGCATTGTATAGTATAGTTACGACCATCTTCTCTTTATTTCAGGTAACTGTTCTTGGTAATTACGGACGTACAATTTCAAGAAATATGGCTGATTTGTGTTTTCTATGTAATAAGTCAGATTCGGGAGGTGAATCGCTTATTGAAGTAGTGCGCGGTATGAAAACTCTACGAACTGCAAGTGTCGAACGAAACGACAGAAAAATTGATTATTTAAAATCAGTAACCTCTGTTAAAGTGCATGAAAAGTGCCGAAGTGTTTACATTAGTAAAAACTGTATCCAAGCAGCAAAACGGAAACAAGAAGAAGGAGAAACTATTCTTCATTAGTACTCCGTAAAAAACGAGGTGCAGTGTTTGATTTTAAGAATCAATGTTTATTTTGTGGCGAAGTTGCTGATGAGGCTGCAGAGAAAAAGAAAAGAGAAAAATACAGGCGGAAGATAAAAAATGTGAGTACTCTTGAGTTCAAAGATAATGTTATCAAAAAAGCAGAAGAACGTGCGGATGATTTCGGAGAATTGGTGAAAAGTCGTATAATTTTACAGTATGATTTGGTCGCTGCTGAAGCGAAGTACCATACTGCTTGCTTTACAAACTTTTCAAGTAAATCATCATCATCATCGCCTCTTGAGAAACCTCGTCAAGATAATCAAGTTACAGAAGCTATGTTAGAGATTTTCAATTACATCGAAAATAATAATGATTCTCAATTCACACAAAAGAGATTAAAGATGTCTTGACAGGGTATGTGCCAGATGATAAAACTATCATTACAAGACTACAACAGAAGATATCGTAATTACGAAGAAAGTTGGAGCTTTCACAATCATTTCTTTCCTTGATGCACAACCTGATATTCTATCAAAAGCTTGGTACGAAAGTAAAAAAATAGATCCTGAAGCAGAAAGGCTAAGAATTGTAGAAGCTGCAGCAGCAATTATTAGAGAAGATATCCGAACATCTATAGTTGAAACTAAATCTTATCCACCTCCTAATAAAATGTTGGATAATGTTAATCAAGAAATTCCAAAAAACTTTATTACATTTCTTAGAAGAAGTCATCGTCAAAAACAGGAAAGGACAAATTGATCATTTAAAAACAAAATGTACATCAATAAGCCATGCAATCATGGCTGCCATACGGGAACGTTCTTTTTCATCACAGTTACTTTTGAGCCTTTCTGTATTTCTTTACAGAAGATATGGATCTAAAAGACTATTGGATATTTTATCTAGTTTGGGATTTGCAGCTTCTTATAGTAATACAGTACAGTATGAAGTTTCAGCAGTTTATCACCCACAGCCTCGTATTTTATCATCTGAGTCAAGTGCACTTATACAATATGTTGGAGACAATGCCGATATAAATGTCCAGACTCTTGATGGTAACAATACTCTTCATGTTATGGGGATTATTAAGATAGTAACTCCAAAAAATTCTGTTCTCTACGATGAATCGATACAAAAATGTACAACCAAACCAAAAGCGAAAGAGTTGCCAGCCATATCACATGTATCTTTACAAGTTTACGATAAACCAGTCGTACCTGGATACAGTAAAGTTCAAGTTGAAAATCTGCATGACGGTCGAGCATTAACAGAAAAAACAATCAACGGAACTGATTTTTTGTGGTTATACGGAAAATGGAGAGATATTGCATCGTTGCCAGGGTGGAACGGTTATCTTGAGCAGCTCACTAAAAATGAAATGAATTTTTCAACATCTCAGGTTATGTTTCTTCCTTTTGTCGATCATCCTGCCAGTAATGTAGACACAATTTACACAACTTTACTATACGCTCTCGATATTGCCAAGTCACACGGACAAAATACGTGTGTAATTACTTTTGATGAACCCCTCTACTCTAAAGCACGTGAAATGGCAGCTGCGTCAGATTCTAGCTCAAACTTATGTAAAGTCGTTGTGAAATTAGGAGGATTCCATATGCTCATGTCATATGCTTAATATTATATTAATTAGGTTAAAATTCAAATATAATTCCTATATTTTCATTAACAATTCTGCAATTACATGGACAGGTAAGTGTTGTTAAAATAAATTAATACTGAATAAAAAGTGGATAGGTTAGGGAAAAAATGATATATGGCGCGTTTTCGACCGGAGGCATCGTTTGACCTGAAGTGATGCTGTGACCGCGCGCTCTCCGCCCTCTATCTCGAAAACGGTTCGACGTATGAAAAATGTTTTCAAACAAAATTTGTAGAGAATTTTGTATTCTACAATATTGATAATAAATACAAATAGCAAAAAACCTATAGGAAATGAGATATTTACAAAAAAAAACGCAAAAAACCGATTTTTGTGACCTTTGACCTTGGAATTTAATTGTTGCGTACACCCTACCATATGTAGGTTTTGAGACAACTTTTAGGGTATCAATATACAAGTATTTACAGACTTACAGCTTGGTATCTCGAATTCCGAGGTGAACTTACTATAATGACTGGACTATAAGTTTAAAATAGCGCAAAGGTTTCATGAATTTATTTAAAAATCATATTCTAGTTTTAGAAAAAATGACATTTTTATTTTTATTTTTTTTAAACCCTTTTCACGAAATAAAATGAAATTCCTCAAACGAGATAAATCCTATTTATTATTTATTGTTAAATGCAATAAAAAACATTCAAATAAATATTTGTGTACTATAAAGAAAAATTCCCAAAACACATTGATATTTATAAGAACTTTTAAGCTTAATTTTAATTTTAAAACACCCATGTTAGTTTTTATGGATATCATATTTTATTCTGTGTTTTATTGATATTTTGAAAAATCAAACTTTAATTGATCTGCATGAAAGATTTAACTAAAAATTGATTTTTATTCACTGGTGATAAAAGCTAAAAATTGTAGATTTAACATTAAACATATATTATTTATTAAATTATAGGTAAAATATTTTTTCATACATTCGATTCCGTCCAAATTTCGTTTACATTTTCAAGACATGAAATATACTACAGTAAAACCTCCATAACGGACACTCCCGAATAGCAGACACCTCTTTTTAACGGACAGTTTTCCAACCCCCACTCCCAAAATCTAAATTTTTGTATGTTTAACCTCTGAATAACGGACATTCCGAATATCGGACACTTTATTCGGCGATAAAGGATGAAAAAATTAAATTTAAAAAAAACAAAAAAACAAAAAAGCCCTTGAATTTGTGAGGGAGTGACCTTTTGTCATAAAGGCACTCTAGTGTTTCTGAGATCGTGACGTCAATAATTTAACATTTTGTAGGCGTAAAAGCGACATCTATCCTCTCTTTTACTTTAACTTTCTAGAGTGTGTGTGCTCTTTCGAATTCCGCAGTTAGCTCGCGGTTATTAGTAATATGTTAATGTGAAGTATCTCAGTTTGCAGCATATAAAAGCTTGGGTGTGAGTGTCTCTGGCGTGTCTCTGGCATTAGCCAGCAGCCAGCGAGTGAGGTTCTCTGCCATTAGATAGCGAAGTGAATTATTATTCAGCGAAGTGCTAGCGAATAGGAAGTAGCAACGGCCTCCAGTGAAGTGGAAAGGAGTTTGAATAGTTGATTTGAGATTCGTCCGTGGTAAGAGAAATTATAGTAGTTCCATTTTGATTATTTGTGAAATAAAGAATTACCCACAGCCAGGGGCTGTTTAATTAAGCTTTGTTTAGCAGCTCAGCCAGAAGATAGTGAGAAGTGTTAGGCGGTGCCACGACTGAGCTAGGTCGGAGCCTGTGAGTATGATTTAGCTGTTCATAGTGTTTTCAGTTGTGTAAATTTAAGACTTGCTCCACTTCCCTTCAGCCATTATCACTTTAATAAACTTTGTTATTTTATCCTAAATTACTGAGTATGTCTATATTTAACCTCCACCACGACCAACCAAACGTTACAAATGACGCTCAGCATGCATGTAACGTTACAAATTTATCAGGACAACGTGTCACAAATTTTGTGATCACAGATAAAAATGGAAAAAAAGAGCTGGGGAAAAGCCCCCCTCCCCCTCCACGTTCAGTGCAAAATTCAGGGTGTTGCCCGGGAGGAATATCTCCCAGAGCATTGAAATGTCATGCAAGAATATTTTGAGATTTTATGCTTTTCAAGGTCAAAAAGTGCAATCCTTACCTTCCCGCCTGGAACTCTACAATGTCCAATAACGTCACATAGAAAAACAAATTACACGTAATCGCAAGCAAAAGTAAAGTTTTGTAACAGATTATTTCACGAGATTATAATAAACAGTTGATAAAAGTGTGCACAATTTTTTTCAATTTTATTGATTAAAAACTGATTTTAATTTCTGATTAATTATATAATAGAGGTTTTAGGACATATAAAAGTAAATTAATGACACATTAAGCATTTCTTAGCGATTTTTGAATTTGGCTATTTTAATATTCTGTTCGCACCAATATTTTTCTAATAAAAACTTTGGAGTGTATTTTTCTTCAAACGTTGTCATAGTGTCTGTTAAGGATTTCTGTTTAAACACTGGTACCAGTCTGAATTAAACAAGCAAGAAAAATCATACGTTAAGCATAGATTATGAAGCACTTTCCAATACATCTTGAAATCTTTAACAAAACTTCATTATGCAGGAAAATAATGTATTATTGTTCATATCCAAACATGTATTCCAATACTTTTGAAAAGCCCTGTATTTGATCTGTCGGTTAATATATAATGGTAACGGTAATGGCTATATAATGGTAAAATTTAGTTAACAAGAAAACGCCTAATTTGTTGAAATTTTCCTTTCAGCAGTTTATACTATTAGATGGAAACATACTTGAATACTTTTCTTTAGCTCTGTAAAATTCATAGTACCTTTAATACCCGACAATATTTTGCTAAAGTTTAGTTTAAAAATAAAATGTCTTTAAACTACTTAAAATCAAATTTCTAGAAATTATCATCCAAAGTCGACCATGTATCCAGTTCGTTGCGTGATCATGTATATCTATATTCTTCAAACATGTCTTAGTAAACTAAATGCAGTTCATTGAAAAGGCATAATATATTTAAATACTACTTTTAAGTAAATTACATTCATATTCAGTAACCTTTCCGAGATCTTTTGTGTAACCCTGTATAACTAAATTGTGTAACTATTAGCATTTATATGAACCATATAATATGCATACATCTAGTGAAACTTAAAAGCGTATATCATGATAAAATATGCATTTCATCCATCTAACAGCCATCTTCCATAATATACAGGACTTCGGGTAGAATATACTATTTGAAACTTTTTGTGTGTCCCTGTAAATGCTATGCACTAGTATTATGCATGAAAGAACTCGTATTAATCCACTACAACGTGGTGAAATAGTTTAGCATAATTAAAATATGTCGCAAACAATTCCCCCCTTTATTATTATGCATTGTAATTCTTTTGTATGGTCCTGTAAATGAATAATAACTATTCTTTTTGCTGCATACTTTACAAAATGCATATTTTAATGCACTTTGTAGATGCATATAAATTTGAAGATGTTTCACTGGGTGCAACATCTTTAAAATTCATTTGAAACGATTTTTCTCCAAAGGCCATAATGTAATGGAAAAATTTTGACTTTTCCTGTAAATAAAATAATCATGGCAGAACCTTCATTTTCAATAAGGATCGTGCTCGGGTGAACGTCCTTAATGTCCAAAAATTTCATGACAATCCGAGTATATTTACCAGATTCAGAGCACGGACAGACGGCCATACGGAAAGACGACGAGACAAACCGAATGTATAAGCACTTTTCAACTTTGTTCGAAAGTGCTAAAAATAGTCGTCGGTGGCAGCCCTGAATTTCTGAAATTCCTTCAATTAGCTGGTTTTGATTTCACTAGATATTAGGGCTAAAATCTAAGAGAAAAGGAAGGACACTCTAATCTAACGCTGTCTCTTTGAACACACAATTTTAACGCCGCACATGGCATTGATGCCGCTATGGTACTACATAGTTTTAATTACCAATTGTCACAACGGCACTCGAATTTTTTAATGAAAATTTCAATTATAGATACGGGAAAATATACTTTTACTTGTTGGCAAATAAAATTTTTAAACGCTCGTGTGACTAAATTATTTCAACATTTTCTTATACAAATGCCTTGCCCTTGAAAGGGTTTAGAAAGCGAAATAAATAGTTACGAATTTCTTCTGTCAATACAATATCGATATAAGAGAAATAACTTTTATTACCACCCCCCTCCTCATATATTTTGCAAACTGTATAAATCCTAGAAAATTATAAATTTCAAATATATCCCGACATGCTCCCTGTTTTCCTAACTTTTTCACCAACAGATTCGATTTTGACATACGCCTCTAAAGTTTAATATTTCAAGCATAATATGAAGTGCACAGGACTTACACAGAAAAGATGGGGGACAGAAAACAGGGACACACAAAAGATATCAAATAGTATATTCTGTCCAAAGTACTGTGTATTATCACTGATGGCTTATGGATGGATGAAATGCATTTTTTAAGTATGATATGAGCTTTTAAATATCAGTGAATGTCTGCACATTATATGGTTTGTGAAAATGATATAGTTGATATGCAGGGTAATACAAAAGAGCTCGTAAAGTTTTCTGAACATAAGAATATTTTACTTAAAGGGGGGTTTTGAATAAGTTTTACATTTTTACGTTGAACTGCTTTAAAAAAATATCCGATTTTATAGCAATTTTCTTTAACATAAATCTACTTTCAACTAGCTATTTTAGAAACTACTAAAAAGAGTCTTTATACCCTAGCCACCACCTTTTCCGAAAATTAATCTTCTTTTTCGATATTAACTTGCGTTCACTCGCTAAAGTCAAAAATCAAAATTCGCGAAATTTCATGTGCATTATATAAAAAAAAATGTTTCTTCATGCCAGAAAAATAAGTTCGATATAAAATCCATGCCAAATTTATTATTAAAAACAAAATTCCTTCCAATTTTATTTTTATCGTAAAACACTTTAAAATCCCCTCCTGCAAAATGGTTTAAACCACTTTCCATTGAAAAGGATATAATGGTGAATATTATAAATTTATTCGTATCATTTCCTTATACAATAACAAAAGAATATATATTTCTATTTGCAAAAATGATGTTTTGGAGCACTACAGTTAAAAGGACATTGAAAAAGATAATTGATGTAATTTATCAAAAGGAGACATGTATTTATAAACACGATATTTCGCCATTTTTATTGCTAAAATGAAATATTTGCCATCAAATGCATCTCTCAGAGTAACTTTATCGGATTAATTCGGGTGTATGAAATAGTTTACAACGAGGTTCCCTAGATCACGCTTCACAAGGTAGACAAGCAAATGAAAAAAACATCGGTATTGCATAGCTTTCATGGAGTAACACAGGTCAGAAAATACCTAGATTTTGTTTGCAATTTCATTAAATGAAAATAGAAACTATCTTCAGATATAGCGACCAGAATATTACGAAATATCTGGTGCAAAAACAACTGAATCCCGCAATGCGTATGATCCCTGCTGTACATGCTAGCCTCATAAAAATGAACACAATTTATAACAATAATCCAGTTAATCATGTTTTACAGTTGGAAGGCATTTTGCTATTTTCGTTTAAATAACGTTGTCCAAAAGATATTAGTTCTGTTTGAATTAGTTGATGGTATCCTATGGGGTTTTCTTGAAAAACTCGTAGCGGAAATTAATGACCTACACTGTTTTGTTTACACATGTGGTGACTCAGGATAATTCCTAAAGCATTTTTTAAAAATATTTCACGAAAAGTCTAAAATCGCAATTCACTGGTCACTTTGGCCATATAGTTTACATAGAGCAATAAATGCCCGGCTGTTTTATTATTTTTTTAAATATAAGCATTCATTTTTGCTGCGCATATCAAAAGTTTTCTTTAGACCTAAGCTTTTTTTAGGTGCGTTCATAATTATAAAATTAAGCAGCACCTATAGTTGTCGTTCAGTCTGTCTGTCCATCCGTCCGTCCGCATATAACAACGCAAAAATTACCCAACTGAATCATTTGAAATTTAAATTGTATAATTATTACATAATTTTGTCCAGTCATTTCAAATTTTATGAAAATCGGATGAATAGTTGAATTACAGGGACAATAAAATTATTCTATCACATTACTGTCAATGGAAAAAAAGTTTCTAATGCATTTTAATGGTGTTGCACTCTTTTGAATATAATAGAATCGACATGAATCTATGAAAAATATACTAAAATATACACCCTGTACAATCTGTAATGAAAAGAAAAATTATTATTAATTTACAAGGCCACACAAAAGTATTCTACTACATAATAGTATACATGGTTTGGGTCTTTTTTAATTAAATTATACTATTTCTTAATTTATGAAATTGATAAATGTTACTGATGTTTACTTCCTGTGTGTCTCCAGGATAACGCAAAAGATTTCAACCACTATGCTCTATCCGAATTACTGAATACTATAACAGTAAGATCTGGATATTTTTAAAACTTCGTTATAGTACGAACGCACCTCATTTGCTACGCTTCATGTGCAATTTCTAACTTGTTTAAATTGATACCATTTGTCCGTTTTTGAAACCATAATTGTAAGTTTTTCGTCTTAGATTTTTATATGAAAATATTTGTAACAAAAATGATAACCCGAGTAGGCGTCTGCAAAATTTGTAAGAAATAATTACAATAAGAAAACGAAAGACCTCTGAAAAGAAAGAGCAGAACAGTGCAGTGAGTTCATCTTTACACGTCTATCTTTTAAAGTTCGTTCATTTTCCGAAGTCTTTATACATAAAAATGAAGTGTATTTTGCAATGAGAGAAACATTTTTAATTTCATGCTTGTAGTTTAAATATGAGTTTTAGAATTGTATAATACTTTATTTGTTTTTTTCACTTAAAACATATATTTGTATTGATATTTTAAAATAATTCGTGAAAATCGTCTATAATTTCAAAATGTTTTATTTTTTAAATGATGCTTCTGTTTCAGCATTTTCTTTTTTTTTAAATGTTCCTTTTGGCATCACGTATAACGCGTGACCACGATAGGGCTAGAACAACGAAAATAACCCAATTCTCCGCCAAATATTTTCCCCTTAATATTTTTTCACGCTGCATGAGCGGCATAACTGCATGATTGAAATTTAATTATTTGAATGATATGTTAACAGACAGAAAAAATATTTTTATTATATAAAAGTTTTATAAACTTTATCCGGTGCATACTTAATTTTTTTAATGTTTATTTTTTTAAATATTTGATTTTCGCCAAAATTGCCGTTTGCACTAACCATATACAACACAAACATCAGCAAATATGACAAGAATAAGAAATTCTTGGTAATGTCAACTTCAGGGATACCAAATGGTCCGCCAACTGAACATCAATATTTTCTTAGAAAGATTTTCGTTTAATATTTTTTTTTCTTGCAAATTGCGCAGAAATCGCCTTCGGAGATTAGTTTTCGAACAAATACTGTTGAAATCTACAAGCGGATCGAAATTGCAAAGCCTCTCTATGGCGATTTACTGTGCATGCCCAGTCTTTCTTGAAATGGTAATCAGGATTGATAGCGTAGTATTAAAAAGAATGCGTAATACTTTATGAAAAGCCAACTTTTCGCACATGCTCAGTCGCAATTTGGAAAGAATCCAACAAAGAATTGTGTTTATTTTGTAAAAGAGAGAATGGAATTAAAACTATTCCTGTGAAAAAGATTTAAACTAAAATATAAAAAAATAATAAAAATATGTATATATAGTGAAATACAAAAACTCAATAAAAAAGTTTTGACAATTTAAATTAGAATTTTTTTTTCAATTGGTAATAATATTATTTACGTTGATTAATGAAATCAGCAGAAACTATCCTTTGAAATTTTAACAAAAAATGTACAGTACTTAAAAAGCCATAGAATTGTTAAAAAAAAAAAAAAAATAGCATTTATTTTCTGTGGTACTCTTTTACATCTGCAGAGTGCTCTGATACTTTTAGGAACAATTTTTTTTTATCTATATAACCATGAAATTTTCAATTAGTCTCATTCACACATACTCTTAATCATTCAAGTCATAGATTCACACATACATTGTCATCATCATACAAACAGAGCCTGATTACTAACGGGGCACTCTCTCACCAGAAAAAATTTATAGAAATTTTCGTCTTCTTTAAACGCCCTTTTCATTCAAGATTACTGTCAAGAATAAGGAAAAATTCTTTATTTCTTTTTCCTGGTGGGAGAGTGCCCCGTTAGTAATCAGGCCCTGCATACAAATGAATAAATTTCAAAGCATATCAATATTGAAAAGTTTTATACATGTAAAAATAAAGAAAATCGCACGAAAATCAGAATAGTGATGGCTCTCTCTGAGCTTGCTTTAGTCTTAAAAACTTGCCAAAAGTTAATCATTAAGGAATTCGAAAAGGGCAACAACAACTTTCAGTAAGCAGTAACAACTTTCGTAGAGAGGAATCGCAGTTTTGAACCCTCCTTTCAAACCTACTATGAGATTATCTGTTAAAAAAAATTGGTGTTCAATTCGCGGACCATTTAGGAGCCCTGCTATTTAGATACCAGTGCTGAAGGAACTTCATTTGAGCAAATGCATAATTGTGTTACATGATTTTCAACATTATTTACATTGGAATTTTTAAATACAGTACGTTAAAATGCAGAATTTTGCATTACAGTTTTAAAATATTGAATATTTAAAATTCGAAAAATTTTAGAATACAGCACTTGTACTTTTGTTACAAAATACTGAAATTTTAAACAAGTGCATAAACGTCAACGGAAAAGAAAAAAATTAAATTTTATTACATTTTTCAGTGTAATTAAATTTAGTTTAAAAATTAAAATCTATATGTAGATGGTTTCTAAAAATGAGCTTATGTAGTTTAATTAAAAGTAGATATTATTCTCTATCAATCAGTACTTTTTCTTTTCTATAGTAATGTTACTCAAAATCACAGTAAAGAAATGGTAAAATGAAATTCACCTTTTTAAACATTTTCCAATAAAGTTGAAAAGTGTTTATGATTTCGGTTTGTCTGATCGTCTGGCCTTTCGAAATTTTACTAGGATTCCTCTAAATTTTTGGAAGTTATTTATGCGTATTATTATCCTAGGACCAACCCTGTTTCAAATAAAAATTCTAGCATGATTAGTTTATTAAAAGGAACAGTCAAAAGTTTTTCGTTACATTGCAGTCTAAGGGAAAAAAATCCATTCAAATGAATTTTAAAGATGTTACAATCTATCTAACATATTAATATTTAAAAGCATTTACGAAATGCACTAATATATGCATTCTGTAAAATATGCGATGAAAATAATACCTCTTAACAGGGCCGTACAAAATAATTCCATTTCGTAATGGTAAAATATGAATTGTTTACGACATATTTTAATTATATAATGACATTTCATGTATAATAAAAATTGTTATTCGTCGCTGATAATTAATATTTATTATTTCGAGCATAATACAAAGTGCATAACATTTACAAAGTATTTCAAAGAGTACATTCTACACGAAATGCTGCATGTTATCGATGATGGCTGTTGGATGGATGGAATGCTTTTTTAATTATGATATGTGCCTTTAAGTTTCACTAAATGTATACGTATTATATGGTACGTATAAATGCTATAGTTGATATTCAGGGCTGCACAAAAGCGTGTGTAAATGTTACTGAATATGAGCGTAATTTACTTAAAGGCACTTTTTAAATAAGTTATGTGTTTGTACGCTGAACTGCATTCAGTATACGAAGAAATGTTTGTATAATATAGGTAAAATGATAGACAGGGCCACGCACAGAATTGATCGCTTATGGATGATAATTTCTGGAAATGTGATTTCAATAGTGTTTTAATTAACTAAATTTTAGCTAAATACCGGCGTATAATAAAGATACTAGGTAAACTATAGGGATGAACAAAAGCAGGGGTGCAAAAGTCTAGGCGCCAGAGGATAGTCTCTCACCACTAAAATTTTAAAGTTTTTTTCGCTCATAATTTAATAGCATTCTAGCAGGAATTTTACACGAAATATTAGATGAAGAAAAACGAAATAAATTTTGTGGTGAGAAACTGCCGGCTGGCGCCTAGATTTTTGCACCCCTGAACAAAAGTATACAAGTATGTTTCCATCTATTAGTAAAAATTTCTGAGAGAGAAATTTTAAACTGTTACGCGTTTCCTTGATAAACTAAATTTCCTCATTACATTAAAAAGCACTTTATTATCTAGCTAAGTTTTGTTAAAGAAAAGTTAGAATGTGTTTCAAAATCTATGCTTAACGCATGATTTTTTTAGGAACTTTCCTGTTTAATTTTATAGCCCTGCATCTAGCGGTCTAATTTGAACACCTACAAACTATTTACCTCAGCATTATAGATTAAAAAGAGTTTTAATTACACCATGTGGAGCATCAAAGGAGTGTATTTAGTCGAACATTAAAACTTAAACAATGGAAGGACACAATTTTTATTATTTAACTTTAGAATCTGATAAAATACTCTTATTTAATAAAATTTTTGTTTTTGTCAATGTCTTAGGGCCACAATTTTGTGTATCTATTAAAGTTGTATAATCAACTTTCCTTGTAGAGAGCGATAAGATGGCATTAGAAAAAGAAATAAATTGTCATTCTTGTTAAATTTTGTTACTAAATTAACAAAATTTTAAAGTGCAAAAGTTAAGTTAGACTATCTCTAGAATATATATTTTAAATGAGCAATTTGAGGAAAAGAAATTTTACACAAATTAATTCTCGCGTGTAAATAATGAATAGCGATTTTTGCGAATGACTGTCAAAATTGTTTTTATGAGCTCTATTCGTTCTTATTTTCACAAAAATGAGGCACAAGGTGAGATTGAAATGAAAACAAAACGAACATTCCTTACACTTCATTATGGCATTGCGTCCTAAATATAGTATCCTATATTTCGGATTCAAAACCGAAAAAATCCTTTAAAATTTTAGCATTGACTACGTAATCGTCGCGTCCGAGACATTCATGGACTTTGCTTCATTAGCTTTTATTCAGAATAGTTTGATTCCTAACAGTTTTATAAAAGAGCGTCATTGGTTTTATTCCGGAATTATTTAAATTGTAATTAAATAAGATGAATATATTTTTTTCAAAAAATTGGTGGCAATATTGAATTTGAATTTTTAAACCGTAATTTAATGCGACCATTAAGTGGTTAATGAATATATTTTAGTTTGAATTTTAACAGTTACAACACTTTCTGCCAAAAATTACGATATTACGGAATACAATATATGAATCGCGTCCGAACAAGACTCGGGGAAAACACACTCCTATTCTTAAAATTCAGTTATCGGAACCTGTTATATTACACTTTTCACGATACTGCGAAATTCTACGTAGAAGAAATTGAGAATATGGCTAAATTATTTTCTGATGAGTTGTAGAATTTTGGAAAACCGTAAAACTCTGAATGAGTTTTTGAATTAGTTTTTCTTGAAAAGAAAAAGCGGAGGCAGATTTGTAAATAAACAGAAAAAATATGAAATCGACGTTCGCAAACTACCCTAATTTCCTGCGTATAATCCGCGGATCAAACAATCATTTTTCGACCCAGAAATTTTATTAAATAAAATATAACTTTTCAGATCGCCGTAAATATTTGCCTTCATTTACGAAATAAAATTTCTGGATCGAAAAAGAATTGTTTGATCCGCGGATTATAGGCAGGAAATTAGGGTACATATATTTTTAATTGCATATTTTTAAAGCATATAACACTCTTAAAACCGGGAAAATGCCCAATATGAATAAGTAGTATTTTATTTTTATTCTTTTGTAGTAGGAAATGGAGGTAGAATTTTTAAATTAAAGAAAAAAAAAATAACAGAAATTATTTTCTTATTTTGATGCCGATTTGCTTCAAAAATTTCACAAACTCCAGTATTGTTAAACAATAACTATAGTGTGTTATTTTGTGATATTCATTAAGGTTTTTTATCTAAATTCTAAACTAACTATCACAAACGGGAAAATCTCAGCCTCAAGTGCATTCGGACATGTCTTCGTCCATTCTATTCTAAATTTTCCAATTTCTATGTGCGATACATTTTCTTAAACTACTCCACAGACGTATAATCAAAAGCATATTTCTTTTACTAATACAAAAAATTTCGAATACGTCTAAATTCTAGCCAAACAGAAATGAAGGAAAATATCATTCTAAAAGAGAAGAAAAAAAAAATCACACAATTAAATAAAAAAATTATAAATTAAAACTGACACCGGAATTATTTAATAAAAAAGTTAAATAGTATTTTAGAAATGCTTCGTTCAATAGCTTTTTATGCATGTTAGTTTATGATCATGGTATTACTGCAGTTGCGAATAACAGCAGTATCAGTTCAGAGTAATAGCATTCATACTACGTGCCGATTGTAGTGTCTCTTTTTCGCGCTATTCATTACGGTAAGAATTGATGAGGGTTAAGTACATTCCAAATATAGGTGGGAAAAGTAGACTCGAATTCTGTGGTAATGCAGTCAATTTTAATCGAACTAGAAATTATTGGTTTTATAAATTTAATCTATTGCAAAATATGAGGTAGCTGGCTGAATGGATAGAGCATTAAACATGAAACCAGGGGCTACGGCTTGGAATCCATCCGCCGCCAAATTGTGTTTATTATTATTTTTTTATTTTACTGATTGCTTTATATTAATAAATAAGATATTTTTGATAAAAATAAATTATTATCTTAACATGGACTTTTATTATAATCACAAAATAGTTAATTAAATACGAAGAAATTAGATATTTTGCAATAAAAGTTTTAATGAATGTTGAATGCTTTTTAATATTCAAAGTACCGTTTCAAAGTGATTTATGCGAATGAAAAATAAACACTGTGCGAAAATATTCTTTTGCGCATAAAATATTTTTTTTATTGTAAATTACTTCTTGTTTGTAAATTACGACTCTGGACTGCGAAGCAAGTTCCCCTGTTTTCCCACTCTTCCTACCTGCATTTTGAATGGACATGATCCCTGTCCATTGTCCCATTAATCTTTCCAGAACACTGTGCTCGGTCCTGGATACCTAATTTTAATTCCAAACTTGCTAGTGGCACCAATAATATTTTAATAAATTTTTGCTTTTACAATAAAATCTTAAATTAAGGGACTCTATATTTCTAAAAAAGTCGTTTGTAAATTCCGGTGCGAGTCGATAATTCCTCAATTTACTAACAAAATTTACCCGTGTCGGAAAGGGTTAAGGAATAGTGCAGGAAAGTGACGCTAGTTGCGACAACTGTAAAGATTTCTTACCTTAATTTCCTGCGTATAATCCGCGGATCAAATAATTATTTCTTGACCCAGAAATTGTATCTTGTAATTGAAGACAAGTATTTACGGCGATCAAAAAAGTTATATTTGATTTAATAAAATTTCTGGGTCGAAAAATGATTGTTTGATTCGCGGATTATACGCAAGAAATTACGGTTAGTGTTGGCGCATTCTGTCACATAATTTACACCTCCTCCTCACTTCGCTCGTTTCAATAATGTTCCTTATACTGTTCTGAGTTACATTTTTTTTCACTGTGAAGTATTTTAATTATTCTGTTATGAGCTGTCCTGCCAGGCGTTGCCCAGGCCTGTGAAATTTTTCAGTTTTTAAATGTGTTATCTGTTTTTTTTTTTTTTTTTTTTTTTCAAATGACGTTTAAATGAAACTCAAATTGGTATGATTTTGTATTTTTAATTAATTCCATTCTGTTAGAATTTATATTTTTTGCCGAACTATTTTAGCGAATAGCTATTTTTTGCCGTTATTTTTTCCCATTTCATTAAAAGTTTTCGGAAACTTAGTCTTAAACTAAAATTTTGAGCTCAAAATCTGAATAGTTAGGAGTGGTTAAGTAGCGCAAACTGAATTGTGTTCAGAGGTCCAAATTTCAAATGATTATAAAAAATGGAAAAATTGGTCATCAAACAATTGGTCATTAAATCAGTATTTTATTTAAGATAAATTTTAAAGATAAATTTCAAAAAATGCCGTTAGAAGGCGCTTTAGATTTTGGAGTAACGAACAACCATTTTTTATGGTTATTTTTTGCATCTCATTAATCTTTTTTAGAAACTTAACCTAAACTTAAATTTTGAGCCCAATATTTGAATCGTTGGGAGGTTATGTAGCGCAAACTGAACTGTGTTCAAGGGGGGGACTGGTTCAAATTTCAAATTATTATTTTAAAAAAACCGGAAGAATTAGTCGATTCGTTTGCAGTTTTCGCTAAAACTATTATTTATGTCAATATTTTGTTGAAAATAAATTTAAAAAATGAATTTCAAAAAATTTGTTTAGAGGGCGCTTTAAACTTAACTATTTTTAACTGTCATTTTTTTAAAAATCTAATTAAATGCTTCCAAAAGATTGGACTTACATTTTGAGCTGAAATTCTAAATTGTTGGGAGGGGTTAAGAAGCGCAAATAGAACTGTGTTCAGGTGTTGAAATTTCGTCCCCCCCCCCCTCAAACACAGTTAAATTCTGCGCTATTTAATTACTCCCAACGATTCAGATTTTAAGCTCAAAATTTAACTCTAAGCTTTTGCAAGCATTTAATGAGATTAAAAAAATAACGGTTAAAAAGAGCTGCACCTTACTCCAAGGTCTAAGGCGCCCTCTATCGGTATTTTTTAGAATTTGTCTTTAAAATTTATTTTCAAGAAAATACTGATTTAAAGAATAGTTTTAGAGAAACCCGCAAACGAATCGACCAATTTTTTCGTTTTTTATAATCATTTGAAATTTGAACCTCTGAACACAGTTTAGTTTGCGCAACTTAATCACTCACAGCTATTCAGATTTTGAGCTCAAAATTTAAGTCTAAGCTTCAGAAAACTTTTAATGAGATGCAAAAAATAACGGCAAAAAATACTTGTTCGTTACTCTAAAGTCTAACGCGTCTTCTATCGTCATTTTTTACCTTTATCATTAAAATTTATTTTCATGAAAATACTGAAATAAAGAATAATTTTAATGAAAACCGCAAATCAATCGACCAATTTTTCCGTTTTTTATGTTTATTTGAAATTTTGTACCCTAAACTTTAATGGTGCCTGTCTGCATAGGAAAACGTTTGGGACCCTTAGTTTCCTATTTAATATTGTTTGTCTTGATATGTACTACCACCCCTTAAAGTTTTGCCTAAGAGTTTAGATACACCCTGTATATATTTGAATACTTTCAAAATGTGTATTTTGCTAAATTTAGGTAGAAGCAAAATAATAAGAACGCAGTCGATATTTCTAAACCCGCGGAACGTGCTTGGCAGATATTTTCACGTATCATTTAAAAATGCTTTTAAAAGAGATTCTGAATGCATTTGTTTAGTTTGTAAAGCATGCGGTTTCCAAGGTGAATCAAAATATTTTGTAACTTTGACAAAGGACAAATTGTACCTTATAACAACATCGAAATGTAATTTCAAAGAATTGCTAATGAAATTAAACTTTCAAAAACTGTCATTTTTATTTTCGTACAGAATCCAACTACTTATGTTTCTAAAATATCTACATGGAGGTCGAAAATGTTTTCAAAATTATCAGAAAGTTTGCACTTTTCTAAATAAAATAATGACAGCTGAAGGTTTTGAAAACCAGATGAAGACGTCAAAATAATTCGCCTACCATACGAAAAACAATAAAAATGTCGGGAGTTATTAAAAATTTTAAAAAAGGTCAATTTTCGCGTTTAACTCTTGGCAGTAAAAAAACCTAATTTCTGTTTGCGGAGAAATACCTGAAGCAGCCAACGAATTGGTTTAAAATTATCTTCAGTGCTAACAAGAAGTTTAATTTCAATATTCCAGATGGTATTCATCAAACTTAGGGGGGGTTTTCAAAATGAAAAAGGCGTATTTTGCACGTGTCCATTAAATGGAGGCTCCCTAATGGTTTGGATTACCTTTTCCTCGGTACGTAAACTTATAATTGCTTTTTTAGACCAATAAACAAAATACACACAGTTTCATTCGCATGTGAGAATACCATGTGTTGAACCTGAGTGATAAATTCACCAACTTTTGTGAACGTTTCATCAAGACAATGGCGAAATTCACTCAGAAAAAACACAAAAGAATTATTTAAAGATAAATAAAATTCTAAAGCTTGGTTGGCCAGCCAATGGTCTAAACCTAAATCCCATGAACAACTTTTGGGGTATTATAGGGCACAATAGATAATGAAAGTTGGTCATGGCTGTATAATTCCATAGCAAAAATAAAATGCAAAATTTGGAGCATATGACGTGTTTTGCCACCACAACAAATTCAAATTCAAAACTATCTATACTACAACGTTGCATTGAAATCATTAAACACAAAATAATCCCAATTGACATTTAATGTTTCTATAATAAAAAAAAAATCTGTTTCGTTCTTATAATTTTGCACCCAGTACTTATCGAATAAATAAACAATGTATTAGATTTATAACAATCATTTTAGAATGTTTTCTTTTTGTTTATATTGAGCATTTAGTATGATACAATAAATTTGTATGGTTTATATGAAGATTAATATAATTATATTTTTTATTTAGGCAATTCACAAGATCGTTCCTATCATCTTCCACCCCGCTATAAATAAAAATCATAAAAAAAGAAATAAATCTATTTTTTATTACTTTAATTTAGAAAAGCATTTACTACCACAAAAATTTAACAGCAAATTACTAACAGATAAAACTGACAACGTCTTTAAGGGGCTAAGTGTACTGCTTGTTTACTCATAAAGCTAAGCGATTTCTTTACGGAAGCTTAGGTAAATCGAATCACAGGAGATTTGCAAGCTGACGTTACACAGAATTCGTAGGAATCACAAAACTTGCGCGAGCGTATCTACCTCTCTTGCACCATACTCTCGCGCTCGGTGAAGGGTACTTCTGGTGTATTTGTATGAATTTTATTTTAAGCTTCCATATTCTGAATGTGGGTTCGAATCATAGCATGCGGGGATCATTGGAAAGTTTGAAAAAAGAATAAAATTAGATTTTTTAATGTTTAAATTTAAAAGAAAGTATTTTTTTCAAAGTTTAATTATCAATGTAATTGTTAATTAATTCTTATATAATTATTAATTAATTTTATGAATGTGTTAAATAATTATCATATAATATATTTACAAAATAATAATAATAATTATATTACTTATATTCTTTAAAAAATTGCCATTTATAATTAAATCTACGTATATTTTGTTTTTCAAGCTGCGATTAATTATTATATAATGTAATTAACATTATTATTAACAAATTATTACATAACATGTAAATATTATTAATAATTGTATTAATTAATTAATTTTTATTATATTAATATAGTTAAGTGTCATTCACATTAAAAAATATATTCTAGCTAGCTGTAAATAAATATTTTATGCAGGGGTGCACAACCTTTAGCCCGCGGGCCACAATTATACCACTATTTTTATGCAGAGTAATTTTGCTTATAGTAATGACAGAAACTTTGCTATTAAAGAAAAGAAACTAGACTTTTCAAATATTCTGGTGTCAACCGATTTTCTGGTAAAAAGGTTGTGCATCCCTGATATTAGTATTGTATTAATTAATAATTATATTATTTATATTTTTTAGAATGTTATCTGTAATAAAAACTATATGTAATTTGATTTTCTGTCTGTACTTCCAGGTTGAATTTTCACTTTGAAGTTTTTGATAACAACAATTTTCAGGAAAGATTTTTTTTCTGCAAATCCTTACATGAATAATTTGACAGTGAATGGATTTATGTTTCTAATGTTTAAAATATCACGAAAACTATTTGATAACCCTTACTTTTTATCATTCTTTTGTTGTAAGTTTTTTGTCGTTGTAAACCCGTGGTGTTGTTAAAACCTTATAACAAAGTTCATAGATTAAATTTTAATGGAAGAACAAATTTTCATTCATTCCCAAATCCAATTCTCAAATCGAAACTTGTTACTTTCATAAAAATTTATTAAATCCATTAGATTCTTTTTTTTTAAAATCACAAGGTTTTAACAGGGATGAGATTTCCGCTTTTTTGCACACCAGTATAAGAGAAAATGCTATATTATTTAATCGGAACATTTATGTGATTTAACAGAACGACATTTTTTCTAAGATTATACTGGTGGCCAAAAAAGCGGAAATCTCATCCCTGTTTTAAGAACTTCACTTTTATATAAGCAATTTAATAAACAATTGCATATTACTTGAGAGAGGTGTTACAAAAATTAAAAAGAAATAATACTGACATGTTTTTGATTCGATCCATCATCATAATAAAAATATAAGTAAAATTCAAATCGTTTCACAGTCAATGCAAATGACACGCGACAATGTGATAAACAATAATAAACGAGTGCGTGGTTTTGGTTCTTTATATCTCATGTCGCGTGTCATTTGTATCGACCGTGAAACGATTTGAATTTGATTTGTATTTTTATTCTGATGATGGATCTTATTAGAATGGAGCCCAAACATGTCAGTGTTATTTCTTTTTAATTCTTTTAACACCTCTCTCAAGTAATGTAAAAATGTTTATTAATTTGTTACTTTCAAACTCATTCACGAAGCCTTTTCTTGCTTTTGAATGCATGCTATTGGAAGGCTTTTTTACTAAAATTCTGTGAAATTCAGTAGCATCTTGAAAAGTAAACTAAAGGTTTTTAAATCTGTAAAATTAGACATTAATAGCCGAATAACGTACACAATAAAGATCTATAACAGAAAGAAAGCAATAAATAAAAAATAAAAAAAGGATAAATGTTTAAAAAAATGAAGCATTCATTCTTATTCTAAGGCGGATTAGCAATAATACAGACAAAGTCACGTGTTCACTGTTAATACACTGTAATTTCCGGCGTATAATCCGCGGATCAAACAATTCTTTTTTTTTTACCCAGAAATATCATTTAGAGATTGAGAACAAATGTTGTCGATGATGTGAAGTATTAAATTTCTTTTTTAAAAAATTCTGGGTCTAAAAATAATTGTTTTATCGGCGGATTATATGCCGAAAATTACGATAGATATATCTGAGAAAGCATCATTTAGAGTCGCATTGCTAAGCGCTTTTTTAACACAATAATTTGAATTCTGCATATAACTTTTTGTCAAATATTTTAAAATAAATAAAAATATAATTATTCACAAATTTACTCGCATCATATGTATACCTTGCTCGCAAAAAACGATAAACTGTCGAGTTCATGCAATAAAATATTCAGTTTAAAAAATTCGGTGGAAAAAATGCAGTTCCTCATACAGCTTCTAAGATCAAATGTTTTGAAATACACTTCATCCTTGACATTTTCAGTGAACTTCTGGAGGAATAACCAATTTTGCTATTTTCACGTGAAGAGGAATAGTAATAATCTATTTAAATATGAATTTTAATGGAAGGTAAGAACGCATTACATATATCAGAAACATTTTGTTTTACTTTTAATAGCGTAAATATGTTTGAACTATGCGAATGTTTTACTGATAAAAAAAAGTTTTTAACTTTCGATCTTCTTTAGATGCAAATAAAACCTCTCATTTTTCTCCTCGTAAAAAGAACGTTTTATGCATTTTGAAGTTTTAGAATCTCTCTTGAAATAGTGTCCAAATTTTTATTGGGAAATAAACTCAAAAATAAATAAGTAAACAAATGAATAAAAAATTTAACAAATTACAGCGACTATTTGGAAGATTATATTTTCAAAGACTCAAATTTTAAAGACTTATAAATAAGTTCTGTATTTAACTTAATGATAATTATAAGAAGGAGGGATTTTTAGGATGACTGCAACGAGTCATGTATTACGTACGCCGTGCATTAAACATTAATATTCCTAGACCAATGATAAAAAAAACAGTAGATAAAAGATAGACACCTTTAACTGTTTAAAACGTGCATTTTTATTTAATGTAGTTAATCAGACTGACTTCTGAACGCCTCATTTTACGTACGATATGGATTACACATTAATATTCTGGAACCATTACAAACAAATTTTAAATTAAATTCCAGTTTTACAATTTTTAGAACTGCAAATTTTAAAACTTCTTAACATCGCACATTTTAAATTTTTATACAGTTGCGTAGATTAAAAAAAAATACATTTTTAAATGAAATTTGTTTGAAATAGCTATCACAATTTGTTTTTAAATTATTGATTAATTAAAAAGTTTTTATTACTTTTTTTCTCATCATGGCAAAAAACGTATTTTAAACATTAAACTTGGACCAATGAGAAAACGAATAAAATAATAAACAGAAGTATTTCCATTTTTGGACATTAAACTTGGATAAATCAGGAAGCGAATAAAATTAAATAAACTGTGATTTTCAACCAATAAAAAGATTCAGATATACTTTAGATTTACCCACTCTCTACCGAGAACAACAATTTTTTTCCAAATAGTTAAAAAAAATAAAAAATTAGCCTTGGAATTAGCCCTGAATCATTTTTGAAAATATTATCCCTGAAATTGGGATTATCCCTGAATCATCTTGCAAAAGTTGCTATCAGACTATACTGAAATAACCTTTATAAATACTTTTCTCAACAACTTCATTAAGATTTTTGTTTTACATTCTAGCAAACACCATGGATTTGCTTGCGGAATAGTTAAAATAATCCAAAATATAATTTGTACGTCTAATTTTTATTAATGAAAATTTTATTATTGAAATCGGTTTGTTATTTCATGATATTCCATAGAAAATTTAATCTGAAAGTTTTTAAAGGCATTTTTATAACGTTTGTTATCTCTGCCAACCCGAGACAATCGTAACACCGGAATAACACAGAGCCTATTTAAGATTATAAACTACCACCATTGATTCGTAACCGTTATTTTTTAAATTGATTCATCCAGGGGTGTAGAAATCTTGGCACCATTCGGCCGTCTCTCACCACTAAATTTTATGCGTCACTTTTCGTTTATTACTTCGTCTAAATTTTTTGTAATAATACCAAAAAAATAAAAGCAAAGAAAACTAATAAAATTTAGTTCTGAGAGACTGGCCACTAGTGCTCAGATTTCTATATCCCTGGATTCATTATTATTTTGCATTTTTTTAGTTGCATAGAAATCGTAATTTGGGAGTTTTTTTAGAATACTTTTCATTCCTTCCCTCTGCTACGTCTGTTTTAAATTTCGAATTTGTTTTCGACTTGTCTCAGAGGACATTTACATTTTAATAAGACACACATTTCTAGTCTCTATAGTATTAAAAAATAGCAATTTAGAACGTTTTTTTATTTTAATTCCTGCAACAATCTAGTAATAGTGGCACTGACATAAAAAATAGCTTATGTTGGGGCAGTCTTTATCACCCCCAAGTTTCAACCATTTATTTTAAATCGATTTGGTCTTTTATTAGATTACAAAAAATGTAGTTTAGAACGATTTTAACACTAGAACCGCCATTAGGGGTCAAAATTACCCCTGCCAGAATGATAATAGTCGGTTTGAACCAGAATTCTTTTCATAAGATATGTTAAGTGTATGGAGAACAAAAATAGACTAAAACAATAAGTTAAATAGTTTAAAATGAAAATTCTGGTGGAAAACATTTTTCATAAAACTTGAGGAAAATACCCGGCGGTTTTAGTGTTAAAATGCTTTTTGCTAACTTCATCTTTTTGAATTTGGAATTTTCTTTCGACGATAATTAAAAAGCAGTTTCATCTTTAAAGAAATTTCCATGCCCAGTTTTAAAAAGTTAGACCCCCTCAGCATCACTAAAAATGTATTTTAGAACATTTTTTTCACCAGCATTCACCAAGTGGTGGCGACATCAACATATATAGGAGCAAGTTGCCTATCTTGCAGCAAGGGCTATTGATGCATTTTGCTATGCATTTTGTAAAATATGATACGAAAAGAATAGTTATTATTCATTTACAGGGCCATACAAAAGAATTCCAATACATAGTAATAAAGGGGGGGGGCGACATATTTTAATTATGGTAAACGATTTCATATATAATCAAATTAATAAACGTTCCTGAGGATTAATATGAATTATTTCATGCATAATACTAGTACTATACTATACACTATACATTTACAGGGACACACAAAAGATTTCAAATAGTATATTCCATCTGAAGTCCTGTGTATTATGGAAGATGGCTGTTAGATGGATAAAATGCATTTTTAATTATTATATAGCCTTTTCAGTTTCACTATATATATGCATGTTATATGGTTTATATAAATTGTAATTGTTACACAATTTAGATTTACAGGGTTACACAAAAGATCTCGGAAAGGTTATTGAATATGAGCGTATTTTACTTAAAGGTGGTTTTTAAATATATTATGCCTTTTTAAGATGAACTGCATTTAGTTTACTAAGAAATGCTTGTGGAATATAGATAAAATGATCTCACGCAAAGAACTTGAGACACGGTCGCCTTTGTATGATAATTTCTAGTTCGTGTATTAAAGGTAGTATGTATTTTATAGGGCAAAAAAGTATTCAAGTATGTTTCCATCTATTAGTATAAATTGTTGACAGGAAAATTTATCCAGTTAGACGTTTTCTTGCTAAACTAAATTTTACCATTATATAGTTTAGGGGAGACTGGGGTACAATGGTCCACTTTTGTAAATTTTGACTGTTTACTCTTAAAGTATTGATTTTTTTTCTTTTGATCAAGCACATGCATGTTACCTGTACATTACAGTTTATACTGCATCCACTCAAAAATAATAATTATGCATACTTTTTTTTTACATATTTTTTAAATAGCAAGTGACAAAGTGGACCATTGTACCCCAATGCCGGGGTACAATGTTCCACAGCATGGGGCTGTATGGACCACTTGTAATTTGAATAAAAATATATCAGTGTAGTTCATTTTTTAACAATAAGAAAGATAAACTATATCATAATTTGTTTATTCACATTTTATTATTCATTTTTATTTGTTTATTCACATTTTATTATTCATTTTTATTTGTTTATTTACTCTTTTAGCTCTAACTAAAGAAACATTTTTTTTATCATTAAGTCATTATACCGGTCGCAGATTGAATAATTAGGTTTATTATCTTCCACAAAACATTTTGCAGCCTGTTCCATAACTTCATGTGGCACAAAACCTCTATTGGTTTTCCTAGGCTTGTTCCTTGGCATTGCTAAAAGAAATATGAAAAATAATATATATCCTTTTTTCCAATGATGCCACTTAAAGTTAAATATAAACCTTTATAATAAGAAATATATATATCTAAATATATGACTAAGGAAAAAATATAATAAATTTTTCCTGTCTACTTTACATTATCTGTATTTTTTTATGAATTTTACCTTATTTAAATATTATATCCAGATACAAACTAATAGGTAGATATATTTTTGTTTTTCTCATTCGACTATTTTATTTAAATCTAACTTATTATGGATGAATGTATGCATAAGTGCAGGAATATTGAATTAACAAATTATATGAAATAAAAAAAAAAACCCTCAAATGCAAAAAATATTTTGTTTACTAATTTTTGGTGTTCAATTTGGGTTAATTTTTGAATTTGAAAGCTTATATTATATAGATAAATATTTCAAAATGCATTTCACAACATGAATCATTAATTAATTCACACACAGAAATAAAATAATTTATTAATTCTTAATTTAGACTAATTTTTATGTTTGAAAGCATATATTATACACATAAATATTTCAAAAATGCATTACACAACATGAATCATTAATTAATCTACACACAGAAGTTAAATAATTTATTAGTTCTTAATTTCACATATAATATTTAACTTTTAAAAACATGAGATACAAAACTGGGGTACAATGAGCCATGGTCCATTGTACCCCAGTTTCTGATGGTCCATTGTACCCCATACGGAAGTTTGACAAAAACTTGATGATAAAAAAAGAAATTTAGAATTCTATTATTTTAGCTATAATAAATATAATAATGTATTGTCTTACCTTTTTATTTTGCCACACAATGTCTTTCGAATTACAAATCTGTAATAAATAAATGAAGATATGTTTCACTGAAAATATTTACTTTTGTCTTACTCCTCCTGTGTCAAATCAATTAGCAAGCATAAAATGATTAAAATGTCAGCTATGCACATGGTTTCAAACTTCTTTTTACTATTTTATGACTGCCATCTATATAACTAAAATATGAAGCTTTGAAAAACAGAATTAATATCAAAAATAGGGGATGGACCATTATACCCCAGTCTCCCCTATATATAAACCAACAGATCAAATACAGGGCTTTTCAAAGTATTCGAACACAGATTTAGATATGAACAATAATACGTTATTTCCCTGGAAATGATGTTTTGACAAAGATTTCAAGAAGTGTTGGAAAGTGCTTCATAATCTATGCTTAACGTATAATTTATAAGTAATTACAATGCTTAATTTTAAATTCGCAGCTCCTGCAGTATCACAAAAAACGCAATTTAGGATATTTTTTACTCCTACGACTCCCAGGTGCTGAGTGAGACCGATATAAAATAGAGCCTATGTTACACCAAGGACTGCCAACATGAATTTTCAGCGAATATTTATGAAATCAGTTTAATATTTCCCGAGATTGGTTATTTATTAGCATTCAGAATGTTTCTAGCACGTTTTTAATTTTTGAATTGTTTATGAAATTTCGTTAGAGATCGTTTATGTCGTATAAGTAACTACCATACTAAATTTCATATTTCTAGGCTCTTCAGCAAAACAAAAATCGTATGTTTAAAACTTTTTTTTTTGCTCTTGCAATTCCCTTTATGTTAGTGGCATTGACATGCTATATAGCCTATGTTGAAACAAAGGCTTATACACCATCATTTATATATTTTTTTGAAAAATCTGTTCAGTAGTTCAGAGATAATCCTCTGCCAATAAACAAATAAGAACCAAATTTTATTTCTGCATAGTACTCTGCTGGCCACACAAAATGCAACACCCTGAAGGAAGCATGCAAATCATGTGAAATTTACAGCATGCGTTTGTGGAGATGAAATTTGCAAATCATTAGCATTGCAGTGCAGACGCACATCACGGGCGACAGTAGCGCCACCCTCAAGCGCTATGTAAGAGGATAACACATTGGCGATTTGAAGTACGGCATTTGTTCTTTCGTGCGGGTTTTTTTTTTTTTTTTTTTTTTTTTTTTTTTTTTTGGCGTAAGCTGTTTACCTATACATCATGGAAGACATCGAACGCCTTTTGACTAAGTTTCTGAATTCGACCGAGGAAGAATAGTAGCCTTTGGGATTGCGGATAATCATTTAGAGAAATTGGTCAACGTATTGGATGAAACCAAGCAACTATGATGCTGATCTGTAATCGCTGGATGCAGGAGTGAACGACGGACCAACGGGGACGATCGCATCCACGTTGTTTCAACACTGTCTGTGATGGCAGGCAGTTTGCGTTCAAGGCAGTGATGGGTCGCGAGCCACGTCATGAAAAATAGCATAGCAGATTCAATCTGCTACACATCATTCGGTGTCCATTCGTACCATTCGAAGCCATTTGCAGCATAATGAAATGTACGAATGGCGTCCGTTGCTTTGTTTACATTTGGCTGCAAATCACAGGCGTCTGCGCCGCCAACGGCGCGAGGAACGTGGACATGGACAACAAAATGGAAGGAAACTGTGTTTATTGATGAATTCTGCTCCTGTCTGCAACATCGCGATGGACGGATTCGAGTTTGGAGTCACTTGGGTGAGAGGCTGCTGAACTGTTTCGTTATGCATCGTCATACTGGTTCTGCACCCGGTATCGTGGTTTGGTTTGGCATTGGATTTCCCTGCCGCACTTCTCTAGTACGCATTTACGGTCACTGAACAGCCAGCGCTAGATCTCTGAGGTGTTAGTGCCCGTGGTCCTCCCATACATTCAGCGCTTGCACTTCAATTATATCTCAGCAGGATAACGCGCGGCTACATGTGTCACGCAATGTTCAACAGTTCTTCTATACACATCAGATCGATTTTCTTCCTTGCCCTGCTTGTTCTTCTGATCTATCGCCAATCAAGAACGTGTGGTCCATGCTTGCACAACAACTGGCCTGGAATACACCACCCGCTATTACAGCAGATCAATTTTGGCTATATATGGAAGCCGCATGGACGGCTGTACCCATAGGAGACATCCGACCGATTCTTTGATTCTATGCTGAAGCGTGTGGCAGTGGCTATAGCCAACAGTGGCAGCAACACTAATTACTGATTTTGTCGTCATCCACACGTCACAAAAGGTTGTAATTTTGATCTTTGTACAACATGCTATCTGCCAAGTAAATTTCGTTGAGATATCCGTGGTCCTTCTTGGTGTTGCATTTTGTGGGGCCAGTAGTATATTAGTATAAATTACAACTTTTTGCCAGAAGACGAAATTAACATTAGAATCATAGATAGTTGTAATTTGGTGGGTTATAACAAATCTCCGTGATATCGATTGACATAAATAACAACAAACAACAGCAGTTTTTTTTTAAATGAGTGAAAAATTGTCTAGATTAAGAGTCGAAATTAGGAATTTTCAGTTAAACAAAAGCAAATAACGTACGGTATTTTATCTACTGCCATTTCTTTCAAAAAATTATTTCAGCCTTTTTAATCGATGTTAATTGTTTCAAATATTACAATACAATAACTCAAAATTACAGTAAGTAAAATAATTAAGAAAAACGTAAGACAGTAAGTACACAATGTATGTCATACGCTGTGCTTGTGCCAATTATACTCCAATCATATTAGCCTAGGAAACATTGTTTATTAAAACAATATTTTAGATAATGACGGTACTTGATAATAAGGGTTGTTAGACCCTGTGAGACTATTACAGTAATAAAGACTCTCTTTCATGAGTTTATTTTTGAAAAGGAGTTCAAACCATAAAAATTAAGTAAAAAGTATGTTTAGATTGAAAAAATGATATGCTGTAAATAATCCGTCAGTCTCTTTTTCTTGGAAAGTTCATGGTACTAAGCATTCCCATTCGGATGCTTTGACACATGGAAAAAAATGAAAGTAAAGTAGATTGATCTTGGTCGCTTCAGTGTCTTTCACTTTACGTGTAGAAAATTTTCTCCGTAATTTAATGTAATATGAGAAACTTAAAATATCTCATCTAGTATACAGCATGATATATTGCCTACAATTTTAAACAATTAAACAAAAGAAATCTCATGTAAAAAAAGTCTTATCAGGGGCAGAGTACTTTTATTTCTAAAATGTTGAACTGGCCAAATTATACCAGGATTCACGAACAAATTTATTTCAAAACATGTAAAAGCATTTCATTGCGTATTTTACAAACCGAAATTTTTATTCTAAAATTTCGATACCACTGTAGCATTTTCTCATTAAAATTGAGTGGGATATTGGACATTCCGCCCTTCAATGCGTTAACCCTTTCAGGGGCGGTGTTTGCAGTCTGCAAACACTTAATATTACTGTTCCAATTTTGAACTGGCACCAGTAAAATTTTAGTACAATTTCGATTTTATAATATTCACGAAAAACAGCGTTGATTATTTTCAAATAAGTCTGTTTTTAAATTGTGGTGCGATGGTGCGAATCAATTATTTGAACATTTTTGGAGCAGAAATACCTTGCCCCTGAAAGGGTTAAAGATTGCGATATACATAACTAGGTATTATCATTTAACATATTATTCGCGTAAAGTCGTAGGCTATATGTTATTGCTTGACAGATTATCTGAAAGAATGGTATTAGCAGGTGTTGTCCAGGATAGCTTGATTAAGCAGCTTTGACATTTTTTAAGTTAAATTCTTATCTCGTAAAAAAAAATATTAAAAAATCTGTCGTATGAGTTTGAAGGTTTTTTTAATAAGATTATTATTAATATTACTGCATTGTACCCGTCAATATTTGACAGTAAACAATTTGAAAGTTTCATCAAAAATGTTTGATGGTTGTATAAAAAGTTTAATGAGTTGTATTAAAATTAATTAAGAATTGAAAACTTGGTGAATTGCAATATAAATAATTAATGCATTATTGTTTGTATTTTTTATTAATATTATTACGCGAAATTTCTAAGAAGTTTTATTTTTACCAGTCTAACTCTAAAATAACCTGAACTTAATGTTTAATATTTCTGATGGGTAATAATTTATAATATTTTATTACTGTAATTTAATTTTATTTTTCAATGTATTACTTAATTATTAAAACGTTATTGTCAAGAACGATTCTTTATAATTTTTCTTTTTTTTTCTTTTTTTTCTTTCTTTTTTCTTTCCTTTTCCTTATTTTTGCGGAAAAATGATGACATATTTCTCTTACAGAAAGCATTATGGCGGGTATAAGAGCAAAACTCGGTTTTTCTAAAGCTTTTTTCAGCTGAAACAGACGACTTAAACATCTAAGCTAAGCTAGTTGTTTTTTACTTTTTCCGAAAACTAAGCAGATTCTCCATCAAATTTTGCGAAAGTGCAGTTATCTAAATTTCACTTTACTCAAAATTTTACAGTTATTCTTATTAATATTATTAGATCAATTGTTTATATTGTTATTGAGATGAGTATTAACATAGCTGCCAACAATTCCGATCTTTTCACCCCAGGGTTCCCAAATGGTCCGCCAACTGAGCATCAATATTTTCTTAGAAAGATTTTTCGTTTTATATTTTTCTTGCAAATTGCGCAGAATCCGCTTTCGAAGGTTAGTTTTAACGCAAATACTGTTCAAACCTACTATGAAATTTTCTCTTAAAATATATTCGTGTTCAGTTCGCGGACCATTTGGGAGCCCTGTTTGGCCCGAAAAA
Organism: Maratus speculifer; assembly: GCA_964019185.1. Taxonomy (NCBI): domain Eukaryota; kingdom Metazoa; phylum Arthropoda; class Arachnida; order Araneae; family Salticidae; genus Maratus; species Maratus speculifer. The sequence goes on from OZ025295.1 coordinate 405,823,388, forward strand.
ATAATACAGAATTTTTTGTCTTAATCAATCGGCAGATTACGGCTATTTGAATCGGTAAAATTTACTATAAATTTTTTCGGGCCAAAAAAGCGGAAGATGTTGGTAGCTATGATATTAACATTTAAAATTAGGCGCTGAGATAAAATTGCTTTTACTTGAGAGAAAATAAATAATACCTGTCTAAAAAATCACTGTCAAACGATAAAATATTGAAATTTGTTTAAGAAAAGCTGTATTTCTTTTATTTTCATACTAACCGGGAACGACAAAAGTAACATTTTAAAATGGAAAAAATATTTCAGGAACGAGAAATAGCTAACATCATTTAACAAAAGAATAATATCAGATCATTTTCTTTTTTCTTTTAGTAATTTTATAGGTTTATTAATCTTTAGTGATACTGTTTGCAAATTTTAAAATATAAATTCTTTATTTATATCTTTATTCGTAAACTACATTTATATTTCGAAAATTGAACACTTAAAGTGTATTTTTCAAACGTTGCATTTCGAATTTAAACCAATATTTTCATTTCTACGATATCTTTTGTACTTCGTTCCCTTGTTTGTCTAAAAATTCTTGACGGTAAAATTACATCAATTATTTGCACATTTCTTTTATTTGTTTATTTTTATAATCTGGTTGAAAAAATATAAACCTTCTAACAACAAATGAAATTTAAACCTCACTTTGCAGACTGAAAATAAATTTATAATAATAAATAACAGTAATAATAAATTTATAATAAACAACGGTATAATATTACAATTTGTATAACAGAAGATGAATTTCTTCTATTTTTAGTCACATCAAGAACGACAAGAACGATTTAGTCACATTAGTCACATCAAGAACGAGTCCTTTTTAAAAAAAGGACAAAAATTTCAGGGAGGAGAAATAGTAACTTTTAACATAAGAATAATATCAGAAAAACAAGTACTTTTTTTACTATTTCTATAGGCTCATTAGTCTTTAATAATACTTTTTAAAAATTTAAAAAATGTAATTTTTTTTACTTTGTTCTTACACTACAATTATATTTCGAAAATTGAAGATTCAAAATGTATTTTTCATGGTTGCATTTCCACTTTATCCCGACTTCTTCGTTTCTAAATATACGGTATCTTTTGTACTTCGTTTCCTTCTTTGTCTAGAAAATCTGGATGGTAAAATTGGCCACAAATTACAGCGCCTCAGAAATAGCTTATGTAAAAATGTGACTTCATAACGTAAGTAATATTAACGAAATATTAATGCTACCTATCTCATTTTCAATAAAAAACGTGATATTTTAAATTTCAAAACATTTATCAATTGCGTGCCAACTGAGGTACATATACGACAGTTAAACTGTGGACAGACGGTCAGACAGGTACAAATTTACAGAGGGTCAGACAATCAATCTAAACACAATCTATTTCAATGTTGCATATTAATCTCATTATATTAAAAAATATTAAAATATCACTAAAATGCATCGGAAATAATTTTTCCCGCAAAAATATAATATAACAGAATTCTTTTGTGTGTCTTTTAAATGAACTGGAATTGTTCCACGAGTTATTTTCAATATCGAACATTCCATACCTAAATTTCTATAACAAATGAAAATTACTGTAGAATGTATTTTTCAACTGAGTGAAAGTGTGTCTAGACCATGAATAAAACTAAAATCTGGTTCAGTCCGTTATTCTGATCAATGTTGCATTTGCGAATGGTTTATATTTTTCCACCAATAATTACATAAAACTGTCTTTTCTTTTTTTAATCACAGACTATTGCTAAAGATTTTGTCATAAATAACATTAATGATTATGTTTCGTAAAAAAGTGATAGCAAATGTAAGAACAGTACATGTACAAGATATATTACTGACCACGAGCTAACACTCGTTCAGCGGAACTATTCTCGGTATCTCCGGCAACACCATTTATTGAAATGTCTTACAGTTAATAATTATTACTGTTCACTAAAAATAAGAATAGTGAAAACCTTGAGAGAAAGCCAAAGTGATGAAGCTATCTTTTATGAGTCTACAAAAAAAAAAAAAAACTTACACCACAAATGTATAACAGCAAATCATGATTATAAAAAAGTTCATAACGTAGTCATAATTATATAAAACATAACAATCATAATTATATAAAAGTTCCTATCTTGGCATCGTATTTACTATAGCCTTATCGAGCCATATCATGTAACTAAGTTCAGTTATTTAACCACTTATTTTTTTCTTTTACGTATATTAAATTGATCAAACAACGTCAAAATAAACTAATAAAAAATACCCAATTAAGACATCTTTTTAAGTAAGCATTAAATTTAAGCAATCTGTTTTTCTGCGTTACTTAAATGAGTAAGGTAGAAATAGTAATGTATTTGTTACATGGAAGTATGAAAGGAAAACATTAAACCTCTTGGCTGTAACCTTACATTTGTTCTAAATGAATTATCCCAAAAGATGCGGTCATTTCCTGAAGGTTCAGATTTCAGGACAAAATTTCAGAAAACTTTTAAAGTGAAGAAAAACTTTGAACTCTAAATTTTGTACTCCCTTTTATAATTCCACGGCTAAATTTAGATCGGAAACTTTCTTTTAAAAAGGTTTAAAGCCACTGCACATAATAAATCATCATTGATGTTTTGTATAAAATAAGCTTCGTAAATAAATTTGTGTGTAATGGAACAGGTGAATCAAAATAAATTTATTATTTCATCGTTTTATTTGAATGAGTCTAAGAATCCTATTGTAACTAATAAAATTAAATTGGCTGTACGCAAAAATACTTTTAACAGAAACTTTTTAAAGATATATGTCAACTAAAGAAGTATAAACTGGATTGCAGAGACAAATATGAAAAGAAAAGTTATTTAGTTTCAATTTAATTAGTTCCACGAACATTTTCTTTTATAAAAATGCAGGAATTCTAGTGCTTATTTTTTTTAAATGTCAAATGCAATTAGAAATTTTCCAGTTAAAATCTCTTAATTTTTCTATAATGTTTTAAATACAAGTTTTAATCAACAATTTTGTTAACTGTAAAAACACATTTTTTGTTTTGTTTTGTTTTTTGTTATTTCCTTTTATAAGCTCTCGAGTAGTTTTATGAATTTTTTTCATGCACACGTTATTATTCGTTTATTATTATTTCATCTATTTTATTTATACGACCCCGGTATAATCCAAGCATCACACTTTGAACTCAATGCAAATCGCAATGTAACTTCTTGTTATTTTATCCCGGTTATAAAGAACTTTACAACGTCTAAATATCGAATATAATGAAATTATGTACAAAATATGGACCATAAAAAGAGATCTGAATAATTAATCAGTTGCTTTTATTATTATTCATTAAAAATTTTTAATAACGATGAAAAAATATTGATGAAGAACGAAGTGATCGTCTTGTTGTGATTGCTACTGAAGGAACAGTGTTGAAAGTTGTGAAAATGGTGTGAAAAGATAGGCGAACAACACTAATTAAGCTACTTCTTCAGCTATCAATCTCTATATCAGTCAGCTGTAGGTTCAAAACGTATACTGTATTAAAGTCACTATTGTTGCCATCTCCATTATTCGTCAACAACATTTGATCGCCCTTCTTTTCCTATGTAACTATTGCCTGATAAGTTTAAAACTAATGTCTCATAGTTGGATAATGCTGCCACCTATAAACATATCTGGAAACAGTTTACTAATAATTTCTGACTTCTCATGGTTTTTGTCCTACTCATTGACTTCTTGTATTTTTGTTTTGTGCAACCCATAATGCATTCGTAATAATAAAAAGTATTTGTTACTCATTCTAACATGTAGTACTACTAATCTGTTATTAACCCGGAGAGTAATCGCATGAGGTCTAACTTGCTCAGTGTCCATACCATTTTTTGCAAATGGCACCGCTATTTTTTAAAAGAAATCGTCAACTCACTTTCTTTCAAAAATTATAACAGCCGGCTTAGATTTAATACGGTGATATTTATAGTTTGTAATTACTGGTGGAAAAAGTATAATAAACCATCCATATCCTGTGCGTGCGCGATGTTTCTCGGGTTAAATTAATTTTATAACTTCTTATTTTAGTGATATTTTAAAATACAGTCGGGGCATAAAGGATCAGCATGGACACTAGTTAGTTGTTTATTTTGAAATGCTTTACAAACTTATTTGATTTGACGGAATGAATATGATATGTTTACTTTCACAAAACAATAACCCCTAAGATAACAATTTTGCCATGAAAATTCTCCCCATTGCATGACGCGTCGTTTTACCAATTATTGAATGTAATAAATAACTTTGTCACTTAACCCTTTGAATCGTAGAGCATTTTCATTGCGAGAATGTTGAAATGAATCACTGACACCGGAATTTGATAACAAAGTTATTTATAAATACGAAAAAAAATATATTTCACACACACATATAAAAAACCAAGAATTTTTTCACCAAAATTTTGGTGCTAATATGGCATTTGGTAATTAAAATTAAGTGGTTTCATAGCCATACAATCGCCCCTGAAGGGGTTGATAAAAATAAATTAGTCTTGAAAAAAGTATTTTTACGTTAGTCACTTCGTTTCTCACCTTTGTTTCGACATAGACGTACTTACACTTTTATCTAACGATTTCTGGCATTTATAAAAATTGACAGCTTTAAAATAAATAAATTTCCTCGATTAGCCATTATGAGATGTGATTTAAATAAAAGAACACTATGATTAGCATTCAAAAGAACGTCGCTGAAGTTAAACTACGTAATAAAAAGTAACTTCTTAAAGTAAAACTTATTCCAATATCTTTTTCTAAGAAATTTCTTCTGTCGCATCTGCCACATCTCTTTTAAAACTTTCAATCGTGATGTCATCAGTAGTAAATTTGCGCACGACAAAAACATGTGGGAGGAAAAAAAACGTTAAAGTTAAGTGAAAATATTTCTTATTTTTTCCGCACCTTAAGCTTGTTTTTTTTCTTTTAAAAATTTGAATTTTAAAAGAAAAAAATATTTAAATTATTGTGATGGGTGACTTTATTACTTTTTTTTCAACAGAAAGATAGTTGTACCCTAATTCAATCCTTAATTCTCTAACGATTTCTGAACCTTATATTTTTTACAAAACTTTTTATGCGTGAAAGTAAATGAAATTTTGTCAGTTGTCTTTCCGTGATGTGATAGAAAAAAATTGAATACTTGAATTATTTTTGTCATTCTTTTCTTTATAATAAATGTCGTATGAACGTTTTACAAATTCACAACTTTTTTTTTAAAGTGTTATTATTGTTTCCATTATATATTAAATAGTAAAATTTAAAAGATAGTCTCATTGCATATGTTAAAACATGAAAGCATTAAAAAAGAGAAACTGATATATTTTAACCCTTTGAGCTCAGGTGGATAAATTTCGACAAAATTCCATATGTGACATTAGTACCAGTATTTTCAAAAGAAAACATTCCGTTTAGGATATACACGAAAAAATGCATTAAACGTTTTTCAAATAAATTTGGTCGAATATTTTGGCGCCTTTTTAGTATTTCGGAATTAAAACTGCGTCGTAGAAAATTCAACCATCAGAGCTCAAAGGGTTAAAAATAAAGCAGCTTCGACTGTATAAACTTTCGCTGGGGTTCATTACCAGATGACAAAGTACCACCAGTAAATTTAAGTTGGATTTTTTAAAATTAAAATATTACTATTGGGAAATTTCAATCAAAAACAATGGCAAAAACTAATTTTCATTTTTTCTGGCGGAAGTTTCCTTCCGCCATATTGTGACAATGAAGACAACCTCCTGTCAGGTAACCGGTAAAAATAATTATTAGTCATTTAATGTCAGGTAAAAATAATTATTATACCTTGGTAAATTGACATAAGAAAAAAATAAATAGAAAGACTCTCACGAATAAGGAGTTTAAATTTAACGAAATGATTTATACAAGTTTATTGGTGGGAGTTTTCTGCAGCCACAATCACAGCAATTGATTTGATTGAAAAAAAAAAACACGTTGCCATCTTGTGACAACCTCCTCAATTACTTCACTCGATGCTAGACACCATGTATCTTCACCTCGTTTTTCATAATTTCATACTTAAAATTATTGTGGCTTTTAAATAGTGGTATCAATTTTAAAAGATCGGGAAACCCTCTGAGCCTTTTGTAATGTTTTTAACTTACAGTCTTGTTATTTTTCAACTACATTTAATTGGTTGGCCTTTAAAACTTCTTAATTACTAAATCATTCTCATCTTATCAGAGGACAGTTTTAAGGTTATTCTCAACTGCTCCGCTCAACAAGCGCGAAACATTTTGACATATTCATTTTTTAACGAAAAGATATTTAATTGAAAGACATGACTAGGAAAGCGTTTTGGAATCGAACTGCGTATTCTATTTTTGGATCAATAAATTACCTGTTGAATTATAAGCGTTTTTGATCACGTGATATGGCGTTTTTCTGCTTTCGTCAGGAAACTCGGCTCCAAACGCCTCCTTTGACAGTATTTTCTGAGACATCTAGTGCGTTTGCAGAAAAAAAGATCAAATAAGTGCGTATTGATATGGATTTCCAAACAAAAATAAATGAAAACTCACATCATAAAATTGCCCCTTTTTAGGTGCGTTCGTAATTATGTAAATACGTAGCACCTATTGTTGTCGCTCAGTCCGTCCGTCTGTCTGTCTGTCCGTCTGTCTGTCTGTCTGTCTGTCCGCATATAACAACGCAAAAACTACCCAACCGAATCGTTTCAAATTTAAAATACATAATTATAACATAATTTTGTCGAGTCATTTCAAATTTTATGAAAATCGGATGGATAGATCAATTACAGGGACAATCAAAAGGATTTTGTTACATTACGGTCAATGGGGAAAAAAGTTTCAAATGCATTTTAATCGTTTGAAATTTAAAACATATAATTATTGCGTAATTTTGTCGAGTCATTTCAAATTTTATGAAAATCGGATGCATAGATCAATTACAGGGACAATCAAAAGAATTCCATTACATTAGAGTCAATGGGGAAAAATTTTCGAATGCATTTTAATCGTTTGAAATTTAAAACATATAATTATTACGTAATTTTATCGAGTCATTTCAAATGTTATGAAAGTCGGAAGCATAGATCATTTACAGGGACAATCAAAGGTATTCCATTACATTACGGTCAATGGGAAAAAATATTCAAACGCATTTTTATGATGCTACACTAATTCGAACATAATAGAATTGGTATGAATCTATGAAATATATACTAAAATATGCATTCTGTACAATCTGTGATGCAAAGAATTTGTATTATTAAATTACAGGGCCACACAAAAGTATTCCATTTCATAATGCTATACGGGGAAACATTGTTTGGGGCGTGTTTTAATTATATTCGACTATTTCACATTTTATGAATAAGATATACGTTGCTGAGGTGTCATAAAATTACTTCCTGCGTATTTACAGAAACGTAAAGATTTCGACTACTATACTGTATCCGAAGTACGCTCTACTACAACAGCAAGATCTGAATATTTTTAAAACTTCGTTATCGTACGAACGCACCTCATTTGCTACGTTCACGTGCAATTTCCAACTTGTTTGATTTAAGAACAACCTTAAAATAAACAACGTAGACCAAAAATAGTTTAAAAATTCAATCCCAAACATGTTTTTTTTTTAAAGAAAGTATTAAATTATAGCTATTCATTTTTCTGCCTTACTAAAACACCCAAAGAGCAAGCAATTTATTTGTTCCTCAGATTTTTGAAAAAAAAAACATTAAATCCCTCAACTATAACCTTACACTTCTTCTTTTAAATGAGTTATCCAGAAAGAAGCAGGCATTTCCTGCAGAGAAAATTCACGAATATTTTTTGAATTGAAGAAATTTGTCAACAAAAACTTTTGAATTCATTTCAATTAATGGCACAGCTAAATTTAAACCTTTCCGGCGCGGAAAAATAATTATGTTAGTAAAATGAGAAATTATCGACTGACACCGGAATTTATAAACGAATTTTTAAGAAATCAAGAACGCCTTTATTTAAGCTTTTATTGTAAAAGCAAGATTTTATTATAATATTATTGATGCCAATTGCAAGTTTGGAATTAAAATTAGGGGTGTCTTGACCGGATACACTGCGCCGGAGGTTTAAACCGGAAATTTTGTTTTCATAAAGTTTAAAACCCCCTGCACATAGGAAGGCATCATTGTTGTTTGTCTAATATATTCTTGGAACATAAATTTGTATGAAGTTCTACAGTGTGAAGTGATACAAAATTACTCTTTCATCATTTTATTCATAAAAATGTATGAATTTATCAATTCCAGTGACGTAATAAGCAAAATTAAATTGACAGTAGACAAAAATGTTTCTCACATAGTTGTTTTTAAGATATATGTCAAATAAGTAGGCAATTTTTGGCACAAGCTGAGAAATAAATTTAAATTGCAGCATCGAATTATCCAGTATTAACAAATTTGGCAAATTTGTTTTTGAGAAAATTCATAGCATAAAGTTGAAATAGCTGTTCTTAAGAACATTAGTTTTAAGAACATTTTGGGAACTTAACATCTTAAGATTATCTCGTGAAATTAATTTTAAGAACATTTTGAACATTCCCACTATAAAGATGTGGGAAAGCCAATATTAAATATTCCTTCTAAAAAAGTGATATATAACATTGAATTTTCCTGATGAAACATCTAACTTCTCTTACCTGGATTTAAATACAAGTTCTTATCACTAAGTTTATGAAATATAATAATGCATTCTTTTTGGTTATTCTCAATTCATCTACAAGCGACTGACCAGTTTTATTTATTTTTACTAAATTCAAGATCGGTAAATACAAAATTTTGAGGTATGGAGCAAATACAATGCATCGGAAAACGAGATTTAAATTCAGTTTATAAGAATAACATATTTATATTTTCTAGACAAAATATCCAAATAAACATGTAAAGTAGAATACAAAATTTTGTATAACTATATCAGGTATATACATAATTTTCTTACAAAATGAATACTCGACCTAAATAGAATTTCAACATTTGTAAACTATTTTAAAAGTTCAATTTTAATATAAGAACATAAATAAATTCAATTTTTAAAGTGTTAAATTGCTTTTGAAATGCAATTAATAGACACTATTAAAGGCACTAGGCAATAAAAAAGCAATAAAAAAATTCAAGAGCAATTCAATACGTCTTTTTTGACTCTATTCTGATTTAAAACCCCTTGAGAAGTGGAAATGTTGAAAAATGGCTTTTCTTTATTTTAAAATCAAATTTATCAATTATTTCAATTTGAATTCAATATCACAGTGACAAAGGGCCTTGCCCCTCATGAGGAACTTTCGCGACTTTCACTCACCACTAGAGTTGCCAAATGTCCCTTGACAATCTGGGCGCCGAATGCTTTAGACACCATTAATAACCAGAGCCTGATTACTAACGGGGCACTCTCTCACCAGAAAAAAATTATAGAAATTTTCGTCTTCTTCAAACGCCCTTTTCATACGAGATTACTGTCATGAATAAGGAAAAATTCTTTATTTCTTTTTCCTGGTGGGAGAGTGCCCCGTTAGTAATCAGGCCCTGTTAATAACTTACAGTTTATTTTATCATATTTTATAGCAGACACTGGTCTATTCAATAATGTAAGAAAAGTAGTCTACAACGCTGGTGTCCACAGTATTCGCAGCACCCACTTACACAGTACAGTAAGAATCACCTCTCGAGAGAAAAGAGTCAAATATTCTTTGTGTCTTATCGAAGCATCCTAAAAGGATAGCTTAGTTACTTGAACAACCATATCATTGCAGTCTCTCCCAGTATTATGCATTTAATAGTTTTTGATGACCAAAATTTGCCACACAAATTTTATGGTATAAATTGCTTTTTAAAAATAAATGATGAGAGTACCTTCGTTACTGTGGCAGTCTATTCGGAATTTTACGATCCATTTTCTCAAAAATCAAAATCTTATTCGATTTCCGGTTTTCGATGGATTTGCACGTTTTAGGGGTCAGAGATTCGAAAAAAACGTTTTACTGTCTGTCGGTCTGTGTGTGTGTGTCTATTAAATAGTGGTGCGAGCATAATATAAAAATAGCCGCCTGTGGCAACCTTTTTTGTAGAATGAACCATCTCATAAATGACGACTTCAATTACTCTTAATAGCACTTAGTTTGATGAACAAAATCATGTACAAAGCATTCAGTTGGAATCTGTTTATGATTTAATTCGTTGCAAAAGAAAAGAAATTTAACAATAAATTGTTAAAATACTGTTAATTCGCGGCTAAAGATGAATTAGTTCATTGAAAGAGAACTCAAGATTTATAATTGTTATAAAACAAAATGTTTATGGATGTAGATTGATTTCGTTTACTCTAATTTAAAAGGCATTAAAAATTATTTTGCAGCTAGATAAAATTAGTCATTAGATGTGATAATCTCAAAGCTTTTTTCTATGTCTTACATGTTAATACTTTCTGAAAAAATGCAGCGTAGCAGCGCCACCGATTAAGTGATTTACACTAAAATCTAATTATCAACAACTAATGTCAACTTTTAACTGAATCTGAAGTTTAATGAGCATAAGTTTTTGAGATAGAGTTATTGGGGAATAGTAAAAAAATCTGCATAACACGGATAAAATTTCAAAAATTCACTCCAAAAACTAATTGGGAACTATCGTGTAAATTCGTCGAAAAACTGGAATTCGGAACTTTTTTCTAATCTAATACTTTCATCTTGCAAAGTTAAAAGAAAGTAAAAAAGAAGAGCAAAGATGAAAGTATATGGATATAGATTTAGTTCTCCTCATATTTTAGGCAAAGGTTTTAATTTATAATTAGAAATTCCTTTTTAAAAACGTAGTTTGGATAATATTTGTGCAGTTCGGAGAAAAGTGTCATACTAATGCCTAATAAGAACAGTAACCTGCCACAGAAAACTTTGCTTCACATTTAAATTCTTTTTCGATCTTAAATTTCTGCAGAAAGTCATTCGTTATACTGAAAACGAAATGCTTTATAAATTAATTTTAATTTAATTTTAATGCATGTCATTTTAATGATATGCAATTATTTATTGAAAATAGAAATGTGCAAAGGTGTTCTTATAAATATTTTTGAAAAATTAAGACTATTTTATTTAATCGAAATATTGAGTGACATATTCTGAAACATTTGAGCATTATTAATTTATATTCTATGGTCATCGATATGAAACAAATCTCAAAACTTTAATGATATCTTTACTGACACTCCTGCCAGAGGCTTTATGCTATCATCTACTTGAACATCCCCATTGGACATTGCGAATTTGAAATTGTTGGTATTGATATAAATGTAGTTATCTTTTACATTGAAAGTTCCATCTCTAGTTACGATTTACTGAAATAATAGGCCGGCCATTCAATGAATTTATATCTAGCTGCATTCACACATGCCATTAATAAAATATATTCCTGTAAATAATGTCAGTTGATAATTCATGCCAGTTTCAAAACACATAGAAGCTTCTAAGTTGTATAAATTTTTTACACAATTTAATCAAACATATGAGTGAAAATAAAAAATTTGAAGACAAAAATTTAAATTCCTATAATAAATGAGATAATGTTATAATTTTTATTGGTTATATTTCACTTCCCATGTAACTTCCAGACGAGCATCTCTTACAAGAATTTTATTCAACTAGCACCACTTTTGTTATAAAAAAGACTTTGAAAAGAAAAATGTGCGTACTACAAAATTTATTTCTAAAATATAAAGGAAGTGTAAAATTTTAGCTTTAAGTGAATTTGAAAGGGTATGCCGTCCAAGTCGATGTATTACATTGAAAATTACAGAAATTAGCGAACATTATTTTATTTCCATATGTTCTGTTTCAAAAATGTAATATCCCTTAAGTGAGTGCTCATCATCATTTGTGTTTGGGAACAATATTAGGCCTATAAAAAGAGACACAGCACTTCTCGTAATGAAATAAAAATACCTTCACCTAGGTTTGTAAAATTGTAACATCATTAAAATAAATAGCAAATGATTTTTCATTATTAATCATAATGTAACGGCAATCTTTCGAGTATCCCTTAAAAGAATTATAAAAGTCGTATTTTCAGTACCTAAAACATTCTATTGTATACCGCAATAATTTGTATCAATTCGTGAATATCCGACTACATTCACGCGAGTTAGAGTACGGACAGACAAACAATATTATAAAACAAATTCAATTAAGTTGTAATGCACTAAAATTGATAATTCTACATATTTAAGTAATGTCGACACAAGTCATATACGAATTGGCTGAATATATTTGACGAACTTGATCCCTACTTAAGATGCAACACCAAAATGTTATATCCAAAATTTACTTAAATACCTCTTTACATATTGTACACCATACAAACAAATTTGCTTCAAACACTACTTTGACTAATTACATATATATATTAACTCCCCTGACAGATTTCGAGATGAAATACAAAGTTAGTTTCTAATTCCCGATAGGTACTTACGAATGCTTATACACTTAATCTACTAGCAAATTAATTAACAAATATTTTATCTTCATCCTTCTAATATTATAAATCGGAAAGTGAGTTTGTTTGTTCGTTTGTTCCGCTTTCACGCCGTAACTACTGAACCGATTGCTTTGAAATTTTGCAGACGTAAAGTTAGAAGTCCGGATTAAATAATAGGGTAATTTTTATTCATTTTATTCAAATATTTTCCTTAATAATTCAAAATTTAATTATTTTTCATACAAAATCAATAGGCATTTTTCAGATAAAATTAAACCATTTTCCTTTCCTGTTGCCAAGAAAATAAAAAATTGGAATAATAATTTTTCCGCGGCAATGAATTTTTAATAGAAAACTTCCACGCGAAAAACTATAATAAAATAATTTAAAAGAAAATAAATATGACGTCATGTTTCAAATAAAAATAAAAGGTGTATTTTTTATAATACATTTAACAAGGATATTTGTTTAGTTAATGGGAATTTTTGTGTAAAATATGGTGACATAAATTAAAAGTAAAAAGAATGAAAAAGAATTTAATTTTTAATAAAATGGTTCACTTATGAAAATGTGACGTCATAGTTGAAATAAAACAGGTACTTTATAGCAGTCGTTAAAAATACAAGGGGTATGAATATCAGTAGCTAATGGAGCGAGATAAATAATGACGTCATATTTAAAATGAATCAGAAATATTTTTTACTTATACTAATTAATAAGTTATAAGTTACATACAAATGAATATTTTTATTCAAAACTCATAATTATCAATGGAAGAATTTTTTTGTGGGGAAAAGAAGGAAAATAAAATCTTTGATTAATATACTTTTGGCTCGATTTTTTAACACTTTCGAACAAAGTTGAAAAGTTATTATGCTTTCGGTTTGTCTGTCTGTCTGGTCGCTTTCTAATTTTCGTAAATATACTCCGATTTCCATGAAATTTTTGGACGTTCTTAACGTTTACCAAGCACGAATACCTATTGAAAATAAAGTTTCTACCATGATTAGTTTATTTACAGGGATAGTCAAAAAATTTCCTTATATTACGGCATTATGGGGAAAAATCGTTTTAATTAAATTTAACGATGTTACAGCCTGTAGAACATATTCAAATTTATATGCATTTACAAAGTGCACTAAAATATGCATTTTGTAAAGTATATAGTGAAAAGGGCACTTACTATTCATTTACAGGGTCAGACAGATGAATTCCATTGCATAGGAATAAAGGGAGGAACAGTTTCCGACATATTTTAATTATGGTAAACTATTTCATGTATAATCAAATTGATATATGTTGCTGAGGCTTAATGTAAGTTTAAGTTATTTCATGCATAATACGAAGTGCATAGCATTTACAGGGACACACAAAAGATTTCAAATATTATATATTCTATCCGAAGTACTGTATATCATGGATGATGACTGTTGCATGGATGAAATGCATTTTGAATTATGATATGTGCTTTTAAGTTTCGCTAAATGTATGCATATTAAATGGAGAGTATAAATGGTAATAGTATAAATAGTTAAATTTAGATACACAGGGTTACACAAAAGATCTCGGAAAGGTTACTGAATATGAGCGTAATTTACTTAAAGGTGGTTTTTAAATAAAATATGCATTTTTATTTTGAACTGCATTTAGTAAACTAAGAAATGTTTGTAGTATATATATAAAATGATAAACAGGGTCCCGCAAAGAACTGGATACAAGGTTGTCTTGGGATGATAATTTCTGAAAATGTAATTTATGTAGTAATAAGAAATATTTTTGTTTGAAATAAATTTTAGAAAGATACTTTCGTGTATTAAAGGCACTTGGAAAACTGCAGGGCTGAACAAAAGAATTCAAGAATGTTTCTATCTATTAGTATTAATCGCTGAAAGGAAAATTTTGACCAGCAAACAAATTAGCAAATAGGGATTATCAAAAGTTTTTTACCATAAATTCGCGATAAAAAGTTAATTACACATGCTTTTCATCATCGAAATTTTTTGCTTGATTGATCAATTATTTCTTCTTTAAATGTTATGTGAACGAAGTCACGGGTAACTGCTAGTTATATTATAATTTCCTTTCAGTTTTTTTCGAAGTTTAAACACAAATTGCAATTTCAAAAGTAAAATATAATTTGCTGTTTTCGAAACAATTTTCGATGCAATTAAAATCAAAATTTCAATTCGACAATCAGAGTATAAATTATGCGAATGCAACTTAAATTACGATTATTGGTTGAATACAAATATTAAATATGAAACTCATTAAAAATTACTTTAATTTTTATTCAATAAACAATGAATATGATATGAAAGCTGTATTTGTATTAAATTATTTCTGGTAAATGATTTTTTTTTTCTAAAATTTCACGAAGGTGTTGATAGTTTTTGAAAACATTATTCAGCTATGCGACGCGACGTTTAAACTTTTAGAATTATAACACGTTTAATGAGATGTATTTTATTTTTAACGACATTTTAAAATTTATTGTATGGTATGCAAGTAATTTTTATTTCTGTCTTTAGAATATTTATGCATATCAAGTTCTGAGCAATACGTTCCGATGGCTGACATATTTAACCATTTACTTGATCAATATTTTTGAAAAAGACTTTTAAATAATATCTATATCTTTCATGTCTGTTACAGAATTTTAATCTTTTATCACCGGTTCTCTAAAACAGAAATTTTTGCCAAAATGAATGAGCAAACTGCTACGATTAAAGAATCTAAAATTTACAATAAAATGTTACTGGACAGAGTAATATATTATGATTGGCGTGTGGATGCTTGTACGCAGGGCCTGATTACTAACGGGGCACTCTCCCACCAGGAAAAAGAAATAAAGAATTTTTCCTTATTCATGACAGTAATTTTGTATGAAAGGGGCGTTTAAAGAAGACGAAAATTTCTATAAATTTTTTCTGGTGAGAGAGTGCCCCGTTAGTAATCAGGCTCTGCTTGTACGTGGTACTGGCAAATCATGTTTCGCAAAAACACGTTGCCCGTACGACATACGGGCAAAACAGGGAAGCGAGTAATTTCTTCTAAGGCCTTGTCTTAAAATAATGCATTATGTGGTTAATTGTTTTGTATTTTAGCTTGTTTTTATCATTTATGGCAAGTATTGTATCTTTCAAAATTTTAAACGATAGTGCAATAAATAAAGAATATTCCTATGATGAACGGACGATGATTTACAGATGTACGGACAATGGAAGAACGAGATTTTTTTTCAAGTATCGGCATTTGAGTATGATAAATGAGTCTCAGCAACAGAATAAAGGGTCTAAGGGGATGTTTAAGAAGGGCTTTTCTTTTCTCGTCCGAAGTCAAGAGTGGATCCTCTCCTAGACCAAATTGATATCGAACCTGTGAACACTCGATCATGCCCTTCATTCGCGAAGTATTATGCTATAAGATAAATATTTGAAAGTAATAATATATTTTTTAAATTACTTTTGCATCTTTATTAAGCAAAAATGTAATTTTATGTTTCGGCTCATTTTAATTTTAAAATGCATTTCAACCAAATAACTAAGAATATCCTCAGACTGTTTATTTATGATATAAAACTGGTATAAATAAAAATATTTTTGAAGTAAAATTATACAAAATATTAATTAATTTTATTTGTTTACAATTCTTTTATTGCCACTTCTCAAAAACATAATGTAATTCTTTTAAAATTCATAAATATCGTCTGCTTAAATGATTTCACAAAATAAGAATAAATTGTGTATTTGAATTTTTAACACAGAAAAATACTTTTAAAATTGAATGTTAATAAGAAAATTTTCACAAATTTTAATTCATTAAAAATATGCTATAATTTTTCTAAAAAAAAGTATTTTATAAATTTTATAAAAGAAATCATGAAACTATACATAGTTAAAAGGAATGAGCATAGTTTGAAAATCTGAAAGCAGTTTTTGAAATATTTTGTCAGAATAAAGAAAATATATTTTATTTGTTTATTTATTTAATGATGATTCTAGCTATAATTACTGACCTCATGATTTAAGTTTTTCTTCTGAAAATGTACGTGTTTCACTTTTTATTTGAAAAAATGCGTTCGTAATAGAAAACATGCAAAATAAATTAATTAAAGTAATAATTTTTTGAAAAATATTTCTGTAAAAAAAATAATATTCTGCAAATCTACAGACTATAATTTATATTTGTGTTTAATTTCAAGTCAAAATATTGTATAGTTTTTTTTTTTTGTAAAGTGTACGACAAAATGTCATTTGAGTGGCCTAGTAGAGGAATCGCTTCGCTCATCCTAATTAACAAAAATTACCATAACCATCCTTCAAAATAGTCTTCTCCCATAACTATGCACCGCTTCGATCTGCTATATATGTCCTGAGAAATTTGCAAGAAGTCTTCTTTTGAGATGGAGTTCAAAAGCTTCGTCACGTTTCGTTGGATGTCAGCAATATGGTCAAGTCTCAGTTTAAGGTTCGTTTTTAAGCTTTGCAACACACCAAACAGAAATTCATGAGGGGTGGTGCAAACTGAACAACCACCATACTCGCCAGATCTCAATCCTCCAGATTTCTTATATTTATCTTTTCTTATATTTATCTTTTCTTATATCTCTATTTCCAGATTTCACAATAAAATTGACATGCATCTATGAAGTATATACTAAAATATACATTCTGTACAATCTGTGGTGCAAAAAATATTAGTTGTAAATCTTTAGTGCTACACAAAAATATTTCATTACATGACGGTATAGAAGGAAAAAGCGTTTGGGGCGCGTTTTAATAATATTAAACTTTTTCACATTTTATGAAACTGATATACGTTGCTGAAATTTGCTACAAGTTACATCAGGTATAATAGAAAGCAGATTGTACTGACAGGGATGCAGAAACGCATTCGGATACTTATACAGTATCCGAAGTACTGTACACTATTGCATAAATAATTGAATATTTAAAAAAAAATTACATAGTACGAACGCACGTCATTTTCTACGTTTGAGATGGAATTTTCATTTTGTTTTACGGATGCTAGATACTGAATATGACCCATATTTAATTGACCTTTATTTCATATAATCATCCCGTTTTATGGTATGGTTAGTCACACTATTTCTACAAGATATACACTATCTTGATTAGTGTTTAGCATAACAAAATTTAGTTAGTTTCATATCTTAAAACTACAGTTTTTGAATAGTTGATAATATACAATATCTATACCGGCTCTGGAGCAATACTTTTATCTTCATTTATAAAGTCTTTCATTTATCAAGTACAAAATCAATTCCCTCTCCCGGCATAAAAGTTTATTTTTTTCCAAGCAAGTGTAGTTTTTTTTTCTTTTAAGAAAATATACCATTTAAAGTAGTCACGTAACATCCAAATGCCACTTAAAATAAAATTGCTTTTAAATGTATTGTTCCCATTACCTGTTTAATCTGATAAAAAATTTTGACTGGGAAAAGACTATAATTTAATAAGCCTATAATTTTGATTTTATTGAAAAATATCCTTTAAATTATTTGGTCTTAAAAAAAATAAAAAATATTCTTTAAAATGATAAGTTAAAAGTTATGAAAGTATTTCATTTTAAAAAACACAATTTTACACTTATTTTTTTTTTCTTGTGTGCCTAATAGATACCTTTAGGAAAAACGTAGTAGCGGCTCGTCAGGGAGTGCTGCATCAAATTTTTCACAACACTAAAATTTAACAGAATCTTTTATGTTATCTTTTCGACAATATTTGTTGATTAAACTAAACTGGAATCACTATACAATTTTAGCGGTGTGAAAAAATTGGTGCAGCACCCCCTGACGAGCCGCTACTGGAAAAAGGATCAGCATTTATTATGTTTCAACTATCGCTCTATCTGCCGGAATATATATTAGATTTCATACAGATGTTTCAGAAAAAGCTCAAGAAATACTTTTCAGATCTTACATGCTACTTAGTAACAAAAAATAGCAAAATTTAAAAAATTTCAAAATTTAATTGGAACTCGACGCCTCTTCTTGTTGGTGCAGTGTAGCGTAAAACGAAAGAGAAGAAAATCATTTTGACTTGACGAACAGAGCGCAAAATATTGGATAAGGAAATATCAAGAATTTCTGTCTGTAAGTTACTGCAAAGAATATCAAAAATAAAAGAGAATTCTGACTTTATTTCGATCGCATAAAACTGGATTCAGTCTGACATTTATTTCATATAAGAGATAATGCACCATGATTTTCACCTTAACATGCTATCCATGAATGCAATAAATTTTAACCCATTAGTGCCTAGCGTCCCTTTTTAGGGACGCTTCAAAATGTTCATTCAGCACTGTTTTTGACACCAGTAAAAAAGAAAAGTAATAATTATTTTATTTAAATGATGCATTTTTGTGATTAACGAACTAAACTTAAATCTTCTAAAAATAGTGGTGCCAACCAAATAAAATTTACGCAAAAGCTGCTGGGCACAAATGGGTTAATGGCGTTTATTCATTTATTATATTCAGCTCAGTTAATGACACTGTTCAACAATTTTTAAAGGGATTTCTGTCTTTTAATATACGTTGCACGTGCTCAGTAGAATTTAGGAAATAAAGAAAAAATTCCTAATATTATGAAATTTCATTTTTAGTCTTTGTGACTTTATAAGGATATCTATAGTAGTTGTGACAATATTACACTGCAATTATATTGAATTTTAATCTATTAAAATAGTTTTTAATGCAATGTATAAAGAGAGAGTAGAAATATTTCTTCTTTGGTATTTTGGTTTAGAAGACCTTCATAACCAGTTTAGATTTTTATTCATTAAAAAAAACTATTTAACACTAGAACCGCCATTAGGGGTCAAAATGACCCCTGTCAGATTGATAACAGTCGATTCGAACCAGAATTTTCTTTATAAGATATATTAAATCTATGTAGCTGAAAAATAGATAAATTAAATAAGTTAAATAGATTAAAATTAAAATTCTGGTGAGAAATATTTTTTACAAAGCCTGAGTAAAATACCCGGCGGTTCTAGTGTTAACAATGCATCGTTGGATTATGGTAATATTATGTTCAATTTTTCTAAAAGTTCATTTAAATATTTATTTTATTTGACAATTCACTTAATCAACATAAAAAAACAAACTTTTTTATTAAAAAAAAAATGGACTTCAAGAACTACCAGAAAGTGAAAAATATTTTTTACACATCGGCCAATAGGAAATTAAATTAAGAGCATTGCATTTACCATGCGTAATTTTAAATTTATGTGCATTAATTTGAATTTTAATTAGTCAGCAAAGTTAAGCACAATTATCCAATTGACATACATAGAATATCGGATTCCCGATTATCCGAAAATCGGCTTAACCGTAAGATCTTGAAATTCAATAAAGTTCCTTTTAAATGTGAAAATTTTTACTGTCAACACTATTTTTACTTATGTAAAATGGCACAGTACAATAAATTTAAATTTATAATTACTATTTTATTTGTAAGTTTTGGATCAAAACAATTCTGAATCTTTTTTGATACACTGAAATTTGTTTTTTTTAATTATTAGCTTTAAAAATTAGAAGCAAAATAAGTAAAAAACAGAATTGTGAAAGGTGTTATTGGGCACTGGTAGAAATAATGTTAAAAAAGCATGCTCTTTATAAAATAAATAAACAGAGTCAATTTACTTATTATTATTTCTTGCGTAATTTTGAGCACTTCATTATATTGATACTTCATTATTTCTCAAAATATATGTAATACTCTTTTATTTTTCAACTGTGCATCATTTCAATGCTGATTTATGAAGGCACATTTTAAATAATAACACATCTGATGCTGTTGCATCTTCTTGTACCTCAATATATCATCTAAATTCTTAGTAGCGTCACTGTGTGAAATCCTGTATCACATTTACCATAATCTGTAATACAATTCCACAACTTTTTTTATTACAACGATGTTCTAAATTATTATCGCAGCTTTTCACCAAACAAATTTTTACCATAAGCTTTCCAGCTATTCGAAAAATCGCATGGAACCCCGGTTAACCGAAAATGCTTTGGTCCTTTGCTTTTTGGAAAACTGGAGTTTTACTGTATTTTATAAAAGAGAACAAATATGTATTAAACAAATATTCATACCAGAAAGAATATTTAAAAAATATATATAGTTAAAGCATATGCAGATAATTAGTTTATCGAATCGGAATTCGTGTTCCAATTAATCACGAAGACCAAGTTGCTGTCCATTGTAGCTTGGTTTTATTATGAACAGAGTGTAACACACTCTAGCATTTGCACCTTGTGCATGACACTTACTGCTCTATTTATACGAGATGGAACTCGTCAAAATTCGACGAAAGGAAAAGTTTAAAAAGGAACTGTTTCATTGATTTATAATAAATCTACATAATTAGTTACAGTAAAAAATGCATATTTAATTGTTCAGTCTAACTCTCAAACAAATGTTATTTAAAGCTAAAATTAACAAAACACTATAAAACTCAGTTGTCCAAATTATTAAAATTAAAATATAGTGGCACATGCTATAGGTAAAATCTAATAAAGATCAGTTATTATGATGAAGCTTTCAATTGAGAATCCTATGTTTTGTATAAATACGAATGAAACAAAACAAAATTTATTGCAAACTCTCACGATCACAGAATTTCACGTGAAATCTAAACCCGTCCTAATTTTTATCTTCTCAAAATGTGCATACACTCTTTTCATATCCGTATTGCATCAGTATTATCCATGTTTTAAAATTGCTATTTCAATTTGATCATTTAAAAAAAAAAAAAAAAAACTTGACAACAACTCAAAACTTGAAGTTACGATTGTTAACATCTTTGAAGTGAACAGTTCCATTCTGAACTTGACAGCTAATCTTGGTACCGAAGATTAAAGATGGCCATAATTTATGGCGCGTTTAAGTTAAAACGCTTAGTTTTATCTAAGAAAATGATCGTTTTCTTTTAACTATAACGTCATTTTACTTAATTAAGCATTTCTCCAAGTCTCTCAAAATTAATATCAGTACACATGAAGAAGGAAAAAAATATAGAAACTTTATGCGGAAACTTGGGGGTTTTCAAAAGCAGTAAGTAATTTTCCGCCCAAAATATTTTGGCGCAGTATGTCACTAATGAGATTTTGCACCACTAATCCCCATACAAAAAATATAAAATGTAGAGACTTAAAAAAATGATTTTCAGTTGTATCACAAAATAGCATGAATGATGGTAAGTAAACTTCATTATTCTCTCGTTTCGGCAATAACAAAAGCTAGCTAAAAACATCTAAACTATGCTATCTAAACTATTAAAATTAAAAAAAATTAATTAATGAATAAAAACGAAGTAAAATCGAAATTCGCCTGAACAGACGATAATTTTGAAATAGTATACGCATTTTAATTTAATTATTTTTTCAATTTTAAGAGAAAATGGAATGATTCTGTTGCCACACTTACAAAATTGGTACTAAAAACTATAAAAAAATTAATCTCTCAAAAACAAATTAAGATACAGCTTTTAAACAAATTGCATTTAAAAGTATATTTTTTTTCTCCATACAACGATGTAAATATGTAAAATGTACCATGCTTAGAAGCGTAAAATTTTCAGTAGTAAAAATTGCAAAATGGAAATTTCATAAGAAAGCGTTGCCATTCGCAAAATGACGTATGCGTTACGCACAGATATCTTTTGCCTTTATAATATAGATTTATACATTCATAACATTTGTTTATAAAGAATGATACTGAAACCTTGTAACACAACAATTTTATATACTTTTTTAATTACTGAACTGGTCAATATTTTTGAAAAAAAAATTCAATTAATGCCTAGTTTTTCTTTTACAGAATTTTATATCTTTTAACACCGATTTTTCAAAACATTAAAAAAAACCCCGGTTTTTCAAAACGGATTTTTTCAGCTAATACTAGCGCCTAGCGACAGCAGGATTCCTAATGGTAGGTCTGCCGATCTTTGCTCTTTGGATGTATCCCTAAAGAGGGATAATTTGCTTGTTTAGACTTTTGTATTGTGCTGCCATCTGTTATCAGAAGACTATAGAGTATAGTTATAGTTAATTAAAACATTGCATTATATTGAATATTGTGGCAGATAAAAATAAAATAAAATATAAATTATCAAATAAATTATCAAATACATTTAAATTATTTATAGCGTTAATATTGATAGTTATTTAAAATATCATTTTGACAATCGTGGCAGATAAGGAAGAAATTAATTATCAAAGACATTTAAATTAATAATAATGTTAATATTGTTCTTAATTTAAGTAATTCTTGAATTTATGTAAGAATTATTATATTCTGGTATTCAAACAGTAAACACAACAATCGTATAAACACAATATTCTAACGAAAAGCGAGTTATCTCATTTTCAAAACGCATGCCAGGCGCCACTAACGATGATTTCCCCCACAGACTGTGGATTTCCCTAAACATTTGAAGAAAGAGGGGAAAATCCCTCTTTAGGGATGTTTCAAGTTTCGCGGATTTTACTCTAAGTCCTACCATTAGGAATCCTGCTGTCGCTAGACGCTAGTTCAGCTGATTGGATTAGAAAACTGCTCGAGTTAAATGATGCAAACTTCACAATAAAAATTTACTAGTGAGAATAATAAATCATAATTGGCAAAACTACGTCCGTATGACGCACAGACAAGTCAGGAAATATGTTAATGTGCATCATAGGTAGAGTCCGAATTTATCTTCTGGAAGAGCTATTTCAAATATATACTAGCAAAAGCCATGCTTTGTTTGGATTCGCGAAGCATTATTTTATAAAACAGATATTTGAAAGTAACACTATTTTTTAATATTATTTTTGCATCTTTATTAAACAAAAACGTTATTTTATGTTTTGGCGCATTTTAATTTTTTATTTATGATGTAAGACTGGCATAATAAAATACTTTCGAAGCAAACTTTTACAAAATATTTTTAAATTTTCAACTAAAAGCTCATTTAAAGATGTTTTTACAATTTCCAGTAACCACTGGTGTTTTTTAAAGTTGTTTGAAATATGCATGTTTCCAATCTTTGTAATTAACATCAAATAATCTTTGATAGCTATTTTAGAATAATATATTTGAAGAGAGCTCGAAGAAAGTTACTTCGTCAAAATCCTATTTTCTGGAAAAACATTTGAATTCTGCTCTCGTTGATACTATGAATTTTTAACTGTAAAACTTTTTTTTCTAATTTCTTCTTTTTTATACATGTTAGCGTATCAGAATTTTTGATATTGTAGAATTTTTCGTAAGGAAAATTTCCCTATTGAATGCTTAATTTTGAAGGATTTTCACTCTCGACAACGTTACGTACGTTTTTAAGCCAACTGGTGCCTATATATCCTCAATTTCTATAACTGCTTCATCTAATGTTGCCTTGGGATTTATGAATTGTAACAGCAAAAGCTAACTGCAGAAGAAATTCTTTCCTTGAGTAATTTATCCTTCCATTTTTCTAGAATTTAATTATTGGGGGAATTGGTACGCACCAATTCTTATAAGTTGAATTATTGTAGTATTCAAATTTATCCATGATTATTCGCGATATCTAGTCTGATGGCTTGTTATTTTCTTTATTACGTGCAATAAAGTCTAAAGTCCCATTCACTAAATCTTTTTCGGTCCACAAATAAGAATGTAACATTACTTTAGATCCAAATGATAAAGTAAGAAATGGTTAAAGTCAATTCGTCGTTTCTGAATCAGCCAACTTTGCTTTAGTACATTTATAAAGAGTTTAAATCGAGGTAACAACTTCACGCTTCAATTCTTTTAATTTTTCATTTATATAACAAATTTAACAATTAATTTTATTTGTTTACAATTCTTTTGTTGCCACTTTGCAAAAAAAAAAAAAAAAAAAAAAAAAAAATCCACAATACAATTTTTTAAATGTTTAGGTGTCATCTGAGCAAACGATTTTGCTGAATAATGAAAACATATTTTATTTATTAAATTAATCATGATTCTATCTATTATTACTTACTCCATGATTTATATTTTTTTCTGAAAATATATGCGTTTCATTTTTTTATTTATTTGCTAAAATGCGTCCGTATTGGAAATGCATGTAAAATAAATTAATTAAAATAATAATTTTTTTTAACGTTTTATTGTAAAAAAAATTATATTCTGCAAATCTACAGATCATAATTAATTTTTGTTTGAAGTTAAAATATTGAATAGTTTTTTTGTAAAGTGTACGACAAAATGTAATTTGAGTGGCCTAGTAGAGGATTCGCTTCGCTCATCCTAATTAACTTTCGAACACGTATAAATATTATTCATTCCGTCGTTACGCTAAATTTGAATGTTGTGAATGTTTTCCCATGAATTATTAAGTTTTATTTTATTTTTATTAAATATACATAAAGATACCAAACTTCCATTTTCTCTCCAAATAAAATGTTCTTAATTTAGATATGAAAATTATACCTTCGAGACGAGCGTCTTTTATAATATTTTTAATCTTTTATCACTTATTTTTTAAAAAGAGAGATTTTTTCCTAGTTGAATCACGAAAGTGGTTGGATTAAATAAGGCAATATTTACAACAAGAATTTACTGGTGAGAATAATCAAGAATTGTGGTCACCTTATGCGGCACGTATACTGGTCGCTCGTCACCAAAGAGCTAGGTGTTTTCTTCTTTCAGTGTGGATAAAAAGTTTCTGCAATTATCCGATTGTGAAAGATAAATAGGTGTTATTTGCTACATATATATTACATAATTAGTTGTTTTTCATAAATTTCAGATTTTCAAATTTGGTAATTTAAGTCTCTGTCAGAATTAATCGGAACCAATAGATAGTCTGTGTCAGGTAGTACTCTGGTCAGACAGCACAATTAGACTCATCACAGAATTATTGTATTGAAAGTTCTTTGATAAGTTCATTTGGAGATGCTTTAAAATCTTTTTGCGTTACATAGATTTGCTGTCTTACACAGAATCTGTGTTCGACAGAATTTATTCTAATTTTTAAATACATTACCTAATTAACAAGACGGATGGGCCAATCCTAAAACTCCCAATTTATCTCATACAAGTTAATACTTCAAAATTCGCTATCAGAATGCTAAAATAAATTGTTGTCTATGCCCATCAAGAGGATTCTAGATATATAAAATTCCGTCTATTAGTTTTTTGGTTATGATTATCTCTAAAATTGTGTAAATGTTTCAAAATGGAACATAGTAGAGTACTTGCCCAAAAATTTACTCTAAAACTTAATCAGAAACAACTTTTCTAGAGAAAATGACTTTATTCCAATTCTCCCACACTGCTGTGCACTTCTCGCAATAATAATGTAAACACATGTACCTGTGATGCAGAAATAACACCAGACTTCATTTTCGATCGTGGAGAATATGAAATTTGGCTGAATCTTCTTGAAATAACAGGAATGGATAGATCTTCATGAAACTGCTTTGAACTATGACTGGCTTTCAATTTTCTTTCATATATTACCTTTTCGTTAAATTTTTTGCCATAATTTGATGGATTTGAAATGGAATTTTATTTTTTACCTTATGAAAACAAAATACTTTAAATTCAAAGTAACTTCCAAATTTATCCTGCTGAATTTTAATTTTTTTTTAACAAAAATGTGTGGTGTCACATTTTTTCCTACCCCTTCCTACCCTCTTGTCACAACCTGTGACAAAGGGTATAGCCGGGTTTCTTAGTAAAATATGCCCTTGAGTCAACCACATCGAGTCCTACATGGATCGATAGCCCATAAAAAGAAATTCATTTATCCCCAGTTTTAAGTTTGTATCTCAAGACCATGTGGAATAATGGCCCTAAATACCTCTTTTGGAAAAGAGCGCACTGTGACGAAACTACTAAGCAGATTTCAACGAAAAAAATAAGGGATGTAAAAAACCACCATACGAATGTTTGACAATTTTTTCAGATTTTTTTAAACAAAAGAACAAGTTTTCTAACATTTTTCCTGTTTTTAAATGTAAATTTCAATTAAAAATAAACTGAAATTTCTGAATGACCACCTTAATTTTTTTGCATGTAATATTATGAGACATGATGCATATTCACTATAAATTTCAACTTTTTACGTATGGTGCATCATATTAAAAAAAGGGCAAAATCATATTCCGGCGGAAATGTTTGGCGTGTCTCGGACAAATTCCACGCCTTCTTTTTAAAATACCGTGTGAATTAATATGTGAGACTTGACCTATATGACTAGAATGTGTTTTGCCAATTGCATGAAAATCTGAGTTTAGTTAGAGCGTGGACAACCGTACTGACAAAACGAATGTATATATATATATTTTTTTAACTTTGTTGAAAAGTAACTAAAAGGACGAAATGAAAATGCAATAATTATTTTTAGGAAATCGTTAATATAAATCATCATTCTGATTTTAGGTCGCGTTACTACAATAAATCGCATGTGCAAGTTCCAATGAAAATTTGTAATTAAATAATTTTTCAATTAAAGTTTATCTTTATTTATATAGTATATGTTCAATATTTGCTTTATTTTATAATAAAACAATAGAATTTTAATAATTTTTTTTCACAAAGCAGTCTTTTATTTTTACGCTTTTCATTAATAAAAATATTTATTAAACTTTCCAACCAGAAATTTTTATAGATTAATGTGGTAAAATAAATGGAAATTCATGTCAAACGTATACCCTTCACAAAGACAAAATTTCTGTTTGAAACAAATGGAATCCAAAGGCGATTTCAATATAACGTCTAAACTTCAGCGATCTAAACTAAAGCGTCCGTCGCGTCGGCGAATAAAACATGATTGTATTTTCCTCGTTACATGTTTTAACAAGTGATTTTACCATATCTTCCTAATTGTTTTCTTTTCGAAAAAAATAAATGCAACACACATTATAGATATGAATTGTTATATATTTTAAAAGCAATAAAAATATATTACTTGCAAATAAATAGTACAATGTTATCAATTTTTAATTTATTCTTTATCTTAGAAGTATACAAATTTACAGCTGTCCGTATTTATCAAAATCTATTGCCTATTTTCTGACTTAATTTATTTGTTGTTTAAACATATTCATTGTGTATTTACACACAAACGAGCATAGCAAAAACTTGAATGCTTTTTTGAATAACACATTTATTATTAATACAGAGATTGAAAACTAAACAAAATATCATTGTTATTTCGAATGTTTTCGAATATATATACTAAAAATTAAAAGACTTCAAAATCGTATAATGTGACCTGTTTGTAAGAAATAATTTTTTGTAAATCCATCAATGTGTTTACTATCATTTTCTTGGTTTGCAATAAGAAGTAAAGTGCTTAGGTGCATTAAACATTTTTTTAAATTATTTATATTGTATTTAAATTGCAATGTACTAACGATCTTTTGTGTAGCCCTGTATGTCTTTATAAAATTTATGCACACAAGATGATATGCAGAAAAAGCAGTTAAATTTTAAAACGCGTATCAAAACTGAAAACACACTTCCACATATTATTCTTCTCTGGAAATATTGACATCAAACACTTTTGTGAACTCATGAACGATAAATTACATGAGTATAATACTCTATAATAAGAACCGTGTAATACATCTCAATGATATATATAAATTTCGATATGCTTATCCCTTTCTGGCGCAGTTAAATTCTGTTCATAAAATGAGAAATTATTAACTGACTCCGGCATTTAAAAAGGTTTTTTTAATTTAATTACTTTTTAATGTAACCTTCTAATTATGAAAGAGCAAAATTTTAAAATATTCTTGGCGCCGCTTGCAAGTTTGAAACTAAAATTAGGCGTATCTGGAGGGGAACATGTGTGCTGGAAAGCTTTATAATAATGTCATATCATTAAAATACACCGCAAGTGATTTTCCCCCCATAGTTTTTTGGAATATTTTGACAGTCCCTGCCAATAAACCGTAAGTCCTAACATTTTATTTTCAATACCAAATATGCTGTAGTAAGTATCAATGACATATGTTTATTTCATGACAATCTGACTTTATTTACTCAAGTTAGAACACGGCTGACAAACTGACGGCCAGACAGATAAACCGAAAATTTAAGCATTTTTCATGTTAAAAAAAAAAAGAAGAAATTCAAATAATGAAACATCAAGTTGTTTGTTCTATATATACAAATCTCTTGTTCTTTGAGATTTTTTTTTTATCTTGCAACATTTTTGACATTTAATAACAAAACATACATTGATAAAATTTATATTTCGACTTCTACGCCAAAATGATATGAAAAGATTAATTCTGAAGTGTAATAATATAATACTACGGGGATTTCAAAATTAAAAATCACATCACGCGGATTTTTTTTCCTATTGCATCTTTCGCAAAATATGATTTTTTTTTTTCATTTATGATTCGAAATCGGATGCAAAACTAAAATGATATTTGCGTAAGCAAAATTGCAAGAAATATGATTATTCTGAGCGTTTTTTGAAGTTATTTTTAATTAAAATCTTTCGCTATTTAAATATTAACGTGGAAAAAAAGACTGGCACTAAAATGTTTCAAGAAAAGTTTAATTAAAATTCCGCGTTGCTTTACACATGTATTTTCATTTTTAAACTTATTTTTCGGAACAGAATTAAATTTGGAGATTGTTTTCTTTTCATTTATGGTAATGCTAACATATTATTTGTTCTTTAATTCTTAAAAGTGGCTTTAGTAAGATTTCTATTTAAAATACA
Source organism: Maratus speculifer (assembly GCA_964019185.1). Classification (NCBI taxonomy): domain Eukaryota; kingdom Metazoa; phylum Arthropoda; class Arachnida; order Araneae; family Salticidae; genus Maratus; species Maratus speculifer. Next base: position 405,852,653 of record OZ025295.1, read on the forward strand.
TTTTCGGTATATAAACATTTAAAAAGTCTTTTGTAGCAAATTAGATTACTCATTTTAATTAATGTGAAATAACACATAAGGACTTCTCTTTATATTGTTAATGTACTATAAGGTTCTATAATGTACTTGAGGTAAATTCCGCATTAGAACTTAAAATAATAAATGTTAATGTGAAATTATAATACTTTAAAGTGAAATTTTTATAATATATAGATTATAATGAAACCGACTGGTTAAATGAAAAATTTGTTTTGACAGCTAACAGCCTTCTTTGATGCATTTTTGAGCATTAACTTACAATCGTAACAATATTCAGCAGCAATTATGAATTTTTTTCGAAACTTTTATTTTACATATTCAAATGCATTTCCTTAGCATTTTCTTACAATAATTGATAAAAATATGCATGTTTTATTACATTCGTTTAAATGCAGCCACTTATAATCCGAATTTACATTTCTTCATAAATTATACATTATAAGTTTATTCTTATGATAACTAAAGCTGTAACAATGATTCAAGGCTATCAAACAAAATCAAACGTAAAATAATAATAATAATGATAATAATTCTGTATTTTACAGCAACACTTTGTATGTATGCATATCAATATGGCATTCCCTGATTATTAAAATATGTTTAGTGTCTGGCATTCTAATAATTTTGCTAAAATAATATTATGGTAGGGTATCTAGACACACGGCAGTGTGTCAGCCAAGTTCACAAAGTAAAAGGCGACACACCGGCCGTGGGTTATATTACCCGAACCATTTCGAACCACTTTTGACCCCTCAATAACTTAAATTCTATTTGACCTACACACTTGCAATTTTTTGTGTCGTGTAAGACCATCTTCTAATTTCCGAATCTAAAATTAAAAAAAAAAATCTTTTACCGATGACGAGAAATTGACGCCTGAAAACCGCTGTTTTTACCACTGACTCACTCACTCACTCATAGAAATGTTTGACTACTTCCACGTGACTTAGGAAGTTGAAATTTGGTGTGAAGGTAGGTTATTGGATCTATAAATAGGAAAAAATCAGAAATCACCATTAATTAAACATTAATGGTTGGTTAGAGGATAAATTATTGGATTACAATGGAAGCTTATGAGAATTTCACAAAATACCAGTAATAGTGCCAAGTTGGCGTCACTTTTGGCGAGTATCAGGGTTAATCTCTGAAACTACCGAACCGATTTCAAAAGTAATGGTACCAAAATGATGGTATTCGCCCCGGTTCAAACATAGACTATATCTTATGTTGTGCCACTAACCAAAAGAGGGTTCAGAAGCGAAAAACATTCTAAAAATGTGATTTTTGTTTTACTGAAGGGCCTAGAAGCACAAAATTTGGCATGTTAATTATTTATAAGATGTAAATGATCACTAATGACATTTGCTAAAAAAATATCAAATTTAAAAGGGTAAAATCCGCGAAGAGCGTTCTAAAAAAGTTCGACATACCAATTTTAAAACAATCTCAGCAAACAACAAACCGATCTTAAAAGTAATGGTACCAAAATCAAAATGATGATGACAGTCTTTGCACCAACATAAGATATATCTTATGTCGATTACACTAACCCAAAGGAGGTAAAAGAGCATAAAAACATTCTAAAAATGCGATGTCTGTATATTAAGGGACTAGACTGGAAACATAAAGTTTGGCATTTTAGAGTTATTTCGCGAAATATCAGAAATAGTGCCAAGTTGGCGACACTTTTGGCAAGTATCGGGGCTAATCTCTGAAACCACCGAACCGATTTCAAAATTAATGATACCAAAATGATGGTATTCGCCCCGGTTCAAACATAGGCTATAGTTTTCAGTTACCAGCTTTAATCTTTAAGTCGGAGTACAATTTAATCTAGAATCTGATTAACAAAGATCTAGTCAATCGAGTGTTCGAATAAGTATATTGAAGTTAAGGTACTGATAAATTAAGGAAGGGATCAACTTTAATTTCTGATCAACTAAATAGAAAAAATTGAATAAGAGAAAACTTGCTAAGTCGCTCTATTGAATAAAAAGTAACTTAACAAATCATTTTAAGCAATTGAATAATATTATGCATGACAGGAGTTATGATTTAAGGAGCTCCGAAAGAACTTGGTTTGCAGTTACATCTCACTTCTTTTATTAGCGAAACCTTTAACGAACTTGGCATTCTTTCACATTCATGTTTTTGATAGGATATGATTTCATAAAATAATACGTAATAACAAATGAATGTAGATTTTACTCAATATTAGCCTGGAATAACAAAACTGTAACACGGATATTTTCATAAAACATTTCTATTAATTTTGAAATCTCCATTACTGAAGTTGCAGTGAATATGCATATGCAAATACCAAGGATTTTATCGCATTATCCTTTGAGTTCCATCACTTTTATATTATTCGCTTCCATGTCGCTTCTACGTCAGAGGAAGTGTTTAAATGCGTTCTTTTGTTACAAACAGCCTGAAAAGAGAACTTCCTGTTGAGTGCGTAAGAATACTATCGAAGGCGAATCTATCATCAAAGCATGAATTCGCTCCAGGTAATGATAGATCAGCTTTTATTATAATTCTTATAATCAAGTCCTGACTACTAACGGGACGCACTCACACCAATAAAAACTTATTGGAATGATCGCTTTATATAATCGTCGTTTTCATAAATAATATCTGCAATGAATAAACCGAAATTTATTGTTTCTTTTTACTCGTGTAAATGTATTCCGTTCGTAATCAGGCTCTGCTGATAATTAAGAAAAGACTATCAAACTTAGCTTTCCAGATTTGCAAATATACAAACCACTATTTAGGGCTCCCACTGGTCCTTTTCTTTCACTCGTACGGAAACCAGTAATTTTTAGAGAGAAATCCGTGTTAAATTTTTACAACAGCTGCAATAAAAACGTGTTATGTTTTTACTAAATTTATAAAGAAGATTTTTTGCTTAAAAAAAGTGTTGTTCAAAAATAAATAAATAAATAAATAAACCACCGAGTGGGGAGGGGCTTGCATTATAGATATTATGGATAAAAATCGTTTTTAGCTGAAAAACCATTTTTCATAAAAAAAATTCTTTTTCATTTGGAATGTCTATTTTGCATCCAAATAATAAAATTTGTAAGCTATTAGAAATACATGTTCAAAAACAACTTTGTTTACAATTTTGTTACGGTACACACAAATAAAAGTCAAATGCTTCTTATTATAATCACTTTCGAGCAATGCGCGATTTCGGAAAGATTTCTGTATTTCTAGAAACCAATATATTTTTACAAATTTAAGAAATCATTTATAGAAAGAATGTTGCCTAAATAAATTTTGTATAATTATTTTATCTAAAATTCAATTTTGTGTCAATATTTTCTGTCAAATATTAAGAACTTTGCATTCAAAATCATGTAGTTCAACAGCAAGTTTCTTTTTTCATTTTATTAGACACGCTGAAAAACAAAATATTTTTAATTTTTTTAATAAATGAAAATGTGCATAACTTTCTAGACTCCAAAGAAACAGAAATCTCAAAAATTGTAAAATTTGCTCGAAAAATACGAGTTTTGGTTTCAAGAAAATAAAAAACAAATGTGTCTGCGTGTAACGCTGATGTCATTTTGCGAATGGGAACAACAGGCGATCAAATTTCCCTTTTACTAACACGATTAATTGTACAATTACTTGGTACGGCAGTTCCAGAGATTATCTGATACAAAGGAACGGACGAACTATACTTTACTTATACTTTATAATATTAAAATAGATAAGAAAATGTTTTTGTAAAAAATCCTTTTTCAACTAAAAACGTGTTCCATGTATGTTTTCTATAATGGGTTAAGTACTGCCAAACTAGGAAGCTGAGTTTATTCCCTTTTTCTGAATTATCAGAATTATTAACACTAGAACCGACATTAGGGGTCAAAATGACCCTTTTCAGTTTGACAATAATCGATTAGAACCAGGATTTTCTTCATAAAAGGTGTTAAATGTAAGCGCCAGTAAAATAGACCAACTAAATGAGTTATCAAGTTTAAAATTAAAATTCTGGTGAGAAATACTTTTTATAAAACTTCAGTAAAATATCCGGCGGTTTTAGTGTTAAATTAACTCATCATTATCTGCAACGAATGCATGCTTTCATAATAGGCTTGCCTTCGATAATATGTTTACGCAGTCAATAGGAAGTTCTCTTGTTTGTAACAGAGGAATGCATTTAAGCACACTTGTAATCTGTAATAAACGGGGAAGCGATCGAACTCAATGGATAATGCGATAAAAGGCTTTTAATTTGAATAAACATACATATAACGAATTTGGAGCGATTATTTCAGAATTAATGGAACTGTTTTATCTAAATAGGCGTATTAGAGTTTTGTATATTCTTATATGATATTGAATAGAACCTACATTTATTTTGTATTGAATTTTAAGAGTAAATATAATCTATATTTTATATTGTTTCAGCAAAATTCAGAGGTTGCAGCGTCCCTAAAATTTTCGCACTTTTCTACCAGTATTTTAAATCAAATATCCTCCATTCATATTCCTTTAACCCCTTGGCGACGGGAGCCTATTACGAAAAGTTTAATGTTTTGCACCCGGTTTTTAAAAACAGAAATTTGTGTCTTGTTAGATCAAGAAAATGTTTCGATTAAATTTGGAAAGTTTCACAGTAAGAACTTACTGGTGGGAATAAGCAAGGCTTCTTCAGCCTTTCCGCGGCACGTTTACGTGTCGCCCGTCCCCAAGGGGTTGGGATCTACAATGAAATCTTAGAATAAATATTATCGTTCAAAAATTGTGGTAGGAAAGTGTGAAAATTTTAGGGACGCTGCGACCCCTGAAAATTTTTGAAATGCCAGACGGTAAACAAAATTAATAAATAGGCTTTATCATATTTTTATGTATGAATTTAAAAACCCTGTTATTGGGTATAAAACAGCCACTAAAATAATTAATAAAGGTCTCCGGTTTTTTCCACACCAAATATTAATGTAGTTAATTCTTTTGGATTTGAGAACAGCCTAAAAAACATGAATTTGAAATACATGGAACTGACATATGACTGAATACATATAGAATATACATTTAGTATGCTAAAACAAATATCATTTTAGATACGTTTTATATATGTATATCTTATACTTGTTTAAGCAACCAAAACAGAAAAAAACATTCCTTTAAAACTTTAAAATGCATTTCACATCATAATTTTATCTTAAACAACATCAAAATCTCTGTATTCAAACAGGATACGAACTTTTTCGATGAAACAAGACTCTGTAAACAAATATGAGAATTGTGGAGTAGCGGAATAAAATGAAAGCTGAATAAACAATGAATCGTTCTCTTACAAAAGGATTCTGCTACTCAAATTGCAATGAAAGGGAAGGATTCTTTACGATAAGTTTATTTCAATCAGTTTTTCTCAAACAAATAATTTGACATATTTTGTCTACATAAGACAAAATAAATAAGACTCTCACGATACATGAGGAAGAGTGTATATATCTGTTTTATTTCGTATGAAGATACACTTATATTTGTTTTTATAAAATGTATCAGTTGTTTTAAACTTAGGTGAATTCTGCTTCCTGTCAATAAAATGTTACGATATAAAGTATGAAATTAAAAAACTGAGTCATACACACAGTCTCTAAAAACAGTCACAGTTTCACAATCTATAAAAACAGAGGTAATTTTTCACGATACATATATATAAATACACATATATGTGTATATATATACAGCTAGCTGCCAACTTTTACGCATTTTTGCTATCACTAAAATTATACAGAGATTTTCCATTTGTTTAAACATATGTTTTCGACGATTAATTAGGATAATATTTACTATAAAATTTTTGTGGTAGAAAAAATGCGTAAAGGTTGGCAGCTTTGCATATATATATATAATATTAGCAATTTAAATTATTTTCGTGGATAAAAACTAAAGCTCTTAGTTAATCTTACGATTAGTTAAAAAGAGTTATTTTCCAAATGGTCGTTGTAATTTCTAAAATTGCAATTAAATAAAAAAATACAAGGAATTCTATATGACATTTGAGGAACAAACAGCTATTTAAGCTCTGCACATATTTTACTTTAAATTATTACTACAATATTATTAAAATATCCGTTAACTATAAAATATAGTTAAAGCAATACAAACAAATATAAATGTTCTACTTTTTAACCATTCATGTTATTATGCCTTAGAATAACTATTGCCTTTTTTCAGATTTCGTATTGGAAGATTTTTGTTAAGTCGGCGTCTCTCAGCATCCTCCGAGGAAAGATGCTTTCAGAGACCTAAGGCGGTTTCCTTTTTATCTCCTAAAAGTAATGTGTCTTCTTTCTGTATCGGATATCGCAAGACGACTGAGTCAAATAAAATAAAAACGAAATAAAAACATAGGTTGGAGCGCGATTTTCACATTTTTTTTAACACAAAATATACAACATGAACTTCAAAATGTTCAGGTTTATTTGAAAGGCTATTAAAATAATCACATATAGATGACAATAGTTAATTTTATTTTAAAACATCTTAGTACTTTCAAGCTTTTAATCAGTTCTTCCTCAGAGAATATTTTTGTTTAAAAAACAAGAAATATTTGCTGAGGAAGAACTGATTAAGGCTTGAAAGTACTAAGAGTTTTTTTAAAATAAAATTAACTATTAATATCTCTATCTGATTATTTTCATCGCCTTTCAAATAAACCTGGACATTTAAATTTTGATTATTTTGCGATTGAGACATTCCACGATGCTGTGACAATTTCTTTTAAATTTTTCAGTTTGTGAATTTTTTGTATTTGCTGTTTCGAAGAAAAACTATACAGTAAAATATACGTTGTAATTTTATAGAAAAAATATCTCTCTTTATGATGTGTATGAAGTTTGAAAAATATCGGAAATAAGTTATAATTTGTTAAAATGCAACTAAAAAAAACCCTCAGGAATTCTATACTAAATTTGAGGCAAAAATAGCTATTTAAGCTCCGCGCATACTTTATTTTTAAAATACCCTTTAATTTAACCCTACAATATTATTAAAATATCTTTTAACTATAAAATGTTGATCAAGGAATATAAATCTTCTTCAAACAAGTATAATTATTCTACTTTCTGGCCATTCATGTTATTACGTCGTATAATAAATAACTGTTGCATCTTTTCAGAATTCGTATTCGAAGGAGAAGATTTCCGATGCGTGGGCGTCGTTCAGCATCCTGGCGTTCCTAATATAATAACTTGTCTTATTTCTATATAACATATTGCAAAACGATTTGTCATTTCCTCGAAACTATGACATTTTCATTGAATATTTAAGTTTTTAAATTTCTTATATTTGTTGTTTCGAAAAACAAAAATCTAAAATTTTACAGGAAAATATATTTGTATTTTATACAAAAAATATCCTTTTTACTGAATTTTCTAAAGTTTGAAAACTATCGGAACTAAATTGTATTGATATCCGCATTTTATTCATTTTCTGATTGGTCCAGGAATATTAATGTTAAATCCATGTCTTACGCAATATGTGACTCGGTGATCAAGTGAGCCAGGCTTTGATTTTTATTACTTCAATGGAAAACATGCAAACATGTTGCTTTGGGCAATGGGTGTCCTTTCTTTTTTTTTCGAGTGAATGTAACCGAAGAATTGAACTAATTTCATCTTTTGAGTGACACGTTATGTGTGATTGAAAATTGGTTTCCTTCTGTATATAAGAATTAGTATACTATATAAAATATAGAGAATAATTAGTTATGATTTTAAAGACTATTAAATTTCTGACAAATGAGAAAGCCACATAGATACCAATGGAGCTTTCTGATTGGCCAGAAAATAAATAGTCTTTAAAAACAGGGGTAAATTTTCACTATCTATGCACATTTATATGTGTATACACTATATGGTCAAAGATGACCGGCCACTTGCGATTTTCAACATTTTGTTGAATATCTAGAAAAATATATGAGGAATTATTCTGAAACTCTAAGTGTGTAAATATAATAGTCCAAATCATACATTTCCGTGAAGATTTTTTCCCGAAACTCCATAAAAGATCTTCAACAAATTAAAAAAGAATGAATATCTTTTGAATAACCCTGTCAGAAATAATGTAGCAAAAGCTATCAAACTGAAGATTATGATTAAATGGCTTATTGTAGTAAACTGTCTTCATTTTTATGTGGATGGCATGTATACTCGTAGAGAAATTGGTTTTAATAAAAGCAATTCCACAATTTTCCAAGTTTTTTCCTTATAATTTGCAGAATTCTTAATATAAAGTAATGGTCTTTTCTGAAAATATGACAAACAGTATTTTACATAACACTTTGTAATCAACATTAAAAATAATAAAAATTTTACGAAAAATGAATTGGTTTACTAAATAAATTTTCACTGCACATTGAGAAAATTAGCCAAAGAGGTCATAACAAACAAAACCAGCTCAAAGAAAAACTTAACCATGTCTGGAATCATCACCCACTTATGCAAGAAACAATTTGCTTTTGTATTAATAGCCTTCCACGAAGGATGGAGGCACTGATTACCGCCAAAGGAGGCTCCACGAAATATTGGCATATTTTTCTGCTTTTAGTTTTAAGTTTTTAAGTTTCAGCCATTTTTAATTTAATTTACAGAAATAAATAGTTTTAACCTCATTGCCATTCTTTTTATTTATTATAAACCTACGGATGGTGTATATAATCAATTCTAACTATTAACACAATAATATCATTTCTATGAAACTAGTAGTATGATTCCACACAAGAACAGTGCGTGCGTCTAATAATATGGCGAGGGACTGTATATGTACAAAAGTGACATATAAGGTAAGTCAAATTCTGTTTAAAAAAAATACTATCTATCCTTTCACGCTTTCAGAAGCAAAATACTTCCATTTCTAAATTGTCGAAATATATGTTTCACACCGAAATGCACAGAAAAATTTATTTGTAAATATAAAAAGGCTAAATTTTGTATACATAGCATCGGAAAATGTATGTACGAAATTTTTGGTGCCAGTAGACTTTTAGTTATTAAATTGAGCGGATTCATAAGTATTTCACCGACCCTAAAAGGGTTATGTATTAAATAAATACACTATTTCTTTTACCAATGAAATCATATTTTCATGAATAATAAAATTGGATAATAAAAAAATCGACGTTTTTTGAAGGAATTTTCCCAAAATCACAAGACGATTAAGTGGTTAATAAAAATTAAAACTGACAAAAATAAAGTTATTTAAAAAACATTTATTTAAAAGAGTTCAACATGAAACAATTTATTTGTATCATGTATCTTACATAAAAGGTATTTTTGAAATTACGTTATATCCCCAACCGATGAAAAAACCGCCAAATAACGAAAATTTCATTATTTTTTAGGAATGCTGTATTGAGGTTCTGTTGAAATTTTTTATAAACATATTATATCCTTATGAGAAGAACATTCTGTATTTCTCCCTGATTTTTTTAAGTCTGATACATAGAAGAAACATAGTCATACATAGAAACATAGAAACCTTCCTTGTCAATATCAGACGAACTAAAAAGTATTGAATTGTAACAGTTTTTTTTTTTTTTTCGAATTTCAGAAAATTCTCAAAATCCAGTTTTCATCGGATTCACACGTTTTATGGATAAGAGAATCCGAAAATCATGTTTTTACAAAAATGTCTGTCCGTATGTGACGAAAATTTTGTGGATTCTGCGACCCTTTATATAAACTAGATCTGATTAAGATGTGTTGTATATCGCTCTACAGGTGGCGCTACTATGTTGCCTGTTGATCTATATATGTACCTAAAACTAATCAGATCTATTTTATGTCAAGGTCTAGCAGAATCAAAAGTGTGGTAGAATTCCATGCGTTTTTTCTTATGATAGAGTTATTGCGATTATCATGAATAATGTATGCGAAAATTTTTAACCGGATTTTGAAAATTTTCACGAATTGTGTACTTTCTTCTTGAAAGAAAAAAGAAAGTAAAAATCGAAAAGTTAAATCATTTTCTTTAATATTTATGCACATGTATTTTCTTTAATTATGGTCAATCTACCACATATTTCCTAGTTTTAAAGTGGAAGTTGATAAAATTTAAGAAATGATTACTAATTTACTTAAAATACACTATTAACAAGGTGTAACTGTTAATAATAAGACACTTCTATTATTAACTTGTTGAACTCCTGCAAATTATTAGACACATATGTAATTCATCAATACAAAATCATTCGTGTCATTCATGACAGCACCATCTGTCGAGCGATTTGCGCCAAAATCGTAATCACGACCATGCTATTTCAGGAACTAACTCTAAAGTTTTATGAAAATCCATGCTCTAGCTCTTGAGACATGGCTATTGTGAAAATCGTGAATAATACATCATAGCAGCGATACCTGTTGTACCATATACGCCAAAAACTAATCATGTTTAGTTTATATTATGGTGTAGCAAAATCTGAAGTATTGTAGAATTCCATGAATTAGTTCTTCAGACAGAGTGACCACAGCCTTTTTTGTCACATACAGACTGATAGACTCACAGAGAGACATGTTTTTCGGATTCTGTGACCCCTAAAACGTGTAAATCCGTTGAAAACCGGATTTCGCAAAATTTTCACTAATCCAATACTTTTATCTTGTTAAGTTAGAAGAAAGTAATAAAAACAAAGCAATCCATTCAAGAAAATAACACACTTTAGACATTTTGATAAAAATTAGAGCTAAGAAAATATAGTCAATAGAATAAACTGTAGAAAATTTTAAAATATCTTATTTATTCTTTGAAGCGATTTATCTAGTGTCGCAAAATTACATTTCTTATTATTTAAAATAATCGAATAGACGCAGATAACATACTGCGCTTTACATTTTTCTCGTTTTTTTTTTTTTTTTTAATTAATTCTATATTTCTTCGGACATCTTCAATGTATTAATTGTGCATATAAATTGACATTTTATCCAATTCATACTGCAAACATTTCATTATAAAACTATACAAGAAGGATTTCATTCTTTGAATTTCAGTCATTTGCATTATACTTTCTCACGATTTATAAAGATAAGCTAATTAGAAAATAAACCTCTATCAATCACAATAAAGTGTACACAAATATAGCTTATTTTTCATGTAAAAATGAAAATTGATGGAAATTGAATCATAACTCTTTCTTATCTTTATTATAGTAATTCTGAAAATAATTTGTTTGATAACATCTTAAGACGAAACATTAGTTCATTAAATTGTAAATTGTTTCAAACATATTTATGGAGTGTTTCTTATTTTTTATATTTTTTTATAAAAAACATCTGTGAATAATAAAAAAAAATCCAACCAATTCCCGTTTGTATTACATTATACAAGGTGTTCATAAAAAATGTCATAAACTTTAATAGCATCAATGGTATTATTTTGTAAAGAATTTGGTTCAAAGTTAAAAAGTAACTAAATAAATAATAAATAAATTACTAACTAAATAGTATTGGATAAGCGCATGCAGGAGTACTGCTTTGTTATTTACTCGCTTGCAGTGCCAATTACGGAAAAAAATGTCAATTCATGTCGTAAAGCTATTATTATAGGGCTGAAGATTTAACCCATTTAAGGACAATGGTTCATTTTTTGGACCACGTAATTTTTCTTCCTAAATGCTGCATTGACACCAGAATATTGGAATGATTTTTTTTTCTAACTATGTTTTTTTTTTTTTTTTTTTTTTTTTTTTTTTTTTTAACCAACTTTTGTTTATTTTGAAATAAATGTCTTTATTATTTCTGGCGTTAATCACCGATTTAAGAATTTTTCGAATAGTAACATCCTTCCACTGAAAGTGTTAAAAGCCTTTAGAATTATGCGATGTTTTCCTCTGGAGCTTTAAAAACGATAGACATAGACACGTTAAAAGATCGTGTCTACGTTCCGCCCCATTCCGCCGCTTACCAGAACTAATATACATAATCAGGGATGAGATTTCCGCTTTTTTGCACACCAGTAAAATCTTAGAGAAAATGCTATATTATTAAATCGGAACATTTTCGTGATTTCAAATAACAACATTTTCTTTAAGATTTTACTGGTGTCCAAAAAGCGGAAATCTCATCCCTACATAATGGAAGCGGCAATTGATTCCATTACGCTGAACTTATTACCTAAAGTGTGGAGAGTAATTCTATGAGCACATGTCTTGTAACTCACACACCACGATTTTGGATGCCAGTATTTTAGAACGCAAAAATGTGATTTAGCAGAGGTATTTCATTAATGAAATAAGGCCATGCAAATCTTTCGAAAATAACAGTGGCAAACAACTTAGCAGTTACTAACAGACTTACACGACAAATTCTAATGGGAATACCTTGGAAAGAATTATACTTGATGCTAATGAATGCCATATACCTGAATAATCATACAGATCATTTTTAATAAAACTGCAAGAAAAATATGTGACCATTCTCTGAAAAAAAAAGAAATGAAAGGGAAAAGTACAGTGGAACCTGCCTAAACTGACCACCTTCGGGACCGGCTAAAATGGTCACTATATACAGGTGGTCACTTTATGAAATGTCTGTAAGAAATGGTGCGATTTTTGTGATCCTCAAAAAATAATATATACAAATGGAGAAACACACTATGCTAAGTAATAAATTGATTAATTAACAAATATAATAATTGATTTACTAATTTAACCCTTCCAAGGGAAAGCACTTCCATGTTGTAAAACCTTGAAGTGAATGACACCAGAATTTATATACAAATCTATTTGAAGGTAAGAAGAAGTTACATTTCGCATGCATGATGAATGGGGAAGATAGTACACTTTAAGTCATAGTATATATTTGTACAAATTATACTAAAATATTGTTTTATTTGAAAATTAAATTTAAGAGGTTTCATAGATATACCAAAGGCCCTGAAAGAATAAAAATATACTACAAAGAAGATAATTAATTTAAAACTCACCTTATTCCTTTTGAATTCCTTTGAAGAAATTCCATAGTGATTGATTTAAGTATCACATAGCCAGAGGCGTGCAAAGAGAAAACTGCCCCCGGGGTAAAATTTAAATTTGACGATCCCCCCCCCCTTTCGTCCAACTTTTCTTATGACAAGCTAAAAATAACATTCGTAGTATAAATTTGGTGCCCCCTACATTTTTGCGCCAGAGGCAACCGCCACCCCCTCTTTTTCACGGTGCTGCACATAACCATGAGGTGCATTGTGATTAATACGCATTTTTATTTTGTTTGTAATAGCTTAGTGATAACGTTTCTATAAATGGCAATAATAAACTATTCATAAAAAAATTCAAAATTTTATAAAATTTCATTTACAGGAAAAAAAAAAAAAAAAAAAAAAAAAAAAAAAAAAAAAAAACAGAAATTTTTTGTTGCTTATAGGGATGAGATTTCCGCGTTTTTCGACACCAGTATTTTGTTAGAGAAAATGCTGTTTTTTTTTTTTTTTTTTTTTTTTTTTTAATCACGAAAATGTTTTTATTAATTCAAATAATATTTTCTCTAACAAAATTCTGGTGAATAATAACGTGGAAATCTCATCCCTACGCTTAACCCTTTCCGGTACGGGCAAAATCTGCTAGTAAATTGAGAAATTATCGACTAACACCGGAATTCATAAATGAATTTTTTAGATATTTTGATAACCTAAGCGCTTATTGTAAAGGCAAAATTTTACTAAAATATTATTGGGGCCAATTGCAAGTTCGGAATTTTAATTAGGTATCCCAGACTGGGCACAGTGTGCCGGAAAGGGTTAAAACACTTTTTTCAACAATTATATTTTCAGTCATATTTTCAAGTCATATCCTCAATAAATCCAGCATTAATTCATCATAAATTTCATCATTTTCTTCACTTTCCTTTTCATTTTTAAACATATCGCCAATTTCTTGTTTCAGACTTTCTTCAGCAATTGAAGTAATGCATGTTGGGATGTTATTGTTAAAATTCAGGAATAATTCAGCATTCACTGGTTCATCTTCAAAAGGCAATTGATTAATAAGATTTTGAATATTGGAAAGATTATTGTCATCATTTGCAGACGGTGAATCACTGATATTTTCAGAAATTACTTGCGAAAAGCCAGATTTTTCAAAGCATTTTGAAATTGTACTTTGATGTACTAAATTCCATGAATCATTAACCCACATTATGGCATCGATGACGTTAATACATGAAGCAATTTCATTTGCTGGTTTGCGTTCTTCTGCTCTGGAAATTATAGCCTGGAACAAGAATTTCTATAATGTAGCTTGAATTATTCCTTGATCTAGCGGCTGTAAATGCAATGTGATATAAGGTGGTAGAAATTTTACTTCCACATTTGAAAACGACAAATTTCTTGGATGGGCTGGACAGTTATCCATGAATAATAAAATATTTCTCTTTCTTTGCTTCATCTGCCTGTTTAATTGTGTAAGCCATTCAGTAAAAATGGAGGATGTCATTTAGGATTTTCTGTTTCCATACCACGAGACTGGTAAATTTTTGATGTTAACCTTTTTGAAACAGCTTGGTTTTCTGGCTCTTCCTAGCACAAGAGGATTTAGTTTCTCGCCTGTTGAATTGCAAGCAAGCAAAATGGTAACTCTCTCTTTAGAAATCTTTCCATCTTTACATTTATCCCCAACCATTACTAACGTTTTGTTTGGCATTGCTCAATAAAACAAACCACATTCATCAGCGTTGAATATGTCTTCTTTCTTGTAATTCTCCAGTAAATTAGAAATCCGTCTTTTAAAGTAACCTATAGTTTCCATGTCAACATCATGAGACTCTCCACACAAAATTTTCTAAGAAATGTTATTTCTTTTCTTGAAATATTCCAACCACCCATTAGAAGCAGTAAAATTTACTACATTGAGTTTTTTTTTAACTCTAAAGCTGCTTCTTCTAACAAAGGTCGAGAAACATGGGCATTCATCCCATGCATTTGTTTTTTTTACCATTCAAAAGTTGTTTGATTTACTTCGAAATAATTGATTTTTCGAATTTTTTGACTCCTGAGCTCATTTTCATTTTCTTCAAATCTTTGTAGATATTCTTATTTTCTTTTTAAAATATTTTTCACACAAGTTTTACTGATTTGAAATTTTTCAGCTGCTGCTCTTTGACTAATATTTTTTAGAAAATTTATAATTTCAATTTTATTCTTTAAACACAATTCTTTATGCTGTTTAGATTTTTTAAATTTAGTTCCTTTATTTTCCATACTTTAACAAGAACGGTAACTGCATTAAGAATTTCTAGGAATATATACCAAATTAACGCTTTTTAAAACAAACACAAACAATCGCAAAGTCGTCTCTTCAGATAAATGTATTACTAACACGTGACTTAATTAGCCAATGAGTAACAGGTGCAAGATTTCAATCCTACGATCCGTCAATAGGTGTGTGTCTGTGGGGGGGGGGGGATATTCGTCATTCCTTTTACACCTCGAGAGAAAAATGGGAAATTGTTAACAGGTGCAAATATCATTACAATAAAGCACAATCTGTACATTAAGCAAGTTGTTACTAAAAGATAAATTCTGGTATTTTTTTATTGGTGAAAATAATTATTTCGAAAATGGTCACTTAGATCTTTTAGTTTAAACATTTTCAGCATACAGAAAAACTGATGGTCACATTTTGCAGGTTCAAATAACATTGACAATGACAGGCTATCTGTTCACTTTACACTATAGTCAGGTGGTCACATTACCAAACAACTCTCATATTACTATTTCGGGTAAAATTATGCGAAATCGGTCACTTTAATCAGGTGGCCATTTTACCAAGGTGGTCACTTTAGCAGGTTCCGTTGTATTTATGTCTTCAGGTTTTCTGTTGGAATGCCCGCGTGCTTATTCTCGTATGACACTGCAATTTTAATGAGTTATTAACATATAATATAGAACGATCTCTAGTAAAGATATAGTGTATAGTAATGATAATTTATTTACAAGGACAGTCAAAAGTTTTTTGTTACATTACGATGAATTCGAAAAAAAAAAAATGTATCAAGTGCATTTTAAAGCTGATGCACCAATTGAAATATAATGAAATTTAAATACGTTTATGGAGTGCACTTGCAATCGATAGAATATGGGACACAAAGTATTCATTTTTCATAAAGGAGCATAAAAAAATTCTATCGCATAATATTTTACGGGGAAACCTGTTTGCCGCGTATTTTAATTATGATACACTATATCATATAACCCAAATAATAGTTTAAATTTTTTAATTATTTATTTTAACATGGAATAGCATATTCTTCGCCCTTTTTTAGTTCATGTAGGCAGTTTGGGTCCATTTCTTTTTGCTTTTGTTATGAATATTTTAAATTTAGGTTTGCAGAAAAGTTTGCAACATTTTAATCATAATTATTTTTTTCCAATCTCTTAAAACCATTTTTATTCATCATGTAATAATTTAATTATCTTCGTTTATTTTTTTCGAAAACTATTTTAATAAATGCGATTTTATTAGTATTGCAGTAATAGTCAATTCTTTGTTGAATTTCAAGAAATTGTGTGAGAACAGGGTTTTTTACATTGAGTTTATGTAATTTCAGTTACAGTTTTTCGACAATCAACCCAAAAATGGATAATTAACATAGTTAAAAGTTATGATGAAAAGATCGAATCAATATTAATGTTAAAAAGTTCGTCTAATGTTGTGAAAATTTCGAATAGTTTGATTTGAAATATGAAATGTTTGTAAAAATTAAACTTGGTATTTGTGTATGATTTGTACAATTAAACTGTAAAGATAATATTCATATTTGGAAATTATTGTGTTTCAATAATTTTCTGATAAATTGATAAAAACAGATGTTAAAACTCTGTACTGCTAACACATATAGGATCAAGAATAAAGTTTGATGAAAGTAAGTATTGTAAAAATTCAGAAATTTTTGAAGCGTAACATGAATCGTATCCTGATTTGATTAATAATATGGGTAGAATATCTCGAAGTAGTTTAAATATGTCAAGTATCTAAAGCAGCGAGAAGTGCCTTTTTCGGTTTTCTAGAATAAAAAAGAAAATGCATACTATTTGTTGTAAAATTTGTAAAGACATTCAAACTTTTGAAAAAAGTTAGTTTGGCAATATAGTGTAATAATATATGTAATCAAATGTATTTCAAAGTTGAAAATTTGTGTAAAAAATTGTCTTTTCTTGAAAATCGATATTTATTTTTGTTTTATTAATGATACTTATTACTTTTCTGTTGTTAAAACTAAAATATACGCTTAAGTGTTCTGTTAAAATTGATATATCCGTGTTGGAGATGAGAAAAAATAGTGTAAAACTAATAAAATTTGTTTAAATTCGTCTTTTTCCTCTTAAAATTATTATTAAACTAGTGTAAAACTAATAAAATTTGATTAAATTCTTTTTTCCCCCTCTGAAAAATTCATATTTCTATTATTTTGGTTAATTAATTACACTTATTATATCTTCCAAATTTTAATTTTGAGATATTGTGGTAGCTGTTATAAAACTAGAATGGATAAACAGTTTAAATCTCTTCTTTTTTCTCTCTAGGTGATACTTTTTCTTGAACGTAAACATTTCGTTGCATACCTTTGTAAGTTGTGACGTCAAAACTCTTTTGTTATTCTCCCCTACCTGGAATGCATGGGTGGAGGGGATGCAGAAAAAAGTTTTAGTTTGGATATGACGTAATAAGAAATGCTTTGCAGGTTCAAATTTGTGTGTGTGTGTGTGTTGAGTATTTCTTTAAGTTATTCGTTTATGTATTACAATTCTACTTAGTTGGTATGTTAAAAGTATGATGAAATTTCCATTTAGAGCAAAAGTTAAGTGTATTCATTTAAATTCGTCTTTTTTCGTTAAAAATCATTAGTTTCTTTCTATTTGTTCAATTATTGAAATTCTTTAACCCATTAACGCCCGAATTATTTTCTTCGCTAAAATTTATATTTTGTATTTCCCACCAGTTTTAAAATCAAATTAACTTTTATCTAAATTTATCGAGGATTCTGTCTCGTGAAAGAAGGTATATATTTATCTTCCTCTTTACTGGTGGGAAAACTGCTTTCTTGCTTTTTTTGTAACCGTCCTCAAAAGAGGACGCTGGGCGTTAATGGGTTAAGGTAATGACTGTTCAAAAACTAAAAAAATATATTTAAATTTCCATTTTAAGTTGTTTATTCTGATTTTATACTTTAAAAAATATGAAGAAATCAGTTAAAATTTTATATTTTCCATTGTTTTTTGCTTAATTAACAATGTTCATTAAGGTGATTGCTGTTCAAAAACTAAGATAAATAGTTAAGTTTCCTTTCTTAAGTTGATATTATAGTTGAAAATTCTAAAGAAATCGGTTAAATTTAATATTTTCCGTTGTTTTGCTTAATTAATAACGGTCATTAAGGAAATGCTTGTTCAAAAACTGGAATGCATGCTTAAGTTTCTTTCTCTCAAATTGATATTTGAAAGTTTCAGTTGAAAAAAATCGCAAGAAATCGACTAAAAATTTACAGTTTTTACTGTTTTGTTGAATTAATAATTACTTATTAAAGTGATAACCACTTAAAAACCGAAATTTATGTTTAAATTTCTTTATCTTAAATTGATATTCTGAAGTTTGAGTTGAAAAAAATGTAAGAAGTCAGTCTTTTTCTATAAAACTTGATATTTTCCATTGTTTTTTACTTAATTAACAATAAGTCATTAAGGTTATAGCTGTTGAAAAACTAGGATGCATGTTTAACTTTCAACTTTTATGTCGATACATTGATCTTGTAGTTGATAAAAATCGTAAGAAATCAGTCTTTTTCTATAAAACTTGATATTTTCCATTATTTTTTACTTAATTATCAATACTCATTAAGGTTATAGCTGTTGAAAAATTGGGATGTATGTTTAACTTTCAACTTTTAAGTCAATACACTGATCATGTAGTTGATAAAATCGTAAGAAATCAAATAAAAATTTATATTTTTCACTGTTTTGCTTAATTAAAAATACTCATTAAGATGATAACCACTTAAAAACTGAAATGTACGTTTAAGTTTTCTCTCTTAAATTGATAAAAATTGTATGAAATCAGTCTTTTTCTATAAAACGTGATATTTTCTATTGTTTTTACTTAATTAATACTACTCATTAAGATGTCTATCAAGCAAAATTCAAATATATGTTTAACTTTCTTGCGTTAAATTGATAATCTCATCTTGTAGTTGAAGAAATCTAAATAAAATGGTTAAAAAATGAGATTTTCCATTGTTTTGCTTAATTAATAATACTCATTAAAATTATGGTTGTTCAAATTCAAATATAAATTTAATCTTCATCTTATAGTGTGATTCTGCGTTGAGATGTGATTGATAATATTTTTGAATAGGGAAGGTTGTTCACCTCTCTGTTACAATAGAATGTTAATTTTTTTCCACTAGGGGGGGCGTTCGTGGAAGGGGGCGCATGGTGGGCGCAGGAGGGACCAGGAGGGGTGGCGGTGGCATGGTGGGAGCAGGAGGGACCGCAGGCGGCACGGTGGGCTCATGGGACACCGGAGGCGGCACGGTGCCGCAGTGCCGCCTGCGGCTGAGCCCGTACTCTTATTTTCTTACTACTTCCGTGTTTATCCCTACCAATAAAATTTTACTGCTAAATTTGCATTATTTAATCATAATTTAATAAAAATATATACAGTGGCGGTCAAAAGTTTCCGGCCAATTAGTTTCTTTGATTTATTTACCAGAAGGTATCAGCAAAGAAGAAGCACAATTGCTTCAAAAGACAGGAATATGTGAATTACCTCTGACCACGTGATCATTTTAATTGGATACTGAAGACGCTTCATGCAAAGGGGTAGAATTCGAAGTTCGCGTGTGCAAAAGTTTCCGGCCACACATCATTCCTTAGTTTTTTTTCTATCGATAAAGTGTTTTTTGGCTGTGTTTGTGAAAGAATCAACGTGAGTAGCATAGTTTTAATTCAAAATTGAAAAGTTCAACAATTATTGTTCGTAGATGTGTGATTAGTTTGTCGCTAAAGGGCCAATCTTCTCGAGATATTGTGGCAAATTTATCGATCGGTGAAATCGACTGTAAACGATATTTAAATATTATATAAAGATGGCAGTGGCCTTCAGGACATTATGAGGTCTGGGAATCCCCGGAAAATGAATATTCTTGTGAATAAAATTACCAGGAGAAAAATAATTGATGACCCGCATAAAAATTCTGTTGCAATATTCTGCGATTTAAGGAATAAAAATACCCGTAAGACATGGTGACGTCACAGTGACGTCGTTGTGAAGTCACATTGTGACTTTGTGACTGTCGATGTGAAGTCACAGTGACTAAAACGTGAAGTCGTTATGGCCGTTTTAGAGCTCGTTTGTGACGTCACATTGTGACCACTTTGTGAAGTCACGGTGTGACCAAAATGTGAAAAATGTGTCATTTGGACAAAATTGTCTTTGAAACTGTGACTATTCTGTGACGATAGTGACAAGATTGTGAAGACACTCTGTGACATTTTTGTGAATATTTTGTGATCTCTGACGATTTTGTTACTAAATTTGTGACGGTGGCTACATTTCCAGTGCTGTAATGTTACACTGGGACACAATTATAGAGTTATGATCATTGATATATAGTGTAAAATCATTTACATCTTTTACAAAACTTTATTATAATTTGGCAATACATCTCAATTCAAACTTGAAAGCTGCTATGAAAAGAAAGCACCAAAAGAAAGTTACTGAATCAAACTGCAATACCACACAGACTTTAATCTTTGTTACATTTATTAAAGACAATTGAATATTCGATCTATCACAATTATTTGAAATTAAGCTATTTGTTTTTTAAAAAGCATTAAAATTATGAAAGAAACATTTCTGTTTAACCTTTTAAGCGGCCTTTAGATTTTTTCGTGAATATTTAATGATTCATTAAATATGAGCAATCAAAACATATTTTGTTCTGATAAAGTCTGTATAGCATTGCAATTTGATGCAGAAACTTTCTTTTTATAGCAGCTCTCAAGTTTTAATTGAGATATATCGTCAAAATATAATAAAGTTTTGTAAAAGATGTAAATGATTTTACATTATATATCAATGTTCATAACTGTATAATTGTGTCTCAGTGTAACATTACAACACTGGTAATGTAGCCACCATCACAAAGTTAGTAACAAAATCGTCACAGGTTGCAAAATATTCACAAAAACGTCACAAAGTGTCTTCACAAACTTGTCACTATCGTCACAGATTATTTTATTCGCTGCAAATATGATTATTTTATTCACGGCAAAAAAGAGACATTGATATAAATTTTGTATTAAATCATCCCGTAAGGCTCCACAATAGTCACTAAAAAGACCCGGATGATAATGTTAAGTCTATGGGTATGTTCTTTTTAAATATCTCGCTCAAATTTTAATATTTTTATATGTTTTTTTCTTCATAGGATAGCTGAGGACGATCTACAACCGGCCTCGTTTTTACTTTTTCGATTTTGCTTATATATTTTTTATATTATGATGGTTTAAATTTTAGAACCGGTTTAAACTGGTTTTGAAATTTAAAGCTTTTTTTTTTTAATCCGAAACCAAAATTAAAAAAATAAAAACTAGACTGGCTGTGGATCGTCCTCAGCTATCCTATAAAAAAATTCATGTAAAAGTATTAAAATTTGAGCGAGATATTTGAAAAGAGTTCTGCTATAGACTTTACATTATTATCCGGGTCTTTTTCTGTGGCTAGTGTTGCGCCTTAAATTCTATAATTATGTGACTGAAAAACACGGTCAGGGCACTTAAAGGGTGTAGAAACATATATGATAAATGTGTTGACACAGTTTTTAAATCAAACAACTATTTTAAAGGCAATTTAATTTTGAAACTGCAAATGCTTGAATGTTGTTTTAGATACGTAAAAAAATAAATTCAAACATAAAAATAATAAATTATGGATATTTGTTATACTTTTGATAAGCAGAAAATGACATACTTCTCATCAATATTGTCAATATACAAAAAAAAAAATATATATATATATAAAATATACAAACTTACTTTTGCAATTATCTATTCCTAGCTATCTCTAGCTTTTTAAGTTTACAAAGTTTACAAAGCTTAAATTTACATTTTACTAACAACGATCTGAAACTTGTCCATTGATAAACGTAACTTTAATATGAAAACAAATATAACTCGTACCAATAATAGCCCAGTAAATTTAGACCAAAAAAGGGGTCGATAGCTAAGAAATTTATAATGAGCTAAAATTTTCAGGATTAGCTCCTGGATATGTATAGAATGGATTCTGAAAAGTCTCAAAAAATTCGATGTCGGCTTCTATCCAGAATGGCGGATCAACTGTGGTCACCAAATAATTGCGCCTTGTTGGATGTTTTTCTGCATATTTAAGTCAAAAGTGAATATTTTTCGCTTCTACAGGAAACCAATGCAGTCAGCAAGTATGCTAGATCACTCTACCAGGGAGCCAACCAAGAAATGGCAAAGGCATGAACCCCTGGAAGAAAATCCCTCTCCGCCATCCATAGACACAACCACAAGCAAACAGTGACAGAATAGCAACGACAATATATATATATTAAAAAAAAAATAATTAGTTAAATAATTTAAAATATATATATGTATATAAATAATAATAATAATAAATAAATAAATAAATAAATAAATAAATAAATAAATAAATAAATAAAATAAAATAAACAATACAATACAATAAAATAAAATGAATGAGTAAAGATTACAAAGACACCCTATTATCCAAAACGGAGCAAAAGACATAGTAAATCATAAATAATGAAGTGTTACAGAAATATACGTCAATAAAACAAAGATCGAGGTAGTTAACAGACTTTTAACGTCATTTTGGGTTACAAATGACGAGGAAAAATAAATTCTAAAGCAACAAAAATAAATAAATAAATAAATAAATATACATATATAACAATAATAACAATAACAATAAATATATTTAGATCTACACATACACAGAAAAACCACACACAAATTTAAAAGAACAAAAATTTCAAAATGGACTGGAAAAACAAAAGTTCTAAATTGTTTGTCTGTACCAAATGTGGCTCAAAAATCCTCTATCAAAATTTATATTTAATAAAAGAATATAGTTTATTCAGTTCGTTATATATAGCACAAAGTCTATTATAGTTTGAACTAGATAATAATACATTTTGAAGGTTCCAAGATAAAGTTTTATTACGCATAAAAGTAAAACAAAATGGCATTAATGGACATTTCCCAAATAAGTAATGTCTCACGTCTCCAATACTGCCGCAGTTACATTTGTCACTAGATCTTTTACCATTTATGTAAATAATAAGGAAAGGCACCATGGGAGGAAATGAAATAAGCAGATACACGAGAATAACAGAGAAAAGTGACGTCAGTCTTGCGTAGTACCGAATAGGTATCCCTACCTTTCAAACTCATTTCCCAGTTATTCTGCCATACTGTGACTATATTATTTTTAAAATGACGCTTAATATATGAAAGAGGAACAGGGATATCCAATACTTCGTCAAATACATTTTCTAAAATGACGGATTTTGCTAAGTAATCTGCTCTTTCATTACCACGCAATCCAATGTGTGATTTTATCCAACCCAAATGAAAAACTTTGCTGCTAAAAAGCCTAAAATTAAAGAATATATTATAAATCAATTTATCGGTGGGGAAAAGATTGGAAAGGGCATGAATTGAAGAAAGACTGTCAGAATAAATATAAAATTCAGTATGCTCCGATTTACAACACCATTCAACAGCTTGATCCAAAGCAGAAAGTTCGGCTTGATAGACTGTGTTATAACTGTTTAATTTAAAACGTTTTTCACAAATTACAATTCCATTTAAATACACAACAAAGGCACATCCGACACCGCCATCAATCTTTGAACCGTCCGTATAAATAGTTGGATGTTTAAAAGTCGGCTCTCTGCTGATTACAGGATTTGAAAATTTAACTGAATGATGACAAGCAAAGAAAGGATAATCATAGGTACGAATACGATTTGCAATTTTCTCTTTAGAAATATAATTGCCATCTATCCATGTAAAACCATCAAGATTTACAACACTGTAGTACGTGGACATTTGATCGAGTTCCAACTGAATCGGAGGAATACCTGAAAGCACACAGAGTGCATCAGTGGATATAGTTCGATAAACACGTATAATTGATAAAAGACACAGCCTCTGACAAGATGACAGACGCTGGATACCATGATAACGTAAATCTCGAAACCAAATCTCATATCCATACGAAATTTGTTTCTTAATGACAGTGTGGTACCATATCTTCATATAGTCTAATGGCAAGCCCCTGTCTCTAATACGGGCTTTAGTCATAGCACATGAAAATTCTCTAACTTTGTCACGTATTAAGTCCAAGTGATCAAGCCAACGAAAATTACTGTCCAATAAAAAACCCAAGTAGGAAACATTATCTTTTACTGAAATACTAATGCCAGAAAGCTTAAAAATTGGACGACGTTTTTTTAAGAGTTTTGCTTCCAAAAAGCATTGCCGATGACTTTTCCGGGCTTATTTGAAGACCCACAATATCACAAGCCTCCTTAAAATGTCTAATACTAATATTAATTATATCCTCTAGAGCAGCACGGGTATCAGCACCCTCAACAACGGCAGAGTCATCAGCGTACGAAACAATCTGCCTGCGATAACACTTGTAATATTTCAGAATTCTGTCAGCCACAATCAACCAAAGAAGAGGGCCAACACAAGATACTTGTGGACATCCACGAAAAGCACGGAACCATCTGGTACCTCTGGCAAACTTAAATCCAATCAATCTTCGACTAATATAATTTTTTAAAATGTCTTTCAAATAATCAGGAATAGGTAGGTGAGTAATAAGTTCATCTAGTATATTCCAATCAATCAAGTCAAAAGCACTCACTATATCAAAACTTATCAAAGCACAGTATTGATGATCCTTTAGAGTTTCACTGACGAAGTTTTTAATCGCTAACAAAGCTGTATTAGTGCTTCTCTGTTCACGAAAACCATGCTGCGATTCATCTAGAAAAAAGGAAGACTCCAATAAAGTAGTAGTACGGACTTTAATTATGCGCTCCAAGACTTTAGCCAAAATAGGCAACAAAGTAATAGGACGGTAGGACTTAGACATATTAGCTGGTCGGTTGCGTTTGCGAAAGAATATCACTATGCCCTTCTTCCAACAACTGGGAAAATGAGCGAATTTCAGACAAGTATTAAAAATCTTCAGCATGAATGAAGTGAAATTTTTACAAATATTCTTAACCACTATGGCATCAATATCATCAAAACCAGGAGCTTTATTATTACCCTGCTTTTGGATAACATAAAATAACTCTTTCTTACTGATAGGTAAAAAATCAACACCACTGACATACACAGATGAACTAACAAAATCATGAATTGAAGAAGGCAAGGTAGTTGTACCAAAATGATCATTCATAAGACTCTCAGCTACATCATCATAACTTGCAAAGACATGGGATTGCTCAAGAGTAGTAAACATCAGGTCCTTCTGTGATTGTTTCTTCTTAGAAAGATGTCTATAAAGACTTCCATATGCATTGTCTGTATTTTCACAAAATTTTAACCAAGCATTACGCTTAGCCAGTCTTAAATTTTTCTTGTACAAGCGACGAGCTGTAGTATAAGTATCCTTGTATGCAACGTTATCAGAGTTTTTCATGTAACGTTTATAAAGAGCATTGACTTTATTACGTTCGGAACGTAAATCTTTATCAAACCACTTAAAAGTCGGCCTGTGATACAAAGGACCTCTTCTAAAACATTTGCACATAATATCTTGTATAAGCAGAGAAAAGTCGTCAACCCACTGATCAAGAGCATCTTGATTTAAAACCCTATCAAGTGAATAATTAAGTTGAGGTAGATGTCTCGAGAAAATTGCATTAAATTTTGACATACTCTTAGTCAGCAAGTATGCTAATTGGAATATGAGCTAAGGTTTATAAAATAAAGAAATTATAAACAGAGCCGTGCGAAGGAGAGGGGGGGGGGAGGAGGCAGTCGTCGCGGGCACGGAAATTTAGGGGGCGCCAAATTTATACTACCAATGTCATTTTTTAGCCTATCACAAGAAAAAGTTGGGGGTGAGGGGTGCTAAATAGAAACTTTGGACAGGGCGCATTTTTCTCTTCGCACTCCCCTAATTATAAATGTACGGTAATTCAATTTATTTAAACTGAAATTACTTAAAAAAATAAAACTCGTTTTTTCCTTTGGAGTTTTCATGTATATTTTCACACACAGTCATTTTTAATCAAAAAATGCAGATGAGAATAAAAATAAAAGGTAGTGAAAGAAGGAATTTCCTACGGCAGGCAGTGGAATCGAAGAGCTGTGGGAATTGCTGTATTCGAAGCAAAAGATTGAGAAAATGATAAATGGGCATGCTTATTCGAGAGCCTTAAGAGCACATTTTCTCACATACATAGCTCTGTATGAGAAACTTCTTCAACACTATCTGCACGAGTTAGATGACAATACCAAAAGCAAAATTCGAGATGTTATTCATGAACTTATGGTGACAAATGGAAGCCGTATTGAAGATCTTCAAGACAACAACTGCATTAAACAGCTGATCAACACTATTGAAACAGCTGCAGAAAATAGAGATTTTTCTAGAACTGGCAAACTGTGGTTACAGTACATGGAACAGATTGCACTTATTCTTTTCTATATTCAAGCAGATCGAGTAAGGAACTGGGAATTACATTTGTATAGCATTAAATCCATGATGCCTTACTTTCATGCAGCAGGCCACATTTTTTATGCCAAATGCGCCCATTTATATATTCAGCAAATGGAATAATTGACGGCGAAAATGGAAAGCAATGAATTAAAAAAAATTGTTGATGGTTATTTTACTATTCGCAGAAAAGACAGGGCATGGAGTGGAGTTGCACAAGATATGATAATAGAGCAAAGTCTCATGAAATCCATAAAAGTAGCAGGAGTCTTAACACATGGCCGAGGAATGGAAGATTCTACTTTGTTCAGATGGATTGCTTCTTGCTCAATGAACATGAAAGTATCGGAAGTATTAGAAGAATTTTGTGAAAAAACTTATGTATGCTCAGAACAACACGTTGAATTTCGGCCTTCCAGACAATCAAGAGATGATTCTGATTTGAATAAATTATCTGAATGGTTAATGCTTCACAATCCTTTTGATAATCCATGTCCTAAACATTTGTTGATGAATATACCTAGTGGATTGGTTGCTGATAATAAAACAAACTGCGACAATGCAAAGAAAGTTGGTGAAAATTTACTGTCTTCAATAATAGGATGTTCATTTGGGGAAATTAAACTTCAACGGAAAAAGAGAGTTATACCAATATCGGCAACAAATAACACATTGATAATAAGGAATTCAACTGTGATATTCAATCCTCTACAGCTGTTTACCAGGATTGCTGCTGTACTCAAGTCAAATGAAAATTTACGAGATTACCTCAAATACGAATTGGCTCCTCAACCTCCCCCCCTCTTTGATGAAGTTTCAGTGAGGAAGAATGTTAAATCAACTTTAGCTGCTATCATTGAAACAATTGAGCCTTGTGTTGAACCTCCGCCAATTTGCTCGTTTATTGTAGATGGAGGATTTCTTTTGCATGCATTAGTTTGGAATGAGTCCGACACCTACAGAGATATTTGCCTCAAATATGTTAGATTTGTCCAGAAACACTTTTCTCCATGTGAAGCAGTTGTTTTTGATGGGTAAACTTGCGCCTTATCAACTAAAAGTGTAGACAGGCAAAGAAGATTGGTGTCGAAAATGTCTGCTACTATTGCTTTTGACGAAAACATAGTGGCCACAACCAAACAAGCTGCTTTTCTACGGCACTCAGAGAACAAGGCTAGGCTTATTCGAATGGTCATGGGCTACTTCCAGGCCGAAGGAATAGCTGCCCTACAGGCGGATGATGATGCTGATGCATTAATCTGCACAACAGCAATCAATTCAAGTATGACCAATTCTAGATTAATCACAGTAGTTGGTCCTGACACAGATCTGCTGACCATTCTCATCGCACGAGGTAATCCAGAAAACCACTCTTCTTTCTACGACCTCACGAACAAAAATGCTACAACATACTTAAAATTCAAAAATCCCTTGGCCCCATGAAGGATTCCATTCTCTTCCTACATGCAGCAACTGGATGTGATACCACATCAGCAATTTTTAGGAAGGGGAAATCCTCAGCTTTTAAATTGATAAAGAAAAACCATGAACTGCTTTCATTGACTTCCTTATTCAACAGTCCTAAACTTAAACCCCAAAAGGTAATTGAAATTGGGGAGATATTCATGAAGAATCTTTATGGGGGAGAGAAAGTTGACTCCCTAGATGAGCTGCGATATATCCATTACAATAAAGAAGTAACCAAAAATCTCTTATCAAAATTTAACCTTGCCGTTCTTCCACCACCAAGTGCAGCAACTTCGCAGCATTCTCTTCGGGTTTATCTTCAAGTTCAACAGTGGCTGGGAAACAACCTAGATCCTACTGAATGGGGATGGGTCATGAAGGAAGACAGATTAAATCCATTACCTTCAACACTTCCCGCAGCGCCTGAAGATCTTTTGCAGCTTATCTCTTGTGATTGCAAAATAACTGCAACAAGGGACTGTGATGAAAGATGTCAATGCAAGAAGGCAGCTCTCCATTGTTCTAGATTTTGTTCCTCATGCTTAGGAGAAACATGCACAAATTCAGTTCGTCCAATTAACGGATTCGAAGACGACGATAGCGATTGAATGAGTGGCATTCTGGTACTTTTGTTTTAAGTTTATTTAACATAATATGATTAGCTTTTTTATTACAAGCATTTTTTATCGTATTTTTACTTTGGATTTAAATTTTTGTGTCTCGTAATAAATAATTTAAACTTGTTCTAACTTTCTGTCTTTTTTTTACACAGTCCTCCACAGTTCCATTTCTATATAGAAAAATGGAATATCTGTCATTTTTTAAAAGAAAATTTCAAAAATAATTCTCACAAGTAGGATTACAAACATACAGATGACTTGCCAATAGTTTCTTAAGCACGGCAAAACAGGCTAATGGCCAATGAAATTTAATTAATTTGATGACAAATAAATGAATGTACAACTCATTTTAGCTTTTATTTTGATAAAAACTAGGTGCAGCGCTCGACTAATCGACTGAGGCCTGGGCAGGTATCTCTTTGTGGCACCCCTACACCTTAACGTTCTTTTAGAAGATCATTAGAAAGCCTCAATAGAGAGATTTTTTTAGGAATTTTATTTTTATTTTTCTAGTTTTTTTATTTAGTTTTTGAGGCTGTTTCTGGCATGGGGGGCTCGGGGCACATACCCCGTGTGCCCTTGCTTTAGTCAAGCCTTATGTATACATTAAAACAGATGTAAGTACAGGTCACAGAATTTTTCAGAAGTAAAAAAATATTGATATATGATTTAGAAATGGAAAAAAAAACATTGGACGATGCAAAAAGGTGTTAGCGGCCATCTTTGATCGGCCATTTTGGATAGAAGCACACATGAGAACTTCTGAGACTTTTAAGGTTTTTTTTTACTCGTCATAAGGAGCTAATTCTGAAATTTTCAGCTCATTATGAATTACTTAGCTACCAAACCCTAAATTTAGTTTTTGAGGCTGTTTCTGGCACGGGGGCTCGGGGCACATACCCCGTGTGCCCTTGCTTTAGTCAAGCCTTATGTATACATCAAAACAGATGTAAATAGAGGTCACAGAATTTTTCAGAAGTAAAAAAATATTGATATATGATTTAGAAATGGAAAAAAATTGGACGATGCAAAAAGGTCTTAGCGGCCATCTTTGATCGGCCATTTTGGATAGAAGCACACATGAGAACTTCTGAGACTTTTAAGGTTGTTTTTTACTCGTCATAATGAGCTAATTCTGAAATTTTCAGCTCATTATAAATTACTTAGCTACCAAACCCTAAATTTACTGGGCTATAATACAAGTATGTTGAGAATTCAAAAAATTATATTTTGGAAACAATTGCTATTTTGGAAGATAGTAACAATAAATAAAATCTTATTTTTCAGCTCACTGTAAAAGTAATTGACTTTTGGGCATGTTGCAGATATTTAGAAAGGGTAATTTTACATCAAAGTTTGCCTGCAGTAAAAAACATATTTAAAAAAAAGCTTATTGATTAAAATAACTTTAATAATTGATTGCCAAAATTACATCTTTTTTTTATGAAAATATACACATTAAATAATAACATAATTAAATAATAATTTTGTTTTTGTGTCCATGTTGGCATGTAAAATCTAAATACAAAATTTGATTATTTAGGTTTTCAGTTACGTAAAAATACTTCATTCACTATAAACATTACTGAAACTGTCTACATTGGGTGTTCATTACTGGAAAATGACTAATTAACTATCCCAATAATGAACACCCCTCTTAAAACCATAAAAATAAAGGACATTTTTTAAATGGTCATTAGTATATAAAATTCAAAATTTACTATTACTATTCAAACGAAAACATTCAAATTTTGTAAGAAAATAAAGAATACCAAAATTTATTAAATAAAGGCAGCTCCTAGCATATTCATTAAGCTTTTCACTGAAAAACAGTGGAACTTTGAAACATTATTTTCTGCTTCCTGATTGGTTTAATTAAAAATTGTCAAAAATAGCCCAGACTGTAATACATGCTAATGGAAATTATGAAAAAATAATTAAAGCAAAATATTTATTAGTTATTGTTTTATGAACCAAAAAGCATGAAAGGGGGTCCATTTCTGGAAGGTTGTCTATTGCTAGCATGCCTACCCTATGAAACTTCCAACCATAAACTTAAAATAAAACCACATACATGTTAAATAAAGTTATTAATATTTTATTTACAAGATTAGACGGTAATTATAAATAAGAAAGTCATTTTAATCATGATGTATATTAATAGTGCATATAATACATATTTTAAAATTTAGTGTTATTTCTAAAGCACAATCATATTTTAACTCTTATTGATTGAATAACTTCTAAATTTTTATTCAGGCTTATAGTTGTTATACTTTGAAAATATTCCAATAAGAATGTTTATCAACTGAGACGTTTTCACCCACTATGATTACTTCTTTTATAAATTTTATAACATTTGTTAGGTTGAAAAATACATTAAACAATTATTATTACTATTATTGCATATTCAGGATCTCTTTTAACAGTTCTTTTTGTTACCCTATATCTTATAAATTTCTTTTCAGAGCAGATGCAATTAAAAAAAAATAAAACTATGCCATGTTTCATAACATTCCGTGATACAAAAATTTTAAAAGTATGTTTACAAATAATTTTATTAAAAAAAGGATTTCTATATTAAATATTTTAATTAGCATAAAATGTTTAGTAATTGTATAAACGATTGATTATAATACTCTTCCATATGCTGCTATATTCATGGAAACATTTTTTTAACCAGATATTCTAAATAAAGAAACGAATTAGATTAAAATGCAATTAAAATCACTAATTTTAATAACCTGATCCAAATTATTGATGGTGAAGTTTTCTATATTAACAAAATAAATAACGTTTTTGAAAATCTAACTAAAATCGTTCTAATAATAACAATAATGATAAAGCAAACAGCAAAAAGAAAAAAAAACATACCTATGTTTTGTTGACGTTCTTCTATCCAAATTGCTTTTTGCGGATCATGTTAAGTTCAATATTAATTATTCTGACACAGACTGGAATCATTTTCACCAAGCCAGCGCCACAATAATTCTCTTGAACTCATTTTTTGCTTGATATATCAGTTAAAAATTGCTCTTGAGGATTTTCTTGCTTAAATTTTTAAATCCGTTTCAATACGCATACATAACTGCCATACGTTCTCCAGCAAATTTATTTCTGGCACCTTAGAACACCTTTTATTTCTCCGGTAAAAAGTCGTCTGCGGACGATCATGAATTTTGTAATGCGCATGACCGTTTATTTCATTTTGTAAACAACAGATTTGGAAATTAAATACACAATAATTTAATAAGAGTGTCTCTAGCTAAACTTTTTTATTTATTATTTAATTAATGAATTTGGTAATTTAATTTATCTTTTACTTTTGTCAGTTTCAAAACAATTAAAGTTAAAGATTATTCATAAACCTTTTTTTTTTTTGTAAATAATATTAACAATTAGAGTTTATTAGATAAAACATTGTTTAAATTTTTAAAATGTATGAAGGTAGATTTAATGGTGATAATATATTTTTAAAGTTATCAAACGTAGTAAATACACATCTTCTTAAAAAATAAAAAAAGTGTTATAGAGAATGAAAAGTTTTTCTTTGTCAATCTGTAATTTTTTTCATATTAATTTTCTGTAGGAAAAAAAATCTTCTAAAATATCCTTTTAGAAACATACTTAACAACATACTTAAACAAAAATTGCAAGAAGATTTTTGCCGTACATGTTAAGTTCAATATTAATTATTGTGATACAGACTGGAATCATTTTCACCAAGTCAGCGCCACAATAATTATTTTGAACTCAATTTTTATTTAATATATCAGCTAAAAATTGCTTCCAGAATTGATTCAAAAGTTTTTTTAAGTTCATGTTTTTGTCACACTGCGATTTTAAAATGTGGTGGTATTATGTCACATATTTGTGACGAACGTTACATGAAGTGACTTTACAGTGACGTATTTTTTTATATTGCCAAAACAAAAACATAATTTTACATTAAATGTCATGTTTTAGAGACTTTTTGTAATTATTTTAAGTTTTCTAAAATGTTCACATCTAAGTCACAATGCGACGTCACAGAGTGGTGGCATTTTGGTCACGGATGTGATGTGACCACAGTGACTTGCAGTGACGTCACTGTGACCATCCATGCTATGTGGGTATTGTTGAAATAAGTCGGTCTACCGTGTCAAGATGTTGACGTGATACAGAACTTTATGGAAGAGTTGGTGTTCGAAAATTTTTAATTGGTAAGAAAAAAATCAACGTACCCGACTGCCGTTTTCCAAATAACACAAAGTGTGGTCAAGTGAAGACTGGACAAAAGTACTATTTTTCCAACAATCGAATTTTAAACTTTTTTGGGAGTGATGGCAGACACTACGACCGATGACCTAACAACAAAAGATATGATTCGAACTATATTATTCCTACAATGAAGCATGGTGGAGGACACGATATGCTGTGGGGAGTATTTTCTGTAAAAAGTGTCTGTCTGTTATTATAAATCCAGGGCAAAACGAATGATGCAATGTATAAGGATATCTTGCAAGATTATTTGCTGCCTTATTAGAGGAAAATCATTTTTCGTAATTATTTGTTTTGACAAGATAACGACATAAAGTATGTATACAAGCCTCGACAAGCAATGGTTTTCGTACAAAAATATTTCATTTTTCAAATGGTCAACCCAAACGCCCAACTGAGTCCAATAGAAAATCTTCGGAAAGAAGTTGACAAATGTCTGCGGAACAATAAAAATTCCAACTCTGCAATTTCCAAAAAATTGCAAAAATATGGAAAAAATGTACCATAGACGATCTTTAACCGTTGATTGTATGAATGTCAAGTTACTGTGCTGCAGTATTTATTACTAAAGGTAATAAAATACTAATACAATAAAATACTAATTGTAAATGCTGTTGATCTCTGAAATTTTCTATTACAATACCATTTTTTCCACATTTGCGAAGGTGACCGGAAACTTTTGAAAACATGCGTTTTCCTTTGTACTTAATTTTGTCAGTTAAATTTATTGATATTTACATGTTATTCCATAACTAATTTCCTAACTGTTATGTCAATAAAATGTATAAATATCAATTGGAGATTCCTCTTCATATGGGTACACTTACAAATTAGCTGAAAAAATTTGCTGGCCGGAAACTTTTGACCGCCACTGTATATATAAATGAACAACATAACAAATATTTCAACATAAATCCATTATAATAAATTTTAAAAGATTTCGTGACATAAATTTTCAGATATCTCGAAAACGCACTCTATTGTAAAAATAATAAATTAAAAATACACCATGATCAAAATTAATTAACAACAGTAATTATCAACTTGGTTCATCCTATTCAAGCTTTCACGAGGAATTTATTTATAAACTCTAACCATAACTTATGAATATTAAAAGAAAAATATATCATTGCAAACAAAAATTTTACGTGTATAAAATTCAATTTTTTACCCTTTATAATGGATTTACGACATTTACATTTCGTGTGCCATGAGAGTGTTTGTTGATGCGGAATATTTGAAATGTTCATCAATGCTCGTGATCTTCTCAAAAGAATTAATACAGAATTTATGAAGTTGTATAAGAGATTTATATAATTTATACAAATATATAATAGGAAACAATTTAACAACAACAAAAAAATATATAAATGAACAACATAACAAATATTGCAACATAAATCTATTATAATAAATTTTAAAAGATTGCATAACATAAATTTTCAGATATCTCGAAAACGCCTGATTGTTGATCGCCAGTTCCGTTTATGTCTTTCTTCCTTACGATTTGATATTTCAAATAATACCGCTCTAATTAAAATTGGTGGCTAACACTTTTTGAACTACCCCGATAAATCGGCACAATAATAGCTTGTTACGTTATGGTTTCTTTAATAGATATTTTAATTTATTTGTTGCACTAAAAGAGGGTGCGTGATACACTCATTGTTTTGGTACCATTATTTATAAGTAGTAATCTTCAAATAATTTAATCACATAATTCTCTAATTATATTTGTATTATTATGCTATAATTGAATGTTATTCAATAAAAGTACCCAGTTGCAAACAGTGTCTCTGTTCTTACTACCACTATTTACAACGAATAATATTCTCCAAATTCTGCACCTCTATGAACTTCGTTAATTAAATAACATGCGGTATCAAAAAATTCCAACTAATTATTTTGAAAATGCAACAGCACACTGCTCATTGTGTTCATTGACATTTAAGTAAATGTCGATAAAACTTTTTATTCATGTCATTTTTGTAGGTAATTTTAGATATTATTATAATGTTAAGTTAATTTTGCAAAGTAACTCGCCGGAAAATTAATTTTTTAAATAACAACATTAAAATAAACTTAGGATGACACCAGAAAAAGTATTTGTAAAACTTGATACATTATATATTTTGTTAATTATCGATGTGGAAATCCATATCTTCAAAAAATTGGTCATGTAATCATGTTGTTTCATGTGGCAACATGAAGAAATTATAAAGGATAAGAGCATTGCCGGATAGGCATTGGAAACGTGCCTTCTAATCAATTTTCTTGATTTTTACCACAGGTTTGGCGACCTAACTGACAATGTAGATATCTTTTAATCACCTTAAAATATGGATATTTTATGAGATAAAAATGTTTTTTCGATTATTTTAAAACCTGATTTTTTCAAAAACTGCTCTACCGAATTTCATGCCATTACTTTAGTTTATATGAACACCAAAGATGCACATTTTTGTACACATTTTCTGATTATAAAAAGTGTGTGAAAAAAACTTAAAAATTTACAAATATACAATTATATCTTAACACTAGAATTACTATATTTCTTGTATACCTAGAACTACCGGAGTGGATCATGTGTGACCCATCATTTTAAATAACATTATTCTTGTTTTTTATGAGCATAACAAGCACATAGTAAGTTCTTATGATTAATACAATTATTATAATTAAGAATTAATACAATTTCGGCATTAAAGTATTGCAGAGTGTGAAATTTAATAAATATATTCAATGAAAATATTCACATTTTTAATTTCAGAATAGATACATTGTGATATATTGATAGTTTGTATTTAATAAAAAATTACAAATATGTTATAAACGTTGTTTCTATCTATTAATAAGATGTTTCTACAAAATAAAATGTAAATATGCATATCAGTATCATTTTTTACTTGCATTATGCTTTTTTCAACAGAAACAATCCTCACAAAATGCAATGGTCTTTATTTCTTTTTTGCAGTACATGATCTACACACAAATTTTAAACATCTCTTACATGCAGCATTAGTCTTATTAGGTGCGTTCGTAATTATGTAAATACGTAGCACCTATAGTTGTCGCTCAGTCCGTCCGTCTTGTCTGTCCGCATATAACAACGCAAGAACTACATAACCGAATCGTTTGAAATTTAAAATATATACTTATTACATAATTTTGTCGAGTCATTTAAAATTTTATGAAAATCGGATGCATAGATCAATTACAAGGACAATCAAAAGTACTTCGTTACATTACGGTCAATAGGGAAAAATGTTTCAAATGCATTTTAATCGTTTGAAATTTAAAATATATAATTATTACATAATTTTGTCGAGTCATTTAAAATTTTATGAAAAGCGGATGCATAGATCAATTACAGGGACAATCAGAAGTGTTCCGTTTCATTAAGGTCAATGGCGAAAAAGGTTTCAAATGTATTTTAAAGGTATATGATATGAATATGATATACGTTGCTGAGGTGTAATAAAAGTTTCTTCATATATATTTACAGGAACACAAACAAGATTTCGACCACTATATTATATCTGAAGTACTGTCTACTATAACAGCAAGATCGGAATATTTTTAAAACTTCGTTAGTACGAACGCACCTCATTTGCTACGCTTCACGTGCAATTTCCAACTTGTTACCTTTGTAGTGCTTTACCTGACAATGTTTTCGTTTGTTTAATGCCTCTGGGGTGGACTGTGGACGGTTAACGTCATTTTCCTTTGCAATGCATTTTTCTGTAAGTTCCTCTGCTAATTTTAGAATGTAGTCTCTTCTACTCATATTAAAACCTGCTGTCTCTTTATAAACTACGCAAGCATTTATGACAGCTAGATCTAATGTATTGAAAAGACATGCAGTGTCCAACGACTCTATGCTGATTTCACGGAATATTTCCTGCCCGTTTGTTCTGAAACATCAACTCCAAATTTGGTGGAATTGTAGAAATGTATAGTTTCAGGAGTTTTCTTCTCATTTTTAATAATATCCAGTGACGAATGCAACGTGCTAAGTAGAAGTACATTTTTTTATATTGATATGAAATTAGAATTGTATTTTTATGTGTCATGAAGGTTGTTGAATATAATTCGTTTTTTTTTTTTTTATCTTCTTTTTTTACTCTATTAATTGTGCCAACATAGCTCAAACTATTTTCTTTAAAACTTTCTACAAGTTTTAGCGTTATAAAGAAACCATCACCTCTTACATTGCGTCCTGTATTCAGATAAGGCTTCAATAGCCGAAGAGCAGCATTTTCACCAACACTTAGATCAATTGATTTGGTATCATCTTTTCCTAAATATGGAAATGCATTGATTATGTCTTTTGAGTTACATCTACAGCCAACCAAAATTTGATGCCAAATTTATCAAGTTTGTTTGGCATGTACTGCAAAAATCTACAGCGTGTCTTTGATGGAAAGAGCTGCTCATCCTCAGTAATATTTTCTCCTCGTTTGTAACACATATAGCAATTTTCTATAAATGTATTCCAGACATCTGATATAAGTGCAAATTTATCATTTTTCAGTCTCTCAGATCTTGAAATTTTCTCGTCAAAACTCATATATCTCATGATTTTTAAAAATATGTTCCTGCTCATTGTTGAAGGAAAAAAATTGTGACCTCAGTCTTTGACCAGAGACTTATTATGGAGACTACTTTTGCGGCCAAAGTTCCTCGAACATACAATATTGCAATAAAAGCATCAATTTCATCAAGAGTAATATATAGTTCCATCTTTCGATTCTTCTAAATCGCTTTGAATAGGCAATTTATTTTCGGTATTTATCTTCTTTTTCTTGTTCTTTCCATTCGTTTTTATATTTTTCATAACACTTTTCTGAATTATTGGTGTTTCAGTACTTCCTCCACTGTATTTACTTGGAATATTTTCATTTATTTCACTATCACTTGAACTGGATTCGGATGATGAAATTTTGCTGGCATTTTCACACACATTTGATTCATCAATTATATAAAAATTATCATCATCATCAACAGATATAATTTCATCGCAAGACTCATTTTCAGAAAGTTCATTTAGCAACTTTATAATTTCCTCATTAGAAAGAACTTTATGGCGCGGAGCCATCATTTCTACATGTGCGAAGAACGAATGTCACTAACAGACTGAATTGAAAAATAATATTTTTTACTTAATTTCAACTCATAATAGAGATAAGAACATTCTACAACATTCCTAATAGCTAGACACAATAACTTCAAATTGCATAAAAGCTCACAGATCTGTCTTGCAGGTGCATAACAGGTGTGTAAACACTCTCCCCCTTTTCCCCTTCATGAATAGCAGGTGAAATATATTTCTTTACATTATCCTTTTATTGCTAAAAAATGTAAAGCTGAAAACCCTATTGAAATAAAAGAAAATCCTGTTATCTTGTTCGGGTCAGAGATGACCCACACCTTTGTAGCTCTAGGTATTAGGTTCTAGGTTCCAGGTAGTTCTGTAGATGAAAATTCATTCATTGGATTTCAACAAAACTTGTGCTAAAGTATTATAGTAAATATTTAGGAAACGTCAAACAATTTCAAAGTTTTATTTTGAAATATAACGCTGATTCGAGCAAAAAAAGCACGCCTTGGGAAACAATTGACCCGCTGCGGTAATTCTAGTGTTAATGCATATTGTGAAATTTCCATTATAGAAATGATGGTATTCAAAAGAAAAAATGTAATTAATCACTTGCACTAACTCTGAACGCAAAATTTCTAAGGGATATTCCTGTACACTCTTTCAATGCTTTACTTGCTAAAGGATTGATTAAATAATGATCTCATAAATGAAATGTCTGCTTTACTAATTTCGATATTAAAATCCAACGACAAGAAAAATATTTAATGAAAATTTTATATATATATTTTTTATTTTTTAATTGTGATTTTTAAGTGGAATTCCATCGTACATAATAATGTTTTAAACAGTGCTAAACTGATTGAATGAGTGATTTAATCACCACCAAGCCCTTTCAGAAAGTACTATTATGTAAAATTCATCAAATAACAGAAGATCTTCATTATCACAATATGTTATACATTAAAACGGAGAAAACATAATTAACTTTTATTGATTCATTTGAATAACATTTTACAGTATGTTTTTTAATTAAACATAGTAATTTGTAATACAAAAGCAAAAGCCGAGGAGGTGATATTTTTGGTATCATTATTTCTAAATAATAATATTCACCTTATTTAATCTCCGTATTGCAATTAAGTATGATTAATAGTTCTTAGTAGTAATCCCTTAGTTTCAAATTGTTTCTGTTTTTTTACTATCATTATTTTCGAAAAGCAATTGTGTATTTAATGAATCGCAAATTTCGCACTTCTGCGGATTTGTAAACTGCAAACTTTTCTGCTAATTATAGTGAAAGTAACGTCTCATAAATATGTATCGGTTGTATTAATGTGTTTACAGCATTACCAAGTAGACATTATTATGAAAAGTTTATTCTTGCTATTATTATTGATTTGTGTCCTACTAAAGGTGTGTCCTACAAAGTAGTTTACTCGAAAATCGATCTTTTATTACAAAGCAAAAGTAAGAGAAAATGTAAAGAGAATAATAATAAAGAGATACCGGAAAAAGTATTAAAAATGTTTTTAAATTAAAATATTTTTAGAAATATAACACAGTCGGTTTGTAATTGCACTAATTCACGTAATCATGTTGTTCTCTGATGCGACATGAAAAAAAATTGCAAGGAAACGAGAACTGGACTCTTTGCGTTCTGCCAATTCGTTCTACAATTGTTACGACGAGGATAAAGCTAAATAATTTAACGTTGTTGGGGCCAACTAATCATTCAAAAAATACAAATTTTAAATTTGCAGAATTTCATGAATTATTTTAAAGTATCAGTTAAATTTTACTTAAAATAAAAGAAGAAATAAATATCTCTGAATTTAAACTACAAGCAAAAAACTGTAAAGTTCACATTGCAATAAACCTTTTATTTTTTGAATAAAAACTTCTGCAAATAAACTCTATATGATAATCTTGTAAGTAAGGACGACAAGCGCCACAAACTGAAAAGCAGCATTTGTTTCTACAATTCAAATGGTATCAATTGCAAACCGTCCAAACATTGAGATTCGTAATTATTTGAACAATCATATTTGTTTTATTTTTATTTAGTCAAGCAATCGAAGTTTTAGTTGCATTCTTAATTATATAAGTAAATAGCATCTATAGTCGTCAACTGGTGCGTCCAGTGGCGCAGCCAGAATTCGGTTCTAGGGGGGGGGGGGGGGTTGAGTTTCTGACAAAGGTGTTTGCCGGTTATTTCAATCGCCGGTTAATAGAATCAGTACTTATTAGAATATTCGCTGTATGATTCTTAAACTCAAAGAGCATCTGTGTGGCAGAAAATCCTCATTCTTTCAGCATAATACGGCTCAGAAAATTGATTTACTTCATATAACCAATTTTTACTTAACTAATCAATGTAATATGCACTTTCACAGCTTTAAGTAGAATTTTTGCCATTTAATTGAATCCCTTTATTAAATGAAATCTGGTTCAATAAGGTGGAGGAATCTGAAGTACGCCAAAGCGTTTAAATATTAAGTTTGGTTTTGATTCATATAAGCGGCAATTATTGCGATCTTTCTTTTAATGTCTTTAGTTTATCTTAGCTCTGGGAGGGGTTTTAACCCCAAAACCACCCCCTTGGCTGCGCGACTGGGTGCGTCCGTCTGTCAGTCCGCGTATCCACTTATAACTGTGCAAAAAACACCCAACCGAATGTTTTAAAACTTAATCTATAAAATCGTTGGAGTCTCGTGTTGAGTCCTTTCAAAAGTTAGGGAAATCGTATCAAAACTTAAAAAGATACAAATCAAAGTGTTCTTCATTCAATTTTATTCTATCATATGTCATTTATTCGATACCATAGCAGATTGTGACACTATATTGCCATGGTGATTGTGTCTTATTTAATATAGGCTCCTTTATTTCCGTGTCACTCAATTTGATATATGGTATCGTGATAATTTTTATATTCATGCATCTTCACATATTAACACAAAAGCTATTGCTTCAAGAATTTAATATTTATAAAACTAATTATAGTACAAACTAAACTCATTTACTATGTTTGACGTTCAATTTCCGACTTCCTTATGTCATAATTAAGATTTGTCGCTCCGCTGAGATAAATTTTAATGTTTGGCAGCTAGTCGATAATTAGCATTTAAATTATTTCAGGGCTCTGGAATTTCTTATGGATATTATTTTTTCGAATGAAGACGGCTGCAAATATATCGCAGTGAATCAACAAAATAGTTTTGTTCACCCTAATATTGGATATGACATTCACCATTCGATCCATTTTGTAAAGTCCTTTTTTTCTATTGCGCCATTTTTCTATATTTGATGATTGCAGAAATGCAAGGGTTAACAAAATTACATTTGTGATTTACAACGAAATATTTGCAGTCCTCTTTAAACGGAAAAAATATCCATAAGAAATTATGTAATCTTCAAACAATTTTACTGTTCATCGTCAAATAACTAGTACTAAAAGTAAAATTCATCTCCACGCAGCGAAACATGTTATTTATGACTAGTGTTGCCAGTTGTCTTTAGTAAATCATAGTTCTAAAAGCTCTTCACACCATTCATTTTTTACAGTTTTTTTAATTTTAATTGTAAATAAATGTGCCATTATATAATCCGAAGAAAATTACTTTAAAATACTGGTGACCGGAACATTTGGAGCCCCGATTGACACAGGAAACATGGCAACCCTATCTATCACTTCAAAAAATAAGTTCAATTGTGTTGTTATGATTAAAATAGTTATTCATGTTCAATAAACAGCGAATCACAAAGTTTGAAAGGATTTCTACTTAAAATCCTTTCAATGGTAAGGGCAGAGAAATGGCGCATTAGTATGAATTTTGGCATGGTGCTGATATAACGGAAAAGACGTTCTTAAAACAGAACCAACGCATCACGAATAGTACTTTACTTCCGCTGACGCTTTGAAATAAAAAATACCTCTGTATTTTTTAAAGAAAATTTTATAATTTAATTTTTGCGTTTTATTATAGGAAGGTTTTAATTGCACATAGTAATATTTTAAAAATTTAATTAACTTTGTTTCAATAACAAACACGTCATTTCAGAAAATATATTTCATAAAAAAATTTTTAGTGCCATTTTTTCTCAATAGTAATCTTCACCTTATTTAATTGCAGATTTATACGAGCACGAATTAACTTATAACAATACCACACTGTAAAAACTATTTAAATTCCAAGCGTTTTCAGAAAAAATATCCAATGTATAAATCCAATGTATAAATTAGACTGGAATAAGAGCATTCCGACAGAAATTACTGATTGACACCGCTAAAATTTAATAGTAGGTCACGTTGTATTAACCGCTTCACTTATTATTCCGTATTATCTCGGGTTCGTGTATATCACAAATAAATAAAATAGTTGAATAAAAAAATTGATAATTTGTGAAGGTTTTTTTTAAACAAAAAATTAATAAGGAAAACGTACGAATTTCTATGATTTAATAATACAAAGAATACTATTAAAATTTCGAGAAAATCAAACATTTGAATCTGAACGCTCTTCCCTATGATTAAAGTTAGTCTTTTATTTAAATAAAACCTTACATTATTATATGAAATTTTAACTGGCGTAGTGCACTCACGTCTGCAATGATAAACACAAACCGTATTACTGTCTGCAAAAATTCAGTAATACGGTTAAATGGTTAAAAATAAGTCTTTAACGTACGGTTTGAAATGCCACCCTTCAAATATTCAAATTATTATGACCAATATCAATTTTCTATTCAGCAGTATCCCGGAGTTTTTATTTTCTTCTTCATGATATTGTAATACTAATCTTATGAAATGACTATTTAGAGAAAAAATTGTTGAAGCGGGGGGAAGGAGGCAGTGATCTGAATAAAAAAACCGCCAACTAGTCATTCTGGTTACACTGATTCTACTCAATGATAAAAATGCGAAAAACTGTAATTTAGACAATGCTATTTTTCAGTCGTCATACTTTAGCAACATTCTTGTATCTTAAATATTATGAATTTTCAATTAAATAATTGTATTAAAAAACTAAGTATCATATAAATATTATCTTTATATATTAAAATCTTCTGTGCGTGTGTATGTAATTGAACTCCTCCTAAACGACTGGACCGATTTTGATGAAATTTTGTGTGTGCGTTCCAGTAGATTTGAGAATGGTTTAGTTTCACATTTCGTCGAAATTGATTCAGTACTTTTTTAGTAATTAGGCAAAAACTAATAGTTAGTGATTTTTCGCTAATTAAAAGTGCTATATATATTAAAGAAAGTCAGGATTTCGTATTAATCATAGCACAAAAAAAATCTACCATACCAAAAATCTTGAAAATTGGGGTAAAAATACTTCTTATAACATCGAGTGCCGCTAAAAATGGATTTTCGAAAATTCCACCCGTACGATTAGTAGAAAAAAGAACGAACTTTTAAAAAATTCCTTAAAAATCGGCTTTTGTAGTTATTTTTCAACTGATAACATATTTTAGTGCATTTTTTCATTCTGAATCGAACGGTACTAAGCAAATTTGTTTATGTTCAGTAGTTCGTGAGATAATTCACATTTTCCTAATTTGGCGATATCTTCGGCGCAAAAACCTGAAATTTTCAATGCTTATCTTTATATATAAAAATCTTCTGTGCGTGTGTATGTAACTGAACTCCTCCTAAATGACTGGGCCGATTTTAATGAAATTTTGTGTGTGTGTTCCAGTGGATTCGAGAATGGTTTAGATTCACATTTCATCGAAATTGATTCAGTACTTTTTTAGTAATTAGGCAAAAACTAATAGTTAGTGATTTTTCGCAATTAAAAGTGTTATAAATATAAAAGAAAGTCTGGGTTTCGTATTAATCACAGCACAAAAAAATCTACCGAACCAAAAATCTTGAAAATTGGGGTAAAAATACTTCTTATAACATCGAGTGCCGCTAAAAAGGGATTTTCGAAAATTCCACCCCTTAGATGAGTAGAAAAAAGAACGAATTTTTAAAAAATCCTTAAAAAGCGGCTTTTGTATTTATTTTTCAACTGATAGCATATTTTAGC
Source organism: Maratus speculifer (assembly GCA_964019185.1). Lineage (NCBI taxonomy): Eukaryota > Metazoa > Arthropoda > Arachnida > Araneae > Salticidae > Maratus > Maratus speculifer. The sequence goes on from OZ025295.1 coordinate 405,896,924, forward strand.
GCATTTTTTCATTCTGAATCGAATGGTCCCAAGCATATTCGTTTTAATCCAGTAGTTCGTGAGATAATTCACATTTTCCTAATTTGGCGATGTCTTTGGCGCAAAAACCTAAAATTTTCAATGCTTATCTATATATATAAAAGAAAGTCTTGATTTCGTATTAATCACAGTACAAAAAAATATACCGAACCAAAAATCTCGAAAATTGGGGTAAAAATACTTCTTATAACATCGAGTGCCGCTAAGGAGGGATTTTCGGAAATTCCCCCCTAAGCAAGATAAAAAAAGAACGAACTATAAAAAAAAATTACTTAAAAATCGGCTTTTGTAGTTATTTTTCACATGATAACATATTTTAGTGCATTTTTTCATTCTGAATCGAACGGTACTAAGCAAATTCGTTTAAATCCAGTAGTTCGTGAGATAATTCACATTTTCCTAATTTGGCGATATCTTCGGCGCAAAAACCTGAAATTTTCAATGCTTATCTTTATATATAAAAATCTTCTGTGCGTGTGTATGTAACTGAACTCCTCCTAAATGACTGGGCCGATTTTAATGAAATTTTGTGTGTGTGTTCCAGTGGATTCGAGAATGGTTTAGATTCACATTTCATCGAAATTGATTCAGTACTTTTTTAGTAATTAGGCAAAAACTAATAGTTAGTGATTTTTCACAATTAAAAGTGTTATAAATATAAAAGAAAGTCTGGGTTTCGTATTAATCACAGCACAAAAAAATCTACCGAACCAAAAATCTTGAAAATTGGGGTAAAAATACTTCTTATAGCATCGAGTGCCGCTAAAAAGGGATTTTCGAAAATTCCACCCCTTAGATGAGTAGAAAAAAGAACGAATTTTTAAAAAATCCTTAAAAAGCGGCTTTTGTATTTATTTTTCAACTGATAGCATATTTTAGCGCATTTTTTCATTCTGAATCGAATGGTCCCAAGCATATTCGTTTTAATCCAGTAGTTCGTGAGATAATTCACATTTTCCTAATTTGGCGATGTCTTCGGCGCAAAAACCTAAAATTTTCAATGCTTATCTATATATATAAAAGAAAGTCTTGATTTCGTATTAATCACAGTACAAAAAAATATACCGAACCAAAAATCTCGAAAATTGGGGTAAAAATACTTCTTATAACATCGAGTGCCGCTAAGGAGGGATTTTCGGAAATTCCCCCCTAAGCAAGATAAAAAAAGAACGAACTATAAAAAAAAATTACTTAAAAATCGGCTTTTGTAGTTATTTTTCACATGATAACATATTTTAGTGCATTTTTTCATTCTGAATCGAACGGTACTAAGCAAATTCGTTTAAATCCAGTAGTTCGTGAGATAATTCACATTTTCCTAATTTGGCGATGTTTTCGGCGCCAAAACCTGAAATTTTCAATCCTTATCTATATATATAAAAGAAAATCAGGATTTCGTATTAATCACAGCACAAAAAAATCTACCGAACCAAAAATCTTGAAAATTGCTGTAAAAATACTTCTTATAATATCGAGTGCTGCTAAAAAGGGATTTTCGAAAATTCCACTCCTAAGATGAGTAGAAAAAAGAACGAACTTTTAAAAATTTCTTAAAAATCGGCTTTTGTAGTTATTTTTCAACTGATAACATATTTTAGTGCATTTTTTCATTCTGAATCGAAGGGTACTAAGCAAATTTGTTTAAATCCAGTAGTTCGTGAGATAATTCACATTTTCCTAATTTGGCGATGTCTTCGGCGCAAAAACCTGAAATTTTTAATCCTTATCTTTATATATAAAAATCTTCTGTGCGTGTGTATTTAACTGAACTCCTACTAAACAACTGGACCAATTTTAATGGAATTTTGTGTGTGTGTTCCAGTGGATTCGAGAATGGTGTAGATTCACATTTTATCGAAATTGATTCAGTACTTTTTTAGTAATTAGGCAAAAACTAATAGTTAGTGATTTTTCGCAATTAAAAGTGTTATAAATATAAAAGAAAGTCTGGGTTTCGTATTAATCACAGCACAAAAAAATCTACCGAACCAAAAATCTTGAAAATTGGGGTAAAAATACTTCTTATAACATCGAGTGCCGCTAAAAAGGGATTTTCGAAAATTCCACCCCTTAGATGAGTAGAAAAAAGAACGAATTTTTAAAAAATCCTTAAAAAGCGGCTTTTGTATTTATTTTTCAACTGATAGCATATTTTAGCGCATTTTTTCATTCTGAATCGAATGGTCCCAAGCATATTCGTTTTAATCCAGTAGTTCGTGAGATAATTCACATTTTCCTAATTTGGCGATGTCTTTGGCGCAAAAACCTAAAATTTTCAATGCTTATCTATATATATAAAAGAAAGTCTTGATTTCGTATTAATCACAGTACAAAAAAATATACCGAACCAAAAATCTCGAAAATTGGGGTAAAAATACTTCTTATAACATCGAGTGCCGCTAAGGAGGGATTTTCGGAAATTCCCCCCTAAGCAAGATAAAAAAAGAACGAACTATAAAAAAAAATTACTTAAAAATCGGCTTTTGTAGTTATTTTTCACATGATAACATATTTTAGTGCATTTTTTCATTCTGAATCGAACGGTACTAAGCAAATTCGTTTAAATCCAGTAGTTCGTGAGATAATTCACATTTTCCTAATTTGGCGATATCTTCGGCGCAAAAACCTGAAATTTTCAATGCTTATCTTTATATATAAAAATCTTCTGTGCGTGTGTATGTAACTGAACTCCTCCTAAATGACTGGGCCGATTTTAATGAAATTTTGTGTGTGTGTTCCAGTGGATTCGAGAATGGTTTAGATTCACATTTCGTCGAAATTGATTCAGTACTTTTTTAGTAATTAGGCAAAAACTAATAGTTAGTGATTTTTCACAATTAAAAGTGTTATAAATATAAAAGAAAGTCTGGGTTTCGTATTAATCACAGCACAAAAAAATCTACCGAACCAAAAATCTTGAAAATTGGGGTAAAAATACTTCTTATAGCATCGAGTGCCGCTAAAAAGGGATTTTCGAAAATTCCACCCCTTAGATGAGTAGAAAAAAGAACGAATTTTTAAAAAATCCTTAAAAAGCGGCTTTTGTATTTATTTTTCAACTGATAGCATATTTTAGCGCATTTTTTCATTCTGAATCGAATGGTCCCAAGCATATTCGTTTTAATCCAGTAGTTCGTGAGATAATTCACATTTTCCTAATTTGGCGATGTCTTCGGCGCAAAAACCTAAAATTTTCAATGCTTATCTATATATATAAAAGAAAGTCTTGATTTCGTATTAATCACAGTACAAAAAAATATACCGAACCAAAAATCTCGAAAATTGGGGTAAAAATACTTCTTATAACATCGAGTGCCGCTAAGGAGGGATTTTCGGAAATTCCCCCCTAAGCAAGATAAAAAAAGAACGAACTATAAAAAAAAATTACTTAAAAATCGGCTTTTGTAGTTATTTTTCACATGATAACATATTTTAGTGCATTTTTTCATTCTGAATCGAACGGTACTAAGCAAATTCGTTTAAATCCAGTAGTTCGTGAGATAATTCACATTTTCCTAATTTGGCGATGTTTTCGGCGCCAAAACCTGAAATTTTCAATCCTTATCTATATATATAAAAGAAAATCAGGATTTCGTATTAATCACAGCACAAAAAAATCTACCGAACCAAAAATCTTGAAAATTGCTGTAAAAATACTTCTTATAATATCGAGTGCTGCTAAAAAGGGATTTTCGAAAATTCCACTCCTAAGATGAGTAGAAAAAAGAACGAACTTTTAAAAATTTCTTAAAAATCGGCTTTTGTAGTTATTTTTCAACTGATAACATATTTTAGTGCATTTTTTCATTCTGAATCGAAGGGTACTAAGCAAATTTGTTTAAATCCAGTAGTTCGTGAGATAATTCACATTTTCCTAATTTGGCGATGTCTTCGGCGCAAAAACCTGAAATTTTTAATCCTTATCTTTATATATAAAAATCTTCTGTGCGTGTGTATTTAACTGAACTCCTACTAAACAACTGGACCAATTTTAATGGAATTTTGTGTGTGTGTTCCAGTGGATTCGAGAATGGTGTAGATTCACATTTTATCGAAATTGATTCAGTACTTTTTTAGTAATTAGGCAAAAACTAATAGTTAGTGATTTTTCGCAATTAAAAGTGTTATAAATATAAAAGAAAGTCTGGGTTTCGTATTAATCACAGCACAAAAAAATCTACCGAACCAAAAATCTTGAAAATTGGGGTAAAAATACTTCTTATAACATCGAGTGCCGCTAAAAAGGGATTTTCGAAAATTCCACCCCTTAGATGAGTAGAAAAAAGAACGAACTTTTAAAAAAATCCTTAAAAAGCGGCTTTTGTATTTATTTTTCAACTGATAGCATATTTTAGTGCATTTTTTCATTCTGAATCGAATGGTCCCAAGCATATTCGTTTTAATCCAGTAGTTCGTGAGATAATTCACATTTTCCTAATTTGGCGATGTCTTCGGCGCAAAAACCTAATATTTTCAATGCTTATCTATATATATAAAAGAAAGTCTTGATTTCGTATTAATCACAGTACAAAAAAATATACCGAACCAAAAATCTCGAAAATTGGGGTAAAAATACTTCTTATAACATCGAGTGCCGCTAAGGAGGGATTTTCGGAAATTCCCCCCTAAGCAAGGTAAAAAAAGAACGAACTATAAAAAAAATTACTTAAAAATCGGCTTTTGTAGTTATTTTTCACATGATAACATATTTTAGTGCATTTTTTCATTCTGAATCGAACGGTACTAAGCAAATTCGTTTAAATCCAGTAGTTCGTGAGATAATTCACATTTTCCTAATTTGGCGATGTCTTCGGTGCAAAAACCTTAAATTTTTAATCCTTATCTTTATATATATAAATCTTCTGTGCGTGTGTATGTCACTGAACTCCTACTAAACGACTGGACCAATTTTAATGGAATTTTGTGTGTGTGTTCCAGTGGATTCGAGAATGGTTTAGATTCACATTTCATCGAAATTGATTCAGTACTTTTTAGTAACTAGGCAAAAACTAATAGTTAGTGATTTTTCGCTAATTAAAAGTGTTGAATAAGTTCGATGAATAGAGTGCGGATGGAATGCCCGAGCGGTCTAAGGCGCCAGATATAAGCTTTGCTTCTCGAAGAAAGAGATCGCGTGTTCGAACCCCGTTCCTGTCAAGCGTGTATGCTTTACAGTAATATAGCCTGTATTATAATTTTGATTAACTGACTTCAGAAAATCGTTAACTTTTAACAAAAAAGAGAAAAATAAACTTTTCTATCAAAAATTGAACCGACTTCAAAAAATAATGAAGAGTGAAAAATAATTTCCTTACATAATTGTAATAAGAAATTAAATTGAGAGCGTAGTGTTTATCGTGCGTATTACTATATTTAAGTACATTTATTTGATTTTTTGGTGTCGGTGCCAGGAAGGACAACGTCTGTCGGTGACAGGTCAACGTCTGTCGGGTCTGCTAGTATGAGTATAAATATACAGTGGATTGAAAGGAATCTAGCGTCACAATTAGGTTTGCTAGGTGTCCCGCGTAATTCAGACCTCCAAACGCTCTGGGCATCATTCATTTTAAGACGTTACTTCACAATACTTAGTAAACATTTCCGAAATAATTTGCATAAATATGTATTATACAGGGTGATTCTAAATTTTTTTTACAATAAAAGAGGGGTGATAGTACACATAAAGACAAACAATAATAAATAGGAGACCAAGGGTCCAAAACGTTTTCCAAAGGAGATAGCCGCCATTAAAGTTTAATGACCAAAATTTCAAATAAACATAAAAAACGGAAAAATCGGTCGTTTGATTTGCGGTTTTCACTAAAATTATACTTTATGTCGGCATTTTCTTGAAATTAAATAATAAAGATAAATTTCAAAAAATGCCGATAGAGGGCGCTTTAGACTTTGGAGTAACGAACAACTATTTTTTGCCTTTGTATTTTTTGCATCTCATTGAATATTTTTGTAAGTTTAGAGTCAAATTTAAAATTTGAACTCAAAATCTGAAAGTGGGAGTGGTTAAGTAGCACAAACTGAAATGTGTTCAGAGGGTTCAAATTTCAAATGATTAAAAAAAACGGAAAAATTGGTTCATTGATTTGCAGTTTTCACTAAAACTATTCTTTATGTCGGTATTTTCTTAAAAATAAATTATAAAGATAATTTTCAAAAAATGCCGATAGAGGGCGCTTTAGACTTTGGAGTGACGAACAACTCTTTTTTGGCGTTATTTTTTGCATCTTATTAAATGCATTCGTAAGCTTAGACTTAAACTTAAATTTTGAGCTCAAAATCTGAATAGTTGGGAGGGGTTAAGTAGACAAACTGAACTGTGTTCAGAGGGTTCAAATTTCAAATGATTATAAAAAACGGACATATTGGTCGATTCATTTGCGGTTTTCGCTAAAACTAATTTTTAAATGAGCATTTTCTTGAAAATAACTTTTAAAGATAAATTTCACAAAATGCCGATAGAGGAAGCCTTAGACTTTGGAATAGCGTACAACTATTTTTAACAGTTATTTTTTAATCACATTAAATGCTTTCAAATGCATAAAATTAAATTTTAGGCTCAAATTCTGAATCATTGGGAGTGTTTAAGTAGTGAAAAGTTGAATTGTGTTCGTGGAGGGGGGTGGGTTAAATTTCAACTCATGAATACACTTCAATTTGTGCTAATTAATTACGCCTAATTATTTAGATTTTGAGCTCAAAATTTAAGTTTAAATCTAAGCTTCCGTAAACATTTAATATTTTTTGCTAGCATTTAATTAGAACAAAAAAATAATGGTTAAAATTAATTATTGGTTACTCTGAAGTTTAAGGCGCCCTTTAATGGAATTTTTTTTTTTAATTTATCTTTAAAATATATTTTCAAGAAGATACTGACTTAAAGAATAGTTTTATTTTAAACCGCAAACAAATCGACAAATTTTTCCATTTTCTATAATTATATTAAAATTGAACCCCCCCCCCCCCCTTTTAAACAAAGTTCATTTTGTACTACTTAACTACTCCCTACTATTTAGATTTTGAGCTTAAAATTTATGTTTAAGTCTAAGCTTCCGAAAACATATAATTAGATGCAAAAAATAACGGCAAAAAATAGTTGTTCTTTACTACAAAGTCTAAAGCGCCCTCTATCGACTTTTTTTTAATTTTTCTTTATAATTTATTTTTAAGAAAATGCCGATATAAATAATAGTTTTAGAAACAGGCCGCAAATCAATGAACCAAATTTTCCGTTTTTTTATAATCATTTGAAATTTGAACCCTTTAAACACAGTTAAGTTAGTGCTTCTTAACCACTCCCACTTTCAGATTTTGAGCTCAAAATTTAAGTTTGACTCTAAGCTTACGAAAACATTTAATAAGATACATAAAATACTGGCAAAAAATAGTTGTTCGTTACTCCAAAGTCTAAAGCGCCCTCTATCGGCATTTTTTGAAATTTATCTTTATAATTTAATTTCAAGAAAATGCCGACATAAAGGTTGATTTTAGTGAAAACCGCAAATCAATCGAACGATTTTTCTATTTTTTATGTTTATTTGAAATTTTGGTCCTTAAACTTTAATGGCGGCTATCTCCTTTGGAAAACGTTTTGGACCCTTGGTCTCCAATTTAATATTGTTTGTTTTGATGTGTACTATCACCCCTCTTTTATTGTAAAAAAAATTTGGAATCACCCTGTATATGTGTGGGTAGTTGCATGTGTTTCTGTGGTGTAACTCATATTCTATGATTTTCGATTACCAGTATCTTAGACCGGAAAAATATGCTGTATCTTATCGGAGATATCTCTTTGATTGAAACAGTTGATTCAAACTTTTCGAATATAACGGTGACCGAAAGACATAGCAGTTATCGGCTATGTGACTTACACTACAAAAATCTACGGAACTTGTTATTTTTATATTTTATATTTGTATATATACAGTCGAGTATCTCTATAATGCAACTCAAAAGAGCCAATTTCTCTATGTAACAAATTTCTTGAAGGAGCGGTCTAATTTTCCATGATTACATTAAAAATAATCTCCATATAGCGAATATACAAGGTTACTCTAAATAAGGTATGCACTTTCTTATAAAAAAAAAAATTAATACAGGTTTTATGCAGGTTTAATTACATATATAGATGCATATTTAAAGCACAAAATGTCCAACAATTCCACTTTCAGCACTGAGGAATTCCTTCAGCCTTAGTTGACACACGAACACAGTGCGATTTCCGGATAAGAAAGAATTTCCTTCAACTCATCATCGATGAAATTCTGCAACTGCCGTACTGTGACGAGTTTTTCTAGAATAAACCGTATCCCCCCAGAAGAAGATATTATTGATTCCAACCCAGATATATATATATAACTGTAACTTTTTTAGATCACCCTGTATTTCTCCATATAACGAATTTCCGAAATTTTGTTGAATTTCTTCAGAAAATGCTTCGAATTGATTTTAATTGTCCGTTTTTCGCCATTGATTCGTGGTTTATATTTTATACGTTCATACTTACACAATACACTTTATTTCCAATAAGGCATCCAATCCCTTCCACACACATACAGGGCCACAGCTAGAAGTGAACAATAGGAAGGGGCTCAACAGAATTTAGGGGGGGGGGGGGCTCATGAATTTTTTTTGTCTCTCTCTGACACAGAAAGATAAATGAGTGCATATTCACATTGTAGGTACTATGTTTCATATTAAACTATTGTAATAACTTTATTTTATGCTAAGAAAAGTATATGATGATGAAAATTTTGAATGTATAACTGGTACAAAATTAAACATCACGCTAGCTTCATATGTACCAGTAGGATGAGGGAGGTGTTGAAACACTTATTTTAAATACAATTTAGTAATTTTGCAAAACTCTGAAAGGGTCTCAAAACTAAATTAGTTTTTTGAACAGAATTTCGTTTGAATTTTTGGAACAGAAATTCATTGAGTGATCTTGGAGCCAAGGGGGGCTCAAAATGTTTTAAGGGGGAGGGCTGAGCCGCTCATAGCACCCCCTTAGCTACAACTCTGCACACATACACCGCAACCCCTACCTCCCACACACTTTATACATTATCTATCGCATTTTTGAATGTTCACGCCTGATTCCACAAAGATGAATATGAACACGAGTACTTGGAAAAGTCTGAAAGAATTCCTTGATGCTGCATCGGCTTGCAATTGTCACAAAGAGAACAAAGAGAATTACCACAAAACTTTGATGAATGTCTATTTTGAAAATGTTCGTTAGTATAGTAGATTAGAGATAAGGGCAGAATGAGTAAAGCAATTGAAGAAAGAATCGTTTGTCTCAGCACGTTTCCATCTGCTTGAACCAACTCTCGTCACCCTTACTGTTTAAATTGGATATTTGATGTTTATTGCAACTCGGAGCATTTTTTAGTTTAAAAGGTCATTTGAATGAAGGATTTTTTACTAAAGGTCATTTATGGCTGTGTGATCATCTGATGCATCTGCAAAAAATGGCTCCTAAAATAAGAATAACTCTCACTGGTAAAGTGAAGATTTTGAAATCAATCTTTAAGAGATTAAACAAAAGAATGTGGCGAAAATGTTTGGGATAATGGCAGAACTCTATCGACAATCATAAAATATTCAGGAGCCAAAGAGCGAAAAAGAGAACGGTAAGAGAGCTTAGATGAAGCAATGTTTGAGTGGATTACAGGGTGCGTAGTCATGAAGAAACTCAGAGGATTTTAATTCTTTTAGTATCAGAAATTCTTTAAAGTACTGGTTGTTACATCTGAAAAAGGATTTCTTTTTCGTTAAATAAAACAAATATTACATTATAAAAATTCTGGTAAAAGGTGCTTACAAGGTGCTTCCAGACTACGCACCCTGGATTACAGGGATAAAGTATCGGAATTTTGGTACCAATAATTTTACAAAAGACTGAAATATTCATAATTTTTTGCCATTCTGAAGTCCACGCCAGCATTGGTTCGTTTAAAAAGCTCAAGAAGATACATGTATTGTTCCGGAAAACTGTCTATGGTGAAAGTGTGTATGCTCTGATGACAATAAATGAGAACTGGAAACGTGAGACACATGAAATTTTGAAAGAAGGTTTACCTGCCAGAATTTTCTATACTGACAAAACCGAGCGTTTTTACAAGTGTCAGTCGAAACTCTAGTGGTAAAGAAGAACAAATGTTTCAGCGGCGAAACATCTCAAACAAAGGATTATTGTTCTATTGTGCGCTCACGTGACAGGGAAGGGAAATTTAAAGAAGTTGGTCATTAGTACAAATAAATTTCTTCTGTGTTCTAAAGGAATTAAGTTATTGGAAGTGCACTATGAATTAAATTGATTACTGTGATTGATAGCTAAATTAAAATAAATTTCAGACCAGAAAATATATATCAAAAAATATAAATACATTTTTATGTCTTGCTAAACAATCATTAATTATTGTAATGTAGTGTTAATCAAGATTTAACTGCTCTTTAGAAGCAGTTAGGTAAAAGGAACGCTAAAATTTTCACCTCGTTCACTATATAAACAGCTTTCGTTTTCTGAGGTATTTCTTATAAATTTTTCCTTTAGCATACACGTAGAAGGTAAATTGCGACCATTTTAATTGAAATTAATTTAACTGCAGGTAACACTGTATGAACTCCTTGGGGACGAGCGACTGGTATACGTGTCTCATAAGGTTCTCAGAATCTTTGAATATTTTCAAAAGTAAAAATATGTAAATTTTGCCTTTTTTAATCCTAGCAGGTGCCCGATTCGATTTCTCCATTTAACAAGCAACATTTAAATATAAAAGCTTAAAATAGGAAATTTTTGGGAGAAAATAATTTGAATTCCTTTTTTTTTCTAAAAATATGCTTTCAGAAATCGCCTGTGTTGGAAAAATGTAAATCGGTCAATTTTTTTTTCGATTTTTAAAACGATTGCAAAATTTACTCTATACTACATATGATGGGTAATAAAAATGTGATTCGTTTGCAGTCCAGAGAAGAGGAATTCTCGCAATCAAAATATATGCCTACATTATAGGGTGGAGCGAAAAAAAATATTTTTTAAAAATCAAAAACGGGTAGGTGCCAAAAGTTGCCTTTATACTAGTACATCAACTGCGTGAAATTTGTCATTTTTTGACATTTTTTCAAAAAAATAAAAAAAAAATCCTACAGAGCTGGTTATTATTTAAAAGTGTTACTTAAACCTTTATATTTATCTGCGTAACATATTTAAACTATAAAATAATATCTTTATTCCGTATAGCTGGAGCTAACGAGACAACTTTTGGTAAGAAAACGGCATTACTTCTCTATTGGAGCATACAACGAAATGTTGTTTTGAATGCATTTCTTACCTATTTGCTTTCAAAACTATTCTGTATATAACTCGTAGATGTGGCTGCATTTCATATCCCACCCGTCTCAGCCATCCAGCAATCTAAGCCCAGTGTTTTATTTATGTATTGAATTGTTATTTTTTCCCAAAGATGGACATAAGTTTTCTATATATCAAAGTATAGTTTAACTCTTCTTTGTTTTCACTGACATTGGATGCTACTGGTGTGACCTGCTGCACGTATATTTTTATACCTTGTATAACAGAAGAGGGAGCTGAGTAATGTATTAGGCATATTGTTAATTGAACCTATTCATCAGTCTATTATCTTCATTAAATTTTCATACAATTAATACATTATGATTGGGAATTCTGTTACCACAATATTTTTTCAATCAATTACATTATATATAAATATAATGACATGCCTAAAAATTGATTATATGAATTCAATTTCTAGTAAGTCATCATGTACTGTACCTATTACATTGGATATATATTTTGCGAAGCTAGCAGTTTAATATTATGACGATCGTCACAGAGGATTGTAAACAAAATTTGCGTGTAAAACAACAATATTTTGAAAGAAGTTTTAGTATTTGTTTTATATCGTTTCCTCTGTTGTTTCGTAGTCGAGTAATTTATGATAAGTTTTTAGACCTATTCTTTAGGTGTGTGTATTACATTTGTTATAAAATATCCTGTGGTATAAATTTTGATTATATATTTTGCGAGTGAATCCATAGACTCTGATTGCCAGTCTGTGCTTATATAAAGCGGAAAATTTTATTCGCTTTATGAGCTGTTTTTTGCGCTAGATGTTTTCTAAATTCCTATTCCGCATCTCTTCTGAGAAACAGCTTTCCTTATGAATTAGTTTTGCAATCTGTGACAGAAATTTCTAGTCTGTTCTGAGTATCTTTTATTTAATATGAGAAAATAATTTTTCGAAATTATTATCTCTTTTATAAAAAATTGCAATAGGAAGTGAATACTACGTAGACAAAGATTTTCTTATTGATCCAGTGAATCCATGTAGATTATAATGTTTTACATCGACTTCTCTTGTAATTGACGCAGAGGAAATTCACTGAAGTTGAAGTAGAATATGATCCATTATTATACACAATTCTTAGCTTACCCAATGCAAAATTGTTCACAGCGACAAATAGAATTCTCCTAAATTTAAATGAGTACTTATAGTCGATTAGAGTCTGTACATTCTCTCAAAAAGTACTGCGCATTATACAGGGTGCGTAGTCTGGAAGCACCTTGTAAGGACCTTTTACCAGAATTTTTATAATGTAACAATTGTTTTATTTAACGAAAAAGAAATCCTTTTTCAGATGTAACAACCAGTACTTTAAAGAATTTCTGATACTAAAAGAATTAAAATCCTCTGAGTTTCTTCATGACTACGCACCCTGATTATAAGTTTATGCCCAGGACAGTTCACCATCAAATATTGTTCACTTATAAAATGGGAATCTAAAAGTTAATGAGGAATTACCTTGCTTCTAAAACACTAAAAAACGGCACAAAACTAATGCAAAAAAGTTATTTACAACAACGGTTGTTCTGCACGTGCAAGACAAATTCCCATTGCAATTCTCTCTGACGACCACCAGAAATCACATTAAACAGCTCGCTTCTCAATATATAAAAAATGCAAAAGCAGAATAAATGATGGCATACTTATAGTTGAATTACCTGAAATCATTTTTGAAGCAGGTCATTACGTAAAAAATATAATTGACTGAAAAAATGTTGTGGTAACAGAACTTTCAATCACTTTCATCAAGTGGATGTAAATTTAATAAAGAAAATAGATGGCCGAATAGATCCCTTTAATAATATTCCCGTATATTACTCTGCTTGTCATTTTTTTTCTTGTATAAGCTGTAAAAATATACATTAAGATAGTCAAAGCAGCATGTTGATACAAAGAACAGATAAACTAGGTGGATGCATCGAAAACATGCCAAATTTTGATAAAGAAAATCACAAATCAATACATAAATAAAACACTGTACTAAGATGATTGAATAGTTGGGACGGGTGGTATATGAAATATAGCCACCTCCATGACGTATGTCTAAGGTAGTTTTGAAAAGAAGAGCTGTATTAAAAACAACAATTCATTGTATTTCCCAATAGAGTGTTAATGCCGTTTTCTTACCAAAAGTTGTCAGTTTTTCTCCAGCTTTACGGAATCAAGATATTGTTTTATAGTTTAAATGTGTTAAGCAGATATATATAAAGGTTTAAGTAACACTTTTAAATAATAACCAACTCTGTAGGATTTTTTAATTTTTTTTTTTGAAAAAATTTCAAAAAATGACAAATTTTACTCAAAATCTCGATTTTGGAGCAAAAGAGCAGACTCAAGCCATTTTCTTTTCAGCGGTAAAATTTCATACAGTTGATGTACTAGTATAAAGGCAACTTTTGGCACCTACCCGTTTTTGATTTTTAAAAAATAATTTTTTTCGCTCCACCCTAATATGTATGTTATAGAAAGATGACATCTAGTTATCTTCTGTTTATCATGTAGTATGTGAAGCGTGTGTTATTTTAGGCTATCAGTTTTTATTTAATATTTATTTGTTTATGAATGTTATAATGTGTCTACTATTTGTTTGATTTTGATATAATATCGAAGTAAAAAATACATAAGTAAATTCAATGCTGAATTCAGAAAGGGATAGATTTAAAGGATAATAAATAAAAATAAAATACCGATTCGTCCATTCCAAAGATACCAATAAAGTACACATTTTCAGGTGTATGAAGAACCCTCGTAAATTGTAACATTTTCACGGAATTAGAAGATTTTAAAATGGAAAATGGTTTAAAATATTTAAGGGAATGTTTTTACGTTTTCTTATTTTATTTCTAACTTCACTATTTTATTAAACTATTATACTAACTATTTTATTTCTAAGTTAATCAATCCAAGCACAAAAGTTGTAGATTTCTCTGAAAATTCACGAAGACACTTTACAGTTGTCTCGATTGGTGATTTTGAATTTCTCGTTGGTTGTGACAACATAATGACCAGCAACCTCTAACACTTTTCTTCAGGCAACTAACACTTGCCGCAGTTTTTCTTCAAGACCTTTTTAATTGTGTTTGAATATTCAAAATGAAAACAGTGGAAATTTCTCAACAGTTACTAATTTATTCGAACCAGAGATTATAGTAAGGTTTGCACACTCCTTGGAATTTCCAAGGACTCTGGCACCACTTTTAAAAATAAGAAAATTCATAAAAAAATTTATTTTTAAACCACAACATTCGCAATCACCGCCTTCATTCACAGATTATACGATATTTTTCTGCAGTGAAACACTTTGAAAATATTCTTAAAATTTAGTGGTAGAACTGTGCGAACCCTGGATTATAGCCCGGTGTGTCGAACATAGACAAAAACGATTTTTTCAATCAAAATCAGATTTTTTTAAAACTTTCACGTATAAAAATACGTTTTGCAAAACATTTGCTCCGTAAATATTTTGCAACCTACAAAAAAAAAATATAATCTGATCAGGAACTAAAATAACACTATCCTCTTCCGAGAGACCCACTATTCCGAAATACGCTACTTATCGTCACAAACTTCAGTAACCAATGTATTTTCAAGATTTTATAAGTGATTTGTAAGAGCAAAGTTTCTTTTGCCTCCACTGCTTTACGAATGCGAGTTCTGGATAACAATATGTATATTTAAAAGACATGGTTGTTTTGCTATTTTATCACCAGTCGTGAGTATTATACTGAACAAGTTTTACTAATTATTTTTTAATGAAAGCTCTTCAATTATGGATTAGACAGCATTAACTATTTTTTAATATTTCATTTTTTGTATTTTAAATTTAATTGAAATTTTTTTCATAATTTTTCTTCAAAATGGTGGCAATTGGCTTACTTACATTGTTGCAGAAATGGGGAAAAATAACGATATTTCAATTTTATTAACTACATTCTTTATATTTTTCCTGATGCTATTTTCTCTTTAAAATCAACTTAAAAAATAAATAACAGAAAATGACTTCATGCTTTCAGATATACATATTTTCCCTAATAAAATTGTTGCATTACGTTGATACTGTATTTGAGACGCTATACGCTATATAATGCTTTCGACAGAAAATCACGTCATATGTAACAGAAAACGATAACTTTTTTGATAAAACTAAACAAAAAAAGAAAAAAGGACATAATTTTGCGAAAAGGCGTGGTTGAATAAGCATTGGAAACATGTCTTTCAATCAAATTTCTTGATTTTATTCTCACGTGTGTCTACTTATTTGACAGTATATTTCCTTTATTATGACCTTATGAATATTGATATTTTATGAGATAAAAATGTTTTTTTTATTTTTTTTAAACCTCATTTTTGCAAAAACTACCTATCGAATTACATGCCATTAATTGAGTTTATATACACATCAAAGATGCATAACTGGAAAATTTTCTATAATTTTCTGATTATAAAAGTGTATAAGAAAGCGATTAAACAATTACAAAAGTAAAAATCATATCTTATAGGTGTCCGAAAAATATCATTTTTTTTGTAAAATATTCCTGATATGTGTCTGCATATTATATATAATTGCTGAAAGTTTGAGTTGAGTATTAAGTATGGATATTTACAAAAATATGAATAAAATTATTAAAATTCATCTACAGGCGTTATTTGGAGCGGAGCTATTCATCTTTGACAGCTGAAGACTTTTTGATTATCTTGTCAGCTTTCACAAAAAATTTCATGCTTTTTACAAGATTTTGTCTTACTTGTGAAACATATATCGAAATGGTGATTCTGTATAAGAAGCTTTGAAAAATATTTACAGTGCCAAAACTGAATGATAACATTTCCACAGCGCCCTAAATGTTGCGAAAAATGTTCTTCCCCGAGCATTTCAGCATGCTATTTTGCGATTTTTTACGGTACATAACCAAAATGGTCAACACATTGAACAGTACGTGCATTAGCAAACCAATTCTACATTTTATAAGTACATACATTGTTTTATATGACTTCTGGTGGCCATTTTTGACATTGAGATTTTTTCCCGCTAATCGTACTTCGCATCAGTTCATTTAGATCAGGATCGCAACTTTAGCCTCGATTTATATCCAGAAAATATGACTTCAAACAAAATCTTTCTTAGGAAGACTTTTACTTTAAATGATCAGAATCAGTTTTTCACGAAATAAATATGAAATTACCCCCATTAAAAATAACATTATCTGAAGAAATCTCTACTTTCTTCAGAAATTTTGCAGATATTGCTTTCCCTTACAAATGTGGATAGAATTTTCTTTAATATATGTAGAATGGACTAAATATCTACAGATTTTCTAGAGACGTTTGGGCCAATTACCTACAGATTTCCTACAGGTTTTCTTAAATTTTTTTTAATAGTTGGGTATATTATCTTTTGAATTTTCTGGTGTGAATCCGACTTTTTTGACTAAAATTGAAGGCTAACTGGCAGGCCTAATTTAGACACATTCCAAACTTCACATCTTCGGATAAATACTTCTAATTGAACTTTAATAAAGTACACCTTGATACGCAACCTGCATACTACATATATTTTGGTATTCGGTGGATTTACACATTTTAGGGATCACAGAATCCAAGAAACCTATTTTTAATAATATCTGTCTGTAATTATTTCTATGAGTCTGTCTGTCTGTGTATCTGTATTTGACGCATATTTTAGGTACTCTCTATGTCGAGATTTGATGAACAAAATTCAACAAAACCTAATATTAAATTAGTCCCTCATATAGATTGGTACTCATTACATATTTGTGTAAGTCGCGCAACAGGTAGCGCTACCACGTTGCGTTTTTCATGATTTCCGCAATAGCTATATTTTAAGATCTAATGGAAGGATTTCCATAAAACTTCAGATTTCGTTAGTTCATGATAACATCTGGAGTTGATTGCTTCTTGGTGCAAATCTCCTACCAGGTTGTGGTATGATGATACATTACTCATGATTATCGCAATAGTTTTATCTCAAGAATTAATAAACGAAATTTTATGAATCTTTAGATTAAATTATACATTGATATTAATTAGTGCCATTAAATTTTTGGAGTAAATCGCTCAGCAGGTGGTGCTTCCATCCATATTTTTTTTACGATTTCTACAATAGTTCTGTCGAAAAAATTAACGAAAGGATTTTCAATAAAACTGAAACTCAGTCAGAACTTGAAATAAATTGTTCTTGATTAGATTTTAATGTAAAATACATACCCGGCTATAATACGTGGAAGGTAGAAGAAACTTTTAGGACTGACACATCGGATAAATTTTATTTGCATTCCTCTAGGCTCCAAATTGGATTGCCCAGTTTCTTGAACACGGAGGAAAAAGTTTACATCAAACTGATCATACTGCGAGTCACTGTTAAAAGTATAATTGATTTGTAACTTAATTTTTATGGTGTAAATGGATTTTTTAAAATAAATTCATGAATTTAGCTTCATTATATTGGCAGTTTCACAGGGTTTATACTATCGATATTTTATATGAAATTATTGCATAAAATATAAGTTCAATAAATTAAGTTAGGCAGTACATTCTAAGAATGTTTTTAGTGAATTGGCACAAAAATGGTTTATGTCATATTGTGCGTGGTAATGTTCTGTCATTTTTCACTAGCAATGTTGAATTCAGAGAGTGTCCCGGACGGCATCTTACCGTGAGCGATGAAATTGGAGATATGGAAATTTTGAGATTTTGTGTTTTCAATGGTCAAAAAGAGCAATTCCCCCGGAACTTTATAAAGTCCCCCCCCCCCTGCGGTGTCACATAAACCCCTCCCGGAGAAAAGCGTCTGAATTCAACACTGTTCACTAGTATTTTACGCAAATACAGGTCAATGATATAATTTACAGCAAAATTTGTTAAATCTGCCTTCAATTTAACAATCGAAAATAGTTGAAATAATTTATTGCCAAATTAAAAAGGACGTATTCTGGAGGGAGGGAGCATGCTCTTATGTGCTTCCGGATTAAAACAGAGATCGTATTTTTCGCTCATGATCTACACAGTTTATCACAAATTTTAAGACATCCTACTCGTGAGATTTGTATCAATCCGTATGGAATAGTTGAAGAGACTAAAGTATCATTCATAATTCCAATTTTAATTGACCTTGGGACGAAAGCTACAATATGAAAATAAACGAAAAATCGAAATCAGTTATCGAGAAATTGAATTTTTATAAACGATATTTCTAAAAATTTTGGTAGCAAATTTAGTAAAACGTCTGCTAATATGAAGTTTTAATAGAAAAAATATAAAAATATATTAAACCAGTATTTTTATTCACGGCTGAATATCACATAGATGTGCATTTTATTGTTTCAGACCTTCATTTTTGATTTGAAGCAAATAAAATGTAAAATTTTATTATTATTCTTTAGAACCATTCTTTTAACATATGAACAGAATCAACCAAGATCTCGCGTAGAATGATCATTATCTAATAGCGGAATCCGTCGACCTGCTTGATCCACCATATGGTTTCAAAATCAAAGACACTTAAAAATGCCAAATCAGAAAAAAATTACAAATACTTATGAATTCGCTTCTTTATTCTTTTAAATTTTGCGAATCTTTTTATAATCGCGTTCCATAAATAAACTGATTAATACACGGTAAACATTACTCGGAAACGTACAGAAATTAAATGACAGCAAAAGAACCTTTGTTTATATAACGATTCTTAAAATTTCGAAATTCTAATGGTTTCTTGGCTTTTAAAAAATAAAGAATGCTTCCATGAATCATGGTACACTCGGATTAAGATAAATATTTTCGTTTGAAGCTATTATATTTTTATAGATAAAAGAAATATATTTGATTTATATTTTTACAATGTGGTGTAATAGACGTGAAATACAATTATGCATTTCTATTTTCATATAATTTTCTTTTTCACCCTTTCCAATATGTTTTTGGTGGTTTCCATTATGAAAAATGTTTATGAATTCAAGTTCTCATTCTCGCGTAAATAGGAAACAAATCCATGAAATCTATGTATATTATTACTATGGCATGTTCGATATTTAAAAAAAGAATGCGTAGCATTTTTGGTTCATTGACAGTGAAAGACAACTCAAAAGAATCATGTTATATGACGGTCTATGAGTAAAATTCATTTATCGGCGCATTTTAATATTACAGTATTTAAACATATTTCTATTGATATGCATCTGTGAGGTTTAGCTGCAGGTTCTTACTATAAAACTTTAACGGCTTTTCAGAGTAACAGCAGAAATCTGATTTTCAAAATCGTTATGCGTTTACCACATTGATTATTCATTAAATTATCGTTGAGCTTAGTAAACTGTTTTTGGAAAGTGCTTCATAATCTAAGCTATACGCGTGAATTTTTGGTCTTGTTGTATGTTCGAAACTTGTTTAGGTAAACATCTGACTTTGATAGGGTCGTCACCTTTGTGACATAAAAAGTCATCTTTCATTTCAAATGCAATGTGTTAAAAACGAATGAATGCCTTCGACATTCTGAGAGAGCTGTGTCATATAAATTTCATCCTATTGCATTTCTTGACCTAAAATAAATATCAGATCAATATTTCTAGTACAAACACATTCTGAAAGGCAACCAACTGTTTAAATATTTATATTTCAATTAAATGTATTCCATTAAGATAAGTGTGAGCGAGAAACCTTTCTGGGAGTTCCGTTGTGAGGAATCGCGAGTCTTAAATCTTCAAAGATAGAAAAAAATAAGTTGATGTCCTAAAATGAGTCACCCGCAATATAAAAATAAGTTGCTCCAAATTTCAAGCCGTTAATACTTACTTTTATTTCATCTGATTTATAAAGATAAGTTTTTGTGTCATGATTCTTTTCTCAAATCTTTTTTACTCAGAAATTCTGAATTCTCTTTTGAAAATTTAAGTACTTATTTTATTTCTGAGCGAAAGAGAGACTGCTACTGGCCCTGCCTGTGGGCTACTTTTTTAGCTCACAGGCTATCAAAGCCTGCATACGTGCGTAAAGTGATAATTCATGATAAATATATCCGATTCATTTGAAATTTTGGATATGGGTTTATTATCATAAGGCGCTCCCCTGATTAGTTTTCAGAGTTCATTCGATATGTATAAGAAGGGGAATGGGGACTAATGCCCTCCTCTTAATTTATTTTTTGAAGGGCATTATTATATAAAGCTGTCCTATACAATTATTGTGCATAGCCTGTGAGCAGTATGCCATCAGTTTAACTGAGCAAGATTCTTTTTTCTTCTTTTTTGTATTTCTATTACTTCATTGGCACCACTTTATGAAATTGATACATTTCGATTGAATTTAAATACACCTCGTGATTGAAATACACCTCGCTTTCGTACTATTTAAATTGTGATTCATCAAGGTAAATTTTAGTATTCGAGAAATCTCAACAAAATAAAAATAGCGAACTGGCACGGCAACACCGTGTATTACTCTAAACGTCCCAAATCTAGTTTATCTTACGTTTTACTGATTTACTTTAGCGATTCGACAAAATCCTCAAATACGATTAAAAATTCTTTTATTTTGGGATTTTACCGTCAAAAGCAAACGATTATAATGCAACTGAAAACTGTTGGATTTTTAGGATGTGTGCATATTGTATTTAATGAATTTAAGTATATAAAACAGAGAAAATTTAATATATTATATACAAATATATTACATATATATTGTTTGTTGCAGTAATTATTTAATTTGACACTGGGAAAAATCTAACACTGGGATTATGGAAAAAACTGGACACTGGGAAACAATTAATACTGGAAATATGGAATTTTCATACATAAAAAAATTCATATTTAGAGAAATTATTTTCATACTTTTAAGCGTACACTCTCAAAACAAATTCCTTCTTTAAACGGAAAATTTACCGGCAGCAGTGCTGCCAGTAATTTTCTGTAATTTGACGGATATCCGTTAATTTTTTTGTCCGTTAAAAGAGGTAAAATTCCGTCAATTCAAAAAAAAAAAAAAAATTAGAAATATAAAAGCGGCAGACGTGGGGATCATTCCACCGACCCCAACGTTGGAAGGCGAACACGCTAGCGCGGGGCTACCCATGTACAGTAGGAAAACGCTTTAAAGTAAATGTGTTCGTTTCATATGGGTGTCTTTTGGTATTTTTCTTAAAAAGCTTTTAATTTTGAAGGTAATTTCGGGAAGATTTCGTCTTTAATGAGATTATGGCTAGATATTTTATACGATAGTTTTAATGTAACATAAAAATGTGAATTTTTAATATATTTACGTTTATTGCTTGAGGTAAAACATGCGTGTTCTATTTTTTTAAAGATTATTTTGAAGTAACATCGATTTTTTTGCATTTAATTTCTAAATTAAAAATCACTTAAAGTATATTTTAAATGAGATTATTTATTTATAAATAATGTTCTAAATTCAACTTTATTCAACTTATCCAACTCTAAATAATAAATTGCGAGTATTTTTGAATAAATGAAGAAATTAATTGTTATTTAATTTCAAATTCGAAAAAAATTGTCTTTTTAAACTAAATTAGATATTTTAATCTACAGAATTTTTTGTTTTTCATTATAAATCTAAATTTGAATATATAACTAATAGACCTCATACGCATGCGTGCTAAGAATAAATGGAATCTCTTCATCTTTTTTAGACGTTCGGTGTGAATTCACGGATCAAATATGTTTTCTGGAAGTACGGAAATTATTTGTGAAAAAATTAGTATAATTTAGTTTACATTGACGAATTTTTCTGACAGTGTATTCAAAAATAAAAGCCAGATGTTTCCATATCAACAAAACCGAACCGACAATGCTCATTTCGATTTTGAGAATTGCACTTTGATAATTTGAGAATTGGACTTTGATAATTTTAATTAATTTAAATTGTGAAATCGCAATATTTCATGGTTTAATTTGAATATAAATACTTACAATTATTGATATAAAAAATATGCTTAAAACAAATTAAAACAGACAAAACTAAAGTTATTTAAATTAAATTTATCTAAAAAATTTCACCATGAACCTTTTTTTTCCCTTAAGTGTTTTTGACATGAAAAAAAGTATTTTTTAAAATTGCATTCCATCGCCAACCGAAAAAGAATTTGCCAAAAAACATTTTTTTTTTAAACTGACACTGTATGGAAGTTCCATTGAAATTGTTTTTATAAATGTATATTTCCTCATGAAAAGCACATTCTGTAATATTTTCAGATTTTTTGGAGTATACGAGTATGGAAACTTTCCTTCTCAGATTCAAAGACGTATACAAAGTAAGTGTTCTAAGATAAATAGGAGAGATGATCGCAAGGTTAAAAGCGGGGTCACATGAAAAACAACTAATTCTATATAGCTATTTATAATAAATACAACAAGAAAGTTGAAAAATAATGAACTAAGTAGTGCTGCAATAAATGCCTGATGAAACTGAACCTTTGACGCATTGCAAATGCAAAAGGTTTATCACCAATGTTATGTTCATGGCACCAGGGGCAAGATCAAGATCAGACTCGAAAATAAAAATGATTGGTGGAAAAATGGAAATGTGGTATTTTGTTTATTCGGAGAGTGCAAAAAGAAACTAAAAAAATGCGACGGCAAAAGCTGTAGAAATTGTTAACAAAGAAGAAATTCGAAAAAATATTACAGAAAAGGTGTTGCAAGGTATACGTGAAAAATTTCCCAATTGTGAACAATCATGTCCTGTATATATAGAATAGGACCATGCCTACCTTTATTTGGCAGTGGATGATCCCAATATCAGAGGACAATGTTTAAAAATTGGATGGAATTTGCACTTACAACATTCTAAGGAACGGTGTAAATATAAAACAAAATGGGGCGTAGCTTAACCTCTTCACGACGGGAACTTTTTAACAAATTTATAATGTTTTTTCGCCAGTTTTTATAAACAGAAATTTGTGACTTACTAAATCAAGAAATTGCTCCGATTAAGTAAAGCATATTTAACAGTTACGTTTTACTGGTGGGGATGAACAAAGATCCTTAAGCTTTTTTGCGACATGTATATGGGTCGCTCGTCCTCAAGGGGTTAAGGCCATACGAATCTTACGACCGTACGAACTTTAAAAAAACTAATATAGTACTGATTTACGAACGGACCTAGGGAATTCTAGGTAAGTTAATGTTGTCAATTGAAGCATAGCACGCTGAAATCCCAAGAAATGTTCAAACTTATGTATAAAATCACCAGTATGAATAATCAGCACAAAAATATTCAAATGTAGAAACTAATTTAGAACAGAAGTAGTAGTTTTTAGAAATCAAGTTTATATCACCATACACAATTTTAAAGAAAAAAAGTTAACTATACCGGAAAATGAGTGCTCTAAATAGCAAACATAATATTTTTGAAATAGAAAAAATTAATGATACCGGAAAAAGTCTACTCTGAGTGGAAAATATTGTTTATATTTGACGTTCAACATCAACTAATTTTTGTAACTGTAGCCTTTGAAACTGTTGTTGTATTCTTGTCGTGTCTGTCGACAGCAAGGAAAGTAATTAAAAGTAACTAGTTTGTGTTGTGCCACCAGTGTTGCCAGATCGGGAATTTTGTCCCCTTCATTTTAGGAATTTGACCCTTCAGTGGAATTCTTGTGGACATACATGTTCGGGGATAATAAACATAACTTGGAGCGGTCTCTTTTAACTATTTTCGGCCGAAATAATCCTCTTACAAACAGATATCTCCCGTTTATATCTGCTGAATTTATGCAGATACTCCTGAATACAGATATCTCCTGAATTTAATCAGTTCGCAACACATTTTTTAGGAATCATTCTTACCCTAAATTTCTCATGGACAGATACTCAAGGTGGTACTGCCACCTTGAGAATCTTTCCATGAGAAATTTAGGCATTTAGGCATGAGAAAACAGGTAAAGTGCTTATGGCCTGGGAGCTTATGTGCCCGTCCGTTCTGTATGTGCGTATGTGCGATAACTCGTGATAAAAATATCCAATTCAGTTGAAATTTTGGATATATGTATATTCTTAAAAGGCACTCCCCTGATTATTTTTTGGATTTTATTCGATATGTATAACAGGGGAAAGGGGGCTAATGCTCCTCTCCTTAATTGATATAAATGGGTTTTCCATGCAGAATTATCAGTTTTTTTTTCAAAATTTAGATATAGGACTATTCTTATGAGGCGCCTCAGTGATTAATATTATTCATGCAGACTTTTTATATGATAAATCATATCCCTAATTAGTTTAAGGGGTTCGATGATTAAGTATAAAACGGGGAAATGGAAGTAGCTGATTCCCTCCCCCGTTAATTTGTTTTTCGAAAGGAATTAACCATTGAAAATATAAGCTGTAATATACAATTAATATGCGTAGCCTGTGAGCTCAATGCCATCTGTTTAACTGGGCAATATTCTTTTACATTTTTTTTAAACATTTTTTTACATTTTTTACATTACATTTTTTTACATTTTACATTTTTTTTACATTTTTTTAAAAATTCGCATTCCTTTTCGTCTTTCCTTTTCAATCTTTTTAAACTTTCCTTTGTTTTTAGTTTGCTGCAAACGGTCATATTTAGTTCTTAAAATTTGCTAGCGATAAAGAGTTTGTAAGGTGTTTTTGCAATATACAAAATGAGGAGATAACTAAACAGAATTACTAAAAATTTTGCAACTTCTGGTTGTTGTAGAAACAAAAGTAATACATCAGTAGAAAGAGGACAAAGGTAGATTCCAAATATTGAAAAATAAAAAAGTCGTCATATTTTGGATTTTGATTTTCCATCTTCGCTTAAGTGATCAACAACTTTGAAAATAAACTTATAGATGCCTTGTTTTTACAGAAATTTTAATCTTTTATCAGCGGTTTATCAAATAAAAATAACTTATTGAATCAGAAAATTACTCTGATTAAAAAAAAACATTTATAATAAAAATTTTCTTGTGAGTATAATAAATCATCATTGGAATATGGATTCCCGTACGTGGTATGGGGAAATCATGATTGCCAAAAAAATCGTTGCCCGTATGAAGCACGCGCAAATCAGAGAGGTAACGCGAAAATTGCTATTTAAAAAAAATAAACCTATTTAGTTAATTCAGGTTTCTCCATTTACAATTTATCAAATTTTCGGAATAAACTATCGTATTTACACTATGTGGACGCTCTCGTGTTAATTAGTTTACGGAATCATAAAAAAATGTATGTCTTAACCCTTTCCGACACACTGTACCCGGTCTGGGGTACCTAATTTTAATTCCAAACTTGTCATCGGCACCAATATTATTTTAGAAAAAATTTGCTTATGCAATAAAAGCTTCAATTAAGGATTTCAAAATATCTAAAAAAATCGTTCGTGAATTCCGGTGTCAGTCGATAATTTCTCATTTTACTAAGAGATTTTACCCGTGACGGAAAGCGTTAAAGGAGTACGGTGCACGCTTTAAAATAATTTTTATTTATTGATTTACAAATTGGAATTTTTTTGTAATAATTATTAATATTATAGAAAAAATATATGATAAAACTTCTCATATTTTTAAAGATTAAAAAAAATTAAATTTATTAAAAAAGTTGCTTAAATTATGTCGTAATAACGCGAATTACTATTTGTAGAATTTAATTTTTAATTTAAATAAACAGAAATAGTTTTAATTTTGATTTAGCATTTTTAAAAGATATTAAATAAAATAGAAGTTTAATTTTGTTTAAATAAAATAAAAAAATGCAAATTTTTTTCACAAAAAAGCTAAGTGCGAGTATTACAGGGGGTTGCCGTTTAAAAAGAATTATATGAATTATTAATTGTATTACTTAAAGAACTATACAACGCAGGAATGTGTATATACTAGAAAAGTATAAATTGGCCTACCATAAAAATTGAAAGTGATATGAATTTTAAATAATCTCAAATAGTGCTATTCTGTATAACTCTTTTTACTTTCTTCTATCTTTACAAGAAGAAGTATTGGATTCATGAAAATTTTCGACTTCCGGTTTTCGACGGATTTATACGTTTTAGAAGGTCCTGAATACGTTTTGACTATTTTTAGAAAATGTCTGTCTGTGAGTCTGTCCGTCTGTCTGTCTGTCTGTATGTGACAAAAAATTGTGGGCGCTCTATCTCAAGAACTAACGCTCGAAATTTTATAAAATTTTATTTTCAGTTAGACCTTGATATGAATTAGTGCCTATAGGTTTTTAGTGTAAACAGGCCTATAGGTGGCGCTGCTATACTACGTTTTTCATGATTTTAATGATTGCTATATCTCAAGAACTAATGCACAGAATTTCACCAAACTTCAGATTCTGTGAGACTTTGATATATATAGACGCTGATTAAGTTTTGGTGTAAATTGGCCTGCAGGTGGCGCTGCTATGGCACGTCTTTCAAGATTTTCATGATAGCTATATCTCAAGAACTAATGAACAGAGTTTCACCAAACTTCAGATTCCGTAATACCTTGAGATACACTGATAAGGTTTTGGTGTGAACTGCCCAATAGGTGGCGCTGCCATGCTACATTTTGAACGATTTTTGCGATAGCTATATCTCAAGAAATAATGCAGAGAACTTCATCAAATTACAGATTCTGTTACACTAGAATATATAGAATATATAGACGATGATTACATTTTGATATAAACCTCACAACAGGTGGCGCTGCTATGTTACGTTTTTCATGATTTTCACGATAGCTGTATCTCAAGAACTAATTCACAGAATTTAACCAAACTTCAGATATGGTTTAATTGACGCGATTTAAATAGAAGAAAGTTTTGTGATGGTCACAACATAATAGTTTTAGTTATCCATCATATGTAGTATAAAATAAGTAAACTCTTTTCATCGTTTTGAAAATCGAAAACATTTTTTGAAGGATTTACACAGTTCAGACACTGAAGAATACGAAAATCATATTTTTAAAGGAAAAAAAATCGCCATCCGTTTGTTTGCCCTGTCTGTAAACGCTATATCTCCCGAACAAATTGAGATAGAAGTGAAATTTCGTGTATATTTAGTACGGTCATTTCATGGTAACTCATGTTACATTTTTAACTATTTTCAGTATTTTTAGTAATATAATACACACAAAAAATTATTCAAAATGTAAATTTGACATGGTTTGATAATTAAACTTTTTCAAAGGCCGATTTAGATGAAAATTGAATAATTTTAATGTTATTTCTTAAATTTAGGTAGTTTTATTTACTATGGTAACTGCCATTACAGAAAAAGGAATGTAAGTTATCATATAAAACACCGGTTCCCAAACTTTCTTGGTACGCGACCCACCTCTCAAAGAAAAAAATTTTCGCGACCCATCTTTCAATAAAAAGAAATTTTAAGACCCACCAAAGATAAAGTTGTATATCAGTATAGCAATTTTTTTACGATTTCTATACGCTCGGCTATCCTATCCTACGAAAAACGCAAATTTTCGTATGGAAAATACATTATTAACACTAGAAACGCCATTAGGGGTCAAAATGACCCCTGCAAGATTGATAGTAGTCGATTCCAACCAGAATTTTCTTCATAAGATACATTAAATGTATGTATCAGAAAAATAGGTTAATTAAATAAGATAAATGGTTTAAAATTAATATTCTGGTGGGAAACACATTTTATAAAACTTGAGTAAAATACCCGGCGGTTCTAGTGTTAACAAAAACAAGAATCGATTATCACAATGTGTGTAAGTGAATAGTAATTAGATCAATGAACAAACTACAAAGATAGGTAAAAACATGTGTAATTATTCTGAAAACATAACTTTATAACGAAGCAGATTTCTAGTACTGATATTTACCAATGTGGGGACATGTATTAACACTCAGTTTGTCTCAGTACTTGTTTTTCCAAAACAGCAAAGTAGAAAAATCATGTTCTGATAAGCACGAGGTCATCAAGGACCTCGAAGTTGATTTAAATAATTCTGAATATTCTGTTCGTATATTGATCTAAAATTAAATAAAGGATTTCTCCTTAAAATATTATTTCCTGTTGAAATTCTCATATCTTTTTAAATAGATAAAATAAAAGATATATTTTGATGACAAACTCGGTTGTTCCGCGACCCACCAAAACGACTGCCGCGGGCCACCAGTATGTCGCGACCCATGGATTGGGAACCGCTGATATAAAGTATGATTTTCATTATTATTTTTTAGGTAATTTTCATCCAAATTACCCTTAGATAGGTTTCATTGACAAATCATTTTAATTTTACATTTCAATATTTTTTAGTGTTGTATGACTAAAATTAATCCAGTAAATTGTTCTAAATGTAACGTAAGTTACTATGAAATGACTCTATTTGGTGCATCCCCATTTAGTACATTCTTTTCTTTTCCATGTGATTTTTTTTTTAATCAAATCTCTTGATCGGAAAAGGGTAGGGGTTCGACATATATGTGGGATCGACGTATATGCAGTTCGTATATGTTCGTTTCTACATTGTAAAAAAGGATAGTTTTTTATATATGAGAAATATTTTGCGAATTTTTCATTACTGTAGTACTTTAACCTATTGGGGACGAGCGACACGTATACATGCCGCAGAAAGTCTTAAGAATCCTTGTTAATCTCCATCAGTAAAATTTTACTGTAAAATTTGCCTTATTTAACCGGAGAATTGTTTCAATTTAATAAGGCACAGATTTCTGCTTTTAAAAACCGGTGACAAACATTAAAAATTTCGTAAAAGCTTTCCGTCGCGAAGGGGTTAGCTGCCATATCATACCTGAGATAGAGATGCGATTATAATGTGTATAGCCTGAGTCTTAGAGAAAGTTATTCTGTTTATTATGCAATTTACAAAATATCATGTTTCATTTTATAGTTATCAGGTTTTGCAAAAATGTCAATTTTTGACATAAAGTTGAATATTTTTCTCTTAAAAATATTTCTGGGTAACTGCTAAAATTTTTATATTTTGTTTCAAAGTTTAAATGTAAATGTCATCGTAAAAACGAATAACAAAAAAAAAAAAAAAAAAAAAAAATCTCAAAAGTTTCAAACAATCATCTCCGAAGGTGTGCGGATAACTTAAAATGAATACACCTCGAAACAAATTATTGAAATTTCTCGCATAAGACAGGAAAAAAAAATGCATAGATTAATTCATTATTGTTTTCCGTTTCTTACGCTCATGGATTGTTCTAATCACAGCAGTGACGAGTTTTATAAAATAGTTTTAAAAGCCTGTTAATTTTGGAGCTATACACCAGTGACTATGAAACGACAACTTTGCTGTAACCGTCTTTCTCTTTTAACTGACATATCATTTAAAATAAGTTGTAAAGAGATTTCTTACATCAAGTTTCGCAATATGGACAAGCAAATAACGAAAATCTTTGGTTGCCGCATATTTTCAACGAGAAAGGTAGACAACAACACATCTAGTAAACAATAATATATTTAATTTATCCACAATTAACGTAGACTATCCTGTAATATTTGTTATTTCAACACAAATTAATTTTGTGTACCAGAAATTGTAAATGTCTGTATTTTAACGCGCACCGCAAAATGTATAGAATAAATGTAAAAGAAATTATGTATTTGCAGTTTTTCACTGAAGTTGAATTATGTCTGAGTGTGGTCAAGTAATCTTGCAGATTTCAGTTACAACTAGCAAAATAAAGGGTGGTTTGTTTAACCCTGTTGATCCCAAAGCGCCCGAGATATTTTGAAATATTTTAATTCTTATATCCTGATTCCCAGCAGAAAATTGAAATAGTAATATTGGCTAACAGACATTCCGAATTTAAATAAACCGAAATTAGCCATTGAAACTTTCTGCTGTAAAGTCTGATTTTCTGAATTACATAATTTCTGGAACGTGTCCCATCATGGGAATTAAAGGATTAAAACGTTTCACCCGCTCGGCGATAGATACCCTCATATGCATGCACGAAATTATTTTAGTCTTCTTAATGATGAATGCTTCTTTCTTCGTTGTTAACGCGACTTCCATAATCCTAAATTGTTCTATTGTTCCATTGTTTCTGTTATTTTTAGTGATATCATAAAGTTTAAAATTTGACTGCTATTTTATTTCATTTAGTTAATTAAATATACCTCAAACTCATTAATTAATTGAATGGTTTACATTAATAATTTTCCCAATATAGTTGACTTGTTAATGTTGCATTCTAATTTAGGTACTACTAGGTTATCCCGTCGACCAAAAAATTATCGCCAAACTAGAAGATTAAATGCCAATAATGAATGATCGTGAATGTCACATTTAATAACATTAAATACTAAATAATTCACGTGTTTAAAATGTCATCAAGTGATTTTTATTTCGACTTTTTATTAATATTCCACTAATTATTTGTTTTTTCGTTATTTAAAATAAGAATTATGTCAATATGTATAATTTGGCTATTAGTTTAGCGATTTGTATTATTTGGCGAAATTGGTCGACGGGATAACAGAGTATTACCCTATTAATAAAAATTAATATTCTTTGAAACACTTCTCCTTATTTTATTTCTATCCATAAACACCTATTTTTCCCCCATTCATATCATCAATTCAACATAACCTAGGGACATAACATTTTGTTTAGTCATAACGAGCAAAAACATGCTGTACCTCTTTTCATTCACCTAATATTATTCCCAAAAATGAATGATGACGAAAGCTCACTTATAAGTTGTTACATGGAACAACTTATAAGGACTCATAAGGACTTTAATGGATGTCAGTGGAATATATGGAAACAAAAGATGATACGTATTTTTTTCCATATTGTCTGACTAAGTTTCGAGATGGCATCAGGTGTACGATTAAGCATGCAATCGGGGATGCAAATGAACAGAGCGTAAGTATAAATTGTACATACATACGTAAGGATTTCGTTGTCTGTTCTAAATTGTGGCCTCTTTAAAAGTTCAACTACTTACGAGAGTTTATTTTTCGCATAAAGACGACACATATATCAGTTAAGATTAACATGCGGGATAAAATAAATAATATTTGAACTTTTGGTAGAGTAAAGCACGAATTTACCTTTTTTTACTTGATTGCCTCTAATAGGTTATGCATTCAATTATTTTTTTGGAATGCTCATCAGCAATACTAAAAATCACAATCATTCCAATAATGCGTTGAAGTGAAGTTTTGCAACATAGTAAAAGCAATGCATTGTTATTGGCATCACCTCAGTATTAAAGCAGTAGAAGGCTCCAAAGATTACTATTTATAATCGGTCTTCTTGATTCTGTTCATTTCAATGGATTAAGCGCAAAATCAGATTATATGTCTGACTTTAGCATAGCTTTCAACTCTTCCGTTTCTTTGCACCAAAAAAATTTTAATAGAAACTTTTGCAACATAGTAAAAGCAATGCATTGTAATTGGCATCACCTCAGTATTAAAGCAGTAGAAGGCTCCAAAGATTACTATTTATAATCGATCTTCTTGATTCTGTTCATTTCAATGGATTAAGCGCAAAATCAGATTATATGTCTGACTTTAGCATAGCTTTCAACTCTTCCGTTTCTTTGCACCAAAAAAATTTTAATAGAAACTTTTGACTTTTGGCAGACTACGGTGATTTTAAAAGGTAAAATTTCTGTAGTACAAAAAAGTCAGATGACGGAAACTCTGCATTGGTGTTATATTTATATTATGTCTTGTTTGTTGATGGATAAATGTTTTATTCTAATTTTGAAATACAAGTTGGAATTGATTCATGAGCGATTTATATTAATTTAACCTTTACGGAGGGGCTGTGACAGCATCTGTCCGGGCTTACATGTATTCTCAGGTAGACACTGAGAGAGCCCCTGCGTAAAGGTTAAGTAAAAAAGTATTGATTTTATTGACTCGAAAATTTGTTTAAAAAACAATAAAAACTGAATTAATAGGGATACGGTTTTCAAAAAAACTGTATTTGAAGGTACATTTTTTACCTATTCGACGGTGTAAAAATGAAAACTGTCCAGTACTTAGAAGTTTAAAAATTCTAATATAAGTGAATAAATATTAAATTTAATAATTTGTTGTTGTCACCGTCAAAATGACACCAGTGTTACGCATAGGCACGTTTCTTGCTTATAAACATAGATAGTCCGACAAATATCTGAAATGTTTTGTGCAATCCTGTATATGACCTATACATTTGTGTGTACATTGTGTACTATGCTAACCGTTAGCTTACTTAAACGTATATAGCGCAGTTAAAAATTCACCTTCAAGAACTTCGGTGAATTAACGGAATTACCTATTATTTACTTAAATATTCAGTGATCTTTAAAGGTAATGCATACCTCAAATATTATTTACATGGTTATTTATATGGGCTAAATTACACTGTTCTTCGAATAAATTAAAATAATATTATCTCTTAGATTATACTGGTGTGAAAAATTATGAGCAATCCTATCTCTGCATTTATGATATTCATACAAATCGAATTTTTTTCACTAAAATATATTAATTTTTTTTTTTTTAAATACACCGGAAAAAATATGGAGTCAACATCATAGATATTAAGCATTTGAGTTGGTTCTGTTATAATAGGTAATGGAATAAGTAAACGTCATGATAACAGCATGTGAACGAAAGAAAGTATTCTTCCTTGACGCGTTACGGTCACAATAATGAGTTCTATACCCGTGCGTCCTTAATTCCAATGTACGGCATTTTTGAGTTTAACCCTTTAACGATCAAAGCATTTTCATTGCTAAGATGTCGAAATAAATGAATGACACCGGTAATTAAGAACAAGTATATTTCTAAATAAGAAAACGTGATTTTTCACATAAATAATAAAAGGTATGTTTTTAGATAAAAATACCGGTGTCAGTGTTGCATATCGGAATTAAAATTTTGTGGTTTCGTGGCGAAACCAATGAACGTTAAAGGGTTAACCCTTTCCGGTACACTGTTCCGGGTCTGAGATGCCTAATTGTATTTCCAAACTTGCAAACGGCACCAGTAATATTTTACTAAAATTTTGCTTTTACAATAAAAGCTTAAATTAGGGATTTCAAAGTATCTAAAAAATTCGTTTGTGAATTCCGGTGTCAGTCGATAATTTCTCATTTCACTACAGATTTTGCCCGTACCGAAAAGGGTTAAAAGTAAAAAATTTGTTAAATTTATCATTGTGATTAATATTAACTTTTACATACAAGTTGTACATGCTTACACGATCAGCATCAACTTTTGATTATTTTTTCCTGTAGGGCAATTAAACATAGCTATGAATAAAAAAAAAAGTCATGTCTAATATTGGTCCTTTTACTGTTTGTATTGTTATTTTAGATTTTAACATGTTTATTATAAATCAATGAAGCAGCTCCTTCTTAAACATTTCCTTTCGTTGAAATTCGACGGGTTCTACCTTGTATACCATAAAAATTAAATAACAAATTATGTTTATTAAAAATTTGAAATAGCATGTGTGCATTTTTAACTGTCTTGTATTTCTTCATGTGCCTAAGTGATCTCCTCAGATGTTTAGATGAAAACGAAAAAAAAAAAAAAATCTTAACTTCTTTAGGGACGACATGGTCCTATGGAATCCTATGGGAAATATGTGCGCTTTAATATCCCTTATACAGAAACTACCCGAAAGAGATTATAATCATGATTTATGACAAGCAATTTTTTTTCTGGGACTAAAACTTTTTTTAGTAGAACATAAATTAAAATCAAATATAAAATGTTACAGTAAGATTAATGCAAACGGGCGTATCGCCAGGGACGTGCCTTTCTAGTATTTTTTAATGGTCAGAAAAAAACTACGTATACTAATAAATTAAGAAATGTTTACAAAAATTCTAAGCCAATGACAAAAAAATCACTCATGCTTTCCCATTAAATCATGGTTAAACGTTTCTATTTCCATTTTTCTTTAAAAAATTATCGTGTTGCTTTATGCGCATTAACCCATTAACTGGTTCCTTTTATTACGTGCAATAAATTGTAAATATGGGTTTATACCACCTTTTTTAAGAGGAAATATTCGTAATATTTATTTTAAACATTTCTACCTTTGAATAATATGTCATTCCATTAAAAAATTGTGGTGTCAAAAAGCTTTAAATGATGAACTATGCAATTGTGTCTTGCTCGAACAGCGAACGCACAAATCATTTAAGGGGTTAACGTTTGCGTGAAAGTGATCTTTTAAAACTCTAGAATAAGTAAAAGATAAGTTAAGTAAAAGTTAAGTAAAATATATTAATTCAGAATTCTCGTTATGAATTCAAAATTTCTTATAAAAAAGAGGCTAAATTAGCCACCTTATCCTGCATTAGAATGAGACATTATTGTTCTGTAATACATCATGCATAAATAATGGCACCTTTCAAAGTACGCGAAGAAATGTGAGGTGCCCGAGCTTAACGAAAGCACTGGTATACTTATTGTTATAAACTTACTGCTCGGCATTGAACGTCTACTTTAAGATGTTGAAAACTGAATTTTGTTAGTTATTTTGGGTGAGGAATACTCACCTGTAATTAATACTCATTAGCACATTTCCAATAGGTTTTCAATAAGTTTCATGATCTCCAAAAGACTAGAAGAATGAATCTTTGTACATTTTTAGAAAATAGAAACATTTATTTAAAGCACCTCTTTCATAATACATACTCGTACATTTGAAAAGAAATCCCATGCGCAGTCTTTTGGATGCTAATTTGTCCAATGCGGGGTCCGTAAGCATCATGGCACCCACATGCGTTTGAGTATTTTATTACTAGAATTTTTGTAAAATAGTGGTCGCTACATCTGATGATAGTTTTTTAAGTAAATAAGTCAAATATTACTCAACAAAAATTCTGGTAAAATGTACTTGAAAGTGCTTGAAAATTATAAACCCTATAATCCAAATTCGGACTGGTCATAAATGAGTAATTCCATGAGCACATGCCGTGTAAGTCACATACTACGATTTTGGATACCAGTATTTTAGAACGGAAAAATGTGACTTATTTTATCAGACATATTTCATGAATTGTATAAGGACATGCAAACCTTTCGAAAATAACGGTGGCCAACAATTTAGCTCTAATAGAAATGTGACTTACATGACTTGTGCTCATGGAAATACCCAAGTGTAAACATTTTTCGAAAACGTGATTTCATTAATTAGCAATTTTCATTAAGAAAATGAGATCATTGATAAAAATAAATATCACAGATCGATTTATAAAATATCCTATTAGGTAATGTGTCCAGTGTTTTCGATGAAAAGTAAAATTACTTCTTCTTAAATCTTCTTCTGAATCTAAATTTTAATAATCATTCAAAACTTTTACTCAGTTTTTTAAAGTGTTCTTAATACACGGTTTTCAACTCTAACCAAAATAACAAAAATCGCACTTACAATTTTTAAAAATGCAATGCTGTTACGTTTAGATATTTCAGCAAAAACACAAAATACCATTTCGAAAGTTTAAAAATGTATATTTGCAAAAAACTCTTCCAGAAGAAATACCCGAGTATTTTAAAATGAGTTGTATCTACCTCGTACACTCCTGTGACATTTGGGTCGGCATCTATTCAGTTTATATAATTTGAAAAAAATAAATTTTTCTAATTCATTTTTTTTTTTTTTGCGTTTCTTGTTGCAAATCTATCGTTAAAATATTACAAAATAATGTTTTATTTAATCACGGAATCATTAAATAAATTGAAGATTCTTCATATTTTCCCTTCCTGTTAACACATTAGCGACGAGAAATGATAATTATCGTCTTTTTTTAATAAAACATTATTCATTAGAAGCGTGCTTTGCAAAAAATGAATTTGTGTCATGTTTTCCAAATGAGTTTTAGATTGTAAGACATTTTGTTTGAAATCTGTACACCTAAAGATATTAGATGATGCATAAACTTGAGAAAGCTATCTACATCTATCACTTTATCAATGACTTTCAAAAGAGGAATGTATTGTTACCGTTTTAAAACCTAGATATCAAAAGATTTAATCCTAGAAATTATCGTGAATGGTTTAAAACGATTTCTATTACAATGAATATTCTTCAACAACATGCAAATAGATTTTCCCGAAAAAAATGACTTGATTCCTTACACCAGGTGTTGCTGTGGGGTGTGGTGATTTTTAAACTATTACTGTATTCAATAAAGTATAAAGAGTAATTTTTGTTTATAATGGTAATCTTACGGTAATAAAATAAAAATCATGTATCATTTTCTTCGTACATTAAAAATAAAAATAAAAATCTGCACCAGAAAAAGTATCGCAGGAAATAAAATAAATTAAAATTACAATTCTTTCGACCATCTCCTTTTGGTATTATCAAGCAGGTTAGAGTAGACTTTAAGACTGACTTTAAGCACATTAGAGTAGCCAAAAAGTTAATGAAAATATATGTACATTTTTAACTATTAAACATTGTGCAGAATTTATTTAACGACGGAACTGCTAAGTAGTCGTAGCAGACAATTAGAAAGAGATTTAATACTACAGAAGAATTTGAATGGCTTCTCCTAGAGTGGATAAAGTTCTTTAAGAAAGTTGTTTCGCTATTTGTCGCTGTATATTTTTTAACTCAAATTATGCCAAGAAATAATGAAAATTAATCCCCGAGGAATCTGTTGAGTTTGCGTTACCGTATATACGGTATAATGAAGCCGGCGAGAAAAAAAGTTAGATTATGAGATAAGAGATTTAAGTAAGATTTTAAAAATTATATAAAAAGGTTTTGCGTTACAACCCTGCTATGTTTTGTAAGATTGCAGTATTATAAAACTAAGTTAAAGTTTAGAAATGGGTATAGAATAAAAAAATTATAAACTGAGCATATTAAGCAGCTGATTATTTCTCCGGATATTTGTTGACGATTGTTTTTGTATTCTGCATTCAGCAGTGTAAAACTGTGAATTATTTTGAAAATGCAATGTATATCGCATGAGTTTTCAAAATCATTAATATAGACGCCTCTATAAATGTTAAACATAAAACACTGAAATTTCTTTTGTAATATACGAAAATATATCATTGCAATTTCTTTTGCTAATGTTTATTTGAGTACAAACTTTCTGATAAATAAAATCTTATTAGAATATCAAGAGGCAATCTTCCATTTTGTATTTGACATTAAATTATGCATTTTCATAGATTTGGGACGGTGACAAGTAAGGGAATTTTTCATTGAAAATATTTATAGCATATTTTCTAACATATTTTTTGCAAATTTGGATTTCAGGATTAACTTACAACGTGAAAAAATACCTATTTTTGAGAACAACTTCTTTTGAATAGTAATCTTCTTCTTCTTCTACTTGACAGATAAATAAATTAAATTAGACGAACACTGCTATTCAAAAATAATGGCATCAAAAAGAAGCATATTTTCGAATATTCCACCCCCTAAGGGGGGGGGGGGTAAGAAAAAGAACGAACTTTTAAAAAAATTCTTAAAAATATGCTTCTGTAGTTATTTTTCAACTGATAATATATTTTAATGTATTTTTTCATGCTGAAACGAATGGCACTAAGCAAATTCTTTTAAAACCATTAGTTCGTGAGATACTTTACATTTTCCTAATTTGGCGATGTCTTCGGCGTAAAAAGCTGAAATTTTCAATCCTTATCTATATATATAAAGAATGTCTGGATTTCGTATTAATCATAGCACAAAAAATTTACCGAACCAAAAATCTTGAAAATTCGGATAAAATCGAGTGCCGCTAAGAAGGGATTTTCGAATATTCCACCCCTAAAGGAGGGGGGGGGGGTAAAGTAAAAAACGAACTTTTAAAAAATTCCTTAAAAATCGGCTTTTGTAGTTATTTTTCAACTGATAACATATTTTAGTGTATTTTTTCATGCTGAATCGAATTGCCCTAAGGAAACTTTTTTAAAACCAGTAGTTTGTGAGATATTACACATTTTCTTAATTTGGCGATGTCTTCGGCGCAAAAACCTGAAATTTTCAATCCTTATCTATATATATTAAAGAAAGTCTGTATTTCGTATTACACAGCATAAGTTTGTAGTTATTTTTCATCGGATAATATATTTTAATGTATTTTTCCATGCTGAATCGAATGGTACTAAACAAATTCTTTTAGTGTAACAGTATTCTGTATATCGGATACTGTACAGGGGCCAAAGATTTTTGTGCGTCCCTGTAAATTCTACCTGCTTATTATTATACAGGAGGTATCTTGTAATAAATCTTAGCAACGTATAATAATTTCTAAAGTGTGAAATATTTTTATAGTATTAAAACACTTTCCGAAATGTTTCCATCCCCCCCGTACCAATATATAATGGAATACTTTTGTGTGTTCCTGTAAATTAATAACAAATAGTCTTCGCAGCACAGGTTGTGCACACAGCCCTGTCAGCACGTAGGGATTTTTTAGTATATATTTCATAGATGCATATCAATTCGATTATGTTCGATTGGCTTAGTTTGGTTTATTATACGACGGCCGATTATCTACACGAAGGATACAGGCCCTTAAGGGGGTGGATTTCCTCCGCGGGAGTCATTCTAATGGAACCTAATCCGTTTCACGCAAGAAAATCCAAGGTTCGAAGAAAACCACGGAAAAGTCCGAACGATTAGGCCGACGGCCGCGATTGGGTTCAAACCCAGCACTTGTCGTCTACCAGTTGACTGGTCAGAACCTCTCGGCCACTGGTCAGAGGTCAGAACCTCTCGGCCACTCTATCATGTTCAAAAGAATATAACACCGTTAAAATTCATTCGAATCTTTTTTCCCCATTGACCATAATGTAACGGAATGTTTTTGATTGTCAATATTAATTTAATAAAATACGAAATAATTTTATAGTATTAAAACGCGTTCCAAATAATGCTTTCCCCTATACCAATATGTAGTGGAATACTTTTGCGTGGCCTTATAAGTTAATAACAAATGTTCTTTGCACACAGATTGTGCAGACAATTTTTAGTATATACTTCATAGATGCATATGAATTTTATTATTTTCCAAAAAGAAAAACCTCATTAAAATACACTTGAAACTATTTATTTCCATCGACAATAATTTTACAGAATGCTTTTGATTTTCCCTGTAGATACTATCTGCTTTCTATTATACAGGAAGTAACTTGTAGTAAACCTCAGCAACGAAATTAATTTCTGATAATGTAAAATGTTTTATAGAATCAAAACGTGCTCCAAACAGTGTTTCTGCCTATACTGTTGTGTAATCAAATAAATTTGTGTGGCTCTGTAAATTAATAACAAATATTCTTTGTACCACTGATTGTGCAGAATGTATTTTTTAGTATGTACTTCATAGATGCATATCAATTCTATTATGTTCGAAAGAACATGATATAATTATAATTCACTTGAAACTATTTTTTCCATTGACCGTATTGTAACAGAAAGCTTTTGATTGCTCCTATAATTAAACTATTCATCCGATTTTCATAAAATTTGAAATGATTCGATAAAATTATGCAAGAATTATATATTTTAAATTTCATGCGATTCGGTTGAGTAGTTTTAGTCGACGGACGACTGTAGGGGCTACGCATTTATATAATTATGAACGCACCTAAAAAGCATAATATTTCAAAACCACCCGTATGCGAATTGAAAGACCTATTGTCGTGGAAGTCACAAACATTTCTAACACAATTACGTACTTTATTTAGCATGCCATTCATGGAGACAGCATGCTAGAATGATTCTTTGAAACTTAAAAAGCAAAGGATATGGATGCTCGTCACAAATGCATAGTATATTTTGCATTGTCTCCATAATTTTTCCGGTGTACATAAACAAATAGTTTCTAAGTGTTTTTAGTGACACAAAATATATTTATTTGGAAATCTCAAATAATATTCGATGCCTGGATTAATTCTTCAATATTTATGTAAAATAGTACATGGTGGTCATAAAAAAACTTTGCCGGTATATGGAGCTCTAGCGCCCAATCCGTTCAACTGATCGAGGTGAAATTTCAGATATAACTATTCAGAGGTATGAGCTCGAGATTCTGTGAATGGCAACAAAATGGCGCTAACGTTATGATTATATTTACAGAAACTCGAAATTTTCCAACGGCAACACCCATTTTCTTTCATCTCAAAATACTCAGCGCATGCGAAAACCCTAAAGACAGTTTGAACGGTATGGTTATAGCAAGAAACGGACACGTTATGCACGCACAAAAAGCTGTTCTGCGAAATCCCCCCCCCCCCATAAAAAACACGATTGGGGCGCAAGAAGTAAATTTGCATATGACACAGACTCAGTACACTAATCTCTGATTACAACAGAGATCGGAGAAAAGAAAATTTTTATTTTGATTACACATTCTCCACATGGGTGCCATCACAAGCAATTACACATTGCATGGTGGGGACTGTGGAAAATACAGCCGAACGTTACATCGCATGAGGAATGTTAGCAATCTCACGTCTGATCCAATCTTTCAAATCCGGCGAAGTTTGCGGATTGCACATGTACACTCTAGATTTTAAATATCCCCAGAACCTGAAATCCATAGGAGTGAAGTCGGGGAATCGCGGAGGCCATTCACGTTACCAGTTATGGTGAAATGTGCCTCGTCCTTTCATAATATGCGATGAGGCCGATCGTTATTTCCATCATATTGTATAAGAAATTCGTTAACAAAGTCTATATGTTGTTGATGATCTCTCATTTCCAATATCTGGGTGCGCTGGTACCGGTAAAAAAAAAAAAACATGCGAATTAGAGAGCACAGTAATCCGCAATACTACGGTAATATTTTAATAATACTTTAAAATGGTTTTTAAGTAATTCTTTAAAACCGTTGATTTTCGTATATAAAATACACAAGATGCACCTTTTGTTAGTTTGCATGCGTCCTCTGGTCACTATGTGATGCATTTCAATAACAGTATCCCCAGGAACAGTTGGTCGTCCGGGTCGCAGACTATCGCAGATGCAGCCAATTTCTTCGAATTTGATTACTAAATCACGAAGAGCTTGTGAAATGCATAGGCCACGTACTTGGCGATAGTTTTGACAGTAAATGCGTCAGGTTTTCGCAGCATTCATCTCATTTTGATAATAGTTTTACCAACTCACCACGAACGGAGTCATTTTGTTGGCATCTGCGAGCTCTGACTGAAGATCTAACATTCTCACCCTACTTTTTATCCGTTTTCTAAGCTGATTATCTGGTAAATGATGTTCCGCGATTAGTATTTTGTCTCTGTCATATTCAAATTTTTTTCGTGCACCTTGGTCTTGTTTTTTTTTTTTTTTTTTTGGGGGGGGGGGGGGCGATCGTAGAGCTGATTTTGTGCGAGCATAATGAGTCCGTTTATTGCAATAATCATACCGTTCCAGCGCTCTTTAGGGGTTTCTCATGCGCTGAGCATTTTGCGATGAAAAAAAATGGTTGGTTGGGGTGGGGGTAATCACAACTGATTCAAAACCCAGATATTGCAAAAATATACCGTAGTGAATGAGTAAAAATAGCTAAAATTTGCAAATAATCATTGTATATTCATATTTTTAATACCTTTTTTTCCCTTTTTTAAATACACAAAATTTTAAAACTTATTATAAACTTAATTATTATTATCGACACATGTAGTTGCGTTAACCCTCTGACTGACAAGTCCAATTTAATAATTTCACTAAGCTCCAGGCTTCACTGCAATGTAAGCAATTTTTAAAATAATATGATTCTGCTGATTTAAAGGATTTTTTATGCATTTAACAATGATTTATATGCATTCATATTTGTAATTACTTTTTTATATAATATTGAAGGAATGTTTAAAGCAAAATTGAGAAAAACAACTTTACAGGACTGACAGAGCGTTAAATAATTAAAATTTGTTCGGAAGCCGCGAGGCAATAGCCATATATTCGGAAATAGGATAAATAGAAGAGCTTGAGTGTTCAGATTCATTCCTGTTGATACATTGTAGGTATTATAATTTTAAATAACAAAATCAATACCCATAATACATCTTTTTTAATAGTTATGGTATTTCGTGCACAATCTGAAAGAATAAGGTTGGTTTCTTTTAATTGGAATCTGAGATAAAATCTTTAAAACTGTAATAGCAAAAAGTTGTTGCGCTATATGGCTTTAATCCTTGGGGACGTGTGACCGATATACATTCTACTTAAGGTGCGAAGAATCCAAGGAGTAAGATAGAGAAGGGGAAACTTAAAACACATGAGCCGCCAAAAAGACGAAATGATTTTGTCTGATTAGTTTTTTTTTTTTTTTTTTTTTTTTTCAAATTTTTGATTCAGATTAGGTTTGTCTGATTAGTTTTTGTTCAAATTTTTGAGTAAGATTAGTTTTGTCTGATTAGTTTCTGTTGAAAATCGCCCAACAGTTAGTTCTGGCAAGCCGCATTTTTCCAGAATTGTGCGATAGCTATATTTCATGAACTAATGCACCAAATTTCATCAAACTTCCTATTGTGTTAAAATTTGGCATATATAGACGCTGATTTTGTTTTGGTGCAAATCGCCGAACAGTGGACAACTGATATGCCATGATTTTTCCTATACCGGCGTCAGTTATATCTCAAGAACTAATGCACTGAATTTAATCAAACTTCATAATCTGCTAAACCTTGGCATATATATAGGCTGATTGTATTTTGGTGAAAATATCCGGAGAGATGGCACTGCTATGCTGCATTTTTCCGAGATTTCTGCTATAGTTATATCTTAAAAACTAATACACAGAATTTCATGAAACATAATATTCTGTTAGACCCTGCGATAAATAGATTCTGATTAAATTTTAAATTAAATTTTATCTCGCTCATTTAAGGGGGCTCAGGGGTTGAAAACTTTTCAAAAAATCGAGTTTTTAAATGATCTAGTTTTATTATTCAATTAAATCTGAACTCAATGCAAAAAACCGCATAAAAATATTTGCACCCATATAATTTCAACTTTAAGTCGCGTTTTCTCAAAACTTGATTTTTGACGACTAACACCAAGATTAAAAAAAAATTATTTGATGGAATGGCTTTTTTTTTTTTTTTTTTTTTTTTGCATGCGTATCATTATGTATAGAATGAATTAATATAGTTTAGATAGTTTAATATTTTGATTATTTTTAATGAAAAAAAGTCGTATTTTTTAGGAGTTTTTTTAATTTTCAAATTCGAGAGTTTTTTTAATAATGTTGTTTTTGAGTGATAGTTATATCCTTAATTCATTTTATACATCAAAGTTTCCGGATCATTTTAAAGCAAAAATTAGGTTCTTATGTCAATTCAACGTTAAGATATCTTGGTGTTGGTGATATAACACATAATTTTTTTCGTAAATTGTGTTACATAAATTTTACTATATTTCTTAATATATTACATTGAAGTACTTCAATTTATAATTTTATAAGACTACAAACATACCTTTAAAATATCAGAAAGTTTAAATTAATTACATTGAATACTTCTGTTTTTATATGGACTGGAAGCGAGAGCTCTGTTTTCATGTTTTTCCGTATCGATCAACCTTTGAGCCCCCTTAAACCTATTTGCAGAAATATCGAATATCCGCGATAACGCCTATTTTCTCTAGCCGAAATTTATTCAATGTACTCCGAATGAGTTTTACTTAGGGATGAGAATTAACGACGTTTTTACCCACCAGTGTAATCTTAGAGAAAATGTTATTTTACGCAATTGAAAAATGCTGCGATTGAACGGAACAATATTTTCTCTCATGTTATACTGGTATGTAAAAACGCGGAAAAATCTCATGCCTAGTTATATTCTATTTGGATCTTTATTTAAACAGTCATTGATTGAAGGTGAATCTTTTTGTCTTGCTGAACCATCAAAGACTGGTCTAACTCTTTTGGTAGAATTTTCTTTAATCACAGCTCTATGTGGCAAGTAGTGCTCACTTTCATCATTACAGGTATTCTTAACTTCTTCAATAACACCCTCTTCTATCCATTCTTTTAATTCTTCATACTCTACTAATGTTCCTGTTTTTTTTACTGATTCAACACAACTTTTAATGGTCGTTCAGTAATTTTCCTACCAGGATGGGTTTCATTCCATGGGAGGGAAACTTCATACCTTCCTTCTGCATCTATTTTTATATTTCTGTTGAAATGCTCTTCAGTTACTTTTGCGATTTCTTGTCTGTTTCCGCTTTCCCCAAAATCGCGAATTCCAAGTGTGTCTAACAGCCTTAAATCTGAAACTTTTGCATCATTTACATGAAGTAACATGACGCTGTTTGTGCTATGTATTATGTTAAAAATGTCAATTCCCCAACCCCCCCCTCAAAGTCCAACCAAGATGTTTTTCCATTACTTCTAAGCCAGAAATCAATTGTTTTATTCGTCCGGTGTGCCATTTGCTTGCTACATACAACAGCCGACACGCTGTTGATGTTTTCAAATAATTCAAAATTTCGGGTTAGAAAAATATACTATGAAATGTCATGGTTAAATTCGGCAACAGTACATTCCGCGACTATGTTCTTTGACCTAATCTTTCTAAGCCTCCAAGTGGATAGCTTAGTTACATGATTACATTACAGAATTTTAGCTGGACTTATGTGT
The DNA here is from genome assembly GCA_964019185.1 of Maratus speculifer. Lineage (NCBI taxonomy): Eukaryota > Metazoa > Arthropoda > Arachnida > Araneae > Salticidae > Maratus > Maratus speculifer. The sequence goes on from OZ025295.1 coordinate 405,941,883, forward strand.
AAAAATGCAAGTTTCATGTATTTATAATTTGCTCCTATATTTTTGCGGTATGAATGTTTTTTTTTCTAAAATAAATTAAAAAAAACATCTACAGTAAAATCTCCATAACGGACACTCCCGAATAACGGACACCTCTATTTAGCAGACAGTTTTCCAATTCCCTTTTCCGAAAATCTAACTTTTTGTATGTTTAACCTCTGAATAACGGACATTCCGAATAGCGGACAGAAATTTTGACGATAAAAGAGGAAAAAATTATTTTTAATGAGAGAAAAAAATGGAAAAAAAGTAAAACGCCTATTAATTTATGAGGGTAATGTGTCACAAATTTTGTGATCACAGATAAATGTAGAGAGTGTACTGTAAATGCAAGTTCTCATCCAAAGTATTTGAAATTCAATAATGTTAAAATTGTGTCTTTTTCCAAACATAATCCCAAGCATAACGTAAAACGTATGCAAGCCACTTGATCAGTATACAATTTTAAATTCTGGTATAGAAAGATTTTGCTACTTTACATTCTTTTAAAGTTAGATTGTATGAATACACATGAGAAGTGTCTAAAATTAGTTAATGCTGTCGATGCTATAATTTGGATTTCCTCAGCTGTAAAAAACATAAAACCAGAAAGTGCATGACAATGTTCCATAAAAGCAGGCTTTACATTAAAAGAAAATTAAACATACATTTCCGACACAAATGAAGAATTAAGCGAAATAAGTGAATTGATAAAATATATCAGGAGTGAATAAACTGCCAAAATTTTTATTAATATTGATGATGAGTTACTGAAGAAGAATCAATTGCTATATACAATTATACTGCTTCAGAATTTTCGACAAGAGTACTTTTAGTGATGATGAAAGAGATACTAAAACTGAAGGTGTTTCCTGCAATATCGAGAATTTCCAAAAGACGGCAAAATACAGTAAGCAATTTCACTTTTTTTTTGTAAGTAAAGGATTGTTTAGAAGGATTAAAATTACTGACAGAGTTAAAACTTCCCACTGAGGAACAAATTACATGTAATCGAAAGCAAAAACAAACTTTTATAACATATTTTTTCATATAAACAGCTGATAAAGGTATGCACCGTTTTATTTGAGTTTTATTGTTTCAAAAAATAATTTTAAATTGTGATTAATATAAAACAGAGATTTTAGGACATATAAAAGCCCATTAATGAAAAATTAAGAATTTTATAGCAATTTTTTAATATCTCTTGTCTCCCAATAGCGGACACCTCCGAATAACGGACAATTTCCGCGCTCCCGAGGTGTCCGTTATTTAGAGGTTTTACTGTATTATTTTGACCCTCTCAGGTTTTCTACGATTTTTTATATTTGAAATACTGCAATAGTGACAAGGTAACGTGTGGTCAAGGAAAAAACGGTGTTAAATACGAGCATTTTGATAAAGATAATTTCGTCTTCATAATCTATTTATATTGTTTAAGTATTTGCTTTAATAACATACCATAACTTCCTGCGTATAATCCGTGGATCAAACAGTTATTTTTCGATTCAGATTAAAAAAAAAGAAATGTAACTTTTTAGATCGCCGAAAAAATATTTGTCTGCAATCATTAAATAAGATTTCTGAGTCCAAAACGAATTGTTTGATCGGCAGATTATACGCCGGAAATTAAGGTAAATGCACTAGTAATGGGCCACTTAAGGACATTTATCTAATTATTATTAAAGTATTAGTGAATTTAAAAAAAAAATTTAAGCCTAGTCCTTACCTTTATGTATCTGAATAAACATTCAAATTTTTAAAACATATCCGCTAGAAAAAATGAAAAATAAAAAATGTTACCTTCCTCTATGCTCCAGTAATGGGCAGAGTAAATTTCTGATGCTCCAGTAGGGGCCCCCTAGAAGTGGGCCACTCTATTCTTGAGTTTATTGCATAATGTACAGAAGTTATAATTTTTTTTTACATTTCTACACTTAAATATACACAATAATGAAATCATATTTAGAAATTTTGATGATTACATAAAATAATTTTAGCTTCTCTTTATTTTTTTCATATAGTCTGTAAAAACACCCTTCCAGCTCAAAGACTATGAGTACTGAAGTTGTCCCTTTGCGTCATAACAGATAAGGGTTCCAGCGAATGAGCAATTAGTTTGTTATTTGACAGAGGTGACTAGAAAAATTGTTTTTCAACTTTGAAAACTGGTGGTCCATTTTTGGTACATGGCCCACTACTGGTACACTTACCCTATGGTACTGGCAATTTTCAACTTGTTTTTAAAGTACTTTTCCCTGACCTCTCACCACTCTGGGATACTGACTAAAAGATTGTTTGAATTAATTGTGCTGACCGGAGCTACCGAGAATAGTTCGGTTGGAAGAGCGTTGGCTCGCGGACAGGTATCATATCTTGTAGCGGGAGCATCATTCTTACATTTGCTATCATTTTTTTTATGAAAAATAATCTTTGATTAAATATATAACAGAATTTTTAGTATTTGATGTGATTGAACAAGGGCAATAGTGTCATGTAAGTATTTGTTGAAAATTAATGCGCAAATACATTATTAGCTACCATATTCAACATGAGATCCTAGTTTCCGCTGGGGAACTGGACAATATCGGTTGGAAAATGAATTCTATTCGTGTGATATAACGTATATCAATCAGTTTGACGAAGATGAAAATAATGAAACATAATTGTATTTCATTAAAATTATAATTCTAATATAATTATATTTCGTTATTTTATTATTCATTTCGAAACTATCAATTTCGTTTATTAGTGAGAAACTGCAGACTCGTGTGTCGGCTGGAGTATCTGAGTGAATAGAGCAACAGCATGGAACGCAGTGGCAACGGGTTCAATTCCTGGCTCTGGCTAACATTTCACTCCAGTAAGGTTTATTGTATTTATTGTTTGTACGTACCTTTATATAATCTGAAACTATTTATAATTGTATTTTTAAACTAACCTTAAAATAAAAATCTATTATAAATATATAAACGGAAAGTCTGAAGTCAGTTGGGACATTACTTCATACTATGTAATACATTGTATGAAGTGTCAGCTATTTTAACCCATAAAAATCGCTGTTCTTGAAAGTGAGACCTAAAGCATCGAATTCGACTATGTATTTGCTTATAAGTTTATAATTTATTAGCAAAAATTACCCATATATTTACAATATCTTAATCTACTGGTATTTTTTCTACTGTTTCTTTAAACTTATATTTATTTATTATTAAAAAATATCGCATCAAATATTAAACGGTTGAAAAATATAGAAATGTATATTTCTTATCAAAATATCATCCAATGTTTTCAACTTTCTTATTTTTCTTTTAAGACCTTGCGGCGCGGTGGTATATCTATGAAACCACTTAACTTTAATTCCCAAACGTCACATTGGCGCCAGAATATAGGTTAAAAAAGTTACGGTTTATGGAATGCGTTCAATATAGCCTTTTTTCTTATTTACAAATAAAGTTGTTTTCAAATTCTGGTGTCAGTCATTAATTTCAATACTTCAGCAATAAATTTGCTCTACGCCGCAAAGGGTTAACTCAAATTATGATTGGATGTTTTTCATTCTCTGACAGCTGTGCATTTTTCAATCTCCCTCCGACTCTCAATATTTTGTCATCATCTAAAATAGGACACAAACAAATGAGACTGCTATTTCCAGGTAATTCTTTTCCGGTTTCTAAACAGTGGATTTTTTTACTAAAGTTCATCTGTTGAACTATTCTAATAATGCAACATGTTGCGGCTTGAATTTCTTTGCTTGATAAAAAGGATGTATTTCTTTCTGGACGTGTTACCTTAGAGTTGGAGATGAATCTCAATATCCATGCAAATATGCGTTGCAACATTGGAAACGAGGATATTTTCGATATAATATCAAGTTCCTTTGCAGTTTCAGAAATTACAAGTGATGATGTTTACCGTGCTTCTGGTAAATCTTCATTTATGGGAATAGGTTTATTCACTGGAACCTCACTGCTTCTTAACCATGGTGGTCCATTCCACCACAATTCATGAGACAGTATTTCTGCTGGAAATAATCCACGAGATGCACAATCAGCAGGATTTTCCTTTCCATCTACATGGCTCCAATTTTCAGCTGGTAATATGGATTGAATTTCTGCAACTCTATTGGCTCTAATACTTGCCATCTTTTAGGATCTGATGTTAACCACGACAACACAATTTTTGAATCACTCCATGCGCGCACTAAATCTGGTTTTAAATGTAATGCTGATTTAACAGCTTGTATTAAATGTGTCAGTAATACTGCAGAACATAATTCGAGCCTTGGAATCGTGATGGGCTTTAAGGGTGCCACTCGAGTCTTTGCTGCTAAAAGTTTCACATCAATGTTCGAGTTATTACAAATCTTAACATAAATAACGGCGGAATAACCATTTTCTGAAACGTCGCAGAATCCATGAAGTTCACATCGAGAATAATTGGGCAAGACGACTTTTCTGGGTATATATATGGAATTTAAGAGTTTGACTTCATGGCACAAAATTTTCCACTTTTGGTTAATAATTTCTGGTACTGGATCATCCCATGATAATTGTAATTTCCACAGCTGCTGAAGAATAATTTTAGTTAAAATTACAAAAGGTGCAATCCACCCTAGTGGATTAAAAAGCGTTGGTACATATGACAAAATAATTCTTTTAGTAGGGACATTTTGATAATCTATATAACTGAAATCGCATTTGAACATATCATTAAGAGGATGCCATTCAACTCCTAGAGCTTTTATGGCCTTATTGCCCACTATATTATGTATATTATCATTATATATGTTTGTAAACTCAGCGTTTTTCAACAGTGATAATTCATTTGTGCACCATTTATGTAGCTCAAAACCACCTTTTCCTAGCATATTCTACAATTCATTTATCAATTCCGTACCTTCCTGACTACTCTTAACACCGGTTAACACTTCATCAACATAAAAATCTCTCGAAACTATAGTCTTCGCTTTTGGAAAATTAAGACCCTCATCCATTGCTAACTGATTCAAACATTTTGTTGCAAGATATGGTGCAACCGCAGTTCCATATGTTACTGTATTTAAGCGATAAGTTTCTATTGGATTTTCAGGACTATCTCTCCATAAAATTCTCTGAAAATCTCTATCCTTTTCATGAATTTTTACTTGTCTATACATCATTCTTACATGAGCTGTTATTGCAATATTATGAAATCTAAATCTGAATAAAATGCAAATTAAATCACCTTGTGATTAGGACCTATCATTAGAGTGTCATTTAAAGAAACACCTGTTGTGGTTTTAGCACTCGCATCAGAAACGACTCTTAATTTGGTAGTTAAACTAGAATTATTCAAGACAAAATGGTGTGGGATGTAATAATGTTTATTCTCCAATCCATGATCTCTGAAATAAGATCCATATGCCTCAAATTTAAATATTCTTTCATAAATTGAACATATTGATCATAAATTTCTGGCATAGATATTAATCTTTTCTCAAGATAAAGAAATCTTCTATACGCCATTTGACGAGAATCACCTAGACTATCTCGATCATGTTTAAATGGTAATGCGACTGAATAGCGACCTGATTTTTCTCTAAAATGAGAATTCTCAAAAAGTTTTTCACAAAGTTTTTCTTCAAGTGTTAAAAGTGGCACATTTGGAATTTTTTGTAATTCCCAAAATGAATTTATTAGCTCATCAGTTTTTGTACTTAAATGATTTACATGTACTGGATCCTTTGCTAGCGTTTCAAAATTTGTAGTACCTGAGATTATCCACCCAAGTCTCGAATTTAAGGCAAATGGAAGGTTAGGTTCACGTTTAACAAGTTCCCCAGTCATTAAATGCATAAATACATTTACACCAAAAAGAATATCAATTTTTTGTGTTTTATAAAATAATGGATCAGCTAACATTAAATCACTAAAGTTATCGCAAATGTTTGAAGGCAAAGACACATAGGGAATGTTATCTGTGATTTTGTCCATTACGAACGCTGATGTGGATACTCTGAGATCACTTTTGAAGTGAGAAGTGAATAATAAATCGACTTCTCCATCACTCACAGTATTAAATGTTCCTAAACATGAGACAGAAATAGAACTGTGTTTCACTTTTTATCCTAATTTGTTAACACATTCTCGAGAAATGAATGATCTTTGAGAACCTGTATCCAACAAACATCTACATTTTACAAATTCTTGTTTATAATTTTGAACTTTTATTATAGCGGTGCATAACAAAATATGAGTCTTTTGATTACTCTTTGCGTTTGACTCATAATGGGAAGCACACACTGTAGACGACACATTCTCATTTGCTGACTCAATTTTTTGAGGGACAAATTCTTGTGCATGGTGGTGACATACTACTATTTGAACGACTCTTATTCCTTGAATAATCTACCATGTGCAAAATACTGTGATGTTTCTTAAAACAATAGTGCCACGTATTAAGACTCTTACATTTGTTGAGTAAATGCATGTTAGATAAACAGTTGAAACAATAATGATTTCGCTTTACAAATTCTATTCTTTGTTGCACAGGTAAATTAAGAAATTTTGAGCACTTAGCTAAACTATGATCTTCTTTACAATAACCACAAAGCGAGGTAGCTACAAAAGTATTATTCTTATTCGGAAATGTAGGTTTAGATACCTTATTTACAGCTATTTTACTATTCTGAAGAGTTCTTGCGTAATTTTTAAGAAATTCAATTAAATCACTAAGTTTCGGAATCTCATTGCTTTTAAGCTGGCGTTCCCACCATAATTTTGTAGAAGTATTCAATTTTTGCAAAACTAAATACGTCATTAATGTATCCCCAAATTTATCAATGTGTTGGTCTAATATTTCTAACGAGCTAATTATTTCATTAACATTGTCAACTAAATGTATAATAGCAATTGTTAGACAATTGCTTCTTTTTGTACTAAAATCTACCGCCAGATGGCAGCACCAGACATTATTCTGTTTTCACTGGAAGAGAACTTTAGAACAGTTAGTTGATGTAATGACTGAGCTGGGTTAGGCAGCAAAATGCTGTCAAGGATTAACAATCCATTATCATACATTATGATTCCAAAGGAATAATTACTGTTCATGAAGAACTGCTTCAAACTGAAGCTAATATATGTTTCAAAGTTATTTTTTGTTATTTTGTTGTGTTCTGTAAATATTGTGAAGACTGTGCATCTGTTCTTTTGTGTTGTGAAGTGTTTCCAAGTATTTGTTCATCATTATTCTACTTTATTTCTTCAAATAAATGTGTGCCAACTAAAAGGTAAAGTTTTTAACTCCTTTTATTATTGAGGAACTTACTTGCTCACGCCTTATGGAATAACATTCCAACATTGTTGATTATGAGACTGAGAAATGAGTCTCAAAATTTAAATATAATAATATCAAAACAGAAAATATAATATTTAAATTCAAAAGAAATAATTATTTTCTGAATATTGTATTTTTTAGAAGTGAATGATATAAAAGAAAATTCAAAGAATTGTTCTTGTTTTGAAACCAAAACTATTATTTGTTGATATGAAAAGAAATTATTTTGCTTGTTTCTTATTGAAATTTATTATTTATTAGTTGAAAATACAAATACATGTTTTAAATAAAGAATTTTGAATATTTAGGAAGATTTTCTGAAACCAGAAGTAACTTTAAAGTTGTTCTCAAGAATTCTATTATGTTCTTATTTCATCATTAGCATTATATATGAGTTTATAATATTTTATTGTTGTAAATTAATAAGATAAACACTATTTTATTTTGTGTGAAATAAGCAAATATTATATAATGATGTCTAATCTTAAAGAATCTCATTATATTGATAAGTTAACTGATGATAATTATTCAGTATGGAAGTTTAAAATTGAACAATTGTTAATCAAAGAAGGTTTATATGATGTTGTATTTGAACCTAAAAAAGAAAATGATGACAATTGGGTGAAAAATGATAGAAATGCTAGAGCATTAATTTGTTTAAATATCTCAGATTCTCAAATTGTTCATGTCAGACATGCTAAAAGTGCTAAAGAAACATATGATCAATTGAAATCTGTTCATGAAAGGGTAAATCTTACAAATAAACTTTATCTTCTTAGGAAGTTGTATTCCATTAAATATAATGAAAGTATTAAAATGCAGGAACATATAAATTCTGTCTTAGAATTGGCAGAAAAATTAAGAAGTATAGGTGAAGTAATACAAGATGATAATTTAATAGCTATTTTGCTTTGTTCTTTACCAAATTCTTATAGTACCTTTATAACTGCTATTGAAAGCAAATATGACACAGATTTATCATTAAAATATGTTCAAAACAAGTTAATTGATGAATATCTTAGAAGAGTTGAAACTAAACAAATTTCAACAAAATTTGAATCTATTGCTTTAAAGGGTAATAGGGATAAACCAAAACATTTGAATAAACAAAAATTTTGTTCTCATTGTAAAAGAACCAATCACAACCGTGAAGATTGTTTTCACTTAAAGAATAACAACAATAACAAAACAAAACCAAATTTTACTCAAGATAGATCACGTCAACAGTTTAAAAAACAAAATAATTTCTCTGCTTCTACTGCTAGTCAAAATGAAAATCCACCAAATTCTCAAAACTATCATGAATTAATGAAAGAATCAAATTCTTCAGGTTTTGTTATGAAATCTCAACAAAATGGAAATCAAAACAAAAAGTTAACTTTTGTTATTGATTCAGGCGCATCTGTTCATTTAGCTAATTCTTTAGAACTATTCTCAGAATTAAAGAATTCAAATAAAGATACAATTACAATTGCTAATGGAACTAAATTAACTGCAAAAGGAAAGGGTAAATGTACTTTTAATATTGAAACAGTTAATGGTCAAACAAATAAAGTTACACTAGATCATGTGCTTTATGTTCCCGAGTTAGACAGTAATTTGTTGTCTGTACAGTCTTGCACTGAGAAAGGTTTTGTTGTAACATTTAAAGATGATATGTGTTTAATTAAAAAGGGTAACATATTAGTTGCAGATGCAAAAGCTGATGAGGGGTTATACAGATTAAAAATAAAACCCACAAATGAAAAAGTATACAGCGCTTCAGAAATATTACCTGTATGTTCTAATGTCAATTGCATTCTAAAATGGCACCAAAGACTGGGTCATAGAAATTTGGAATCCATCAAGAAAATTCAAAAGAATGATTTAGCTTTAGGTATTACTCTGAATAATTGTTCTCATAATACTGAATGTTCAAGTTGTATAAAAGCTAAGCTAACAGAAAAATCATTTCCAAAAGAAACGCAATATAGAAGTAGAAAACCACTTGATCTGATATATAGTGACGTTTGCGGTCCTGCTGAAACAAATAGTATGGGATCAAAAAGATATTTCGTTACGTTTATCGATGATTATTCTCGTTATACACAGGTATATTTTATTTCCTCTAAAGATGAAGTATTTGATAAATTAAAGGAGTATGTTGCATCAACAACAAATAAATTTAGATTGAACATTAAATCCTTGCGTACTGACAATGGAGCAGAATATTGCAACGAATATGTTAGTAACTACCTAAAGAACTTAGGAATACATCATGAAACAACAACGCCATATTCGCCGTCTCAAAATGGAGTCGCGGAAAGAAAGAATCGCTCTCTAATTGAAATGTGTAAAGCCATGCTTATAAATGCTAAATTACCAAAAACATTCTGGGCAGAAGCCGTAGCTACAGCAGCTTATTTGCAAAATCGATTACCCACAAAATCAACTGAAAAGACACCATATGAACTGTGGAATGGGCATAAGCCGAATATGAGTCACCTTAAAGTATTTGGATGCAAAGCATATGTGTATGTTCATAAACAGAAGAGGCAAAAATTTGATGAAAAAGCCACTGAAGGAATCTTTGTTGGTTATGATTTAAGAAGCAAGGGATATCGAATTTATACAGGCGGAAGAAAAATTGTGATAAGCAGAACAGTAAAGTTTTTTGAAAATATGAACGGTGAAAATTTTTTCCCAGAAAATGTAGAAGAGCGAACTTCTGATTTAATTCATTTCAATTTTTCAGAAGAAAATCTTGAAAATGATTGTGAATCTATTCCAATAGAAAATGTTGCAGAAGAAATAGAAACTGATGGCAAATCAGTAGATATCCCAACCACAGAAAAAAGTGAAGAAAATTCACAGAGAAGAATTTCTAACAGAGAAACAAAAGGAATTCCACCAGAAAGGTTTTCTTACAAAACTGAAGACAGTTATTCGAAAAATCAAGATCCTGAAACTTTTAAAGATGTTCTAAAATTACCACTAAAAGATCAACAGAAATGGTTACAGGCTATGAAAGAAGAATTTAACTCTTTAAAGGAAAATGAAGTATTTGAGCTTGTTACTTTACCAAAAGGTAAGCGCGCAATTGGCTGTAAATGGGTTTATAAGACAAAATGCGATGAAAATGGAGAAGAAATAAAATGCGAAGCACGACTAGTTGCCAAGGGTTTCACTCAACAACTAGGCACTGATTATGATGAAACCTTCTCTCCTGTCGTCAAACATACAACTATTAGAGCTTTTCTGACCTGTGCAGCTTATCGTAAAGCCAAAGTATTCCAAGTAGATGTTAAAACAGCCTTTCTACATGGTAAATTAGATAATGAAGAATTATACATGCTTCAACCAGAAGGCTTTCAAGATCAAGAAAACAAAGACAAAGTCTATAAATTAAAAAAGGCTATATATGGTCTCAAGCAAGCCGCCAAGTGCTGGAATGAAGAAATAGAAAATACTCTAAAGGCAAATGGATTTAAACAAAGTGAAGCAGATCCATGTTTGTTTACGAAAGAAAAATCAAAGAAGACAATTCATCTCATACTATATGTAGATGATATGTTGATAAGCTCAGAAGATGAAGATGAAGTCAATGAAGTAATAAACTATTTAAAGAAGTCTTATCCTATAACATCATTAGGAGAAGCAAAATACTTCTTAGGTATAGAGATTCATAGAAAAGAAGATGGAAGTTATCTGCTGTCACAAACAAATAAAATAAATCAATTAGTTAAAGATTTTCAGCTTGAAGAAGCCAAACCAACTTATACCCCAATGGAAACAAACTATTATAGTTTAGAAAAAGAAGAAAATCTTTTATCATCAAATGATAACTATAGACAAGCTATCGGAAGTCTATTATATATTTCTTCATGCACAAGACCTGACATTACAGCTTCTACGCATATACTAAGTCGAAGATGCAATAATCCAAGACAAAAGGACTGGAATGCTGTTAAGAGGGTAATAAGGTACCTAAAAACCACAAAAGATCTTGCACTTCATATTTCCTCAGAAGATTATCCTAATATAGTTGCATACTCAGATGCTGACTGGGGTCAAGATACTACAGATAGAAAATCTACCTCAGGAAATGTAATCTTCTTGGGCAATAGTTGCATTTCTTGGTTCTCAAGAAAACAAACATGTGTTACATTATCGTCAGCCGAGTCGGAATATGTGGCACTCTCACAAGGAACTCAAGAAGTGTTGTGGATTTTAAAACTATGTAAAGATCTTAAATTACATCAACATTATCCAATTAAAATTTTTGAAGATAATCAATCAACTATTAAATTGGTTGAAAGTGAAAAGTTCAAGTCGCGAACTAAACACATTGATACAAAGTACCACTACATACGAGATTTGAAAATGAAAAATATAATAGATGTCAAATACCTGTCAACAAATGAAATGATAGCAGATATAATGACAAAGCCATTGCCAAAGACCAAATTTGAACATTGCAGAAACGTTATCCATCTGGTGTCAGATTCTATCACAAAACGGGAGAGATGTTAGACAATTGCTTCTTTTTGTACTAAAATCTACCGCCAGATGGCAGCACCAGACATTATTCTGTTTTCACTGGAAGAGAACTTTAGAACAGTTAGTTGATGTAATGACTGAGCTGGGTTAGGCAGCAAAATGCTGTCAAGGATTAACAATCCATTATCATACATTATGATTCCAAAGGAATAATTACTGTTCATGAAGAACTGCTTCAAACTGAAGCTAATATATGTTTCAAAGTTATTTTTTGTTATTTTGTTGTGTTCTGTAAATATTGTGAAGACTGTGCATCTGTTCTTTTGTGTTGTGAAGTGTTTCCAAGTATTTGTTCATCATTATTCTACTTTATTTCTTCAAATAAATGTGTGCCAACTAAAAGGTAAAGTTTTTAACTCCTTTTATTATTGAGGAACTTACTTGCTCACGCCTTATGGAATAACATTCCAACAGCAATAGCTGATTCTGTTTGAAGTGTAGGTAAATTCAGAAATCGTTTAATATACGCAAAAATTTGCTCTCTCTTATTTGAATATCTTTCATCTAGCAAATTCTATGCTAATTCAAAATTAGAATCCGAAATTTGAATAGAATGGATGACGCGATATGCTTCACCTTTTAATGAAGCCTTCAAATATTGCAGTTTTGGGGCATTTGAAATATTTTTATTGCTATTTATGTAAGCATTGAAAAGATCCTTAAATCCTATCCATTCTGTTATATTACCTCCAAAAGTAGGTAAGGATAATTTTGGCAGTTTAACATTTTCAAAAACTTGCTCTGCAACTACACTAGATTTATTTTCACTTTTATTTAACTGAGCATTTTGAATTTTTAATATTTTTTCACCTTTAAATTTCCATAAATCAATTTTATCTGAAATTTCTTGAGCACCGTCTATTTCGCTTTCTAACTGTTTAGGATCTTTAATTAAAATTTCTATTTCTCTATCAATCTTTTTTAACCCAGTTTCCTTCTGTTTTAACAACTCAATGTTTTCTTCTAAATCATTCACATTAATTTCATCCACCGCAATAATATTTTCAATTTTCTTAATACAATTTGTAATAGTTCTGCGTAAAGCAGCTCGTTTAGTTTTAAAAGTGTTCAAGTCAGTCATTTTTATTACATTAAACCAATAAAGTAATTCTAAATTGTACTAATTCTTTTTTACACATAAAATCGAATGCCAAATTAACTCACCTTTTCTTTTTTCCCTTGCTATGAATGTCAACATTGAAAAGGATTTCGGAAAAATGTTCTTTTTTTACACTGATAATTTTCACTAGCTCCGGCTAGACCTGAGACCAAAAAATGTTCGCAGTATCAAAAATGGTCTTAGCGGATTTTACACTAATAAAAACAACACACGCTGGTTCTTAAACACAGCAAATGTGGACTGTAGATGCGTTTTATTTAACACTGAAATATGCGAGCTATCAACATTCCATCCTCTTTTTACATTCGAATAAACACAAAACTTAAAAACAAACCATAGAATGCTGCCAAAAACATAAAAATAAAAAGAATAAATTACCATGGTAACGAATAATACAATTTCTTACTGGAGCTTTTTCACATAAATGAAAGCAGAAGATTTTTACCAAAACAATGCCCTTTACCCAAAAATTGATATTTTAAATATCAACATTAAAAAAACAAATCTTAAACTGACACCGGATAAAGTATCTAGAACTCTTAAAAATAAAAATATTTTTCGCTTATAATAACTGATTTTAAACTCAATAGTTTTGATCCTTAAATCATGTTGTTCTCAATGACAGCATGGGAAAATATTAAAAGGAAACGTTACTTAACCCCTTGAGGGGCGGCGGTATATATTTTATGCCACCTACGATTGATGAAGATGTACGCCAGAAAAATGTCATTAAATTTCCCTTTTCTAACTTTAATGGAAAACAGACGTGAAATTGCTTATCCTCTTTTTGATATAACTTTTTTACAAATTTCCGGTGGGAGTTCAGAATTACACGAACGCAATTGCTTGCCCCTCAAAGGGTTAAAAAAGCTTATTCTATGTTATACTTACACAGCTGTCGCGACTTAGTGTTAAATTAAACATTTGAAAATAATGTATGTATAACGTTTTTGCTGTGAAAATAATCATTTAAAAAATTTCATATAAAAATTACAGATTTTCACAAACTATTTTAAAATATCGATTCAAATATATATTTAGAATAATATAACAAATAAATATTTTGATGTAAAATAAAAACTATTTTAACTGCAAGTATTCCATTTTACCTAATTTCATTAGTAATTTCATTTAGTAATTTCATTTTACCTACTGGTGATAGGCGGCTTTTACACAAGTTTTATTCGTTTGAGACCACTTTAAAAAATATATTACCTTTGTTTAAATAATCACGAAAATGCGCTAATTAGTTAAAACAAAGATCAGCATTTTTTCCTTTATTAATACCTGTAACGAATTCTGTATGCACAGTTTGAAGGTCACAGTATATCAGGTCTGCCACAGCCGACTATTTTGATATGCAGTTCGCATCTGTATTTTCCTCATATAAATTTTGAAATGCATTCCTTTTGCAAATGTTGTCAAAGTCTGTGTTAAGGATTTCTGTTTAAAGAAAGTGATGGAGTTAGAATAAAAAAAATTCGCTTGTAGCAACACTACATATGGTTCTGAATGGGTTAAGGGTACAGTAAACTTTCAAAATCGCAAAAATAATCAAATTGTCGATTTTTCATTTTTTGCACAATAACATTATATGAACGCCATGCTATTCAACGCAAAAATATTTTTTCAATTTCGACTATTTTTACTAGTGTTACAAGCATTTTTGTCCAATCACCTGATTCTGCCATCCCCCTTTGTTTACTTTTTTGCCGATACCCATTCGTAAAATTTAATACCAGTTTTCGTTTTACCTTACAAAATGTTATTATTTTGCACTGAATACTTATTAATTTTGTGATTTCTCAAAACAATGTTTTAACTGTAACTTTTAACTGTTTCTTTTAGCGTTTATTTACAATGTATTTAGAGGAATTGCTTTTTGTCCCCAATCTTTTTAGCGTAAAATAGAATGAAATGTCACAAAATGTTATTATTTTGCACTGAATACTTATTAATTTCGTGATTTCGCAAAACAATGTTTTAACTATAAATTTTAAATGTTTCTTTTAGCGTTTGTTAACAATGTATTTAGAGGAATTGATTTCTGTCACCAATCTTTTTAGCGTAAAATAGAAAAATATTAATATATTTAATATACTTAACAAAAATTTGTACAATAAGAGGTATTTATATCATGAATATTTCTAGAAAAATTAAAAAAAATTTATTAGAAAATACAAAAAGTCAGTTTTGAGGAGATTTTTTTTAAATTCAGATACTTCACGTCCTTTGCATGAATTCCTGTCGAAGCCACATATTTTATGTGAATTTACCAAAACTTAAGACACTTATCTATAAGCTAGAAATGATTGTTATATATTCCTGTTATATATTCCTTATATATAGTTGAAACTGTGTCAGTAGGAAAATATTATGCAATTATATCTATTGTAGTTACTAAAACCTGTTTTTCTCAGAATGAATATTTTCGTCGTTTTCAATGATTTCAAAATGTCCCATGCGAATTTCTTCATGCCAAATTTTTCTTATTTTTTGTTTAAAATGCTCTCTGTGTATGTGTTAATAAATGTTACTAAAAATAAACTTAATTAGACGCATATAAATTTTTAAAATTTCAGCTATATGGAATTTTTAGTAATTTTTTAACGAAAAATACAAAAGGATTAAGTTAAAATCCTTTTTTTAAATGTTTTAGAAGTAATATGCTAAAAATGCGCTGAAACGTTTATTTGTATATAGGAAAGGTTTATTATGGGAAAAGTTTGAACAAATATGTGAAAACTGGTTTCGCATGCAGCATTTTGAAATCTTGTAATTTTTCGTTAATTTAAAAAAAGAAGAATCTGTATCTCAAAAACTATTGAATATATTTTTTTTTAAAAAAAATTGTGAAATAAGAGATATATATACTATGACTATTCCCAGAATTTTTTTTAAAAATTCATTGAAAATAAAAAAAAATAGTTTTGAGACTCCACTGTACCCTTAAAAGAGAATAGAAATATTTTACTCAATGTTAAAGGTGAAATAAGCGATACGTTAATAAAGATATATTCTAAGTAGACGCTTTTTTAATAGAAATATTTGAGATTGAGATTTTTAACTATACAAACCATTTTGTTAAAATAACTAAAACTATTCATTTAGACTACTAATATATTTTTGTAGATGAAAAACTAAAAATTATTGTTTTTCTAATTTTAACCATGATTCATGCGGGAATTTTTGAAAAGGATTTAACTTTTGTAATTTGTGTAAAATAAGCCGCAAGTTTTCTTTCATATTTTAAAAGAAATTTTATTGAAATTCTGATGGGAAATAAGCATTACAGACTCAAGAGTACTTCAGTCTCAATAAGTTAACCACTTATCAATATTTTTGAAAGAAATTTCAAATGATGCCTATTTTTTCATGTTTTTTTGTAGAATTTTTAATCTGTTGCCACCGTTTTTTCAAATCATAATTTTTGGCCTAATTGAGTCAGAAAAATGATCGGATTAAAAGATAAAAAGATTAATATAAAAATTTACTGATGACAATAATAAATGCCTGCACGTGGTACGGTCAAATCATGATTGGCAAAAAACGTTGCCCGTAAGACGTACAGGCTAATCAGAGAAGCAGTTAAGGCACTATCTACGGATTTTTTTAATTGTTATCTGTCGGATTGGTTTTTTGTCGAAGGACAACCACTACAAACATCAATTTTGGTGTGCTAACAAAGTCAATAAATTATGAAGTTCTGAGCAAAATTGTTTCTCTAAAATCACATGGTTTTAAGTGGCAATTACTATCAGCCATACATAGTATGGTTGATAGTTGCGTTTTCCATGATAGAGGATAATTTATTTTTATTTTTAATGATTTTCTCTTATAGGCATCTGTGTGTTTTGATTTGCGGAATATTTCAGACGAGTGTAATTTAAGCATTCATTATTTATTAACAAATGGATGCCGTTCGATAATATTGTAACTGAACAAATGATGTTAAATAAAATTAATTTGCATTTGTACTTTGTATTCAATTAAAACGATCTTTTTAAGGTTTTAAAACCCCTAATCATAAAACGAGTTTCCATTAATCTCTTTTCACATTGAGTATACATACATTTCGACAAATGCATTCTGCATGAAAAAGTGGTTTGGAAGCTAATGCTAATAATTTGATAACTAGTACAAGGGAAATTTTACAGTTCAAACATCTGATAAAAAACAACTTCTCTATGGAGTTGAGGGAATTGAACAGATGACGCCCGATGTAGCAAAGTAAAAAAGAAGAAAAGAAATACTAATAATCAGCCCTGCAGATGTCGCTAATTTAGAAACAGTAGTTTTGCCAAATCTGTTATCAAGACTTATTGATATAGCCGTCATAAAAGTTTACCTGGCAATTGCATTTTAATTTGTTCATATGTACATATTTCAGGCCAATAAGATCTATATTGGTTTCAAAGACCATTAAAAAATTGAATTATAAATAATTTATATTAGACATTGTTATTTTCCACTTATTCAAACTCATTAATATAAATCGCACAAATAGAATTTATTTTCTTACAGATGAGTGATTGAAAAAAGTCCAGATTTGATATAAAAACAGTACCGCTGGTTCATTCCGGGACCGGGACCGGGACCACGTACGTAGTTTGCGTGCAGTTTTATATTGCAAAAGAGTTATTCCTTCTTTAACAATAGACAATTTTTACAAATTGTATGAAAACTTGATAAGATGAATTTCGGCAAAGTAGTGGCGACAAATGTAAAAACAACAAGCAATCAAGATATTGCATACATCGGCTCTCTCTTTGGAAAACTTTGACAGCACCATTTATAGAACGTTTATGCAGAGGCTTGCGAAAAGACAATTGCGTCCGGGACATCACCATTTCTCTCTGTGACAGATGTTACAAAATTGAAAACCGTAAAAACACAAATTTATCGAGTTCATGATTGACGCCTCTTATTTTGAAATTTTAAAAGGTTTAATTGTAATAACGAAATGATATAAAACTACACTGCACTTATATTTTGGGAAAGGTGATCTTGAAAACACATGTTGAAAATATCCATCAAACAGTATAACACCTTTTGCATTCCAAGAAAGAAACAAAATGCTAATTTGAGAATGTATGGGTTTTTTTTAGAAAAATCCCTATATGTTTATATTTACATTATTTTTACAAAGAAAAAGAAAGAAACAATAATGGCAGTATGAGTTTGGCGTCCCCTCAATTTTCGACCGACTTCTTCGTCCTCTGCTTCGCACGGCCTAGCTTTTATGCAGTAACGTCACCCAAAATTACGAATGGTTGAGCCCCGAATAGACTGCTACAATAACGAAGCTGCTGTTCATGTACTCATATCAGAAAAGCAATTAATACCGTAAAATTTAAGTGACAAGTTATAGTCATTAAAATATGTAAATACGTTACAGCAGGCCTGTCCAACCTTTTACTAAGAGAGGGCGCACCTCAGCTTTTGGCAAGCAATGAAGGGCGCCATTAAAAACATCACTCAAAACATGCAAGAAAATAACCTTTTAATATTAGTAGCAATATATATATATATATATATGTATACAAATGTGACAGAATGCCCCTATAGATCTGAAGCTCCATGTTAAAAAAAAATAATAAATAAAAAACAGCAAATCGTAATAAATTTCGAATAATACATTTTTCCACGGGGTCTATCTCAAACATTTTTGAATTGGAAGGAACGAGAATATGAAATATCATCTATTATTAAAGTAAAATGCTAATCAGAGATAGTGTTAGATTTTTTTGGGGACGCAAATACTTTGCAATAACTACAGTTTTTTGGAGGTGTAAATTTGCCGTTATAAAAAGTACAGAAAAGATGTCATGGATGGTTCCAAACAGAGAACCTGAAAGAGCTTTCATTGATAGAAACCCTTTCGTAAGATTTTATAAATTTAAAAAAAAACCACCTAAAGTTAAGGTCTGGGGGAGAAAAAAAAAAGCCTTTATCCCATATTATGAAACAGCCAAAAGGCCAGTGAAACAACATCAATAACAATAACAAAACTTCTACACTTTCATGCACGAAGGAGAAGAAGAATCGCTTATTTTTTCTACAATTAACTTCATACAATTAGTTCCAAAAAACTAATTTTCTGCCATTGCCTTCCTTTTAATGCGTTGCGTAATGTTATAATTGTTGATACGTAAAAATACACTTGTAGAGATTTTTTAAAACATCGGTCCTGAAAATATAAAGGATTTTAAATAAAGTAGGGAATTGTATATTTTTAACAAGACTGGTAACGGGAAACTTTCAAAAGGGCGCCAAGAAAACCTGCAAAGGGCGCCATGGCGCCCGCGGGCGCCGCGTTGGACAGCCTTGCGTTACAGTATGGCTCCAGAGGAAATACATGACTTTTCAAGTAACTAAGTCGTATCTTTTGGAGGCTTAGATATATGCGTGAGATCATGCAACGTACAATTCGCATGTGTCTCTTTCGTTTTTCGAATGAAAATTCCTGAAAGTTTTCTTAAAATAATTATGAATTTCATATGACAGAATCATCATTTTCTGCCTCTTTTAGATGGTACAGGACCCTTTATTGTCTTCACTCATGATGATTATAAAAGCCGTGAATGGGAAATGGTGAATTTAAACACGTCGTACTCGTCGACTTGTCTATTTCGAATTTTCCGTGGTTTTCAAAGAAGTTTAAGAAAAATACTGCTTAAGGGGGTCTAAGACACAATTTAAAATAATTTTTATTTACTGAATTAAAATTTTGAATTTTTTTTTGTGTGATGTTTAACTCTATGATTTGTAAACGTGATAAAATTTTTGATATTTCTTTTTAAAATTATTTTAACCCTTTAACGTTCATTGGTTTCGCCACGAAACCACAAAATTTTAATTCCGATACGCAACACTGACACCGGTATTTTTATCTAAAAATATCCCTTTTATTATGTATGTGAAAAATCACGTTTTCTTATTTAGAAATATATTTGTTCTTAATTACCGGTGTCATTCATTTATTTCGACATCTTAGCAGTGAAAATGCTATGATCGTTAAAGAGTTAAAAGTGGGCTAGTTGAAAATCGTTATAACTGGAAACATTATTCGCAGATTTTATTTATTTTTCATTTTAATAAACATAAATATATTACCTTTATTTTTGATTCAGCATTTTTAAAAGTATTAATTCAAATATAATGAAAAATATTTAAAGTAACAATTTGAAATGTATTGTTTTCAAAAAATCATATTTTTCAAAGTAAATGTTTGTTTTTCAAATTTGCTGAATCAAAAATAAAGTAAAACAATTGAAAAAGACTTGTTTGAACAACTCATTTGTAGCGATTCTCGACTTATAACAATTTAAATATAAGAAATGTTGAGAATAAATCTTCTTGAAGGAAAACACATTTTCACAAGAAGCCGCTTCCATAATAACTATTGTTTAAAATCTACACTTTCAAAACAAAACAAAAGATAAAAATTTATATTTCCTGTTTCAATTAACATAGAAACTGATTTAAAAGTCATTTTAAACAGAATAATATAAAGAAAGTTTTAATGTAATAAAATATTTTCAGAAAATTTGAAGATGTTTATGCCCTTTTTATATTCCCTTAGAATGACATGAGTATAAGTCACACATTTAGCTTTTAACCTCTCGGGAAGATAATCTCGGGCTTGCAACTTGCGTTTTTATTTTTTGTTCAATGAATTAGATCTTGATTTACAACAATTATTTTCTCAATATGACCATTTTTTCCGTTTCCAGTACTATCGCTTTGGAAAATTCAATTCAAAATGCCCACTTTAACAGCATTTTTTAATACGTTATGACTTATATATAAACTGCCAATTGAATGTGTTTGTGAGCAAAAATGGATTCAAAAATCGATCAGAAAATCCAATGCTTTTGCTTTGCCGGACTGTCTGGTTCACACAGAAAGCAAGGCATTTTTGTGTACCCAGCTTTTTGTGTCAATAATATTAATATAAATTTGAAGTCACTGCAGGTGAATCATTTATATACATCAAGCTGAATACAAGCAGATTGTGTTCTAAAGTCGTTAGATAAGTTCGCAAGCATTCACAAGTAAACATTTACATTATCTGTGACTATTACATGATGCTTGTTCTCGGCAATGAATCTTCGAAATCAACTCTGGTTGATTTCAAACAATCTATATGTGATAGAAGAAAACTAAGAACAGTTGTGTAATTAGTATAAAAATGCATTAAGGGGTTGCAACTGGGTCTTAATCATCCGATATTATGCAGACTAGTGTAAATTTTACTTACTGTATTTTTTATTTAAGGGTTTTAATTTTATCACATTTTATATTATATACAAGTATGATTTTGTTATATAAGGTACCTATTTGTAGAATTTTTTCAATCATTTCTTTTTTATTTATAATTTATTGAAACTCTTCAATAGATTTTAACTTGTCAGGTAAGTGCTTCTATGTTTTGCAAGAATCTATACGCCACATTAAATATATACTATATTTATGTAACATAAAACCTTAACAAACTTTTGCATGTAAATATGTATGATATTTCTGGTAATAAAAGAAATATGAACTCATTATCTTGCGTTTTCTGTTATTGTGGAACGTCAGTGAAATTGAATTTATTTTTTTAAATAAAAACCTGTAAACCGCCCATTAATTTTTTATCAGTCATCAAAACACATTTTGAGTTGCCTATTTATGCAATTAGATGCAAATTGAAGGGGGAACGTTGGGGGAAATCAGCCATTGAAATTGCACTTTTTTTTTTACTTTAAAAAATTGCAAAAAGTCATTTTCTGACAGCGTTTTTATAGAATGAGGTTTACAAAAATCTGTTTAAATGAAAGTTTACTTTTTTTTAACAAAAGAAAAACAAATTTGAAAGCTCCAGCTTAAACCTGAAAGAAATTATATGGACATATTGTCACATGTGCTCTTCAAACTGGCAGCAAATCGGTCATCTTGGGAGTTATTTAAAAGCTCATAACTCGCAAACCCTTTGATCAATTTCAATATAATTGAGATTTTTGGAATCAGACTAGAAATCCTACAAATTCACTTAATTTTATCAAAATTGGTGGCGATGGGTGCCCAGGTTGGAAGGATCTGACATGGAATGACCCAAAGAACAATTGCTAACCGCCTTCTTTGCGCGTCATTTTACTAAGCTTCCGCATTGAATTGCTTAGTTACAAGAATACTAAAAGGGTTTAAGATTACTTGGATACGGTAAGCGGTCGGTTTTGATCAACATAATTAGCTGTTTAATTTTTATGGTGTTAAGCGATTTTCAAGTGAAAAATTATTATAAAGGTTTATTAGCTCACAGGCTATCATAGCCTGAGAGCTTATGTGCCCGTCCGTTCTGTATGTACGTTCGTATGTTCGTGCGTAACGCGATAACTCATGATAAAAATATCCGATCCACTTGAAATTTTGTATGTAGGTATATCCTGACAAGGCGCTTCCCTGATTAGTTTTTGGAGTTCATTCGATATGTATAAGAGGGGGAACGGGGGGCTCATGCCCCTCCCCTTAATAGAAATAAGTGGGATTTTCATGCAGAATTAAGTTTTCGTTCAAAATTTAGATTAGGATCATTCTGATGAAGCGATTCCGTGACTGTTATTAGGTGTTCATTGAATAAGTATAAATAGGGGGAACAGGGGTTCTAATGCCCCCCCCCTCGTTAGTTGATATAAATGGGATTTTCATGAAGAATTAAGTTTTCGTTCAAAATTTAGATTAGGATAATTCTGATAAGGCGATTCCGTGACTGTTATTAGGTGTTCATTGAATAAGTATAAATAAGGGGAACAGGGGCTCTAATCCCCCCCCCCCGTTATTTGATATAAATGGGATTTTCATGCAGAATTAAGTTTTCGTTCAAAATTTAGATTAGGATCATTCTGATGAGGCGATTCCGTGACTGTTATTAGGTGTTCATTGAATAAGTATAAATAGGGGGAACAGGGGTTCTAATCCCCCCCCCGTTAGTTGATATAAATGGGATTTTCATGCAGAATTAAGTTTTCGTTCAAAATTTAGATTAGGATCATTCTGGTGAGGCCATTCCGTGACTGTCATAAGGTGTTCATTGAATAAGTATAAATAGGGGGAACAGGGGTTCTAATGCCTATAAATGGCTTTTTCAAGCAGAATTTTCAGATTTCGTTCAAATCTCTGAATAGTTTTGGAAGTTTAATGGTTAAGTATAAAAAAGGAGGATAACTCCTTTTAAATTATATAAATGTTAAATGGGTTTTTATTAAGAATTATCTCATTTGCTCTGAATTTTGGATATAGATTTTTTATATGATAAAGCATGTCTTTGATAGTATAGGAGGTTCAATGATTAAGTATAAAAAAGAGGAAAGGGGAGAGCTGTTTCCCCTTCTTAATTTTTTTTCGAACGGAATTAACCCTTGAAAATATAAGGCTTTAATGTACAGATAGTATTTGTAGCCTGTGAGCTCAATGCCATCAGTTTAACTGGGCAGTATTCTTTATTAATTTTGTAATCTTTTAGATTTTCTCCGATTCACATTAATGTGTCGATTCATATTTATATTGATCGGAGTTTTCCAGGACAGTTCGCTTGGCTGAGTATTGCCAATCAGTGTATGACATATCTTCTGTGCCTAGCGTTCTTACTCCCTTTATTAACGAAAACGCACATTTATGAAGTCACTTTAAAAAATATTTTTATAGCAGAACTAGCACGCGTCATCCGTTACACCGAGTTTCAATATATTAAACTTTCTCATGCATAATAAACTTGATATATGTCACTGAGGCTTAATATAATGTATAAGAGTTATAAGATACTGTCTTGCATAATATGAAGTTTATTGCATTTACAGGGACACACAAAAGATTTCAAATAGTATATTCCTTCCGACCCTTCCGACCGACTATATATGTTTTCGATGATGGATGATAGATGATGAATTGATGCAATACATTTTAATTAAGATATTCACGTTTAAATTTCACTAAATCTATGCACATTATATGATGTCTATAAATGCTATAGTTGGTATACAAGGCTACATAAAAGAGTTCGCGAACGTTACTGAATATGAGCGTAAATTATTTAAAGGTGGTCCTTAAATAAATTATGCATTTTTACGCTGAATTGCATTCAGTTAACTAAGAAATGTTTGCAGTATATAGATAAATTGATATACAGGGCCACGGAAAGAATTGGGTTCGTAGAAGCCTGTGAATGATAATTTATGAGAATGTCATTTCAGTTGTTTTAAGAGTTATTTAGTTTAAAATAAATTTTAGCCTAATGCTGATATGCATTAAAGGTACAAGGGGCTGAACGAAAGTACTCAAGTATGTTTCCATCTATACGTAGAAATTGCTGAAAAAGAATTTTCGAGCTACTAGGCATTTTCTTATTAAACTAAATTTTCTCATTATATAGTACGTATATCAATTGCCAGATCAAATATAAGGCTGTTCAAAAGTATTGGAATACACATTTGGCTATACATGGCTATATGACCTTATTTATCTAAATAACGAAATTTTGTTTAAGATTTCATGAAGTGTTGGAAAGTGCTTCATAATCTATGCTTAACGCATGATTTTTCTTACTTGTTGTTTAAAAGATCACTTTTCGCTGCATGAGAGTCTACATTTGTTTACAATGTTGTCGTCTACAGAAATTTGTCCTTCGCTTGCATTACTAAGCATTAACAAATATATTAAAAATAGTTTTGAATTTTTTCGTAGCTAAAGCAAAGAATATTTCCCCTGCTATTCATCGAATAAATAATAACGTCAATAGATTTAATTAGATTTAACTGGGACTAAAAAACTTTAACCCTTTATAAGATGGTGGGAAGTGTACGTTTCACTTAATTTTTTTTTACCAAATGTTAATGTCATTTTGATTTTTAAAGAAATTCTCCATTAATCGATGTAGAAAAGGGTATACTGAGGTACAAGCCTTATTCATTTTGGATTCTTTTAAGAAGCTTCGTATGTTATCTATTTCTCCAATAAAGCTATTCTAGTGCATACTTTCTGTTTCAGTGTAAATTCTCTGCATTTAATTACAGCTGCAATACTGTTTATGTTTGTAATGCAGGCGAAGAAAAATCTTTTACTTATTGCGAAACATTTTTTTTCGTAAAACCTGGTGCCATTTAACCCTTTGAGGGGCAAGCAATTGCGTTCGAGTAATTCTGAACTCCCACCAGAAATTTTAAAAAAAGTTATATCAAAAAAGGGAAAAGCAATTTCACGACTGTTTTCCACCAAAGTTAGAAAAGTGAAATTTAATAACATTTTTCTGGTGTGAATCTTCATCAATCGTAGGTGGTATATAATATATACCGCCGCCCCTCAAGGGGTTAATCATTTCAAAATTTTAGAAACTGAAGTAATTTGCACTAAAATATGTTAAATGACTAAAAATAAGTATGCATGTTTTATTTTTGCAATTATTACTTTTATAAAATTTGAGCCTTTGAACTTTCAAGAATTTCGTACAGCGGTCCGATAGAAACTAGGGTCGTGCGAGTGGATGATGAACAGTATACACACTGACGAAGAGGTTCTTTTTGTACAGACACTGAAAAAGAGATTTTTAATGTTTATTGTGTCGATTCCCAATTCCCAAGGATGATAATTTATGTTCACTTTCCACTTTCCTAATATCAATTAGAATTGAAAAATATCATATTTGAGTTTTTTTTTAAAAAAACAAGAATTTGCCGTTTAAAAAAAATAAGGATGGTGTAGAAGCATTGTTTTTTTCTTGGACGCTCATTTAGTTAATCCCCACTCAATTTCAAGTTATTCCTCATGCAATAAATCCTTACGTTGTTATTTTCTTAAATAGCCAAAGTAGTGGAATGGACCAACGATTTAGAGTAATTTTGACTTTACAAGGCAAAATTGGTGAAAACTTTAAATAATAATAATAATATAATCGTAACCAATACTTTATTTTGGATACTTCTGCAATTTACACTGTCTTCAACAGGCAATTTCGAAGACCACGAAAACCTATTTCTTACCACTAAATATCATTTTTTAAGATTCTTTTTAAAACCTAAACCGGAAAAGTTATGTCGTAAAAATTGAATGTATTAAATATTTTCGAACGGCTGTTAATTACGGTTTATTGAATCATTACATGTCGTGATACCTTGCTGCTTTGAGCAAGGAAAATTATGATTGAGAATGTCGAGTCCCGCTTCTCCAAGCTAATAGGTACCGTACGCTGTTCGTTTTAGCGGGAATTCGATATAGGCGGTTTCCATTAATAATTACGTTTTGATAGCGTAATAAACCATTTCTGGACAAAGTAGAGGGTGGTTCAATTTAAAATATCCTTGTTTGCGGCGCCTTAGCGAGATAAGGAGTGGATGTAAGGTCTTCATATTTGTAGGATATGCATATATAATCATGGGAAACTGATTGCTGCAAAAAAAATTAATTCAAGCAAAACCGCCAGGAGATAAGGGGCTACGATCGGTTTAAGATAAGAAAAATGTAAAATGACCAAATGCATAAACATCTTGGAACCAATGGACTGATTCCCACCAATAATTTTTAGTAATATTATTCGTTGAAATCTTATTAGTATATGTTGCGAATATTTTTATTAGAGCTTTTATAAGACGAAAAATACTGAAAATGTAATGGTGGGAATTGTTCCATGGGCGCCATCATTTGTACACCTCGGAAGAGACACAATCAATGAGGCACAGAATTCTGTAACAGAAAATCTGTACCGTAAATGCAGCACGTTATCGGGACATGTTGCTAAGTGTTGTCATCCCAGAACTGCAGCAGCGTGGATGCACCCAGGGCCTGATTACCAACGGGGCACTCTCTCACCAGAAAAATTTTAAAGAAATTTTTACTATGTTTAAACGCCCTTTTCAGCCGAAATTACTGTCATGAATAAGAGAAAAATTTTTCTTTATTTTTACTGGTAGGAGAGTGCCCCGTTGATAATCAGGCCCTGGATGCACCGCTACAACAACTTTCCAACAAGATGGTGTGCCCCCTCACATTGGAAGTACAAAAATTGCTAAAATGCCATTTTACGCAGGATCGCATTATCAGCCCAAAACTTTCTACAAAATGGCCTCCACTCTCTGACTTGACCCCGTACGATTTTTGGCGTTGGGGTTACCTCAAAGATAAAGTTTATCGAGGAAATATTGGAAATCTGGTGGATTTGAAAAATCAGATCCTTTTGCATGTACGCAACATCGATCGCGATCTGTTACACTTCGCTATGGATCATGCAATGACACGATTTCGCGTTTGGGCGCTGAAGCAACATGGACATATTGAATCCGACCTGTAAACATTTTGTGTGCTTTCTATTACCACGCACATGGCTTTCGTTTGTGCTGTCGCAAATAGTGACTTAAGATCGTCAGTTTTTGGTAAAAAATTGCAATAATAAAGTTGATTACTGAAACCTCGTAAGGTGAAAATAGTCCCAATTCCCACCTCTAAATTTTTAGTGTTCTTCGCCTAATAAGAATACTAATAAAATTAATGAAAGCATATTTAATAAAAGTTAAACGAATAACACTAATAAATATTATTGGTGGGAATCAGTCCATTTGCACCAAGATGTTTACATCCTAAGTCGTGTTACATTTTTCTTATCTGAAACCGATCGCAGCGCCTTTTTATCCCCTGGTGGCCTTTGTTTGAACTAAAAAGTTGTTTTGCACCATTCAATTTTCCATGTTCTGATATGCATATCTTCCAAATATGAAGACATTTCATCCACAACTTCTCTCGCTAGGGCGTCGCAAACAGGGATACATTAATTTGAACCACCCTGTACAGCCTGGCTATTTTCCACGCATCTAATAAACCAAATTTTTGTTACTATTCTAGTGCCAATGTGGCCTTTGAAAATCAAAATTAATTTGTTTCATAGACATACCACCGCCCCTCAAGGGGTTAAAACACAACGTTACAAAATTTTTGGTTTTAAAATGTCTAATTTTACTCTTTGTTTCCTTACGGAAGCGAACCCTTCGTAAATACTCGGCAGTTCACAACTAGTTTGCACTGAGTAAGTCTCTTATTACGAGTCATGTGTATTTAAAAGTTATTAAAAACCTATCGGGAAAAACACGTCACGGACAAATTTGCGACCTCCTTTCACAGAATGCCTGGTTTAAAGATTAATCAAAGGTTTTAATTTAGCTTACACAGGGAAAAGTAAAGATTATTATTACGCTGAATTTAGTTTTATGAAATGCCAAATAGAGTTTAAATATGCACTACCTTTTATTCTCAGTACCATGTTACGTTCCTTATACATAGATAAGAATAAGATAAAAAAACAATACTTATACAGAATAGCACTATTCGATATTATTTAGGCTTCATACTTCTTTGAACTTTTATGGTGTAATACCATTTATACTTTTCTTATATATGCAGCTATAACCAACCTACTTTGTATAGTTGTTTACGAAGTTTTTTTATACTTTCAGCAACGATTTTCCGTTAATAACACAATATACAATATGTACAAAATAGAAAAAAGTGATTTTTCACATGCATAATAAAATAGATTATTTTAAATTAAAATTCCGAAATTTTTGCGATATCGTAGAGAAACCAATGAACATCAAAGGGTTAATCTAGTTTTTTTTTATTTTTCTATAAAGAAATACTAATATTTTGTCTACAAAGTTCTCTGAAGCATGGTATTATATAAACAAGTTGGAAATTACACGTGAACGTAGCAAATGAGGTGCGTTGGTACGATAACGAAGTTTTAAAAATATTCAGATCTTGCTGATATAGTAGAGCGTACTCCGGATACAGTATAGTAATCGAAATCTTTACGTTTCTGTAAATATGCAGGAAGTAATTTTTATTACACATCAGCAACGTATATCTTATTCATAAAATGTGAAATAGTTGAATATAATTAAAACACGTACCAAACCATGTTTCCCAGTATAGCATTATATAGTGGAATACTTTTGTGAATTTAATAATAAAAAATCTTTGAATGTCTTTGAATATCTTTGAATTTAATAATAAAAATTCTTTGCATCACAGACTGTACAGAATGCATATTTTAGTATATATTTCATAGATTCATGCCAATTCTATTATGTTCGAATGAGTGTAACATCATTAAAATGCATTTGAAACTTTTTCCCCATTGACCGTAATGTAACGGAATCCTTTTGATTGTCCCTGTAATTGATCTATGCATCCGCTTTTCATTACATTTCAAATGACTCGACAAAATTACGCAATAATTATATGTTTTAAATTTCAAACGATTAAAATGCATTTAAAACTTTTTTCCCCATTGACCGTAATGTAACGGAATCCTTTTGAATGTCCCTGTAATTGATCTATCCATCCGATTTTCATAAAATTTGAAATGATTCGACAAAATTATGTTACAGTTATGTATTTTAAATTTCAAACGATTTGGCTGGGTAGTTTTTGCGTTGTTATATGCGGACAGACGGACAGACGGACGGACAGACGGACGGACAGACAGACGGACAGACGGACGGACTGAGCGACAACAATAGGTGCTACGTATTTACATAATTACGAACGCACCTAAAAAGGGCACACATTTATGAATTAATAAATTTCCCACGTACCTAATAAATTATTGCATCTAGATTTTAGCAATGAATTATTTTCGAAGAAAATAATCAATATTTCCTGTGAATGACATCCTGACTATATTCAAATTAGATGATTTGTTGTCTTAAAGCGGTGTATTAAACCCTTAACAGTTTTATTTAATTTGACACATAAAATTAAAAATAGTAAATAAAATTTTTTCCGTTCTAAAATATCTGCCTTGTATAAACCAGTGCACCAATGCAGTAAACTTTGAAATGCCTTAAGAGTCGTTATGCACTCGTTTACTATGAATATCGAATGTGATCAGTTGATTAGATTTTGAAACGCAGATGCTAAACAAAAAAGGGAATTTGCACGCAAAGTATAAGGTAGTGGTTTGGACGAAGCAAACACAAGTACAGGGGTAAATGAAAAAAGTCCAAGAGTCCATTTTTACACATATAAAAATTAATAAATAATAATTGTGTAGAAAAAACAAATAAAACTATAAAACACTTCAAAAATGAAGATTTACTGAAAATTAGAGAAAAATTCGGCAAGGATTTGATTAGTCAATGAGATTGATGAGTGCGACGAACCAATCTACAGCTAAAAAAGCGTTTAGGTTATAGTAATGAAATCAGAGAAGACGGACGTGTCAGAAACATGGGTATCTGGAAAAATAAGCCACTGTCGGATATGACGTAAAGCTTCAATAACCATTGAGTGTAGTGCACCAAATCATTTTCAAGGATTTAAAAGCGACAGAAGAAAACTGAGAAATCTAGAAATCAAGAATTTGAAAAGTCTGCCAGTCATTTAACTAAAAAATAATGTTAAAAATTAATGATATTTAAAAGTTTTTGTAACAACGTAAGAAATCACTTTTTCATGAGTGGTGTTTGTTTCGAACAAAACATGTTATGTTGTTGATGAAGAAATTCTGCCACAGGCGACTATTTTTTATTTCTATTTCGCACCATTTTTTCAAAGAAAAAAAGAAGATTACTTACAGCATGGTTACATTTGCAAGAGAAATGTACAATAAAATGTTTATTTAAAAATGGTGGAACGAACGGAATATTAATGTAGTCCCAGCTAAAAATGAACTGCAGAAAATTAATAAAAAAACTGCAGTTTGAAGACTGCGGTGAATTGGCCATTTCCACTACAGAGTTTTTGTGGTCGATACAACCACATAATTACTGTAGTTTCCAAACTACAGTAATTTCATAGTTGTATCAACCACAAAAATTCTGTAGTGGAAATGGCCAATTCACCGCAGTCTTCAAACTGCAGTTCTTTTGTGGTTGTATCTACCTTAAAAATTTTGCAGTAATTTTGTAGTTGTATCATCCTAAAAATTTTTACAGTGGAATCGGCCAAATCACCGCAGTTATCCAACTGCACTATTTTTTAAAAATTTTCTGCTGTTTATTTCTAACAAGACATGCCGGAAGAAACTTTTTTTGTTTCTGATTACTAGCTGAATAATTTTATGGCTTCCAAAGTCAATCTTAATTGGTTCCTTTCTTTTACATGTCAACAATGAAGTTTTTTTTTGTATCCTATTTGATGACCATTAATTTCTTTTTTCAAATTTTGCAACTTAATTCATTATGCATCACATCCACATAGCATTTAAAAGAGCATTGTGATCTATAAAACTGGATTTTATAGATACGTTTGGTATCCCCAACTTTATTAATGAAATCCAGTTTACTACATACAATATGCATTAGTTTTATTGGTGACTTTGAAAATAATTATACACAAATTCCGCCACGTTGCACATATCATTTTAACACTATTTCTACCAATGTCAAGAGGCATCTTTTAAAAAATCTAAATTTATAGTTTAAATTTTTTAACTTTTAGAATGAAACAATTGCAAAACATTTTTAACACATAAAACATTGTTTGTTATGCTTATTTTAAATTAAAAACTACAAGCGAAATAAACATAAATCAATACTTTAAAACTGTTGTTGTCACTCGTAGAACCAGTGTTAAAGACAAATGCGTGTAATTATGCATACAAATTTTTAAAATAACAAAAAAAATTCTACAGATTTTTTTGCTGTTTCCATTTCAGTCTTCGCATTTTGGAACATGATTATTAACAGCCTATACAAATGTAACAAGTTATTTTCTGTTCTATGCTATTGTATGATGTTCTTGAGTTTTTTCTCAAATTCCAAAAACATTAAAATTCCTAGCGGTCAAATGTAAGTAATATAGAGAAAATGATAAAAACAAATTAATATATTCGGTACTACTTGGTTATCCCATCAACCAGTTTCGTCAAATTATACAAATCGCCAAATTATACTATATATTGACATAATTTTTATTTTAAATAATGAAAAAACAACTAATTAGTAGAATATTAATAAAAACCAAATAAAAAGTCAAAATAAAAATCACTTAATTGTGGATCATATTTAATTTTATTGAATTTGACATTCATGATCATCCATTATTAACATTTAAAGTTTGGTAGTAGTTTTTTGGTCGATGGGATAATCAAGTAGTACCATATTTTTTATGCAAAATAATGAATTTACATTTTTCCATATATATCTGTGATAAATGCTTAAACCTATTTTTCTTTGTTTTTTCAAAATTTGAAATCAACCTCATATTTTAAAGGAAAAATAAGGACATTATTATTGTTATTATGTTGGAAAATATATGTTATGTATTACAAATAATGGAATGCTCACATTTGGGAATATTGGCATTTAAATGGTTCAGCACCGAAACTAGCCTTTTTTGCACCTGGGGTAAACATGGATTTTGGTGCCCCCATCCCCCACATATATGCAAATTTTATATCAATCACACCAAACAAAATCTTAATTTGGCATCACGTCACCTTCTGTTCTGATGGCACCTGGGGCATGTGCCCCCTTCTAGTTTCGGCCCTGAAACGGTTAATTACTGAAAACACAGAAATTTAAAACCGTGAGATTCGCATTAATGTGGTTTGCCATATATATGCACAATCTACTATCCAATCTACATAATAAAAACTTATAAATTCATGTGACTGTCCTCAACAGTTCTGAACTGACTGCTTCACTTTTTATATGCTTGGTGACTATTTTGATACTTTAATTATAGCCCCCTATACAGATAAAATACCCAATTAAGTTCACAAGGATATTGCA
Organism: Maratus speculifer; assembly: GCA_964019185.1. Lineage (NCBI taxonomy): Eukaryota > Metazoa > Arthropoda > Arachnida > Araneae > Salticidae > Maratus > Maratus speculifer. Next base: position 405,974,634 of record OZ025295.1, read on the forward strand.
ACAGTTTGCATTTGTATATTTAACAGACCACACTTTATACCCCTACGTTTCAAAACGGCACGATGAACTGCATTTTGGAAAGGTCATTTTTCAGAATGTTTACTTGAGTCTTGTTGCCATTATTGACGTGGCTGTTCAATTCATTACCTTTTCTAGTAGCAGATTAAAAAATTATTTAATAACAGTGAAAGTGTCTCTAAATTATACATATAAAAGTGATGCAAGAGTGCCTTTTTGAGAACGGTTGAGCATATTTTACTGCCACCTTTGGTCAAAATTCGCATATTTTCTGTGATATTTCATAAAAATTATCATATTGTCACAATCTTTAAAGAAAATTAGCTTATTTTCTGTGATCTTTTGAAAAAGTTCACACATTTACCCAACTTTTTGACCAAATTCACAAATTTTTTCCGATTTTTCTACAAAATACGTCTATTTTCCTCAGTTTTTATCAAAATTTTCGTATTTTCTGATCTTTTAACAAAATTCGCATATTTTCTTCGATCTTTCACCAAAAGTCTCAATTTTTCTGCACTCTTTTGCAAAAATTTGCATATTTTCTGCGATATTTCGAGAAAATCTGCATTTCCCTGATTGTTCAAAAAAGTTAGTGATTTTTAATGATTTTTAGACAAAATACACCTATTTTCCTCGATTTTTATCAAAATTCTCATATTTTCAGATTTTTCGACAAGATTTGTATATTTTCTGTGATATTTTGACAAAATTTTCCTTGCTTTTTTATGAAAATTCTCAATTTTTCGACAAAATTTGAGTATTTTCCATGATATTTCACATATTTTCTCGACTTTTTGATAAAATTTGTGATTTTTTCTACAAAAATCACATATTTTATGCAATCTTCCTACAAAATACATCGATTTTCTTCAATTTTCTTGTATTTTCCTGATTTTTTGACAAAATTTATAAATCAAACACAAGAATTTCGTGCATGAATCTTGTAAAAAAGGCGAATTACATCTATTACTTGCTCAAACATGCAAATTATGCCCACGAATTGTTCAAAAAATGCAAATTACGTCCATGAGTCGCATAAAATAACACAAATTACGTCCATTAATCACAAAAAAAACCTGAATTATGCTCATAAATCATATTAAAAAAGCGAATAATGCCCATAAATAGCTAAAAAACATGAATTATGTCCATAAATCACTCAAAAAACATGAATTTCGTCAGAAAAAAGCTGAAAAAGGTGCAAAATATGCCCACAAATAGTACAAAAATAACGAATTACTCCCATGAATTGCATAAAAACGTGATTTACGTTCATGACCCGAGAGCAGAATCGGCGCAACGCTGCGACATATGTCGCAGATTCTTGAGAAGGTCTGCAGACTATTTTTCAACTGTTAAAAATTTAGCAAAAATTAAAAAATTTCGGACATTATCCAAAAATTGCGATGTTTTGTATCACGATTTTCGACAAATAGTCTTCGAAAATAAATCAATTTTGTTCAAAAAATTTCTTCAAAAAGATCGCAAAAAAAATCGAGTTTCTTCAAAACATCGCAAAAAGCAGCAAATTTCTTCAAAAGATCAAGAAAAAACGCCAAATTTCATCAAAAGATCACAAAAACGGCAAATTTCTTCAAAAAAATCGCAAAAAACAGAAAAGTTCAAAAGTTCACGGAAAAAAAATGGCAGTTTTCATGAAAAGATCATGAAGCAATGTTGTTATCGCGAAAAAATGGCAAATTTCTTCAAGAGACCACAAAAAACAGCAAATTTCTCGAAGAAATCGCGACAAAACGGCAATTTTCGTCAAAAGATCATGATATATCGCCAAATTTCTTCAAAAGATCACACAAAAACATCAAACTTATTTAAAAGATCATGAAAAAAACAGCTTTCGACAAAAGATCATAAAAATAACATCAAATTTTGTCAAAAGAGTGCGAAAAAAGTAATTTCGTCCAAAGATCGCGAAAAATGACATTGCGTCAAAAGATCGTGAAGACCCCTCTCCCCTCTTTCGGACAATGTATGAGGTGGTAAAAATTCTGAGAACAAAGGCAACTTCTTTTTAAAAGAATACTTTTCTTTTACGTCTATCACAAATACTTTTGAGGTTTGAGTGCATGTAATGCGAGGAATTGGTCTGCAGACAGTTTAGGTTTTTATTTGCGTTGCAGACTGCAGAAAAAAATTATGCTGCTGGGGTTCATGAATCATTAATAAAAAAAAAGAGAATTTTGTTGACAAATCGCTCAAAAAAATGCATGAAAAAAGCAAATTACGTCGAAAAATCGCATTAAAAAAGCTAATTACTTTCATGAATAGCATAAAAAACGTGGATAACAGTCCATGAATTACTCAAAAAACACAAATTACGTGCATACATCACATAAAAAATGCGAATTACACCTATGAAGCACTGGAAAAATTAGAATTATGCCCATGAATTACTCAAAAAACGTGAATTACATCCATGAATCGCGTAAAAAATGTGAATTTCATCTATGATTTGCTCTAAAAATGTGAATTACATCTATGAATTGCTGAAAAACACAAATTACATCCATGAATCGCATAAAAAAACACAAATAACATCCATGAATCGCAAATTACATTTATGTCTTAAAAAGTTCAAAAAACGAGAATGTTGTCAACTGAAATCTCAAAGAATACAAATTACACCCATAAATTGCATAAATATAGTGAATTACATTCATAAATTGGATAAGAAATGCAAAATATATACATGATTTGCATAAAAACGCGAATTGCGGTTCATGAATTGCTCAAAAAACATAAATTTTGTCAACAGAACACTCAAAAAACACTAATTTCGTCTATTGATTGCTTAAAAAACGCAAATTACATCAATGAATTGCATAAAAAAGCAAAATATGTCTATTAATTGCTTTAAAAAATGCAAATTACGTTCATGAATTGCATGAAAAACACAAATTATGTCCAAAAATCATGCAAAAATCTTGAATTATACCCATGAATTGCATAATTAAAGGAAATTTCGTAATATAATGCATAATTTTATTAAATGTTAACCCATTAGTGTCTAGCGTCCCTTTATAGGGACGCTTCAAAAGATGCATTCAGCACTGTTTTAACACCGTTAAAAAAGAAAAGCAATAATTATTTTAATTAAATGGTGTATTTTCGTGATTAATGAACTAAACTTAAATCTTCTAAAAATAGTGGTGCCAACCAAATAAAATTTACGCAAAAGATGCTGGGCACGAATGGGTTAAATTAATTTGCAGAAAGTTTTTGACCCAATGTAACGTGCGTAGAAAGTTTTTGGTTTTATACAAGTCTGTTTCGTACTATTTTTCGATGAAATTTCTATAATTTGTGTGATCTTTCTACGAAATGCATCTATCTTCCTCGATTTTTGTCAAAATTCTCTTATTTTTCAATCTCCCAACAAATTTTTTTTTTCGTCAATTTTTCCACCAAAATTCTCGATTTTCCTGCAAAATTTCAACAAAATTTGCATATTTTCCTTGATCTTGCGACTAATTCATGCATTTTCACACAATCTTTCGACAAAATTAGAGTATTTTTCTGCAAAAACACTAAATTAGAGTATTTTTCTGCTGTTCACAAAAACTGCATTCCCCCCTTCAATCGTTCTGCCTGTTTTTCGTGATCCTTTAACAAAAATTAGAGTTTTTTTCTGTAATCCTTTCACAGAAATCACACTATCGCTCACAATTCTTTGAAGAAAATAGTCCGCTATTGCTTGACGAATTTATAGATAGAAATAAATGAAAATTTCTTCATATATGCAGTTACCATGTTATCTTAAAAGAAATTTATGTTCTGCAGAAATATATTGCATTTCATGTGAGAAAATCAGCATATACATGGTAATAACATGGTAGTCTTTTTTATAATCACACAATTTGTTTGATTCCTAAAAAGAAAAGTTACTTACCGATAAAATGCTAATCCATGGCATTTATTGTAAACTTATTTATAATATGAAAATGAAATTTTTTAGTTTAGTATTGACTTTTTATATAACTGAACATTAAATAGACATAGAAAACATTAATAAAAAACATTCTTTTTTTTTTTTTTTTTTTTTTTTTTTTTTTGTTTTTTTTTTGTTTTTTAAAGATTATAATGATTGGAACAACTTCAAATCTAAAATAAAACATTATTAATTATTATTATGAACAGTAAAGTACTAAATCATGTAAAAAAAAATATAATAATAAAATGGATAACACTTTAGATAAACATATTTATAGGATTTTTTTTTTTCTAAACAAAGTGGGTTCTTTTTTCTTCCACTTCAGTATTTTTATTTTTATATTAGCTACCCTGGCACGTTTGGTGAAGAGAACACCAAACGAAAGGTTGCCTAAAAAGATTTATTTTATTTCTGAATAACGCTCAATTTTTAAAAGCATCAGGTAAAGGCAAGCATGCTACTAAATCGAATGATCTTATAACTTTAATTCAAATGCACTAAGTCTTCCATATTTAATAATATTATTTAATTTAGTTTACAAAAATATTAATCAGGTCTTCTAAATTAATTTCAATAAACAGAACAAATTATCTTCGCAAATAAACTAATTAAACTATTTCTACGATCTCAGATTACAACGTGACACCGGGCGCCGCGCGTCGATCGATTTGTAAGTAAATAAACCGGTCCGAAAGTTGAGTTGTGTGTCTATTTCAGGGGAAACAGACCATGGAATCTGAAATGCACTGTAAGAGCTTGAAAAAGAAATCATAAGAATTCTTAATAAATAAAAAAAGAAAAGTATATTATTCTTTTGGTGTTAATCTTGCTTTTTATGAAATAAACGTGGAAAAATGGAAGTCATGTCCGATATGGAATAAGGACAATTTATGCAATGAGTAAGGAATAAACCCACCCTGTATTTTTAAGCTCGAATTATGGGCGCCATGAAAAAGAACGGGAAAGCCACTGTCCCTCCCTTGATTTTTAAATTTTCTTTTTCTTCGATTTTCAACAACACAATTTTTTTTCGAGTAATTTAAAATAAAAGAGGAACTAAAATTGTTCAGTTATGAAGATGGGGGGGGCAGGAAGCAAGGGAGATCTATTGTCCCGCCCTGGATTTTAAAAAATTAATTAATTAAAATTTCCTTGTCTCTTACTTTCAAAAACATAATGTGAATTTTTCGAGTAAATTAAAAACTTAAACAGAAAAGAAATAAAAACATTTCAGTAAAGGGGGGGGGGGGTGAGACACATCACCCCTTCCTGGGTTTTGAAATTTAATTAGTAATTTATTTATTTTTTTAATACGATGTACAAAAACATGATTTATTCTTTTCCAGTAACTTAAAAAAAATAAAAAATAATTTTCTGTTAGGCGAAGGTAGCATAGGTCAGCCATTGCCCCTACCTTAATTTTGAAATATAACTAATTTTTTTCCCCATTTTTGAAAAACACAGTAAAATTTAATCTTTACTCTTAGCTTAAAATGAAAGAGGAAATAGGAATATTCTTTGTTGCTAAAAAGGTAGAAGAGAGCTTGTCCCTTCCTATATTTTAAAATTTAATTTTTTCTTTCTTTTCATCTATTTTTAAAAACGTAGAAAATTTTCTGCTTCTCAAATAACTTAGAATTTAAAAAAAAAATTAAGAAAATTTCTATTAAAAAGGCGGAATGGAGCGATGAGAAGTTCATATTGACCCTCCCTGTCTTTTAAAATGTTAATAAAAATTTAATTTTTCTTTTCAACTTTTGAAAAAAAAAATTATTTAGAATAACTTAAAGAAACAAAGAATTTTCTGTTAGGGGAAGGAGACATTAGGTGAGAACCATTGTTCCTCCCTTAAATTTCAATTTTAACTTTATTTTCTTTATCTTATAATTTAAAAAGAACTAAGGATTTTATGTTAGGATGAAGGAAGCATATGGGATAGATATTTCTCCTGCCTAAATTTTAAAATTTAATCATTTTCTTTTTTTAATTTAGTAAAATTTATAATTGTCAAGTTACAAAAAAAAAAAAAAAAAAAAAAGAAAAAAAAAACAGAAACTAAAAAAAATATCGTTAAGGAGGTGAGTAGTGTGGGAGGTCGATTTCGAAAATATAATTATTTTTCTAATACGCAATAACTGCTACGCATTTATATCATTCACGTTATAAACGTTAAGCATAAATTATGTGTATGTTCTGCGTTTTTCTCTTTTTTAATAATGAAAAATATACTAAATTACCTGTTCATTGTAAAATATTACCTTTTGTATTCTTATTAACATTGGATGACATGTATATTAAAGTAGAAGCTTATTTGTGTTATACTTACTAAATTCGAATATTTTGACTTTGTAAGTTATTATTATACTTTTGCAAACTACCCAAGTAAACATTAGAACGCCGGAGTGAACAATATGTTAAACGAGAAAAATCATTTCGAATTATTTCTGTTAATTGTTTAACTTATTTCAGTTAAATCTATTTCTAACCTACTTTTAGAAGAAATTTCTAGCTCGAATCGACATTTAGTCGATGTCTAGTTGACATCCGCACGGTGATCTACTGTTAAAATATACAGTACATTTTTTTTCGTTATTTACATAGTTTGAAGCAGCGGTAGAAAGCTTGTGAAATTACAATTTGTTTTGACATTAACAAGGAGAAAGTGTGCTAAAAAAAATACGATAATTAAGCATGATAATTTTCCGCGTTTTTTCCCGCCAGTACAATCTTAGAGAAAATCTTATTTTACGCAATCGAAAATTGCTGCGATTTAGGAGAACAATAATTGCTCTAATATTTTACTGGTATGTAAAAACGCGAAAGAATCTCATCCCTAAATAATACAACTCATATCAGTTATAGATTAGCCAACGTACCAACAGATCCCTAGAATAAATAAACGGTCAAGGTCGAAATTTATTCGCACTCTGAGGGTTAGGAACAATAAATATATGAATTTTTAACCCTTTGGGGACAAGCGACTGCTATACATGCCACTTAAAATTCACATAATCGCTGGCAGAATAAAATCATTATGCTTCCCAATTATTTTTTATTTGTCCGCATTTTGAAGAATTCCAGATTTAAAATTAGGTACTGAATTGTTGAATCTACATACGCGTTATCTGACAGTTAACATTTTTTCAGTTATGTGATGTAGCGCAATCACTAGGCTCTTTTTTAAATAGTAGAATAATTAAAAACACAGAAAAAAATGCAACGCTGAACAGCATAAAAAAACGACCTATCGGGGGGGGGGGGGGACTATTAAAACGAGCAGAGGTGTTCGCCACTAGGGTGGCCGAAAAAACTTTTTTTCGATTTTCGATTATGGCGGTGGCGGAAAAGTGGCCACTGGTGGCACTCAGTTCACACAAAAAATTTGAGATTTTTTGGACTTTTCCTTACCCTGCCGCAAATGGTTTGAAGATTTGCAAAAGTGTTGATTTTGAACTTTTTTAGCTAAAAAGTTAAAAATGTTAAATTAAATTTATTTTGGCTGTATTTACTTGAAAAGGCAGCTTTAACGTACCAAATGCTTAAATAAGTTCTGATAATGCATTATTTAATTGCTTAGTGTATTTTAAATAAGTCGATTTTCATAGCTTTTTCACGTATAACAGGCAAAATCTGTATTGGTTTGAATCGTTCGTTAATTTCTCTCTTATTTATGTTCCTTTGTCTGTAAATTTTTTTTATGTGTCAAAGGTCATATATTTGGAAAGCGGACAGCAGTATAACTCAAAAACAAAGCTGGAAGGTGAGAAGGGGTGAAGTAGGACTCAAAGAGTACTCAATGCCTCATCGTAATATTGAGGGAGTTAAGGAGGAAATAAAACAGAAGAGAAAATTGCGATAAGGGATTGTTATTATTTTACTTTCCTCGAAACCTGCGACATATGTTCAGTGTGGACGTGAAACCTTTTCCTAGAGAGATTCGCTACTTTATGGATCATTTGACGTACCATTACAGTGTTTTGTGCGTTTTATTACGACGAGCTTACGACGAGCTTTTATTATGACGAGTATTGTATGAAGGTCCATTGCAATGTAAAAGACACGCAACAGCATGAAAACTATACTTTTTGGATCACCTTGCTTATTGAAAGAATTGCAATTGCCAACTTATACTAATATCATGTGGCACAACTATTGGTTTCGAAGCGATATGGCAGCAAATCGAGAAATCCAAAATTAGTCAATAGATGATGTTATTAAAATGGTAGGTGAAAAAGTTACCATTGAAAAAAAGCTTCTGAAAAAAAATCTGAAAAAAAAAGCTTCCATACCAGTGTTTTCCCAACAATCAATTTTCAAAAAAGATTAAAAACTACTAAAAGGTTTCACCATATCGTACGAATTCTTCGCGGGTTCTCTTTACTTTCAAGCCCATCCGATTACAGGATTTCCCCAATGATCTACACTTCTTTAATAGTGATAGTTTAGAATAATAGTTTAAAGGCAGGTGAAAAAGTTACCGAAATCTGAAAAAAGCTTTCATACCAGTGTTTTCCCAAGGATCAATTTACAAAAATATTAAAAACTACTAAAAGGTTTCAGCATTTCGTACGAATTCTTCTCGGGTTGTCTTTACTTTCAAGCCCATACGATTTCAAGATTTTTCCAATATCTACGCTTCTTTTCATAGTTTTTAATCTTTTTGTAAATTGATCGTTGGGAAAACACTCGCTTTTATTCAGATTTCGGTAACTTTTTCATCTACCATTTGAATAACATCATCTATTGACTAATATTGAATTTTTTTGTTTTTCTGCCATATCGCTTCGCAACCAGTAGTAGTGGCATATGATATCAGTATGAGTTGGCAATTGCAAGTCTTTCAACAAGTATGGTGCCTAAAAAGGATACTTTTCATTCTGTCGCGTGCCTTTTACATTGCCATTCATCTTCATAATAGCCCTTTCTAAGCTCGTCGTAATAAAACGTACAAAACACTGTAATGGTACGTCAAACAATCCAAAAAGTACTGAATCTTTCCAGGAAAAGGTTTCACATCCACACTGAGCAAATTTCACAGATTTTGAGCATGGTAAAATAATAACAATCCCTTACCGCAATTTCCTCTTCTCTTTTATATCTTCCTTCACTCCCTCAACATTACGATGAGACATTGCGCACGCTTAGAGTCCTGTTTTACCCCCTTCTTACCTTCCAGCTTTGTTTTTGAGTTATACTGCTGTCCGCTGCCCAAATATATGATCTTTGACGCACAGAAAATATTTTAAGACCAAGGAACATAAATAAGAGAGAAATTAACGAACGATTCAAGCCAATACATATTTTGCCTGTTATACATGAAAAAACTATGAAAATCGGCTTATTTAAAAAAACACTTAGCAATTAAATAATGCATTATCAGAACTTATTTAAGCATTTGGCACGTTAAAGCTGCCTTTTCAAGTAAATACAATCAAAATAAATTTAATTTAACATTTCTAACTTTTTAGCTAAAAAAGTTAAAAAATCAGCATTTTTGCAAATTTTCAAGTCATTTGCGGCAGAGTAAGGAAAAGTCCAAAAAATCTCAATTTTTTTTTTGTGAACTGAGTGCCAACAGTGGTCACTTTTCCGCACCCGCCATAATCGAAAATCGAAAAAAAGTTTTTTTCGGCCCACCCTACTCGCCACGAGTGTAATGCGCGAGCAGCTAAAAAATCTTTACAATTGGTGCATCGCTCGCACGAATGGTCCCCCCTTTCTCTGGTGCACCGTTCACGGGCAAGAAACTTTAAATTTCTCCCGCTTTTTCTATCCCATCCAAGATACGCAGCATGTTTGTATCTTGGGCATCATGAACTAACCACAAGAAGAAGTACCAGTACACTTGGAAACAATATCAATTTAAATAAATTCAGAAAATACGATAAATTTTTTACGGTATTAGCTGATTTTTTTTTCATTCATAAATATTTTACTTTTTTTTAATACAAAACAATCATAAAAACAGTATTAAAATACAAAACAATAATGAAAAATTCACTTTTTTAAATTTTAAGTGAAATTTCATCCAGTATTTTGTTAATACATTTGTAACATGCAATGTAGCTATCTCAGAGGGCAATTTTTTGTGATCTGGTATTGTGAAATTTTAAAATTAAATTTATTATTTAATTTATTTAAATTTATTATTATTATTATTAATTTTAAATTTATTATTATAATTCTTTAAAATTATTTTTCTGTGAGAAAATATTGGTGATTTGTCCTTTTTTTGATTGTGTTTTTCTCTCCAATTGCCACTCTGTTGTTGCTATCGGAGAATTACTTGAAGTAACGTTTTGTTTTTATTTTTATAGATTTAAATAATGAATGAAATGAATTCCAAAAATTAGAATCATTATTATAATTTTCCTGAGCTCTATTCGTTATTTATAGAAGTACATACACACTATCAGTAAACTAAAAAAAGCGATTTTTTTTCTATAGAACGTAAATTCACATTCAGTCAAAAATGCAGGCTAAATTAAAAGAGGCTTTTTGTTTATAATTTTATGTATTGTAGTGTGATTCAAAAAATTACGTTGAAATTTTAGCGATTGCATTCCTTTCTTTAAAATGAGACTGTGAGAACAACCTTCTGCAGCAAAATAACCCAGAGAATATGCATATATTATTATTAATTGTAGTTAAACACAAACAACATTTTTGCCCCACCTGACACTTCATAAAAAAGAAACTAAATCATCTATTGCAAATTTCAATAAAGTGTATATTAAAAAATATTTATTTTTGGGTTCGAAAGTTACGAGATATTTCAGACGATAAATCATACGGTACTTTTTTTTCAGGAAACATACTTAGTCCCTTAAATCTTCTTTTAAAGTATTTGTGGATTACTAATAATGTATAAATAGGTGGATCAATAGTCTCTACAACTGTGGCAAATTTAAATTTGTGAGATCAAAATGCTTATAATGATCAAGAAGCTTAGAAAAAGCTTAATACCATTAAGTAGTTTTCAAATGCAAAAAATCAAGAGTTCTGAATGTAATGTATGCCTACCTGGAACATTATTTCGTATGAAGCAAAATGCATCGTCAATATCACGGATTTTGTAAATAAATGATCCAAAAAATTTTAAGACAGCAAAAAAAAAAAAAAAAAAAAAAAAAAAAAAAAAAAAGATACGGTACATACATTTTCATTTCTGCAACTATTGTGCACTTTTCATGATGTCATTGTGTTTCCCACGACGCAAATTGAAAATATCGACACAATGGCTTTGTTTTTGCTAAAGTTACAGTATGTATATTTTTTATGTATGATAGCATGGCTTTTCAACCGATTACGTCGCTTAAGATGTAAAAACTCGAAATTTATGAATATCCTTCCCTTTTCTTTCGCGCATTATCGATTATGTCGATGGAAGTTAAAATATTCTATTGAAACAAGTAAAATAAATAAATAAATAAAACCCGTTTTTCCTCTTCTATTAGCTCAAGAGAGCAAAAACTAAGTGTACACGTACACATGTGACAGAAAAAAACCAATGCGTTTTCGAATTAAGTTTTTAATTAATACCTCGGTTCATTATCACAAAACTAATAATATATACCTCTGGTGTTCTAGGACCTACTTTGTACTACCTTCATCGAAATTTTAAATTTTGTATGTGCTATAGATTTTTCTAGCTATTGCCGGCAGACACACAGACACAAACACATACAGAGCGAAACTTTTTTTAAGCAGAAATTTTTGCCCAAATGAATTTGAAAATGCATGGATTAAATAATGCAAAATTGACAACAAAAATTTACTAATGAGAATAATAAATTATAATTGGAATACCGACGCCCGTACGTGGTACGGGCAAATCATGATTGACAAAAACACGTTGTGCGTGTGATGTACAGGCAAATCAGTCAAGCGGTTATTACAACTAAATACAATTTTTTTTAAATAAAAACTGACACCGGAACATTTTAATGAAGGAAGTAGTTGGTATTCTTAAAGTAAATCATTGCGATGCTCGCTTTCTGTTATTAGGCATCGAATCGTGTTAACACAGCCGTTATAGACCACAGCTGTGTAAATCAAATTTAAAATTGCTGTCCTGCGTATCCGTTGCAGAGTGGCAACGAAGAGTCGTATCTAACCGCCTAATTCTTGCTCCCGTCAATGTGTCACGGACTGAGTTGTCGTTTGTTATTTCTCATGCTCATCATATTTCCGGGTTGAAGATGTAACTACTGGTAGAAATTTCTGAAACCAGAAAAATATAAGTGGAATTTTCATCTGAAGTCTTTGAGTAGTAATTTTGTGTTCGGGCGTGGTGTGTACAATCTAAATGACTTTAAGTTATGGATTTTGATGAATCAAGCATTTCTGATGACGGGATGGAATATCAGTGAATCCGGCAGAGATTCGGAAATTTCATGCATTTTATGTCAGTTCAGATTCAGATGATGAATTTAATGATACCAGTTATGAAGTAGTACTAAGATGGGGCCGTATTTTGCTAGAAATTTCGGATGCTGCTTTTGCATTTTAGATTTGCAGAAACACCAAAGTAAAAGTAAGTTTTGGATAAGTAAATTTGGGTGTTTTGCAGTATTTTGAGTAATTTGTAAATGAGGAGTTAATTGATCTTATTGTGTCAGAAACAAACATATATGCCAAACAACGTCAGGAAGCTCCAGGTTTCCGCTTTTCAAAAGGAAGAAAAAGTTGGAAACCAATAATTAAAAACGCACTAATGATATTTTTTCAGCATTACATCTTACAAGGTATTAAATAAACCGGAAAATAAAATGTATTGAAGCAAAAGTCACTTTTTTTCAGCACCTTTTTTTCTGTAGCATTATGGCATGCAACAGATTTTATGAATTACATAAATACATTAATTTTGTAAACAATTAAACTTTTGCTCAAAATAATCATCCAAATCCTTAATTAAACAAACCCAATCGCGAACATCGGCCTAATCGCTCGGTTTTTTGTACACTTTCGTGTTTTTCTTCGAACCTTGGATTTCCATGCTTAAATACGGGTTAAGTTCTCTTAGAAAGCCCTCCTCCCCCACGCAGGACACTTCCCCCTATATTCCTTGTGTTGATAATTGGCCGTCATAAACACAACAACCTAAATTAAACACGATTTGACCGCATTAGAGCATGCAAATAGTTACTTTAAATGGCCTGTAACTCCACAACGTGACTATTGATGAAACATGCTTTTTAAAGGTCGTCGGGTTTGTCGTTGCGACAGTATATCCCCATGAAAAGGTAACATAAGAAATAAAATCTTGTATGTTGTGTGAATCAAGTTCTGGTTACATATAGTCATAAATTATATATACCAAGAAAGGTACTGTATATAAACCGGAATACATAGATTATCCCAGTCCATAGAAATTGTAATGTCTCTTATAAAATTTTTATTAAAAAAAAAACCTCTCTAATAATGAATACGTCACTACAACTGACAGACATGTTTCTGGATAATCAAACCAATACATATGGAACAATGAAACATAATAGGAAAGAAATGAAACCAGATCTGACGAAAAAAATACAGGAAGAGAATAAACTATCGCCTTTCGCTAAGGTAAGGTATTTGCCATGAAATGGAAAGATAAAAAAAGATGTTATAGTACTTTCAACGGTCCACACAAACACAAATGATTGATGTAATGTATCACAATAAAGAAGTGAATAAACCAACTGTGATAACAGGCATGTAGTGGGGATATGCTTTCAAAACATCAAGAAGTTATATTCCGTATACCTTCTTGATGTCTTAAAACCAATAACGTATACCCTCTGTTTCTCAAGAAAAGTATAGTATACACACTCTTGGGTATACCCTCTGCTTAGAGCGTATATCCTCTGTTGTTTTTTCGACTACACCCCTGTGTGATAATTGATTATAATAAAAGTATGAGAGGTGTAGATGTTGTAGATCAATATCTTTATGTTTATTGAAAGAAAAGAGTGACAGAAAATATTGTTTTCATCCTTTAGATCAAATAATATTGATTTCTTTCATTACTTGCAAAAAGGAAAGTGAAACAAAACCTCATTTGATGTTTCGATTAGAGTTGGTAAAGTCTCTTCTGAGAAAATATCACTAACCTGAAAATTTCGAAATAGAGGATATCCCAGTTCAGAAAACAATCCCAAACGTTAGGCAGATCTCCATTTTTTAAAATAAATACCTGCTTAAAGTTAAAAACAACCATCTAGATGATGCAGAGCATGTTTTTCTAAAAGATATCAAAATAATAAGCGTATTCGATAAGAAATTCCATATTTTTGCGCTGATTGTGATGTTAGACTTTGTATTGCATGTTTCGAAATATATCACACATTAAAAAAAATATTGATAATTAATGTTTCATGTATATATATTATTTCAAATATTATCTGTAAAAAAATTGTAAAGATGTGAAAAATAAGGGTCTTATTCACATTAATTTCAGGGTTGCGAGTGGTCAGATAAAAACACAGTCAATATAGATGGTAAATACCAGTATTTTGTTAAATATAAATTCAGTTTATAAAATATCTTTATAGTATTTGAAGTATTTTCTGTAAGAAAATATTGGTAGTTTTCTCTTTTCTTGACTGTGTTTTTCCCGGTTTTCCCTGACCACTCGCCACCCTGAATTTGTATGGTGTTTGCCCCTTAATTCTCGCTCCAGTGTTTTCACGGGCGGGGCAGACAACTTTTTTAAAAATTGAGATTGTTTGACTCCCACCAGTTTTTATTAAAATAGTGTAATTGGCTTTATTTTCACATCATTTCATCTTCCGTAAACTATGGTGGACATTTCTATATGAAAAAAGTGGTGGTCATCAAATAATTTGAATTAAAAAAGAAATAGCCTACACTTATCAGGTGGCGGTGCTTAAGATGTTAAGACACAGAATTTCCACATGAATTTTCCACAAATGTGAATTTGTTCTATAGCCTATTGTTTTTTCCCCCTTAATAAAAATGATTGCCTGTTTTACTTAGAAACCTTATAATTATATAATTTCTGTTAAAAAAACGTTCTTACGGTTTTTTTTTCAAATATTCAGTAACCCTGAAGGGGTATTGTTTATTTATTTATTTATTTATTTTTAAAGGATTAATATTGTTTCATAGCTGCCAACACCTTCCGCTTTTTCGGCCCGGAAAAAATTTACAAAAAATTTTACCATTTCAAAGTGCCGTAATCTGCCGATTAAATAAGTCAAAAAATTTTATTAAATTTTTCTGGGCCAAAATATCAGAAGAGTTGGCAGTTATGTAGTTTAATGCGTTTTACAATTAACGTAATCTACTGATGCCCATTACATTCGCGCTACTCTAAAGATGTTTGTAATAAATCAAACATGAACAACAAATCTATAAATAAAAATTATTTAAAAAAAAAACACTCTTTCTTCAAAAGCACTTTAGAACCCAACGTGAAATTATTTCACCCTTAATGAGTACCAAACATTCAAACTCAAGATTGAAGAAAAATTAATGATGTTTCGTTTCCCAAAGCATTTTTTCAACCATAATTAAATTTTCTGTTTTGGCAAAAATTTCATTTGTTATCAGCATATTTCTTTGGATGATATTTATTCATAAGCGAAGAACAGGAATGTATTTTTTTTAATTTCTAAAGAGAATACTTTTATCAGATATTTGCATTTTGCATAATTTTTTTAATCTAATTTTTCCATAAAAAATAATGTCCTTCAGATGAGTAAGTAGTAGAGAGAATGGCGTGTCCTACAATTCTAAATTAATCACAAATATTGCCCAAAAAAAAATCATAAAAAACAAAAATTTTTTAAGTTGTTATACATATTGTTTGTTTTGTTTCATTTCTGTGACCAATTTGTGTATGTTTTTTTTTTAAGTTCTAGTCGCATATATAGTAAATTACTAAAAGCAATTTTTTAAGATACTTTTACAAAACTGAAAATGGCAGCAAAAATTTCAAACTAAAAATATATTTAACATTTCTTTTTTTTTTTTTTTTTTTTTCAAAAAACGAAAGAAAAAAAACGTAACTCGTTTAATAAATGCATAATGCAGTAATAATTTGTTTAATAGAAACAAAGAATTGCATTATATAATAATGCCTTAGAAATGATGATAAAAAAGAAGAAGAAAAACCATCTGTCCAGCATAGATAATGAAACACAATCCACCTAACGCATTTTATTAAAGTGGAAGATGATGCATAAATAAATTATTTGAAAAAAGCATAACCCCACTTAAAATCCAATTTCTGCTGTTGTATCATTTGTCGGGAAAATATCGGATAATTTTTGCGCAGCCCTGTATATTAGCTGTATATTTCATGGTGGTGAGTGGTCAGAGAAAAACTCAATCAAAAAAGGTATACAGTATTAATACTTTAAAAAAAATTCACCTACTGAAATCCCTTTCTATTATTTGAAGTATTTTCTATAAGAAAATACTGATACTACTTGACCAATTTTAAAAGACCTGTCTTGGCATACTGCCAAAATAATGAACCTTTCCGAAGGTAGGGAAGCATTAAAAGGTGACGAAATTCCTCTCCATTCCCGACAAAAGCAATAGTAGGAAAAACTTCCTTTTCATTGCTCCCAGACCTATTTTCAAGAACAGACTCGTCTAACTCACAAGGAAGGTCTCCATTGGGGGCACACTCAGAATTTTTTGAAAAAAATACGAATTAAACTACTCATGTAGGTAATAAAGGATCAGTGAAAATTAGCGGCGGATTTACATTATTAGATATGTAAAAAAATAAAATAGTTTGAAATAATTGGCGTGAAAAGCTGAAAGCTACGCGGGATTTGGCGAGCAGTGCATTTCCTTGCCAAAAGCAGACGATTTTAACGAATCTGAAAACTGATTTTAATTGACTTCACTGTTGAAAATCTGCAGCATTTACTGCAACGTCACTCCACTACTTTTATAGAATATCTCTCGTCTGATCAATGAGAATGCTCCATAGCACGGTGAATTGACCGTGTCATACACTGTTAAAAATTTGCTGTATTTTGTTGCAACGCACTCCACCGCTTGTATATAATATCTCTATTCCAACCAATGAGAAAGCTCCATTTCACGGCCAAGTAACCGTTTTCTATACAAGCAAGGGAGTGCGTTGCAACAAAATGTAGCAGATTTTTAACAGTGTATTTTTCAATTTGGAACAATTTTAATCAATTTAAATGATAAAATATATTCATTTCATTTTGTTATAAGTACATATAAACGTATATGACAAAATTACACTTAAAGTAAAGTAAAAATGCAAAACTAAAATTACTTAAACTAAACTTATTTAAATAAATTGAACATAGAAAGTTTTTTCTTTAAAAAGTATTCGAAGCGTAAAAGCGTATTTCTCAAAATTTCGTTTTTTCGCCAACCGGAGATAAATCGCCAAATAAACGAAATTTTTATTATTTTTTTAGTCTGTTATAAGGAGGTTCCGCCGAAATTTTTTTATAAACATATATAACTATATGAGAAGAACATTCTGCAATTTTTTCAGATTTTTCTGAGTATGCCCGTATGGAGACCTTCCTTGTCATACCTATTACTCACGTGACAGGTGTTTAATGCTTGACTCAGCAGTAGCCCCCCCCCCCCCATTTTTTAACTTGTTTTTCCCTGACCACTGGTCATTTTGTTTTTATATGTACTCCATATATAGTTACAATTTGTAGAACAGGTGGCGCTGCGTTGCCCTGCGTTATATAGACACATGAGCTCATTGCAAAATATCTTTTCTAGGATATTGATGAGATTTCCTTTTAAAGGTGGTTTTTGTTCAAACACTTTTTTTGAAAGTAGTTGAAGATGTATTAAAAGGGAATTGTGGTAAAAAATATGATAAGTATCTGCTATCGGTCGCAGACATTTAGCCGACAACCAAATCACCGACAAGACAATTAGCATACAGAAAATAGTCGACAGGACGTTTAGCAGACAAGTACATTTAGCAGACACGTACATTTAGCCGACAGGACATGTAGCCGAAACGTACATTTAGCCGACCGGACATTTGGCCGAAACGTACATTTAGCCGACAGGACATTTAGCCGAAATGGACATTTAGCCGACAAGACAATTAGCCGACAAGACGATTAGCCGACAGGACATTTAGCCGACAGGTCAATTAGCCGACATGACATTTAACCGACAGGTCGATTAGTTGACAGGACATTTAACCGACAGGTCGATTAGCCGACAAGAGGATTAGCCGACAAGACGATTAGCCGACAGGACATTTAACCGACAGGTCAATTAGCCGACAAGACGATTAGACGACAGGACATTTAACCGACAGGTCGATTAGCTGACAGGACATTTAACCGACAAGACGATTTGCCGACAGGACATTTAGCCGACAGGACATTTAGCCGACAGGACATTTAGCCGACAGGTCATTTAACCCACAAGACGATTTGCTGACAGGACATTTAACCGATTTAACCGACAAGACGATTTGCCGCCAGGGCATTTAATCGACAGGCCGATTTACTATTAGATTACGGATAGGTAGTAATTAGGTTATAGTTAGTTTATAGTTATTTTATAGTTCCGTAACGGATAGGTTACAATTCAGTTACGGTGGTAATAGTAAGCTTTAAATTTGGTCACGGTTAGTTTAAAACTAGATTATGGTTAGATTGCTAGTAGATTATTCTTATACTGCAATATTAGGTTATATTTAGGCTATAGTTGGGTCCTGGTTACGTTACATTTAGGATATGGTTACGCCACTGTTATATTACTCTTGGGTAACAATTAGGTTACGGTTAGCTTACAGTTATATATACCCTGTTCGCACTGAGAAAGTTAAGTCACTTGCAGTTTTTTGAAGCGGTCGTACCCGGAATCAAGATTCTTGCTTAAGCAAGTTTCTGAAACTTGCTCAAGTGCGAGCTCAACTGAGCTTGCTCTCTTAACTATGAGTTGAGTGGAAATCTGCCTTCTGAATATTTAATTATTGTTTCTGAATTTTAGAATATTTAATTCTGATTATTTAATTAATGAATTTGAGTCCTACAAATAATTATAAACTATTTCAAGTTGTTATTTGTTTACTCCAGTTGCTTAACACGTGTGTTTGTGGGGTGTTTTTGTAATTAAAGGCCGAAAATGGAAAATGTTGAATCTGTTATTTTCTCCCACAAAAGAAATTAATTTTTTAATTGAAATAAGGCAGAATAATTACTGTGTAAACAAAAAAGTTATAAGTTGCAGTTACAAATTTCAGAACTTATGCGCATGCTCAGATGTCAGTTTGGCCAAGTTAAGTCACTTACAATGTTTAGTAAATGCGAACAGGTGAAGCCTAATTCCGGGTATCCCACTTCAAAAAATGTAAGTGACTTAAAGTTAAGTGACTCAACTATCCCAGTGTGAACAGGATATTATGCTACTATTAGGTTATGATTAGGTTATGTACAGGTCGTTATAATTTGATTACAGTTAAGTCACGGTTATGTTACAATTAAGTTATCGTTACGCCACTGTAAAATAATTTTTAAGTAACAATTAGGTTTCGGTTTGCTTAAAGTTATGTTACTGATAGTTAATGGTTAGGTTATACATAGGTAACGGCTTGTTAACAGTTAATTTCCGGTAAGTCGTAATAGGTTACAATTTGGTTGCAGTTACACCACAGATAGGTTACGTTTCCTTCTGTAGTAAAAAAAAAATAGCCTTAAAAGAAATGACTCCTGGAATGATACTGATGTGTAAGGTTTCCGGAAATAACGCGTCCGGGTGGACCACTCCTTTCATGAGTCGAATAGACCAATTAGGAAAGGGCTCCGTCTGTGCATCGCCAAGCGATTCCAACCGGGATTGCAAAGCAATAGCGAACGGAATCGCGAAACGAAGCCATGGGGCATTGGCGAGAGGTGCAAGCAGGGATAGCCTACAATTTGGAATCGCGAAGCGATTACGCGGGGGTTAGCGAGCGTAGCGAGCAGGGGGGCGGAGCCAGCCTATAGTTTAAAAGAACTGTAACTGCTCATTCCAATTATGCATGTTTGGGGCGCCGCACCCCACTTCCCCCCCAAGGGGGAACTTTTTAAAATTTTATCCACAACACTCGTGTTGCATATCTTTAGAAAGGTCTGAAACTGCCTTTTCCTATTATGGATGTCTAGTGTGTCCCCCTCCGCTCTGCCCCCCATGGGGCCACATTTTTAATTTCTTTACAACACGAGTCATGTGACACATCATTTGAAAGGTCTGCAACTGCTTATTCATATTATGGATGTCTTGTGTGTTACCCCCCCCCACTCTGCCCTCCCCAAGGGGGGCACAATTTTAATTTCTTTACAATACCAGCTGTGTGACGCATCATTTGAAAGATCTGCAACTGCTTATTCATATTATGGATGTCTTGTGTGTCACCCCTACTCTGCACCCCAGATGGGGCACATTTTTAATTTCTTTACAACACCAGTCATGTGACGCTTCATTTGAAAGATCTGCACTTGCTTATTCATATTATGGATGTCTTGTGTGTCAACCCCCCACTCTGCCCTGCAGGGGGGGACACATTTTTAACTTCTTTACAACACCAGTCGTGTGACACATCATTTGAGAGGTCTGCAACTGCTTATTCATACCATGGGGTATTACCGAGGGCAGCAAGCAGGGGTAGCCTACAACTTGGAATCGCGAAGCGATTACGCGGGGGATTGGCGAGCGTAGCGATTTTACAGCTTCGTTACCTGTTAAATTATTGTTAGTTTATGTATAGGTAACGGTTCGATTACGATTAGGTTCCGGTTAGGTTATAATTAGGTTACAGTTAGTTCACAATTATGTTAGAATTAGGTTATGGTTACGCCACTGCTAAATAACTTTTATGTAACAAATGGGTTATGGTTAACTCACAGTTATGTTACTATTAGGTTATGGTTAGGTTACGTACAAGTAACGTTTCGATTACAGATAAATTTCGGTTAGGTTATAATTAGGTACGTTTTAGGAAGGAGAAATACCCCCATTCCCCGCTTTATACTTAATCAATGAACACCCAAAATTAATAATAAATCATAGAGGCGCCTCATCAGAATGATCTTGTATCTAAAATTTGAATGAAACCTGATAATTATGCATGAAAAACCCACTTATCTAAATTAAAGGGGGATAATCCCCCATCCCCTTTTATGCTTATTCAGTGAATTCCAAAAACTAATGAGGGAAGCGCCTTAAGAGAATAAACCTGTATCCAAAATTTGAAGTAAATCGGATATTTTTATCATGAGTTATCGCGTTCCGTACACTACATGCATACACACATGTATACATTACTATAGAACCGGCGGGCACACAAGCTCCCAGGTTTTGAAAGTCTGTGAGCTAAAAATTTACTTTTTGTTACCACTTTAGTTTTTAGCGTTTACCGTAATTTCGGATGTATAAGCTGCAGATCAAACACTTCTTTTTCGACCCAGAATTTTTTAAGAAACAAATATAACTAGTTAGATCGCCGTAAATATCAATAAATAAGATTTCTGGGTCCAAAAAGAATTGTTTGATCCGCGGCTTATACACCCGAAATTACGGTATTTATTGACAAGTTCAACATTTATCAATTCCGTGTCACTTTTTTCTGGTCACTTTTATCGCTCTTACTTGTCATATAATTTTTTTCAGTCATTTTTTTTAACCCAGAAAGCTTTTTCCTTTTACCACATTGCAAATCAATTTTTTTTTTAATTTATTATACAAATTTCTAAGCAGTTGCAGAAATTTCAAATGATGTGTCACACGACTGGTGTTGTAAAGAAATTAAACATGTGCCCCCCTGGGGGGAGAGGGGGGTGACACACAAGACATCCATAATATGAATAAGTAGTTGCAGATCTTTCAAATGATGTGTCCCACGACTGGTGTCGGAAAGAAATTAAAAATGTGCCCTCCCTGGGGGGCAGAGGGGGTGACACACAAGACATCCATAATATGAATAAGCAGTTGCAGACCTTTCAAATAATGAGTCACACGACTGGTGTTGTGAAGAAATTAAAAACGTGCCCCCCTGGGGGGCAGAGTGGGGGGGTGACAACCAAGACATCCATAATATGAATAAGCGTTGCAGACCTTTCAAATGATGTGTCACACGACTGGTGTTGTAAAGAAATTTAAAATGTGCCCCACCGGGGGGGGGCAGAGCGGAGGGGGACACACAAGACATCCATAATAGGAAAAGGCAGTTTCAGACCTTTCTAAAGATATGCAACACGAGTGCTGTGGATAAAAATTTAAAAAGTTTTTACTATAGAGGGAAATAAATTTTTCAGAATCTCCAGTATCTGAAACGTGTAAAGCCGACAGTTTTTTTTTCGAGATTCCGAAAAAAATAGTTCCGGATAATCGAGGTTACTGATATTAAATAGGCTTCGTCCTATTCTTACTTATTGAGTATATACAAAATTTTGCAAATACAAATCGTCTAATCGGCTTGTCGGCTAATTGACCTGCCGGCTAATCTGCTTGTTGGCAAATTGATTTGTCGGCTAATCGTTTTGTCGGCCCATTGACCTGTCGGATAATCGTCTTGTCGGCTAAATGTCCTGTCGGCTAATCGTCTTGTCGGCTAATCGTCTTGTCGACTAATTGACCTGTCGGTTAAATGTCCTGTCGGCTAATCGTCTTGTCGGCTAAATGACCTGTCGGCTAATTGTCTTGTCGGCTAAATGTCCTGTCGGCTAATCGTCGTGTCGGCTAATTGACCTGTCGGTTAAATGTCCTGTCGGCTATTTGACCTGTCAGTTAAATGTCCTGTCGGCTAATCGTCTTGTCGGCTAATTGACCTGTCGGATAATCGTCTTGTCGGCTAAATGTCCTGTCGGCAAATCGTCTTGTCGGTTAAATGTCCTGTCAGCTAATCGACCTGTCGGTTAAATGTCCTGTCGGCTAATCGTCTTGTCGGCTAAATGACCTGTCGGCTAATTGTCTTGTCGGCTAAATGTCCTGTCGGCTAATCGTCGTGTCGGCTAATTGACCTGTCGGTTAAATGTCCTGTCGGCTATTTGACCTGTCAGTTAAATGTCCTGTCGGTTAATCGTCTTGTCGGCTAATTGACCTGTCCGCTAATCGTCTTGTCGGCTAATTGACCTGTCGGCTAAGTGTCCATGTCGACTAATTGTACGTTCGGCCAAATGTCCTGTCGACTAAATGTACGTTTCGGTCAATTGTCCTGTCGGCTAAAAGTACGTTTCGGCCAAATGTCCTGTCGACTAAATGTACGTGTCTGCTAAATGTACTTGTCGTCTAAACGTCCTGTCGACTATTTTCTGTATGCTAACTGTCTTGTCGGTGATTTGGTTGTCGGCTAAATGACATAGAACCATCTTCTATATTTAGATATGCTTTCTTTGCATATCGAATTGTGTTCTTATCATACAATACGTGAAGTTAAAGCTGCAAAAGAATTGATGGCCATTACAAATGTGAAGGCTATTATAAAAAAGTTTGGAAAAAAGGGCTTATTAGAAGATCATAATACAAGCAGGAGACCCATAACGTCTGTTGCAATCTTAAATTAGGTAGAATTCGATGCCAATACTTAATGGAAATGACCAGCTCGTGGTTAGTGTAATTCACTTCTAATTTCACGATGAACTGAAATTTCTTATAGAATTTCTTTCTGCTCTGAGAATGCTGTGCATATAGTTTTGCATCGGCTCACAGCAGTACTTATAAGCTATTGATTTTTTAATGAAAATTTGCAACACTAATTCGTTCTTTTTAGTGAGCTCTATCGTACCATAAATCTATCATACCATGAATATTATGAATTTTAGCGCCACCTGTCAGAATAAGTGTAACTAACATAATATGTTTGTTTCATGGAAAAAACAAATCCCATAGGTTTTTAAGCATTTCTGTGAAAACTGCATATTTCTATTGTTTATTGTTTGCTAATTATTAGCATTTCAAAACTCGCAGAACTTCTAGATCACCCGGTACTTTTGTCGCAATAAGTTCTTTACCAAGTGGCAACTACTACGAAGATCAAATTTTAAATGACAGTTTGAGTAAACGACTGATTTATTAATGCGCTTGATTATCTAAAATCCCGTGGCTTGAGTAAAAACTGACGGCAATAGGGTATTAACTATATTTTTCATGAATGTCTACAAATTAATTTTACGATTTTCTCTCATTCTGTCATCTCTGAGATTACAGAAAAATATGACCAATGCTTATTGCAAATAAAAAATAATGGTGAAATTGAAGTGAACAATTCATATTAATTTTGATTAGTTTCCATTATATCAGCAGAAACATTAGTTTTAAAAAATCTAAAAAATCTTATCGCTGAACGGTGAGTAGATGTCTAATAGTTTTCTTTTATATTAGATCAGTGGTGGCCAACTGTATTAGGCCTGAAATTACAATTTTTTAAAAAGAAATAGCCGTCTTCTTGCATCGAAGAGATTCGATGGTTAGAAAAAGCATCAATTGCTATATAATTTTAATGTGAGCAGCGTGCTACATTTGCCCCTCCCAATGCATTATATACACCCATATTCGTGTGATTAATTTCATTGGTTTGTATAATTACAATAATTTAATAGATAGGAGAAGAAAGAGTTTTCTCTAAGTACAAACAATCGGAAAAAAATACCCACCTTTTTTGTGTTTTAAAGAAATCCCCATTGCTCCGAATGCAGTAAAAAAACAACAAAATAAATAAATAAATAAATAAATTAGAATACATATTTGATGCCTCTATAATCATAGAAAATTTTTTTTCACTATCTTTGTCGTCAATATTCGGTGAAATAGCCATTATAAAAACTTTTTCTCGCCAACTGACCTTAGATTTGTTTATATACATATACCAGCTTTTTCCTTTAAGGCTAGTTTAAAAATATAATTACAAATAGTTTAATATTATAAAGGTACGTACAAATAATGTACTGACATACAAAAAATAAATACAATAAGCTCTAATGGAGTGAAAAAATATCCAGAGCCAGGAATCGAATGCGGTATCCCAGCATTCGAGGCTGTTGTGCTATCCATTGAGCTACTACGGCCGATACCCGTGTCTTCAATTTCTCACTAATAAAGCAAGTTGAGGAATAAACCATGTAGGTAGTTTCATATTATATTTCATTATTTTCATCTTCGTCAAACTGATTGATATGCATACATCAGATGAATAGAAGAAGAGTGAGTCCCAGATCTGATATTAAATGTGGTAGCTAATGCTGTATTTTCGAATGGTTTTTAATTTTTGAACAAATACTTACATGAAACTATTGTCCTTGTTCAATCACATCAAATACTAAACATTCTGTGATAAATTAAATCAAAGGATAGTTTTCTTTAAAAAAAAAAGATAGCAAATGTAAGAATGGAACACGTATAAAATATGTTACCTGGCCGTGAACCAACGCTTTTTCCAACCGAACTGAAAGTGGCGAGAAGTCAGGGGAAACGCAAAAAAAAAAAAGAGGAAATTGCCAGTATGTCACAAAAGAAAATACTTGTAATAATATAAACGGGAATTTCCCTTTAACAAAATATTGGTATTTAACGCCTTTTATGACTATGTTTTTCCCTGATCACTCGCTACAGTGATAATTGTTGCCGTTACTCAAACAGAAGAATCGTAGTGCCAATCCATTTCAAGTGATCCAGAAAATATTTTTTTCGTCGCTCGACCATTTTTAAAAAATCTGAAATTTTTTGTACAACAACCCTAATATGACGGAAGTTCAAAATGACCGTTTTTTTAATTTTACTATTTTTTGTTTGTGCATGGCGGCCATCTTTGTTTCATCGCAGGGCCTGATCACTAACGGGGCACTCTCCCACCAGGAAAAAGGAATAAAGAATTTTTCCTTATTCATGACAGTAATCTTGTATGAAAAGGGCGTTTAAAGAAGACGAAAATTTCTATAAATTTTTTCTGGTGAGAGAGTGCCCCGTTAGTAATCAGGCTCTGTTTCATCGTGTTCAGCGATTTTCTCAGATACTAGGATACACAAAATTGTAAATATCTCGCCTTTTATTTTACCAATTGAAATAGGGTTTGCAGCATTTTGTTCAGAATAAAATAGGCTAAATGTACGGTGGTAGAATAATTTTGAAAAATAAATTTTTACAGGTGAAATTTTAGCACAAAATTTAAGATTCTTTTCCAAAATCTATCCATCTGCAAGAGGAAATTTTTTATGCAAGGAAAACTGTCAACCTTACATAATTTTTTCTACAAATAGGTCAAAAGTGCGTGTACTCATATACCAAGCCCCAGATCTGGGAGTTAATTTCTCTTTGCGAAAAAAATTCCGAAATTCTGCAAAAATTTCAAAAATCGCACTTTTTAGGCTTTGATATCTCTGGTAGAGCACGAGATAAAAATCTGGCCTTTGATAGTATTGTGTATTAGTGTTATGTACAAAAAATTTCAAGAGTGAAACGAAGATGGCCGCCATGCACAAACAAAAAATAGTAAAATTAAAATAACGGTCACTTTGAACTTCCAGCATGTTAGGGTTGTTGTACAAAAAATTTCAGTTTTTTTAAAAATGGTCGAGCGACCAGTGCTGGACCACTTGAAATGGATTGACCCCGTAGAAATTTTGAGATCAGATTAATCCGAGTCAAAGTAATAGATCTGTTCTTAAAATTTATTTTAGAAAAAAACATACATACCGCAAAAATATAAGAACAAATTATAACTATAATAATCTGACATTTTATTTGCATGCCAAAGCTACTGAATACTTAAGCTCAGTCACTACGTGTTAAATTTCTTAGCGCACTTCAGCGCCACAGCGGCTGGTAGGCGAAACAGATTGCGCTGCAGGGAAACCACCCACCAGTTCCTTTTACCGTTTGTATTGGTGTTTTGTTTTCGCACTCTCTTTAAAAGGTTGCTAAATTATTGATACGTCAAAGCTAAAACTTTTACGAAAATAAAATAATTGGAATTAAAAAAGAATTTCGCACACATTTTAACAAAAATCAGGTAATTCAACAAAAATATTTTATTGCTGTATTTCATGATATACTTTTTTTTTTTTTTTAATTGGAATAATGGTTAATCTTATGAAAATGTTCAATTTAAGACATTCATCTGCAGAATTTCAAAATAAATTTTAAGTTGCTTTTTTTAATAGCGATTTAGTATTTTAAAATATAGTGATATAATTATTTGCTTAGTATCAAATAAATTCATTTGAAGATTTTATGTACATACAGGATAAGAAAAGGGAAAAACTATACATAGATGCATATATATATATATCTATGTTATTTTGGAGGTAGGGGTGGGTGGGTGGAGTAAGGGATTAAAAACTAAGAAATTAAAAATTTTTCATTATTTTTTTTATCTAAATCAACCATGTATAAAATTTTTAATTTAGCATACTTTTAGTACCATGATGAAATTGCAAAAAGTTATACATATTGAAATTGTTAAATTAAGCTTGTTAAGTTGAAAAAATGAAAGCTTCATTTATTCAAAATTTTTCTAAGTATAACTTTTTGCAATTTCATCATGGTACTAAAAGTATGCTAAATTAAAAATTTTATACATGGCTGATTTAGATAAAAAAAAATAATGAAAAAATTTTAATTTCTTAGTTTTTAATCCCTTACTCCACCCCCCCATTCTCCAAAATAACAGATATATATATGCGTCTATGTATAGTTTTTCCCTTTTCTTATCCTGTATGTACATAAAATCTTCAAATGAATTTATTTGATACAAAGCAAATATTTATATCA
Organism: Maratus speculifer; assembly: GCA_964019185.1. NCBI lineage: Eukaryota > Metazoa > Arthropoda > Arachnida > Araneae > Salticidae > Maratus > Maratus speculifer. The sequence continues at coordinate 406,002,331 of OZ025295.1, forward strand.
CTATATTTTAAAATACTAAATCGCTATTAAAAAAGCAACTTAAAATTTTTTTTGAAATTCTGCAGGTGAATGTCTTAAAATGAACATTTTCATAAGATTAACCATTATTCCGATTAAAAATAATTTTAAAAAAAAGTATATCATGAAATACAGCAATAAAATATTTTTGTTGAATTATCTGATTTTTGTTAAAATATGTGCGAAATTCTTTTTTAATTCCAATTATTTTATTTTCGTAAAAGTTTTAGCTTTGACGTATCAATAATTTAGCAACCTTTTAAAGAGAGTGAGAAAACATATTGTATAAATCAATCGCAATTTTTTTTTTATTTCCAATTATTTTATTTTTGTAAAAGATTTAGCTTTGGTGTATCAGTAATTTAGCAACCTTTTAATAATTCTTCCTTATTAGGATGAGCGAAGCGAATCCTCTACTAGGCCACTCAAATTACATTTTGTCGTACACTTTAAAATAAAACTATTCAATATTTTAACTTCAAATTAAACACAAAAATAAATTATGATCTGTAGATTTGCACAATATATATATATATATTTTTTTTTTACAATAAAACGTTAAAAAAAATTATTATTTTAATTAATTTATTTTACATGCATTTCCAATACGGACGCATTTTAGCAAATAAATAAAAAATGAAATGCGTAATTTTCAGAAAAAAAAATATATAAATCGTGGAGTAAGTAATTATAGATAGAATCATGATTAATAAATAAAACATTTTTTCATTATTCCGCAAAATCGTTTGCACAGATGACACTCAAACATTTTAAAAGAATTGACCACTAGCACGGGGCGGAGTTTTAAATGTTTCCCACAAGCGTTGCGGTATTTGATTGGCTTTTGGTAAACGCTTGTGGGATAAATAGAGAAGCTGATTAGCTGAAATCTGTTGTGACGTTCTTTGACGTCAGAAATGCTAGTGGTCCATTGTATCATGGATTTTTTTTTGTAAAGTGGCAACAAAAGAATTGCAAACAAAAATATAAAGAAATATATAAATGAAAAATTAAAAGAACTGCATGAAGATGTTGCCTCGATTCAAGCTCTTTATAAATGTACTAGCAAAGTTGGCAGATTCAGAAACGACAAATAGGCTTTAACCATTTCTTACTTTATCATTTGGATCTAAAGTAATATTACGTTCTTATTTGTGGACCAAAAAAGGTTTAGTGAATGGGACTTTAGACTTTGTTGCACGTATTAAAGAAAATCGCAAGCCTTGATATTTCGAATAATCATGGATAAATTTGAATACTGCAGTAATTTAACTTATAAGAATTGGTGCGTACCGATTCCTCCAATAATTAAATTCTGAAAAAATGGAAGCATAAATTGCTCAAGGAAAGAATTTCTTCTGCAGTTAGCTTTTGCTGTTATAATTCATAAATCCCAAGGTTTAACATTAGATGAAGCAGTTGTAGATATTGAGGATATATAGACACCAGTTGGCTTAAAAACGTATGTAACGTTGTCGAGAGTGAAAATCCTTCAAAATTAAGCATTCAATAGAAATTTTCCTTACGAAAAATTCTACAATATCAAAAATTCTCATACGCTAACATGTATAAAAACGAAGAAATTAGAATAAAATGTTTTACAGTTAAAAATTCATAGTATTAACGAAAGCAGATTTCAAACGTTTTTCCAGAAAATAGGATTTTGAAGAAGTAACTTTCTTCAAGCTCTCTTCAAATATATTATTCTAAAATAGCTATCAAAGATTATCTGATGTTAATTACAAAGATTGGAAATATGCATATTTCAAACAACTTTAAAAAACACCAGTGGCTACTGGAAATTGTAAAAACATCTTTAAAAGAGCTTTTAGTTGAAAATTTAAAAATATTTTGTAAAAGTTTGCTTCGAAAATATTTTATTATGCCAGTCTTACATCATAAATAAAAAAGTAAAATGCGCCAAAACATAAAATAATGTTTTTGTTTAATAAAGATGCAAAAGTAATATTAAAAAATAATGTTACTTTCAAATATCTGTTTTATAAAATAATGCTTCGCAAATCCAAACAAAGCATGGCTTTTGCTAGTTTACTTAAATTAATATCTTAATCCCTCCTCTTCTTCCTTAAAAAAACTGCACATATTCATTAAATGTAGCAATATATACATGTATTAACACAGGACATGATAAACTTTTGTAATAATTTATCCAGTACTTTGTTGTTGAAATATCCACTACTAAATGTTTAATGCATTTTTTAAGGTTTCGCTAAAATGCCATATTGAAAAGATACAATTCAAAAACTAATATCATGTTTTAATACACTCGCAAAAATTTTTTAAAGAAAATTATCTGTAGCAAATATTGAAATTTGTGAAGTCATTTCTTTATTACACAGTATTTCAGTATCAAATAAAAGAATTTTTCACAAGAACACACACTGGAGAATTGACAATTTTATTCCTATGATACTTATGCAATAATACTAACTAAGAATTTTTAATTATATGTTATCAATTTAATTTTAATTTTTCCAGTTATAAGAATGAAATTCATGTCACCGCATTCAGAGGAGCATACCTGAATTCAATACTTAACACCAGGCATAATAAAAAATATGAAATTCCAATAAAGATTCATATTTATTATTGAACTAAGCTCACTAACAACATTGCGTAATACAGAATCATGATCTTTCTACAATGTAATGCTAGAAAGCTGCAATTGAAGTAAGGAATTCTCATACCAAGCATAAAATTTTGAAAAATAATTATTTAAAAAAAATTCATTATATATATTTTAAGCTGAAAACATATTCAGTTAGGTGTTTAACATTTACTCATGTCAACAAATATGCATTAGCCTAGTTGGCCATTTCACTAATTCATTCTGTCAATATCAATTTTTAGCATTGTTGGCAGTACATTTTGATTAATTTTACTCATGCAAAGTTTTATGTTAATCATTAAACTTAAAAAATAAAAATGTAAGAACCTTCAAATTGATTTTTAGGGATTTATACACAATATGTAATGCAGAGCTTGATGTCGAATGTCACAAAAAATATTGAATCGTTATGGAATTTTTTTCCCAAAATAAAATTGCAACCAGGCAGATTTAGTATGCACATCTGGCAGATTCATTGTTATATATATATATAAAATCAAAGCTGCAATGGGTCAGGAAGTGCTACTAATATAAATTTATAGGAGAGGGTACATAAGGATGTTCAGGATACATCCTAACATGTAAAGAGAATTTGACGTAGACAGAAATCCTCTGAGGTGTTCTTGTATGGGTAGTGTTTTAGCAAAGTAAAATAATGAGAGCAGTTTGAAAATTCATTTACTAATTTTATTTTTAAAAAAGCATAAAGTAGCATGGTGAAAGTAAAAAAACGCAAACAAAAAGATGCACTAAGTAATTTAATGATAATGCACAAGTTCACAAATCAAATTACAAATTTCAAAAAAATATTCTTCACAAACAAACCACATACTTTAAGATGATTAATATTCAACATAAGCTGTTCTACATAGTTCTACAAAACATTTTTAAATTATTAGATTATGCCAACTCCAAGTAGAGTATTCACACAGTACAATTTGCATAAAAATAGCAAAAAATTAATTAATTAGCTTTAATTCATCATATAAGCCTCTCATAGAATTTATTGTTAAGACCCAACCCTTTAATCCCTTCGATGCAATTCTTCCTTCTTTTGGAAGCTCATCTGTGTTGCTAGAATTGACAAAATGACTTTTTTTTTAAATTTCTTCAGATGTAATTTTTCTTTTTTTCTTTGGTGGCTCATCTCTGCTGCTAGAACAGACAAAATAATATTTCTTTAATTCTTCATAAGTATCAGTCCAGAACTGCAAATGAGAACCCTCAGAAGCCACACAATGATACTTTGTACCATCTGGGGGATATTTACTGTTGCCATTACAAGAGTCAAATAGGTCATTTATCATTCCCACAAAGTCAGCAGTTGCAGCAAATTCATCTGGCAGAAAATTGCCTGAAATTAGTGCACTCATTCCAGCAGAGACACTTTACTGAAAATTTGTCCTGCAATTTTAACCTGAAAATAATTAAAGACAGATTAAAAATAAACTTTAGGAAATTTCAATGCTAAATATTTTTATATTCTAATATTTAACACATTTTTCAAATAAAATTTATAAAAAAAGAGAGAAAAAAAAACTTTACCAAACGTACTTGTTTGTGCTTCAAACATAGAAAGGAACTAACTGTACTTTTAAAAAGTACAGCTGTTGCAAACCACACCTATTCAGTATTAGGTAGCTGGTATTCTTAAAGATAAGAAATACCAAATTGTTACTTAGAAATATGACTCATTAGTCTTATGTGTCAATACGTATGATTCTATGATTTTGAAACTTTTTAAAACTGAATAAATTAAGACCAATCTATGAAAAAATTCGTTATATGGAGATAGATATTTCACTATCAGGGTTCGTTGTTAATCATGATTTAAATCAATTGATTTTTTTTAAAAAAAATCATTGATTTAAATCAGTTTTTCTTTTAAGTTATTTTTAAATGAATTTAAGATGTAAACAAACATAATAATGTGCTTTAACATAATTTAGTTTTATATAATATATATAATTAAACAATTTTCAGAAAGATAAAGCTTAAGCTTTGTAAAAACGTAAAATAAATGTAAAGTTTAGAAAAAAAATGCTTTCAAATTTCATTTGAATCAAATTATAAAATAATCTTGCAACAGTAAAGAAATCTAAGCAGAAATATATTAAATATTTGAATATTTACTCATTGGTATTTAGAAAAACTGCTGCAAGTCAAGGTAAAATAAAATTATATGACTTTATGTGCTGTACTTTGGTGAGGCATGTTATATTAAGATTTGAGAAAAATCTGAATCAGTCATTTATTTATTTATTTTAATTTAATATACCGTATGTACTCGCGTATAAGTCAACTTCGCGTATAAGTCGACCCCCTAACTTATGTTGTTAAAAATAAGTAAAAATGGAAAACCCGCATATAAGTCGACCCCCTCATAAGGGGGAACCGTTTGACTTTCCCCCGAAAAGGATATGGACTGGGATTCGTTCCTAAATGAAACGACTCCGAAAAGGACAAATTCCTCGTACTCATTCCGAAATGAAACGACTCCGAAAGGACAAATTCCTTAGACTCGTTCCGAAATGAAACGACTCTGAAAAGAATCGATTTCTCGGAAACCTTCCGAAAAAGACGGACTCCTATGAATCGTTCCGAAAAGAACGAATCCTAGGACTCGTTCCGAAATTAAATAACTCTGAAAAGGATTCGTTCCGAAATGTGTCGTTCGAAAAATTATGCTTAATGTCATAAATCGGAATCGGGGAATGACGAAGAAAAATCTGATTCATTCCTTTTTTTTCTTGGATTTGTTCCTTTTTTTCTTGGACTCGTTCCATTTTCTCGGATTTGTTCCTTTTTTTCTTGGACTCATTCCTTTTTTTTGTTCCATTTTTCACGGATTCGTTCCTTTTTTCGGAACAACTTCGAATGACTCATTCCTTTTGGTGAACGATTCTGACTGGAACGATTCCTTATATTGGGCGATTTTGCCCATCTCCCTTTTTTTAGGTGCTAGCAAACTATTTTCCGATATTTTTTTATAGATTTTTTTAGGTCTCGCGTATAAGTCGACTCCCCCCCCCCCCACTTTGAAGTTCTTTTTTTTGTCTAAAATTTCTCGACTTATACGCGAGTATATACGGTAATTGGTTTTAGTCCTTTAGAATAGTGGAAGTTATTTTTGTTACAGTTATCGAAAAGGCTAATACTAAAAACTTAAAGAATTAATGATCAACTAGCTTTTTACTGCAATAGGCTTCAGTACAACAAATGTTTTCTGCCTTTGGTTTGGTACTTTGAGAAATTAGAAATCAACAGATAAAACTGTTAAACCACTGCCATAGAAATGCTCAAGGCCAGAGGATTCAAATTGTGATGTATTTGCTAATTGACTGACTTCTCACTAGTGTTGGAATTCACACTGGAAAATTTTGAATAGCAATTTACTTTTATTTTATTTGTGTAATATTTATTATCTTATAAAACACTGAACTTACTGATTAACGTATGATTAATTACTTCTTAAATTTACTGATTTGTGATCCCCCAATAAAATAAACCAGCCAGATGCAGTAACACTGCAGCATTCCTTCTCTGGCTGAATTTTTATTTAGGGATTCCAAGTTCTCATTAGTATGTTTAAATAGTTATTGTTTTATAAGATGATAGATATTCCACAAATAAAATAAAACTGCTATTCAAAATTTTCCTGTGTAAATTCCAACACTACCGAGAAGTCAGTCAATTACTGATGACATCTCAATTTGTATCCTCTGTCCTTAAGTATTTTGATGGCAGCAATTAAACTCATTTTTCTCAGCCAGCACTTAAAAAAAACAAAAGTTAAAAACTTAGTTTGCTTCCAATTTTGTTTAAATTTTTTATGTGTTGCAGATATTTTTATTATAATTAAAGTACTGAAGCTTGAATTAATTCTTGAGATCTGATTTGTAGTTTTTCATGCATTTTGTGTAATCAAGATTTTTTTTTCATAGCCTAAAATTTTACCTTGAAATAATATAAATCATTTATGTAAATTGTGTAATATTAATAATAGATAATACTTATAACATGCATGTCTATGTGTGTAAAATTTGTTATTTAAATTAAACAAAAAGTCATAAAATAATAATATTGTGTGGCATTTTTTAAAAAAATCAAAAAAAATCTGATTTAAATCAAAAAATCCGATTTAAATCAAAAAAATCTGATTGTTATGATTTTTATTAAAAAAATCAAAAAAATCACAAACCCTGTTCACTATATAGAGAGGGGTACATGGACGCTATTCTTCCTTTTGGTTCAAGGCATTAAAAACTTCCATTTTACCCTGTGGCGTATCTAGACTTATCATTTCGGAGGGGACAGATTTAGTAAAAGTTTCTACGAGGGAATCGCAAGAAACATTAAAAATTCCGCTTTAAAGGAGTTTTTATTAAATCAGGTAACACACATCATAACAGGAAACGCATTATACCTGCGGTTCCCAAACTTTCTTGGTACGCGACCCACCTTTCAGTGAAAAAAAATTTCGTGACCCTCCTTCACTAAAAAAATAATTCGCGACCCACTAAAGAAAAAGTTGCATATCAGTATAGCAATTATTGTACGATCTCTATACGCTCAGCTATCCTGTCCAACGAAAAACGCAAATTTTTGTACGGAAGATATATTATCAACAAAAACAAGAATCGGTAATCTCAATGTGTGTCAGTGATAGTAATTAAAAAAATGCACAAACTACAAATATAGCTAAAAATACATTTAATTATTATGAACACATAACTTTTTGGTCAATTAGATACTTCCTGTTGAAATTGTCATATCATATTTTTTCAAACAGATGAAATAAAAGATATATTTTGATAACAAACCTTGATTTTTCCGAGACCCACCAAAATAACTGCCGTGGCCCACCAGAGGGTCGCGACCCATAGATTGGGAACCGCTGCATTAAACAATCAAATCTGCTAAGATAGATTAGAATGCGATTGGGAAAATTTTCGGTTTAAGCAGATTTCCGTATTAACAAGTATACTTCCATGGTTCTACCACATTTTTTGAAGTGGGTTACTGAAAATTACTAAAAGGTATCTCAATAAATAGTAAATAAAACTGAAGTAAACAGCAAATTTAAAAGTATTTAAGAACGTTCTCATTCTAACCCCTAAATTGCACATACACACACCTCCTTCAACACATTTCAGAATTCATTTTGGGGCATACATGCACGACATTTTGTAAAACTTAAGTATTGAAAAATGTTTTTTATTTTCTCATAAAAGAGATACATTTGGAATCCCCTATGATGACTTTTCCGAGATATACCAATCAATTAACTGACAAATTTAATACTATTTCCTGAATTCTTTTTTTTTATGATAAATTGTGACAGACTGAAACCTGTTTATATATTCGAGATTCAGAATCACTCAATTAAATTTATGATTCACTTTTAACGTAAATGAAGTTTATTTCTAATCAAAACGTTATACAGTCACAGAGCCGCCTTTTTTATCAATATTTTGTAATACTATGGAAATAATATAACCATCACGGTTCTACAACAAGCTAAATAACAAGTTTATACTACGATTTAAATAAATTAAAAAATAAAATAAAAATAAAGGTTCAAGGCTGCAGAGAAGACTATACAGAGCAACTATACAGAGAAGATATCTCAATCTATATATTACCTAAAGTCGCAGTGTTGGTGTTGTTTATTACAGCCGATTATCTACAGTAAGGATAATGGCTAGAAAGAGATGCCCTCCATGGTAGTATTTCTAAGGGATCCCAATCCGTATCAATACAAGGAAATCAGAATCCAAGGTTCGAAGGATACTACCCTAAAATTACAGATTTTCTACTGATAAATGGCAAGTGTAAGCTTTTTAATGTTTTAAAACTAATAAAAATGGGTGAAATGCAGTTTACTCTCCTTCGCCAAGGCGACTTTTTTTTTTTTTTTTTTTTTTTTTTTTTTTTTTTTTTTTTAGCGATAAATGTTTTAATATGGCAACCCTGCATTTTCATTTAATCCGGAGCAAAACAGCGTACTCCGGGAGACAAGACGCAAAAACGTGCCAATTTGGCGATTTTTGAAAATCGCGCCAAGAAGAAGAGTAAACTGCATTCGCACCATAAAAATTAATAATGCCCTTTTAATCAGCGTATATCATGTTTTAAACAGTAAAAGGCGTGTAAATCGAGCCTATGTATAATGGATATTTGGTTGAAATTGTTATTTCCTGATATCTGCAAAATAATACACTTTCTAATAAAAACCTGTCTAAAACAGAATGGTTTAGACTTTAGACTTTCAACACTCCCTCATCCTATTTGCACATTTGATTTTTTAATTTTGCACCAGGTATACATTCAAAATTTTTATCCTCATATACTTTTCTTAGCATAAAAAGAAGTTATTACAACAGTTTAATGAAAAACATAGTACCTACAATGTGAATATGCATTAATTTATCTTTCTGCATTAGAGAGAGAATAAAAAAAATATGAGCCCCTCCTATATTCCCTTGAGCCCCCCCCCCTATCGTACACTTCTAGCTAAGGCCCTGGTAGCCCCATCAGATCACCTTCTTAATCCACTGATTTTACCAATAGTGACATCACAGGAATACTATTTATTGCACTTACCACATTACAGAAAATTTCATTTACACATAAAAGTACATAAATAGTGTAGCATTTGTTTCCAGTTAATAATCCATAAACAAATAGCCCCTGCTGTCCTCTTTGGTTTGAGGCTATAAAAATCGCCATTTTACCTATTGTGACATCACAGGAATACAGTCCATTATAGAAACGTATCATTTCGTTCATAATTTCAATCATTTCAGAAGATTATTTCATACTGTGTGTACATTTCATAGTGTAGACTTTTCACAAACAGCAGTATAAAAAAGCATATCGAAAGATCAGCAACTCTTTAATCCAATTAAGGTAATTTTTTTTTTAGATATACTTGATACACAAAAACTTAATTTATGGATGATCCCGAATAAAATATTCCAATTTAAAGCTTCACCCACTCCCAAAAGTTAAAGTTCTTTCGATTGTTTTGCTTACAATTTTTTTTCCAATTACCTTCTAGATAAATTTTAAAAACCTCCTCTTTATAAATATGCTGTAGCATCAAACGGAATCTCTGTTGACCCATTGTTGTTCAGAAATATGTTTGAAGCCGTTGACGAGTACTGGAAGATCTCTCAGCTGCTGCTACTGATGTTGGAATCGCCAAAATAAATTCTGCTGAAAGGTAAACTTCAGAAAATAATATCTTCATTAATTCCTCCAATGACATTTTAATTCCAATCACAATGCATTTTGGTCAGTTTCGTCCGGGATTAGTGTTAGAAAAAGTATGCATTTTAAAATTCAACAATATATCGTAAATAGATGTGGTGCGAGAATTTCTCCCGGGGAAGCTGAGCTCATCTAAAATATTCCAGGGGGAGCCAGAGCTTCCGCAGCTCCCCTGGTTCCTACACCTATGACACCTGAATAACCCTTTGACAAATTTGGCGTTTTCCCGCTATCTTTTACCGAAATTAGCACTTTATATACCATCTTTTAATGAAATTCACATTTATTTCGAGATTCTTTCATGAAATTTGTGTTTTTTTAAGCAGCATTTTGATAAATTTGTGTTCGTATGAAGGGACGTGTGAAGAGAAAACTGCGCTCGGAGCAAAGTTTCAATGTAGTGTTCTTTTCCTTCTTAGCGACTAAAAATGATGTTGGTAGTAGAAAATGGTATCCATAAATTTCTGCGCCCGGGATGACTGCCCTTTTCTCCCTCCTGCCCCCTTTCACACAACACTGTTTATATGGCAATGGCGATCCTTTCACAAAATTTGCATTTATTCCGCAGTGCTTTCATGAAATTCACATTTGTTCCGCAATCATCTCACGAAATTCGCGTTTATTCTGCAGTCATTTCACGAAATTCGTGTTTATTCCGTGATTTTTTTAAAAAGAAATTCGTGTTTTATTGAGATCTTTTAAGGAAAGTCAAGTTTTTTGAGCGATTCTTTGAAAAATTTGGTGTTTTTATTGTGATAATCTAGCAAAATTTTCTGCGATCGATTGATGAAATTGATTATGAAAATAAGCTGTTCAATTCGGTTCAAAAGCTATGAAAAATCGGTAATTATCCTGGAAATTTGGACATAACTATCCAAATTTCAGGGTTAATAAACTATGTTTCATAACTTTTGGAATCGAAAGTGTTAATTTTTTGGAAAATTTGAAACTGAATTGCTCTGTTCTCACGATGGTAAATCGCACAAAACTTGTCAATCGATTGCGGGGGAAAAAAATGCGAAATTTGACGATTGTGAAAAATAGCGGGAATTCCAACGATTTTTCGCAACACAAAAACTCGTAAAATATGTCATTCAATTGCACAAAAAAAAAAAAAAAAAAAAAAGTGAGAGTTAATTGTAGTTTCAAAATGTAAAAATGTTTGGAAAATTCGCGATTTTTTTTTTTTTTTTTTTTTTTTGGCGGGAGTCTTCCGCCCACGATACTTTTTTTGGGCGGGATTTCAAAATTTTGGGTGCGAGTCCCACCCTGAAAATCAAGACCTGCAAGCCATTATGTAGTTTAGAAATAAGTAGAATTTAATACAGAATATCGTTTACAAGTCTATTATTAATTAAAAATCCCCCTTTTTAGGTTTAGAATACGAAAAATACTGTAGTTACATACAAAGTTTTAAAGGCATTGAAAAAATGACGTTTTTGAGGATTCTCTTTAAGTTTTTCTATGTTTCATAGTATATGAGTAAAATGGTTGTGACAGAGATACAGACAGATAGAGGATTGATTTTATAACAGTTTTGTTTTATAAGTACGGAACCCTAAAACCGTATTGCTTGTCCAGCACTATTAAGAACAATTAAGGCTAGTTTCCACCAAAATCGATTATAAAGAGGAAAAAAAAAAAAATGAATGACTCAAGTTTTTTAAAAACTTCAACTTCAGTTCAGACATGATGTAATGTCCTATGGTGATGCATGTTACATTATGTCAAACTAGCATTGCCTTTGCAGCACAGTCACACTTATTCTCATAAAAATCATTTTAAATAAAAAGGGCAAAAATCCACATAATTTTGAAAAAAAAAAAAACAAAAAAAAAAACGAAACTGTGACAAAAAACACACTTAAAATACTAAACAAGAAAGAATCCTGAAAGAAAAAAAATCTCACTCAAAAAATTAACACTAGTGGCAAAGTTTCTTTTCATCGGTAATTTGACAGTGACGAGAGAAAAATAAAGAAACAGAAATAATTTAATTATAAAGCAAGTGTAATTTGTAATGAATTAGGGATTCACCGAATATTCGGTATCTATTCGGTATTTGGCCTATTCCGCCATGTTACCAAATATTCGGCTATGCTGAACATTAAACTATTCGGCTTGGCCGAATATCAAAGTATTCGGCGGAATACAATACTTAATAAAACCTTTTAAAAACTTTTTACTATTTCTACTTTTAACTGTCAATTTTTTCATTTATATTTAAAATAATTAGAAAAAAAATCATTTTAAAATAAAATAGAATGTTTTTACATTATTTATTTGCTGTTTGTAAAGTATAACTTAAGAAAATTAACCATGAGAAGGATTAAAATGGTGATTGATTAGGATTCTCCTTAAAAATAAATTATGTGCTGATACAAGTTTCTAAATTTTGTTTAGTAAATAATCTGTTTCTTGCTTTTCCCGAAATAAAAGTCCTTTAAAAGAAAAAAAAACTTTTGAGATTAGTAATAGCTATCAAGGTAGACAATTTTTGTTCATGAAACCATAATCAACTTACTGAGTCATAATACATTGTATTTCATCTCATTCTAGGTCAAAACTTGTGTGTTCGTTTATTACATTAACAATAAATAACATACTTTCAACTCACATGCTTTGATTTCTCTAAAATATAATATGATGAGAAGGGTGGAAAATACCACCATTCATAAGAAAAGAACTATGAGCCAAACATACCTTTATTCAGAATTAAGTTGAAAGTATTTGTACTTTATATTGAAAAAAATCTGCCTTGAGTTATTTAAAAATGACAATTATCAGACTGTAAAATTTTTCTTCGGCCATTTTTTCATTGTTTGATTTTAAAATGTCTGTTTTGATTCGTAGAAAATTTTATTATTTAAAGTTTCATAACTGCACTTCTTAAATAACTCAAGCCAGATTTTTTTCAATACTAAATGCTCTTATAAAAAGCTCTTGGTTATCAAAGCAAGTTTCTTTTATTAAATATTATGTAAAACTGTTTTAAAGAGTATATAAAAGTATTTGGAAAGCCGAATATTCGGTATTCGGTTCACCTGTCGGCCGAATATTCGGCATTCGGTCAAAATCACTATTCGGTGCATCCCTATAATGAATGTTTTTTCATTTAATTTTTGAGTGAAAGAAAAGCAGCATTCTACATTTTCTTATAATTGATACTTAGTGCTACCAACTGTTGATTTTCAAAATAGTTGGCTAAACTGAATAGCAGACCTGCCAACATATGAAAAATTAAAAAACCTTAGTACACAAAATTCAAATTAATATTGAGGTTTTTTTTTTTTTTTTTTTGATGCTTCACAACTTTTTTTTTTTTTTTTTTTACATTCATAATAGAAAGGTTTTTAGTATTCCATCTCCATATACAGTACACTCCCTCTAATCTGCACAGATCGGGACCAAAGGTTTTGCGGATTATAGAATTTTGCAGATTATAGGTCATTTCTTTGTTTACATTCTAATATTCGGAATTTATCAACAAATGTAGTAAATATGCAGCCAATAAATAACACAAATGAAAGAAAATATTTTTTTTTATGCATAAAAATCTATAGTCAATAGGAACACATTTAAATGATATAATACAAAATTAATGGAAAACATTTCTATTTATTTTTAAATCTTTCGAACATCACAGTAGTGTTCACTCTTGAAATAAAAACGGCATGGTTCTGTTCTCTCAAAAGGGCACTACTGCAGCAAAAAAGAGCACTTTTGCAAGAAAAAAAGTGTTATTTTTAGAAGGGGAAAAAAGGAAGCGGCAAAAGCATAAATTTTAAATATGATAAGTCAAGTAGCATTAATTTTAAATGATTTTATGACATAAAAATACAATTAAATTAAAACATGATTGAACAATTTCATGTTTTTTTTTTTTTTTTTTTTTTTTTTTTTTTTTTTTTTTCCAGAAAGAAAAAAAAAATGCCATCATTTTTGAGCACACAAATTTAAAATACTATGGAATAATAATAAGAAAATTATATTAAAAATCTCTGGGTAAAACCAGTGGTGCATTTTACTATTGCAAAAAAAGGCAGGGTGCATTTTGTAAATTTGAAAAAGGGCAGGGTGCGGCACCCTTCAAGTTTGGTCTAGAATAAACACTAGATCACAGTGATAGTGGTTTGCTTTATCATTTTTTATTTATGCAATGCAGTTTAATCTTGATGCCCTTAAGAGTCAGAATTTCTTAATCAATAACAAAAGTTTTTTTTTTTTTTTTTTTTTTTTAATATCCTCAAGAGCTATTTAATCTTTTATATAACCAGCAAATGTGTACAGACTATAGCAATCTTAATAGTTATTTATAAGATACATAAAACATTTCCTTCTAATGAATGCAGAAATGCATTGAAAATTTCTAAATTCATCAGTACAAGTACAGTTCAACTTTTATTATTATCAAAGTGTGCATTATCTTGGTTAAAAAAAGCGACATTTTAACAGTTTGTTTACATCTGAAATATAGTACGGATTATGGGGCTGTGAAAGAGGGAGTAGACTGTAGTAAACTAGTCAGATGTGGCAATCCTAAAACTTACTTCTATCTTATGAATGTTGATACTTCATGAAAAATGCAGCATAGAAGTGCCACCAGTCATCAATAATTATTTTCAAATAATCTGAAGAAACTGATCCTGTGAAAGAAAAAAAATTAAATTTAAGTAATCATTAATTTTCTGCATTTAGAATTTTAATAACTTTCATTGGTTGAAACATTGTCAACAAATATGAAATTTTCTTATCTTATACTATAACACAAGCAAAAATTGTTTTTGTAAATTTTATTTTAAAAAAAGTACTAATGATTTTGACTAAATTTTTTTATTGCACCATGTTCAAGCATGGGAAGACCATTGCACTAGGTTACATGTTCAGGGTTCATACTCATTTTCGAAGAAAAAATCCCCTGAGAATCCCCTAATGTACAATTATGATATGTAATTCCCAGGATATACAATTTTTCCATGTCAACAATTAATGGCATGTTTTAAACCAGTATCATGACATCCCACCTTCTCAAAATAAAATAAAGGCAAGGTAATCTCAAAAATAAAGTTTACATATTGCCTGTATGAACAAAACCAACAAAACTTTAAAAGAGAAACATTGATTTGTATAAAACATAGATGAAGTCTGTATGCCTTGCTGGGCTATCCTTAAAAACTTTGTAGCTTGCTGCAAGAATTTAATTTCCACTTTATAATTTTAATACCTCTTTCAAAAACATTATATGAACAATATTAAGACTACAAATGCCATACCAACTTAAAAACTTGCTTCATTTTACTTAAATTCCTCTTGAACTTATATCAAAATTTACAACGTTAGAAGGTGTATCGAGTGACTGAACGGATGCCGACAGATCTCAAATCATCAAGCATATAGACAGTAGCAATTGCCCTCAATTTCCCAAAGTAGCTAGTCATTTAGCCAGGTTTTCCCAGGTTTGGAATTTTTTTGTATTATCCCTTGAGAAATCCCCTGATTTTTAGAACCAAAAATCTATCCCCTGATTTTCCCAGGAATCCCATAATTCCCTGTTGAGTATGAATCCTGATGTTCCATAAAATTCGATTAATGGATCATTTTTGGTCAGTGTCAAGTAGTGTTCTCACTAAAATTTGACAAACATTAGTAATTTGGCTAATTAAAAATAAAAAACATTTGTCAAATGAAAAATGTATTAGCAAAATAGCTTCCCCGTGTAGCATAAAAAAGTATCTTTAATCTTCATTCAAAATAATAAACGAATATTCAGAGCATACATGTAACAAAAAAATAAGTATTATCTATAAAAGAATAAGGTGGGTGTAAAGATGCACACTTCTCATAAATTTTGATTTTTAACAACATATTTGGTCTAAACTTATGTGATTAATGATTAAAATATACTCGAACATTGGGCACGTGTCACCATCAACCAGTGTACAGTCAAATTGTAATTTTCAAAAAGTATTGTTCAGCATATCCAGGGATAGGGAAATACATCATTTTGCTCGCCAGTGGCGAGTAAATTTTCTGGCAAGGCTAATGCATTTTTAATTTTTGAAAAAACTGTAGGCAATAGAAACATTATCAGAGACACTTTTTCAATCTAGATATTTTAACTTTCCAAATTATTACAGTGTAAATATGATACTAAAGTTCTATCTTATATTAAGCTTACCTCTTTTGCATATATTTCTTAATTTTATAGGGAAAAAAGAATTACGAAAATGTATTGTGTAGTAATAGTAATTTCATGTGCGATTTTTTCAAAACTATTTTCAACTGCATGCGTGTTTTATCTTGCAGGCTGGTGAAATAAATCCATGGCTGGTAAGATTTTTGAAAAATTCTTTACCCCTGAGCATATCTTTATCTTTGTCCCGTTGGTTGGGGTAAAAGTATGCAGTGATGGTACAGAGATACACAGTGTGTAATTTTATCTTGTTTCTCTTAAAACAAATGAGTTACGAAAAAGTATGAGTAACTTTCACTAGTATTATAGTTAAACTGAAAATTATAAATTGAACCATGGAAAAAACGAAAAAAAAAATGAATGTGAGATTGAAACTAGCAGTTAAACTTGTAACTGCTGTGAAAAAAATTGTTCCATAAATGTGAGTAGTATCAGAGACCACTTGATCATAGAATGAATAAAGGGCTGACTGATATTAAGTTACTATTTTTGTGCTAAACATTATGTTAAGACCTATTGTTGTAATAAAAACAATCATTCAGAAATGTTTAGCGATACTACTAAGTTACCAGACGAATCAAAATTAAACTATAAAAACAATAGTTTAACTGAAAATTACAAGTTAAATTGTGAAAAATAAAAACAGCAGGGTGTCTGTGATGCCAAGAGTTAAGGATTAAGAATTAAAACAAATGCATTTCATTAAACAAGAATATTGGTTTTTGAAAGTAGATAGGTGGATGCTTACATTCCACATAAAAAATGGGAAAAAATTGAAAATCAATTTGATGTACATTAAAATAAAAGAATACAATGTAATTTCATAATTTTTTGTGTTAAAATAAGTTTTTCAAATTTAAAAATATATTTATAAGCACATTTAACAGTAATAATTATTAATGAGCTCCTATTTTTTAAATTATACATAATCAAAATTTATTTTCTTTATTGGAAAAAAAGTTGGTATTCGGCCGCCGAATATTGGGTATTCGGCCAAATCACTATTCGTCCCATCCCGAATATACTTTATTTAAATTGCATCTAAATTGCTAAATTTATTTTAAATAATTCTGTTTGATTATAATATGTAATAATATTAATATTGGAATACAATATTTAGAGATGGTTCTAAATAGTACAAACTAGAAAGTAATCATACAAGACTGGCCTAAAAAATGAAGATTTAAATAGCCACCAAAATAATAATAATTAAGAACAAAATCTTAAAAAGAAAAATATATAATACTAAACAACAGGTAAATGAATAAATAATTTTTTTTTATTAACATTAAAATGTGGTATCGTTTGTTCTCCAACATTAAATATAATTCATAATATAGTTTCAAAAAACAAAAGAAAATTCCATTCATTTTATACAGACACTAAAAAATATTATTATTTTATTCATTCGACACACATGAATCACAATTTTAGATCTAGCCTAAATAAGAAAAAAAGTTTTGTTAAAAACGAAAGAAAGTTTAAAACAGAATAGTACCTGTTTTCATCTTTGAGAGAAAGAACAAAATAATGGAAGTTTATTC
This sequence comes from Maratus speculifer, assembly GCA_964019185.1. Classification (NCBI taxonomy): domain Eukaryota; kingdom Metazoa; phylum Arthropoda; class Arachnida; order Araneae; family Salticidae; genus Maratus; species Maratus speculifer. The sequence goes on from OZ025295.1 coordinate 406,019,989, forward strand.
TTCGAAACCTGAACATCAAACGCGAAGTTTAGGAACACCGTCCGCTGGATGGCGCTACGGTCACTCGCTAAATTTCTCCCATAAAAGTGACTAGGCTTATATATTTCAATGGCTTTGTTCAGAACTGCTTGATTTCCAGTAGTCTTTTTTTTTACTTAATTTTTCTTTTTTTATATACTTTTTATGGTGTAGGATTTTAGTTTTTTTTTTAATGTAAAAAGATTTTATTCCCGTAGGATTTCCATAATAAACAAAAATCACTTTTTTTATTCTACTTAAAATCAGTCATATAAAAGATTCATATTCCCACAACGACATTTGGTGTAAGAAATCTACTCGTTTTGCATGCACGACGAATCTGGATCGGGAAAATCTGATTGCATGTTGTTGAAGACTTTTTTTAGACTGTTCATTCAAATGGAGATCGCTGGACATCATTCACGATATTTTAAAACATTGTTTCATTGATATATTCGCTTTAAAGAGGTAATAATTCATTTCTCTCCTAAAAGTCATTAATAGATTGATAGCTAAGTAGCTTACTCAGATTTATAAATCAGTTAATATCTTTCAGTCTGGAGACTTCATATAAAATGTCTTACAATGTAAAACACATGCGGACAATATGACATAAATTCATTCTTTGAAAGGCACGCCTCTAGTTACTAGCGGCTCCTCAGAGGGTGCTGCATCGATTTTTTCACACCACAAAAGTTGTACAGTAATTTTAGTTTATTTTAATTAATAAAATTTATCGAATAAATAATATAAAAGATCCTGCTAAAATTTAGTGGTTAGAAGAAGCTGACGCAGCACCCCCTGTTGCGCCGCTGCTGCATCTAGTCAATATTCTTTTTTTTTCAATAAAGACGAGAATTATCCTTTCTCGCTGCGAATGTGTTAACAGGAGAGGAAACACGAAGAATATTTGATTAATCAAATGATTTTGTGATTTAACAAAAACATTATTTTATAATATTTAAACGTGAGATTTGGAACAAGAAACGCAGAAAAAAAAGATTTGAATTGGAAAAATCGAATTTTGAAGTATGAATAAATGCCAATCTAAAGGCTACTGGAGTGTAGCGCACAGTGGAGTGTGGAGATCAAATTCATTTTAAAATACTCGAATATTTCTTCTGGAAGAGCAATTGGCATAAGGCATTTTTAAACTTTCGAAAAGGTATAAAAGTATGTTTTTCCTGAAATATCTAAACTTAAGATTATGACATTTTTTTAAGAGCGATTTTTATTTCTTAGGCTAGAATTCAAAACAAAGTATTAAGAACACTGTAGAAAACTGTGTAAAACTTTTGAATGACTCTTTGAGAAGATTATTAAAATTTATATTGGAAAATAATTTTATTTTTTCCTCGAAATTAAAAGACACAATATTTAATAGGACGTTTTATTAACCAGTTGGAAAATGGTTGTTGTTCTCTGTAGAGAATAGAGTCTGAGACATATCCGAATCTTTATGGTATCCCCATTTTTGGATTTTTTCTGTTGGCACGGTGACAAAAAAAAGTATTAAACGCTGCAAAAAATTAATAACTCAAAAAACAAACTGAGATACAGCTTTCAAACAAATTGCATTTAAAAGTACATTTTTTCGCAATAGGATGGTGAGAAATTTGAAAATGTACGATGTTTAGAAATTAAAATATTTCAGCATCGAAAATTGTAAAACTGAAATTTCATTTCAAATATGAATGTGTTGCCATTTGCAGAATGACATACGCGTTACGCACACATATGCTAGTCTTTTATATGTAGGGGGAACTGGGGTACATTGATACAGTTTTTTTCTAAGATTTTTTTTGGTATCAAGAAAGGAGAAAATTCAAGTTTTTTTTCCATGAGGTGATAGCAAAACTTGTGTAGTATGTTATAAAAATGTACAATCATTGTTTTATATAGTATTTTTGCATGTAATTTTAAAAAAATCAATAAAAGTCATTTGTATCAATGTGCCCCATCCCCGGGGCAGATTGATACGTTTAAGAAAAATGACGACAAAATAATACCAATGCATATTTTTCATAAAAATGAGTTAGAAAACCATTTTATATTTATTTATAAAAATTCAAATCACCCACAATTTATTTTTAAGCAATATTAAAGCAATCAAAATTAAATATATTATGACCTGATGTTCTGGCTGTTTCTTGTCTGATTGTTGGCTGTGGTAACTTTGTCATATCTAGCGCTTCAACCCCAGCATTATCTTCTTTCTTATGAAAGATGAAAAAATTACCAGTTTTTCTGTTTATAAATAGGTTCATAAACAGAAAATAAAGGATAATTATATTAAAAATTCTGTTTATAATATAAGTATCATTTTCTGTTCTGTAGTTTGTTTCTCTTACTTAACATTTCTCATGTCGAAAATACTTTTTTCTCTGGAGAATCGATATAAATTCGAGATTTGCCAGAATGCCGTCCTTTTCTTTTATTAGTTCTACTAGCATTAGATGCTGGGTAAGTTCCTACGTCTTCTGTTTTCAGAAATACTATAAAATGTTCTAATATAAAGAAATTAGAGCTATTTCACTTCAATAAAGACTAATATTAGAAATTTTTCGTGAAAAAAAGGTTGGATTAAGGAGTGTATGGTAAAAAAAATAATAAAAGATAATGAAAATATGAACTATTAAAGGATTTAGACTGTATCAATGTGCCCCGTCATAAACTGTATCAATGTGCCCCATACAGCGATTTTGAATAAAATGAGTCTCAAATCCAACACTTCACAATATATCTAACAATAAATAATGAGGAACTGATAAAGAGTAACTGTACTTACCAGGGAGAGTATTCATTTTGGTTGAAAATACTGGAAGAGTTGTATAATAGCATTTCAATTGTACAACTCAAATTTACTTTTGAACAACAAAAACAATAAATCACCCGTCCCATTTCATCAAACTGCTGAATCATTCCAAGATTTTCTGTATGTAGTTGAATACACTAGCATCACCTTTTGGAGCTGTTGTGAAACTTCCTGTAATGACCCTGTGAGCGGTAGAGGGGGTGTATCAATGTGCCCCATGTATCAATGTACCCCAGTTCCCCCTACATATAACTATATAAATAACTGAATGAATTCAAAAAGGAAGAAACACTACCATCTCTTTATTCTGTATTTATTAAAAATGACTGCATAAATGATAATCTCTTCGAGACGTTACATCTCATTTTTTTAATTGTAAAACAAACCTGCATTGTTTACAAACAGTGAAGAAAATATTTTTTAATATAGAATTTATTCATTTCACGTCTTAGAAAAAATAATTTTCTAAATTGTGTTTCTTATCTGTTAAATTACATATGAGAAGCCCAGAAACCAAGGGGTGTAAGTGACAAAATTGAAAAAAATGAGTTAAGTGCACAGACTATCTGGAAATAAGTCTATTTATTTGTAGGTAAGAAATTATGAGTTATTTTTTAATTATATATTGCGTTTTAGGGGTCAGTTACTTAACCTCTTTCCCAAACGTGTGAAACGCTTGGAGGCCAAAGGGTATAAGTGCAATTGCATCCATTAACGTCTACAGCAGAAGCGCGACCAACGGCATACAAGGCCATTTGCTTTTTTATACATTAAATAAATGCATTTTAACTGTTAACATGTGAGAAAATCATGCTTTAAGTGTAGATTTTGAAACACTTTCCAACACTCTCTGAAATCTTTAACACATTCGCTGCCGATCACGCGCCAACATTAAGGGACCACTCACGAGCCAGCGCGTAATGTGGGGTAATGACTCAATAGCCAGTCACGCGCTGGCAAGGGAAAATCTTTCACTGCTTCTTCGTCATAAAAAGTAAATCGGCTTCTGGGAAAAACCCACTTCTACAGTGTGGCATTAACTATCATCACATCTTCACGTAAGCGGCAGCGAACGTGTTAAAAATCTTTGCTATTTAGGGTAATAGAGTGTTAATGTCCATAACCAAGTATGTATTCTAATAATTTAGAACAGCCCTAGGTTTTATCTGTCGGTTGCTATGCACTGCATGATGGGGAAATTTAGTTTAGCAAGAAAACGCATAACAGTTTGAAATTTCTGTTTCAGTGGTTTTTACTAATAGATGGAATCACACTTGTATACTTTTGTTTATCCCGTAGTTTACCTTGAACCTTTATTATACGCCAGTATTAGCTAAAATTTAGTTAAAACTAAAACACTCTTAAGACTACTGAAATCACATTTCCAGAAATTATCATAAATAGATGACAATGCATAAAACTTTGTGCATGACCCTGTATATCATTTTATCAATGTTTTGCAAGCATTTCTTAGCAAACTGAATGTAGTTCAGCATAGGAATATATTACTTATTTAAAAGAAATCTTTAAGTAAATTACGCTCATATTCAGTAACCTTTACCAAATCTTTTGTATAGCTCTGTATATGAACTATAGAATTTATATGAACGTATGCATATATATTAATATGTATAAATTTAGTGAAACTTAAAAGCGCAAATCATAATTAAAAATGCATTTCGTCCATCCATCTATCATCATCGATAATATACAGTACTTCGGATAGAATATACTATTTGAAAGCTTTTTTGTGTCCCTGTAAATACTGAGTACTTCGTATTATGCGCGAAATAACTTATATTAAGCGTCTGCAATGTATATCAATTTTATATATAATTGTATTGTAATATAATTAAAATATGTTGTAAAAAATTCCCTCTTTATCATTAGGTAATGTAAATCTTTTGTGTAGCCCTGTAAATAAAAAATATCTATTCTTTTTATCTCAGAATTTATAGAATGTTTATTTTAATGCAATTTGTAAATGCATATAAATTTTAATGTGTTTGACAGGTTGTAACTTCTTTAAAATTCATTTGAAACGATTTTTCCCATAACCCGTAATTTAACGGAAAACTTTAGATTGTCCCTGTAAATAAACTAATCTTGTTAGAAACTTCATTTGCAATAGGTTTGTGTTGAAATAAACGTGAATAATTCACAAAATTTTCAGGGCAATCCATGTATATTTACGAGAGTTAAGGCCCGGACAGACAAACTAAAATCATATTTACTTTTCAATTTTGTTGGAAAGTGTTAAAAAATATAAAATTTCAATGTTTCAAAATTTATAATAAAATTTTAAAATTTATGTTAGAACAAAAAATGTCCTTTCATTCATTTATATCAACATCGTTCATTTTTTTCGTAAATTCATTTTTTATTTCACAATTTTTCCGTTTTTAGAATTTATATTAAAACAAAATCTTGTCCTTTCATTTATGTGTATCAACATTGTTCTTAATTTTTTCATAAATACGATTTTTCATTTCATAATTTTTGCATTTTTTGTGCTCAATCTGCACTTGTACCTTTAGCTTCCAAGAACATTTCTGTACTGTTTGGAAGCCAAGGAATACAAGTGCCGAATGATGATAAACATTGCTTGGTTATAAATAAAAAGGAAAATTGTATTCCACATTTTTTAAAACAGTTATTGAAATAAGAGTTCAAAGATCAATAAGAAAAGTTTCATATCTCAATTCATTCAATTACAATTGATGTTTAACTTTGAACTCAATTTACTCGAAATCTAAATTTTGTCACTTGTACCCCTTGGCTTCTGGGCTCCTCATATATAATATATATGTAATTTAAGAGATAACAAACATATATATATACTTCAAATTCTTAAATTTTTACGTGCTAATTGCTACTTCTCTCTATAAAAAATATTTGAATTCTTGAAGCTTGGAATGCTTTCGTATGGAGTGATTGTTTAACGCTTACTAAGCAAGCCTATTTCTTACAGCCTTGGAAAGAATAGCGCCCGTATTTAAAACTCTCTTCCTTTTATTAAATTTTTCTTCCCTAACTGGTTTAACGGCACAATCAGGCAGCTCGAATACAATCTTACCACGAAAAACATCTTAATAACTACTAATTATTTTAATTTATTGATCTTTTATGTCATATTTTTTGTGGTGCCTATTTTTACTTTTTTTCATTGTACAATGACTGCATACAATAAGCTTTTTTTGTAAATGACGTCAGCACACTGCAGAAAAATTGTTGCTGTTATAGCATTAGACTGGCAGCTAGAGTAAGTAGCTTATTACAGTAAAATGCCATTTTATAAATAAATCAAACTGTGTATGTATGAACTGAAAAGTTATACATTCAAAAGGGGAAACTGAAAAGCTATTTCAGTAAATATTGTCAATGTTTTCCCGGAGTCGAGGCTTTTCGGATGCTTTCTTTCCCAAATAAACATTTTCATGTTTGGCCAATATGTTTCACAGAGAATCATGACACATTCAAAGTATTATCACTAATACTAAAATCATTACAATTGTTGTTCTTGTTGTTATTCTTGGATCTATAAGTTCGATTTGGCAGCTGAAAATGATTCATTGAGAATAGGAAGTATATGAAAAACGTCTGACATTGGTTTTAAGAAAACATAACAATACGCTCTAAAAAAATAATACCGAAAGTTATCAAATAGGATAGGCAGCAAAAAAAAAAAAAAAAAAAAAAAAAAAACATACGAACAGACAAACAAAGTCATAAACACATTTCAACTATATTCAAAAGTGTTTAACAGATTAACCCTTTAACGTTCATTGGTTTCGCCACGAAACCACAAAATTTTAATTCCGATACGCAACACTGACACCGCTATTTTTATCTAAAAATATCCCTTTTATTTTGTATGTGAAAAATCACGTTTTCTTATTTGGAAATATATTTGTTCTTAATTACCGGTGTCTATCATTTATTTCGACATCTTAGCAATGAAAATGCTATGATCGTTAAAGGATTAAATAAGACAGTGCTCTTCTAGTTACCATCTGTAGTTAACAAAACGTACAATAACAACTAAGAAAAAAACTAAATAATGAACTCTATAATCTCCTCCGAATCGTTTTCGAAAACCATTAGCAGCAAAATAATAAAGCTTTCCTTTTTATAAATGCCTCTCTGAATCTCGAAAATAGGCTGTTTCTCCTTAGTTTTCTAAAGATAAAGAAATCTTTTGTGATAATTTATATGATGATAGTGTTGAGCTATATTTGAATTCTATACAATTTACAACAGAATGTACAATATATTCGCCATTAGCTCTAATTTATATATCTTGCTATGGAAAGTCTGTACATTCTATAAATATCACATTCAACGTCTTCAACAAGATTAGTTCCGATTTCAATATATCTTATTTGGGCAAGGTTTCTTTTTCGTATCTAAAGATTTACTTTTGTTACATTATATTTAGTAATATATTTTATTCTTTATGCTTAAAATTCCCTTCCTATTTTAATAAGGTATTTTTTTTCAATCTGAAATGTACCATGTGATGCGATTTTAAATGATTGCTTCTAGAATATATGTTCAGGTCTAGTTTAAATATACTTTTATTGAAGAAGTGAATGCATTAATAACATTTAAAATACGATTTGTGCATTCAGAGAAGATTGCATTGGCTTTAAATCCTAAAAAGATATATCCTTCCTCGAAGAATAAAATATCACAGATTTTGTTTTTTAAACCTTCTAGCAAAAATGCACTTCCACCTTTATGAGTTTATCTTGAGAATTTTCGATAAAATGGCGTCATAAAAAAGATCCTATTATATATAGGATGTCATGACACTATGTTTAGTATATTGAAAAGAGAATTTTTCTTTATGCAAGGCTATAGCGAAAACATTGAACAGTTCTCGTCTCAGTATTTGAGACGTTCGTAGTTTAAAAAATGCTTTTAAAAATATTTTTTAAAACTGACTCAAGCTTTTCTAGCTATCTACTATACTATATGGCCAATGATGACCGCTTACTTGCGACTTTAAACGTTTTGTTAAATATCTAGAAAAATATTTAGATATTATCATGAAACTGAAAGTGTGTAAACAGAATACTAGGTGTCATATATTTCCACGAAAATTTTCTGTTTTCGGAAACCTCATAAGCAAGTGTCTACAAATTGGATAAAAACTTTCTTTCGAATGTTTTGCATAACCTTGAAAAAACTAATGTCGCAAAAACTTTGAAACTTTAGAAAATGATTAGAAGGTTTATTGTAAAATAAAAATAATCAATCCCTTTTCAAAACCTTAATAAAGATAAATAAATTGCAACACCAAATCTCTTTGTGCAAAATAATTACCACTTTTTAATTATGCTGAAATAATCTATACATGTCTTATCCTACTTCAAATTTCGTTTACGCATTTTCAAGTCATGAAATAAAATATTAATTCTGACTTCTTAAATTCATTTTCATTTCTCTCCTAAGTTATTTCGATAACCACATCTATTTCGACGTGTTTATTTACAAAGGATAACATCAAACAGAAAATCATCCCTGCGTGCCGTAACAAAGTTTTAAGTACTTTATAGTGGGTTTTCTAATTACATCTTTTCATAGGCCCGTGTGCAATTTTATGATTAAGAATCGTGAGTGGTCTCATTTTTTTCCTTATGCATTGTAGACTAAGAAAAGCGATGGTGGACATCTTGGACCCGCAACTGAGACAACATCCATCAAAAATAAAGAAAATTATGTATAAATATTAATGTTTAAAACATTCATAGATTAGGAAAAACATTTGTGGACATGGTGGAAGATATCAGCACTTCACAACAAAAAGCTGGTGAAAAGTTAATCCTCAAAGAGGAGTTTTTCTCCGACAATTTCTCCACCAGATACCGACGTTCTTATACTGGCGATTAATAAATATCCAGAGTTACCAAGTGATACAGCATTAGTTTTAACTGGTCCTCAGAAGCGCAACATTTCTGTGTGTTAACGTATAAATCTTTAGGTCAGAAAAGGTCTGAAGCTTTATTGGGACTTCATTCTCTTTCCGGATCCACCACTGGTTTATTCTGTGGTAAATCAAAAACCAGTTTTTGGAACAGCTATAAATTTGGTCTATCATTGTTACGGTTTGAACATGGAGATTTGTTCTGGAGCCTAATATATTTCCACCCCAAATCAGCAACCCTGCACCACCGTAACGATGTCGTTCAGTGATGTTTTCTTGGTGGTAACGGGTGCCTGACGTTCTCCTTATGAAAGTCCGACATGAATCACACTGCAAGGTAAACCTGGATTCGCAGGAAAACATTACACAAGCCCAATGTGACAATGTCCCCATTGCTTGTTCTCTACTCCGGGCTAATCTCAGGCCACCGTGAGTTGCTGTGAGCGGAACACATCTAGCAGGCCTGCAAGCATATAGACCAATATTTCCCAAACGCCTGTACACGGTTTGCCTGGAAACAGTCGTACCCGTGGATGATGATAGCTGATGAGACAGGTCTGATGCTGTGCTCTGTCTATTTCTTTTGGCGGTTACTGCCAAATAACTGTCTCCATTCGTGGTTGTAATTCGGGGTCGACCAGTACTCTAACGTCTACTGACATTTCCATCATCTTGGAATCGTTGCCAAAATCTAGAGATTACATTTTCGGCAATTCCAAGTTCCTCGGATACATCCATCTGAGTACGGCCACATTCCAGACGGCCGATAATTCTACCACGTAAAATATCATCCACATGTGTCCTCTCTGTGTCATAACTGTTCGGTTTTGGCACTGAGAGACTCAAAAAATGTTTGTAAACAGTTTTACGTCTTTGCCACCGTTCCTCATAGACGTCTCTCTCACACTTTTGTCATTGTGACGTACTATCGGCGGCATCTGTTTACTTTCTGAAATTTGCATATTAGTCTTGAACACGTGTGTGATAATTCTGCAAATGAAATTATTACTTTAGAGTTTGATTTCCATGTGATTCTGAATTATCCTTAATCTATGGACATGGTTATCGTTACTGTTTCGCGTTAATAGACCTGATGTGGCAGCACGCACAATAACCTAATCGAGTTCACGGCTGTAATTTCGGAATTTCTTAAAATTAGGTGCGCATATTAAAACGCAATCGTCCTGCTAAGTAGAGATTTGCATTATTTAACGTATTAGGATAAATAACAATGTGATTCTTCTGTAGTGCAACATTTAATAACGTCTCTTAGGTTTAATTATAAGTTATATCACGCATAATACGAAGTGCATAGCATTTATAATTTTTACAAAAGATTTCAAATAGTATAGTTGATCCAAAGTACTGTAAATTATCGATGGCTAATAGATGGATAATTTGGATATGAATGGATATGGATGGATAATGAATTTTTAATTATGATAAGATCTTTTAAATTTCACTAAATATATGTATGTGGTGTTTATAAATGCTATAGTTGAGATACAGTGTTACGCAAAGAAGTTCATAAAAGTTACTGAATATGAGCGTAATTTATTTATTTAAAGGTAGTTTTAAAATAAGTTATAATTTTTTACACTGAATTGCATTCAGTAAACTGAGAAATGTTTGTAGAAGAGAGATATAAAGATATACAGCGTCACGCAAAGAATTACATGCATGGTCGCCTATGGATGATGATTTCTTGAAATGTGGTTTAAGTTGTATTAAGAGTGTTTTAGATTTTAGTAGTTTTAAGAGTGTTTGAACTAAATTTTAACTAAATACTGGCGTGAAATAAAGGTAATAGGTATACTACAGGGCTGAACAAAAGTTTTCAGGTATATTTTCCTTTATTAGTATAAATTGCTGAAAGAGAATTTTTAACATGTTATGAACTTTCTTGCTAAACTAAATTTCTCTACTATATAATATATGTATCAATCAACGGAGCAAATATATATCAATTTTACAAATATGTATCAATTTACAATTATTAAATGAATAATAACTATTCTTTTCCCCGCATATCTTACAGAAGGCATATTTTCGTGCACTTCGTAAATGCATATTAATTTGAATATATTAGACAGGGTGTAATACCTGTAAATAAACTAATTATGCTAGAAACTTAGTTTGCAAATAGGGTTTGTGATAGGGTAAACGTCAATATCTTCCAAAAATTTCATGGCAATCTGAGTATATTTATGAGAATTGGAGCGCGGATAAACGGCCAAACAAACCGAAAGCTTTAACACTTTTCAACTTTGTTGGAAAAAGTAAAAAAAAAACAATTCCACTGGCAACAAAAGAATTCCATTTGTCTCGTCGTTCCCCTTTGAGTCATCATAATGTTCTTTCGTCATGATTATTTCAACTGATACAATATCGGAAGTTTTGAGTACCAAATATTTTCAATTAGTCACTTTCTTATTATTATTTTCTTTTAATTGGCAAATAAATGCTTTTAAAAAGAATTTTTTATTTGCAGCTTTTAATAATGGGATTCATGACATCGACAGGGAGTGCATACGTTCAAATTCCTGAAACAAGTTATTGCTATTGCTTTTTTACTTACCCATCATAAGTAGTATAGGGTTAGTCTTGCAATCGTTTTGAAAATCGAAAAAATTTTTTGGACGGATTTACACGTTTCAGATAATGGAGATTACGAAAAACATATTTTTAGAAAAAAAATTTGCCGTCCGTCCGCCTGTGTGTCTGTCTGTCTGTAACCGCTCTATCTCCCGAACAAATTGAGATAGAGACTTGAAATTTTGTATGTACTTAATATGTAAGAATGGGACGAAGCCTACTTAATATCAGTAACTTCGATTATCCGGAACAATTTTTTCCGGACTCTCGAAAAATTCGTTCTGATGAAAGGTACATAAAAATTTTCGAATTTTTTTATTTTAAGGACTGGACGTAAAAGGCAATAAAATAACACACATTTTTCATAAAAAACGAGGTTGATCGGTTTATTAGTTGTTGAGATATGTGTAATCCTGTTTTCCAAATTCTTCGATTTTTCATGACCCTGTATTTCATTCAAATTTCAATTCACAGGTATATTGTTATTGGAAATGAGACGCTTAATCCAACACAGTAAATTTTTAGTTAATATGATTATTATTTTTTGCGTTATAAGGATGTTTCTTTTATGCAATCCTGTACTACTCGAGTATTTTGGCGTTTTATATAATTAGTCAAAATTGGCTCATCAGCAATTCATTAATGGAGCATTATTGTATGTTAAAATTATTTATTTATGCGTTTAAATTTTATTTTGGAGTTGACATAGACACGCGTTTTATTTTTATATTTTATATTATGATGGGTATGTATGACGGTGCCACCCCCCAATCCCAACGACTAGTTTGGATTGTAAAAGAAAAAATCCGTTAAAGCAAGAAACATGTACTGGTAATCTAAACACCAGTAGCATTTTTTAATTATTTTTATACATATTTTTACAATCATTTTATCCATCAAATCACCCTTCGGACTCCGGCGTCTCTTACACAATTTTCATTTGACAAGCACCACTTTTTTTAAAAAGAAGTTTCCTTCAAGTACACAATTTCAAAAATGCTCTGATTAAGTAAGCCAAATTTTATTTTCATTTAATGAAATAAACGAATTTTACAAGGAAAGATGATGTCTCCGGAGAGGACACAACGGAGTGACAAGGGTCACTTTTGGGTTTCAGGACATCACTAGATAGTGCAGGTACACATTCCTAAAACAAGTTATTGCTTTTGCGCTATTTAGACTGTAAAATAATAATAATAATAATAATAATAATAATAATAATAATCCGTTAAAATACGAAAATTGTGCTGTAATCTACACTCCAGTGCAATTTTAGTATTTTAATGGAAAAAAAATTTCGTAAATTTCAGAAATATTTCCGCTTTTTCACAAAATATTTACTTTTTCATATTTCCTTATATAAAAATTTTCGCTTTAACCCTTTCCGGCACGGGCAAAATCTGTAATAAAATGAGAAATTTTCGACTGGTACCGGAATTCACAAACGAATTTCTTAGATACTTTGAAATCCTTAATTTAAGCTTTTATTGTAAAGGTAAAATTTTAGTAGAATATTACTGGTTCCGTTTGCAAGTTCGGAAATAAAATTAGGTATCCCAGACCGGGCACAGTGTGCCGGAAAGGGTTAAAGGCGAAAAAGAATTTTTAATGACAAACTGACACCTTTATGATTATTATTCTTTACTTTACAAGGACACGTTAATATCAGGGACAAAACACGTGCATTTAATTCAAACAACAATGAAATTAACTGCATTTAGGTGATAGTGATGTATTTTGTGACGGACTAAAATTTATTTTTACGATTTTACATATTTACAATCACGAAGCTTTTTTTTTCTTCAGTTTAATTAAAAAACAATCAACACCATAAAAGTTTAAGTGCAAATTATATTAATAAAAAACTAATTTTTTTACATCTGTTGGGATCTCAATTGGATATTTCCATCACGTAACTAAGCGCTCCAGTTGGGAGGCTTAGACAAATGCCAAAAAGAAAAAAAACGACTGGCGCTACTTAAATAGTTAAATATCATGTACACGTGTGCTGTAAAATATGAATAAAAATCACGTGTAAGCTTTTTATAAAATGCAGTGCATTTCCAAGATAAAATTTAAACGTACTTTCAAGTATTTTTAATACGGAGTAATGCTATATTATGGAACTGGGGTTACTATTTGACTATCCCATCGACCCATTTCGACGAATTACTTAAATCGTCAAACTAATCGTAAATTATACAAACCTGCATAATTTTTATTTTAAGTAACAAAATTACAATGAAATTAATAAAAATACAAATTAAACGTCAAATTAAACATTTTTAATGTCAAGTGCATGTGACATTTACGATAATCATTGTTGACATTTAATCTTATAGTTTGGCGATAGCTTTTTGGTCGAAGTAATAAATCAAGTAGTAAAAGATACATAATTCCAAAATAATTATTTTTTATTCCAAAATTTATAATTCCAAAAATAATAAACCTATTAACTAAAAATTTACTCACTCGCATTTTCTTATTTCCAATTAAAATATATATTTGAAACGAATTTTGAATGAAATACAGGGTCAAAAAATCGAACAGTTTGGAAAATAAGATTATAAATATCTCCACATTTCATTATCCGATTGATTACATTTTTTATACAAAATTTTATTTATTTATTAAATTTTTTACAGTCACTACTGAAAAAAAATCGTAAATTTTTTATGTACCTTTCGTATTTCAATGTTCAGGGTTTCCAAATGGTCCGCGAACTGAACATCAGTATTTCTTAACAGAAAATTTCATGATACGTTTGTGCTAAAATCAACTTCCAAAGGCGGTTTGTTGACAATTTGCAAGAAAAATCTAAAAAGAAAATTTCTCTAAGAAAATTCTGATGTTCAGTTCGCGGACCATTTGGGAGCCGTGAATGTTATATTGAACGAATATTTTGAGAGTCCGAAAAAAATTGTTCCAGGTAATAGAGATTACTGAAATTCAATAGGCGTATTTCCATTATTACATACTAAGTGCACATTAAATTTGATGTCTCTACCTCAATTTGTTCGGGAGATGGAGCGTTTACAGACAAACAGACGGATAGACTAACAGACACACAGGTTGTCGGGTAGCAATTATTTTTTCTAAAAATATGTTTTTCGGAATCCCCAGTGTCTGAAATGTGTAATTCCATAAAAAAAGAATTTTTCAATTTTCGAAACGATTGCAAGATCCTATACAACGTAGGATAACTGAAATAAAATTGTCGTGTTTTAACCCTTTAAGATTTTATCTACACAATTATGTCAGGAAAAAGAAGAAACGTTTTCCACTCTTTAACACCGAGCAGAATCCTCCTTTGACGCAACCTGACAACGAAAAATTTTTTAAATATTTCATTTTAATCAAATATTATCTTAATTTCTAGGGTTAAAAATTAACTCTTAGACTATTCATTCCCCCTACAACTGTTCAAGTCTTAAAGGTATAATCATGGTCCAATGTTTGTATTCTAACTTTGTTTTAAAATGTTCTTTTAGTATTTTTATATAATTCATTGAAATGCAAAAAGCTCTCTTAACTCTCTCAGGGACGCCGCTTGCAGTCTGCAAACGGTTCATTTAAATGCCCAGACTGTGAAATAGGACTAGTAAATTTTTAGCATATATTTGAGCCAGTGGTGTGCGAAGAGAAAACTACGCCCCGGGCAAAGTTTTAATTTGGCGTAAGCCACCCCCTATCACACACACAGTTTGCGTCGTTGTGACATACATCACAAAATTGAAAATTTTGGAAACAGAAATTGATTCTACTGAATATATATTTCGCGTTTATTTTGTACTTTGTTTAATTAATTTAATTATTATTAATTTTAATTTAGAAGCTTTAAATAACTCAATAATACAAAAGAAAATTGGACTTATATTTTGGCAAAGGGAATGAAGGAAATGGATGTAGAAAAAATGTGTTTAACAGTACAGTATGACAGTTTACCACTATAGTTTTCTGGTTATTTATATTTTGGTAGTCATAGTTTTCTAGTCATAGTAGTTTTCTGGAAATAGACCTCATGTTATTTTCAAAGTATATGTTTTTGTCACAAGACTAGAAAAATTAGATTTAGAAAAGAGAAAGTTAACGAAAGACATAAAAGAAATTTTGAAAAGAAAGACGTCTTTATTCATAAATTTGTATTTGGGTGTAAAGTAAGCGACCATCAAGTAACTTTCATTAGGAAAAAGCTTGGAACATGTAAATACATTATGTTTTTAATGAAAACAGTTGAAAAAAAAGATGTTTCTAGTACAATTTTAGCGATACCCCTTCAATTTCCGTGCCCGGGGCTACCGCCTCCATCGCCCCTGTTTTGCACCCTCCGGCTAGCTGTTGATTATCTAAAAATAAATTTGTTGATAAACTGCGGCGTGAATTAGTTATTTAAACATTTTTGGAGCAGAAATTCCATGCTCTGGAAAGATATAAAGCCACGAAATTTCATGGTCAATTTCTTTTTCTAACTTAGGTGCACACAAAAGAAGGATTTTAAAGAATATTAACGATTAAGGAAATTAAAAAAATACATGGAATTTTTTTTAAGAAATGTTAAAATTGTAATGCATAACTAACGTCCTAAACTCTTTTTAAGTGCGTTTGAAATTTTGTGTTCAGTACGTACGTATGTTCGCATATAACAGAGCAAAAACTATCCAACAGAATTATTTCAAATTTGAAATAAATAATTGTTGCATAATTTTGTCGAGTCATTTCAAATTTTATGAAAATCGGATGAATAGTTTAATTACAAGGAAAATCAAGAGCATTCCGTTACATTACGGCAAATGGGAAAAATAGTTTCAAGTGAATTTTAATGATGTTAAACTCTTTCGGACACAATCAGATTGATACGCATCTATGAAATATATACGAAAATATACGTTATGTGGTGCAAAAAATATTTGTTATTCATTTACAGGGTACACAAAAGTATTGCATTACATAAGAGTATAGGGAGAAACATTGTTTGGGCGCGTTTTAATAATAGAAAACTGTTTCAAATTTTATCAAATTGATATACGTTGCTGAAAATTACTACAAAGTACTTTCTGTGTAATACAAAGCACATAGTATTTACAGGGACACACAAAATACTTCAGATACTCTAAACTGAATTGTATCACTAAAATTATGAAAAATATATCTTTTAAGGTACACCAGAAAAAGTATGTCATAAATATAAATGGTAATAAACATTTGTTTTGCACCTATATTCTGCAGTTGTTCAAGGTACCTTGCTCTCATCTGTGAGAGCAAGATGAATAGCACCAATTAGAATCTTTAGCCCCTTGAGGCGCGGTACGATAAGGTGTACCCGCATAGTTTTAATTGCAAAATGCCACATTGAAACCAGAATTCTGAAATGAAAATTTTAATCTTATCAAGTACGTGAGAAAAACCTTTTAATCTATTTTGAAATAAATTTTAATTTTAAATTCTGGTGCCATTCAATCAGTTAGGCATTTTAAGAATTGAATTGCTTTTCCCTCGAAGGGTTAACCCACTCCTTTCGAGGAGTAGATCTGTTTAACACTAGAACGCTGGTAATTTTTGCGCAAGTTTTATAAAATTTATTTAAAACCAGAAAATTAATTTGAACGAATTTAGTTTTTTCTTTAGCCCATTTTACTGCAACTAACATATAACTTATTTTTTTAAGATCTTTCTGGTTCGAATCAACAATTAGTCCACTAATTAGTGTCCAATTGACACCTTCCCGGCATTCTAGTGTTAAAATAATTGACTTCCACTAGAATTTATAAATGAATTTACTAGAAAATACAAACGTGCTTACATTTTGTGTCTTTCAACATTTTGAAGGGCAGTGATGCTGCTGAGGCATCTCATAATTTAGCCACTTTCTCACCAGAATTTTTCAATGAAATTTTCCCATCAATTAGATAAGCGAAACTACACGTTTACTAGTTTATAAATCAATTTTCGTATAAGAACTCCCGCCAATAATTTATTTAAACGTTTTACGAATACTAATACGTTGCCCCTGAAAATAATAACAGGAAAATTTTAATTAAATTTCCTGGTTGCCATTAAAATAAAAATTAGGTGTCCATTTTTAAGGACACCGATCTGTATCCATGTCAATGAATAATCGGAATGAAGTTACAAGGAAATCCGTGAATTTGTTCTTGAGGTAACTGTTACAGAAATCTTAATAAATGCGGCATGAAAGAGCCACCTGTTGTGCGATTTACACCTAAACGTAAAAAAAAAAATCAGTTTATATCAAAGAGTCTGCAAAATCTACTGAAGCCTGCAAAATTTACGCGCATTCATTCTGAAGATAGACTTATTGTGAAAACTGCAGAAAATGTAGCATAGCAACGCCGCGTGTTAAGCGATTTACGCCAAAAGAAACAAAACAACATTTCATGTGAAGGACTAACCGAATCTGAAGTTTCATAAATATTTCTGCATAAGTTCTGGGTAATGACCGATTGCGAAAATATCAAACAATGCTACATAGCAGTGCCACCTATTGAGCGATTTACACAGAAACGTAGAGAAACATCAATTTATGTCAAAGAATTACTTAATCTAAAGGTGAAATCCATGCATTAATTCTGAGGATAGAGCTATTGCGGAAATCGGACAAAAAGCTGCATAACAGTGCTACCCATTGAGCGATTTATTCCTAAAAATAATCAGCACAAATTTAAATCAGGAAAATCTTAATATAAATTTTTATTAGCATTAACTCTTGAGATAGAGTGCCCACAAAATTTATGTCACATACAAACAGACATATGGGCAATTTTGTAAAAACTTCTTTTGGGGGTACTCTGAACCTTAAAATGTGTAAATCCGTCGAAAACTGGATTAGAAAGTTTTTCGCGAATCCAATACTTTCTTGTTGTAAAGATAGAAAAAATTAAAAATAGTAATTTTCTGAGCGAAGCAAAGGCGCACTTTCTGGACATATACACAACTACGAAATGATATTAAAAATCAAACAAAATTCTTT
This sequence comes from Maratus speculifer, assembly GCA_964019185.1. Lineage (NCBI taxonomy): Eukaryota > Metazoa > Arthropoda > Arachnida > Araneae > Salticidae > Maratus > Maratus speculifer. The sequence continues at coordinate 406,038,334 of OZ025295.1, forward strand.
CTTCAAGCAAATCTCAAAAATACTTGTCGGATTTCGATTCTGCTTGTACCGGAGGGTAAAGTACTGAGGGACGTGAAGGTAATCTACTGAATGCACCTACTACGAAAAATTAGTTTCCAATAGTTTAAAAATTATATTTAAAAAACTAATGGAAAAGCACAATTTATTTGCGTACGTCACAGAAATTTGCTATGCGTCAATTTCATCGGTTGGATGTTTTCGTATTAGAGTACGTGTAGTAAATAGCAAAAAAATACGCACGCAGTAATATTGAAATGCAATAATACATTTTAAAATTTAATCAAGCAGAAAAAAATCTGTTTTTTTTTTTTCTATTTATAGAAAAAAGTTACAAAAACTCTTATTTTGCGATAATCTCTCAATAACGAAATTTTAAAAAAAATCAAAAATGGCTAATTTTTGCCCCTTTCTTGTAGTTATTTGGATGAGTCCAATCTTATAATGGACCAACGGTAATCCCTTAACATGTTTTCATCCCAAAATCCTTCATGTCGTTCTTCAAAAACCTTTAAATCTTGGTGAAAACTTAACCTTGTTCGTCACTTATACTTCCTAAGTTTTCAAGGAAAAAACTCTGATGGAATGCAGGAAATGAATCTTTTATGACATGTTTACTCCCATTTGTTGAAAATTTTTCAATAAATCTGCAACAATTTCTTTGTAATTTTCACTTTTTTTATTTCCGAAAAATTCTTCCACAGCCATTTTGAATGACTTCTAAGAAGATTTTTCATTAACAGATAAAAGGCTTTCAAACTGAGAATCTTTCATAATTTTACGGATCTGTGGGCCAACAAATATCTCTTTTTTCAGTTTTGTCTCGGTAATGCTTTGAAACGATTTTGTAATAACCGGAAAGCATAACTGTAAGAATTCGCCTTACAAATGTAGAAGAGAAGAAAGAAGTGATACCTTATCTTAATAAATATCTCGGGGTTGCATTCTTCTTTATAAACTTTTTATTACTTGAAAAGACGACACTTACAAATATAACACTAACGTACACACATTATATACAAATAAAGCTTTTACATAATTCTGGCGCACGCCACTATGAACCAACTTTTTAACATTACCAAGAATAGAACATTTTTTTTAATAGAACTAGTGTTGCCAGATTTCTTTTAAACGAGAAATATTACAACTAAATTTTTTTTTTAATTTAGCAAAACTTAGGTCACGTGACGCGTGAGTCTATTTTTTTTCTTTTATTCCTTTGGAAAGCGCGTGTTACATCCTCCCCCTCTGTTTCCGATCTACGTCTCGGTGAGGAAACAGGATGCTTTTTTGGTCTTCCTCTTTTTCTCAAGGGTGCAACTGGAATAGTTTCAGATTCTTGGAAAGGCAACAAGGCAGAAACGTGGTAAGATCCAATTCGTTCAGTAGGATTTTCTAGACTAGCAATGTCATATGTCACTAGTGACTTTTGAGTCAAAATTATGTATGGGCCATCTGTCTTAGGCATTAATTTTGATGTTTTATTTCTACTTGCATTGCTAACTGGGTGTAGGTTAATCCATATCTTTTCACCAGGCTTGAAATATATTCGTCTATGATTTTTATCATAATATTTCTTCCTCTGATCTTGTTTCACTTCAACACGTTCTTTCACACTTTTGAAAATATTTACAAAACGTTTAAGATTTGGGGTTGTCTCTCCCCCTGGTCGAAAACACTTTTGAAACCTGTTTGGAATATCTTTTAGTTTCTTCCTTTCACTGGAATTTAAATTTTTGTCTTCATCTTTACGTAAAGTACACGGACTGATGTCGACCGCATCAGCAGACATTCTTATTTCTTCTTCGTGTACATCTACAAAATAGAACTTTTTTTGAGGTTTATCCCTAAAATGCCATCTTTTGTTAGCTATGTCTAACACTATGTTAGCTTTGCACAGGAAGTCCATTCCTAAAAGAGTTCTATTACCTTTGGCATTTGGAAATACAATAAACTCTGTTTTGAAAACTCGGTCTTCAATCTTTACCCGCACAGTGGCAGAAAGAGTTTTTCTAGCCATCGTAGTTCCGTCAGCCAGGGTTACATCATGAGTATGGGGATTCAATGCAACACCAGTTTTCATAAATAATTTATACATTCGTTCTCCTGCAATAGAACGATTGGCTCCTGTATCTGCACAGACTAACACCTTCTTATTGCAGATCGTAATAGGCACATTTGGAGCTGAAACTGCTGATGTATTTAAACTATATAGCTGTAGACGATGAGCTTGCACTGTTTGTTTTTTAACCATAGGGGAACAATTTGGGCATTTCTTCTTTATAAATCCCACTTTGCCACAACCATAGCAAAATATATCGGATTCTAAACGTTTATTAGCAACCTTAGGAGAAGATCTGTCTTCTTTTGGAGGCTTACTCTGCTTCCATGTATTTTCTCGGCGAAAATACGCTTTTTTCTCCTGGGGTACAACCGAATCTTTTTTAGAAAACGTAGACCTGATAGTATCATACGCATCTAATTTTCCGGCAAGGTCGACTGGTGAATTTAAATGTTCCCAATCATCTAACATATGTTGTTTGCATTCAACAGGCACGCGCCTTTTCATCTGATCCGCTATGATCAGATCCTGAAGAGCTTCAAAAGACGTTACATTTAACTCTTTAAGCCAGTTTTCAAAGTAAGCACGTAACTCGAAGTAATAATCTCTCCAAGTAATTTCTTTATCTTTGCAATGCGTGAAAAACAGCTGCCTAAACCTTTCAGCGCTAATTTTAAACCTTTTTAGAAGTAGACCTTTAACATGCGAAAAATCTGAAGCGTTTTCTTCTTTTTCACGAGCAATAAGCGTAGATATAGAAGAGGGTACAACACTTAGTAAATAAGAAACCCAGAGGTGTTCTGGTACCTTCGAAAGCTTTAACTGTCGTTCCAGGAGCACCAAAAACAATGTTACATCATCTGTCTCTGGCTTAAATGTAGGCAACAGCTTCTGGATATCTATTTTACTCTCTGGATGAGACATTATCCCTGCCGCATTACCACCTACCGCTCCACTGGAAACACTTTGGCTTTGAGCCTGTAACTTAAGCTTCTCAAGCTCAAAATTCATCTCAAACTTTTTTAATTCCAGTTCTTCCGAACGACGTTTTTCTTCTACTTCTAATTTACGCTGTTCTAATTCAGCTGCTTTTTGCTTTTCCTCTAAGTCTCGTTTACGCTGTTCTTCCTCGCGAGTCGCAATTTGGTTTCTGACTAACGAATTTACGAAATCAACTTCATACGAGGGAGAGGATTTAATCTTATCACGCAATGTGACAACAGTCATAGAGGGTTGTACATCTAAATTCATTTCTAAAGCGACCTGAAATAGGTCTTCCTTTCGTGCTTTGTTGAGGTCAGACATTTGTAAATTTAGCAAACAACAAGATATATACCCACTAATGCTAAAAATTCGTTTAAATAAATTGTTCCCCGGACGTGAGCTTTGCTTTACAACTCATATAAACAAGACATTAATAAAACAAAACAGTGAACTTTTACGTTAGCAAAATATACTTTTAAAATAATTAAACTTCATAAAACTTCATAAAAGTATCTTTAAAATTTAAACTTTATAATTTTTTTTTTAAAGAAAATATACTTTAAATTACGTGTCATTTAATCAAAACATTATTTTAACTGATATAAAACTAGTACTGAATTGTTGGCAACATTCATAAACAATGTTCTAAATAAGTCAAAACATATCTGAATAATTAAAATGTCAAGCAATATTATTATCATATTATCAAGACAAGACTACGTAATATGGTTTTTTTTCAATATAACTTTAAAAGAAAAGAAAGTCTTATTTCATAAAAATAAATAAATAAATAAATGCAAAAACTTACTCAATCTGTTTTAAAAATCGTATTCAATGCTATTTCAAAATATATCAAGAACTCTAAGTTAAATGCTTAAAACAACTAACAATAGAACACTCAAATAAAATTTCTAATTAAATTCTGTTACCTTGCGAAACCAACAACAAAACAAAACAAAAAAAAAATAATTAATAAACACATACCGTATGACACTTGTATTGATGGTATCAATGTATTTTAATATATTTTTTTCATTCTCAACTTATTTCCCTTTTTGTAAAAAGAAAAGAAAAATAATATCAACACAAATAATTACTTATTTCATTATTTCTCAACTTTTTTTTTTTTTTTTTTTTTTTTTAATTCGAAGTAAGAAAATTTGTTAGTTTATCAAGATAAAAATTAAACATGCATGCAGAGAATGAAAATAAACAAAAGAATAAAAAATATAAGCATGGGGAGGGTAGGGGAATTACACAATATATAAATGAGCTGTAAAATAAATCAATAAATTAAAACTAAAAATATGAAAAATTTTACAAATAGAAAACAAAATATAGACACTTGTGGAAAGAATGCATTCTTTTGATAAAAATATGGATCCATTTTAAGAAAGTAACTTGAAGATTAAATAAATATTTGTTGAGTTACACCTGCAGGCACAAGAACTGAAAGTTTTTTTTTTTTTTTTTTTAAAGCATAGAAAACGTAGAATTCACAAACAAATATAATTGGCGTTATCGAAGCAAGATTAAATTCGAGAACATATATCGCAAACAAATAAAAATGGTGCTTGGCATATGATCATTCCGTGGAAATTTTTTCACAGCATTGAAGAACACATTTCACAAACAAACGAGCAACGACTGCTCGAGCCATTTTCTTGCATTAAACATGCATGCATTTTTATTTCGTGCGTATTTCACAATCGAATTATTTCACATCAACGAAACAAACTTGCTATGTTAATCATTTAAAATATACTTCACAAACAGACGAGCACGACCGCTCGAGCCATTTTTTTTCATTCTTTTTAATCATATTTCATTATCAAAGAACTTTTCTGGAACTAAGATTGCTGAATACTTTGGAATTGATTCGTAGCCCGAAGTTGGGTAGCCATTTTGTAAGAATTCGCCTTACAAATGTAGGAGAGAAGAAAGAAGTGATACCTTATCTTAATAAATATCTCGGGGTTGCATTCTTCTTTATAAACTTTTTATTACTTGAAAAGACGACACTTACAAATATAACACTAACGTACACACATTATATACAAATAAAGCTTTTACATAATTCTGGCGCACGCCACTATGAACCAACTTTTTAACATTACCAAGAATAGAACATTTTTTTTAATAGAACTAGTGTTGCCAGATTTCTTTTAAACGAGAAATATTACAACTACATTTTTTTTTTTTAATTTAGCAAAACTTAGGTCACGTGACGCGTGAGTCTATTTTTTTTCTTTTATTCCTTTGGAAAGCGCGTGTTACATAACTGTTTTTTGTCAAGCGCCTTCACAAAGTTTTTCATGAGTCTCAATTTGATGTGTAATGGGGGTAGAGTAATGTTATTTGGATCTACCAATCGCTCGCGCTTGATGTTCATTTTTCCCGGAATATACTCTTTCCGAATTGGCCATTCTTTTCTTACATAATGATGTTGTTTTGCTTGGCTGTCCCTCAAACGAAAGAGAAAAGAGTATTTTGAGTAACTACCCTGCAATTCCAATAACAAACCGATGACTTTGAGGTCACCGCACACTTTCCATTGGTGTTGTTTATACTTTATTAAATTACTTAAAGTACACATCGTTTTATAACTCTCTTTAAAATCCACTGCGTGTCCTATTGGTATAGACGGCTTCTTATTTCCATTATGTAATAAAACAGCTTTAAGACTACATTTCGAAGAGTCTACGAATAAGCGCCACTCTGTTTTATCATAGTTTTGATTTATTGCTTTAAAAAATCCCAGGATATCAGTACAATAACCATATTCACCTTCTTTTTTTGAAAAATTCTGAGTAAATTTTGCTTTTGTTTCTAGACAACGTAACTTTTGTGTTTGGTGTTAATAAGCTCCATTGTTGTAGGTGAGATTCGATTTTGATAATTGTAAATCTCTTATAAGATCATTTAATTCGGCTTCGTTAATTAAATGTTGAGTGAGTCTTTTCTTGAAGAGAGGACTCGTCAGAATCACTAGAAATCGATTTGGATTCAACATCACTTTCATTGTCATCTTCTAGTATATTTACACTCGAAATACCGGGTCAAACTGAACGTGGTACATCTTTCGAGAGTAACAGGGGCTTAGTAACAGACGGAACTTCGGCATATATAATACTCGACTTATGTTTTGTAGTATATCCCACTATCTTCGTAACACAAAAGTAACATTCATTTTCATGATTACTAGGTTCTCTTTATAGCATTGGTGAAGCAAATGCAAGGTGTACGTTTTCTCCTGATGACCACTGGAGTAAAACATTTCTGCAGCTTTCGCAGAACATATGAGGCACCCACTTTTTATCTTGGTTTTCAACAGGCAATCCAAAATAATGAAGATACGCACTTTTTTACGAATATATAATAGGTCTTCTTCTTCTATTTTTCTTTCATTTTTTTTTTTTTTGAAAATACAAATTGCTTACAAACATAACAAAAACGATCATAACTTTGTTTACACTTTCTACTCGACATTCTAATTCAATCCGAAACAAAATATTTGAACGAATGAACATTAATCTGTCGTCACCACGTTAGGCAGTTAAAAAAACAATTGACTGCAAAAAGAAAATTTAGACGTGATAGAATATTTCTGCTGACACTTTTAGGTTTAAGGAAGGTAGACTAATACATTTATATACTTTTCTTTCGGGATATAAAGAAAAGTTGAAATTTGTAAACTGTTTTTTTTAAGAATGAAGAAAAAATTAGCAACACACTTTTTCTCAATCAACGCAAAGATGAGGGTGCTCAAGATACATCAGAAGCGTTCATAAGAAACATTTACCTATAAAAAGATTTTTTTCGGATATGAGCAACGAGAGACAAAACGGGGAACAAAACCACGGAATTAAATATTTTAAAAACCGTTATCTTTTCTATTTTGACTCGCTGTCACTGAAAACAGCAAGATTACACGATTGCCACAATTTATAATACTTTCAATAAATGAAGGCAAAAACTTATTGTCATTCACATTTATCCAATACTTTTTCCGGTGTTAATTAAAAAATACTTTTTAATGTTTTATGGAACACACAATTGATTTGTGTTGAAAGAGTTCATTACCGTAATTTCGGGTGTATAAGCCGCAGATCAAACAATTCTTTTTCGACCCAGAATTTTTTAAGAAACAAATGTAACTAGTTAGATCGCCGTAAATATTTGTCTTCAATCACTAAATAAGATTTCTGGGTCCAAAAAGAATTGTTTGATCCGCGGCTTATACACCCGAAATTACGGTATATAGACTAACCAGCATTAATAGTGATCAAATGAAAGAAATTTTGTTTGTCTTTCTCGCTCAAAATTAAGTAAAAACCCATAATTATTTTTATTTGCTAATTTGTCTTGTGAAATGTTTTAAAGAGAACCAAATTATTTTAACTCATTTTAACCCTTGGAGAGGAAAAAGACTTGCTTTCTTGTTATTATGAATTTATACTGAAAATTTTGAAAATTTCGTTTTAAATTTAAAAAAAGCAATTCCCCCCCCCCTCCCACTAAATGCAAATAATGAATAATTAAAAGTTTCTGGTGCAAAACTAGATTAAAATTACGTTTACTATAACATATCCTACCACCCCTCAAGAGGTCTAATGATAAATTAGCCAAGTCTCTCGTTTCCATAGCAGAAAACGTTCTAGAATTTCCGTTATTCACATAATCTTTATTTACACTTGAATAATTCAATAATAATTTTCGCTTTATTTAAAATTTACTAAATTTAAAAAAAAATAATAAAAAAAATAAAAAACTTTTTGTAACATGTACAAGGTGGTTCAAATTAATATATCCCTGTTCGAGACGCCCGCCCTTGCGAGAGAAACAGTGGATGTAACGTATTCATATTTGGAAGATATACATATCAGAATATGGAAAAATGATTGGTGCAATTTTTTTTACTTCAAACAAAGTCCGCTAGGAGATAAAAAGGCGCTGCGATCGGTTTAAGATGAGAAAAATCTAACATGACCAACAGTATAAACATCATGGTGCCAATAGGCTGATTCACACCAATAACTTTTAAAAATATTATTCGTTTAAATTTTATTAGCATACGCTACAATTAATTTTTAGAATTTTATTAGTATTCTTATTAGGGGACGAATACTAAAAATTTAGCGGTGTGAACTGAACCATTTTCACCTCGATTTTAACATTCTGTAATTATTCTGATTTTCCAAAATTAATGTTCAATCCCCATTCTCTCTATTCCAATATTAGATATATCTAGTCCAATATCCGACAATTGTTTTGCATCTCACTTATCGCATACTAAGCTATACTACTGCATACTATCGCAAGGTATATATATAATGAAATATATAAAATACTAAATAAAGAAATTTTTTAAATAAAAAACAGTTGTTTATTTCATGCAAAGTTCTTCAAAAATATACTACTGAACTAAATGATTGTATCAAAAAAAGTAAAATAAAAAAATAGCACCACATAAAGATTATAAACTTCGATTAAACTTGTGTCAGTGATCACTTTTTAAAGACAAATGCGTAAAAGAAAAATAAACATTTAACTTTTTTCTGCTGTAACCAACGTCAAAAACCAAAATAATGTAAACTTAAAAAAAGATGAACAGACAAGATTCTTAGCTTTTGTTTTAAATTGCTTATCTGAGAACAGTTCATATGAAGTATTATTGAAGTTAACCCTTTCCGGCACGGGCAAAATCTGTAGTAAAATGAGAAATAATCGACCGATACTTAATTTAAGCTTTTAATGTAGATGCGGAATCTTACTAAAGTGTTATTAGTGCTGATTGCAAGTTTGGAATTAAAATTAGGTATCCCAGACCGGGCACAGTGTGCCGGAAAGGGTTAATGGAAGAATTATAACGTATAATAATAGGTTGAAAACGGTGGCGTTGCCAGGGTGGGTGGTGGGGGAGAGGGGGGGGTCCAAACACTCTGGATGCCACTAAATTAATAAAGTTCTGTTCGACTTATTAAATTGAAGAATAATCTGGTATTAATCAAGGCGAATAAAATTTTGCACTATTACTGGTAACTACAGCATTTGGAGCCGTTGCCTGGTTACGCTATTAGTTACTGTGTAGGTATTTCAGCATGTTCGGCAACATTTAATGATGGAAAGTTTCCTTGCAGGAGGCTAGATCTTCAAAAATAAAGCCTCCTTCGAATCACAGTAAATTCAAAGAAAAAAAGGACGCTATAATTCTTTAAATCTCCAATGCATGGAATATAGTTTCATGATATTAATGATAGCACTTATGCACAAACAGATTCCTTTTATAAACAATTACTGTTATCTATAGTACTCTCTTGAAAACAAAGATTAAAAAAGAAACTAAAATAATTATTTTAGTCAGAAAGCCTTACACAAGAAAATTTTTAATCATATTTATTGGGTTGCTCGGACAGCCCTTTCCGTTTGGGAAAATCAATTTATACCGGAAAATTCTGTTATTTAGTTATCGTTTTCGATATCTAATATTTAGATATTAATGACAAAATTTTCCTGTACGAATTGATTTTCCCAAACGGAAAAGACTTTCCAAACAACCCAATATATAAAATTCCGTGTTTTGAAAAAAATCGTTCAGATCGGGTAGGGTTAGTCTTGAGCAATACTTTGAACTTTTCCTTGCAGCAGGATGCAGCTAGTAATTTTTTGACTGAATGTTTTCTTTATTTGTATGACTGGGCCTGGAGGATTTAATCTCAAATTGAAATTACTATTCATATACAATTTCAAAAATATTTAAACTTACATTTAAATCAATACTGGAGAAATAAAGTTTTTTTTCAATGAAACTAAATAAATTGGGTTTTGATTTTACCATTTTTTTTTATAATTTTAAATAACACGGGAAGAAGCAGTTTCAAGAATTAAATGGAGATCCACCGTATGGGTATTTATGTCGTATACGGGTATCGAATATCCGGTCAAATATTTTCTTCAATTTCAATAAAATCTTTCTTGAAAATAAAATAGTTTCATAAATTGTGTATAAAAATCAAACATTATAAAACGAACATAGTACTAGTAAATAAGTAAATACTGCAAAATATACATATGATTACCATCTCCACAGTTCTTTTGTAACTCATATTTTGAGATAAATGGTTTAAACATGAAATCTATTCGGGAATTATATTTGGTTGAAGTAAGTGGTACAAATTAGTAATAGACTTAAAAAACTACTTAACGCAAAGATACCCGCTTACTAATGCTATTCCTGTAGCAAAAATTCATAGAGATATCTCGGTTGCATTTCAATATTTATCAGTTTTTTTCTGCTTTGGGTAGCTGAGATCGTTATAAACAAAGGCCGTTTCCTATTTTTTTGATTTTGAGTGCAGATTTTTTTTTAAATGCTTTCACTTTCAAAACCGGTTCTTCCTTGTTAAAAATACCTTTCAACAAAATAGAAAAGTAAAAAAAAAGGCCTTCGTAGCTACTAATGTCAGCTATCCATTGAAAAAAATTAAAAAAAAAATTGAAATGTAACCGAGATATTTTTTTAATTTTTCCATACGAATAGCAGCAGCGAAGGGTCTTTTCCCTTGACTGAAGTAACCTCTTAAAGATCGATGAATCGTTGTTAAGCATTTAGAAAAATCATAACATATTTTATCAGTAATATTAGAAAAATAGTGAAAACTATTTAAGTTAATATTTGGTAAGCAATAGAACCCCGCGTGGTTTCGCACTACAATCGAATACACTTTTTATTTCCTTAATTTTAAATTAACTTTTATCTTAAATTAACAGCTTATTTTAAACTTTTGAGCTCTGGTGAATGAATTTACTACCACTTAGTTTTAATCGTCAGATGTCACATTAACATCAAAATAATCAACCATAATTATCTGAAAGTAAAAGTTTTTTTTTTTTTTGTGTATATTATAAGTCGAATCTTACATTTACAAAATAATGGGGCCGATGTGACATTTGAGTATTTTGAAAAAATTCACCTCCAGAGCTCAAACGCTTAACAAAATGTGGGTATATTATGTCAAAAACATATCTATTATTTCGTATGACACTAAAACAAATACTGGGCTTCATAAAATGTTTAAAATAGAAAACAAAAATAGAATTCTGAAATAATATACCCTGGAAATGCGAAATTAAAACAAACTGGAAATCGTACATCGACCATAACAAGTGAGGTGCTTCGCACTAAAAACAGGTTTGATAAAATTAAGAAAGAACTTGGTGCAATAGCTCTTGCACTCATTTACAAAAATGCTAGAATACAAAATTTATTACGATATATTAAATTCAGTAATATGGAAATAATATGACCTGCATCTTAAATTCGGAAAGACATACAGACGGGTAACCAAACCGAAATCATGAGCATTTTTAACTATGTTGGAAAGTTTTAAAAACGCATAATAGTTTGAAATTTAACTTTCAACAATTTGCATCAATGGGCAGAAGCATACTTCGCCCATTGGTTATATTGATTCAGACGGCTTACCAAATCAAAATCATGAGCATTTTTATCTATGCTGGAAAGTGTTAAAAACGCTTAATAGTTTGACATTTAACTTTCAGCAACTTGCATCAATAGACAGAAGCATACTTTAATGCTTTTGTACGGCATTGTATTTTAATTACTATCTGTAACCCTTGGCACTCCGTTGTCTCCACTGCGGAGACATCATCGTTCCATCCAAAATATGTTTTTGGCATCAGTAATAAAGGAAAATAAAATTTCCTTATTTAATGAGAGAATTTTTGAAATTGTCTACTTCAAGGAAAGTTCTTTTCAAAAACTGGTGCTAATCGAATAAAATTTGCGTAAAAGGCACCGGAGTCTGACTGGTTAAGTACAGGCCACTATTCGCCTGATATTTATTTAAGACTGAAACACGCTTAAAACTATTGAAGTCACACTTCTTGAAGATGTCAGCCCAGCGAGTGGTGAAGGAAAAACGCAGTCAAGACAGGCGTTAAATACTAGTATTTTCTTAAAGATGAATTCGCCTTCATTGATTGCTTTATATTATTTAAGTTATTTCCTATAAGAAAATTCTGGTAATTACCTCTTTTTTTAACCGTGTTTTCCTTGACCACAACTCGCCACCCTGCATCCATAGCTGTCGATGTATCTAATTATATGCGCTGTCCTGTATATTATTTTATCTATATTCTATAAACATATAGCAGTGAATTTGATGTTCTGCAGCCTAAAATGCATAACTCATTTACAAACCACTTTTGAGCTGCTTTGTTTAAAATTCAATAACGCTTACAATTTTATTATTTTTTTCAGATCGTATATGACGTACAGTATATACCGGGTGTCCCAAAAATGACTTATATCCATCAGTAAAATTCAATAAAATTAAATAAATTCACAGATATGAACTTTGCTTTATTTTTTCGGAACTTTTCTTATGTATAAAATATTTTGAAACACAGCAACGTATAGTGGATGTCTACAATAAATGAGTGAATTTAAATCTGCTCTAGATAAGAAATGTTATTGAGAAATATGAAACATTAGAATTAAAAAAGAAATAAATTATACAACAAAATATTCCAGTTTCTAAAAGTATTTTACTAGGGCGACAAGTACATGGGACGATGAAGATGTTATTTTGTGCTTTTTTTCAAAAAGTACAATCAAGTACTTTTTAAAGGGTTACTAGATCGTGGAACAAGGAAACTATATCGTGGTTAAGTTTATTCAACATTCGCAATCGAAGTAATTTTCGGGATAGGATTCTATAAAATAAGCAAGGAAAAAACTATTTTGTTAAAAAAAATGGTAAAAAAGACAATTTGAGATATCATTAAATCGAAATGTTGTCATTGTAAAGTTTGTATTAATACAATGGATGTTCGTCAATTACAGCCAGTGATTTTCGATTGCACACGTTTTGATGGATATCTATTGAAATTCTTGACGAATTGTCCTTGAAAGTCCAAAATGTAAAGAACATGCTTGACATAACATTTTCCTGCTAAGATTTAGTTCTACAGGCCTACAATAATTTATTGATAAAATGAAAATTGTCATTCACTGTTACAAATGAATATGTGTGTCCTGTTTAGCATCTGTGTGCGTTTTGGTGTTATGAAATCCGTTATTGAAATATTCAATTATTGAATTGAGATACTCTGAATTACGGAATTTCTAGAACATATTTTAACATGAGAATTAGAGGGTTTGCCACTTAACCACTTAACTGATGCTTTTTTTTAGATAAAAGTAATTGAAAATTTGGTATAAACAGCACTTTATTTGACCCTTTAACGTGTAACCTCGTGACCCTTTAACGTGTAAATTTGACCTCATTCGTTTCTCAACGAAACCACAAAATTTGAATTGCGTTATGCAACAACGACACCGGAATTTTAACATTAAAATATCCATTTTATTATACATGTGAAGTTTTTCCTTTTTCTTATTTACAAATATATTTGTCCACTATTACCATTCAACATATCAGCAATGAAAATACTTTGTCCGTTAAGGGGTTAAACAAAAATATTCCTAACATTTAGTTTAAACCTGTTTGCCACTAAATAGAATGAAACAGTATTAAAAAAACATTGGTTTTAAAAAACTTTAAGTCATGGATTAAGCAAACACTTCGTGACGTAAGACGTAAAGGCAAACGAATTTATCGCATCGGGACGAGCAACTATTATACGCACCGCCTCGGCTGCTCCGAAAGCTTCACTATTCTCACCAGTTAAATTTTATTGTAAATTTTATTTTATTAAATTCGAGCATTTTTGCGATGCAATTAGACAAATATTTGTGCTTTAAAAAGCCAGTGATAAAGGATTAAAATTCTGTAAAAGAAGCTCTTCCTGAAAGGGTGGAGTAAAGTTGTAATGACGATCCTTATACCACGTTTGCCAAGATAGATAAGCAAAGATGAAAATCTCCTTATTTTCAACAATTTTCAGCGAGAAAGACTAAAGGATACAAAGGAAAAAAAATTAACTGGTCTCGCGCGGATAACGCAGATTAGCCTGCCTATATCATGTATGATTTCCACACAAATCTGTGCACTACAGAGTTGCCAACCTCTGGCTTTTGTTAATTCATGAAAACGTACCTTGAAGCAGAAAATTTATTTAATAAGAAGTGCCTAGTATTAACTCAGAGGGTCATTTGAAATTTACTTAATTTTGTTGACTCAATATATTTCTGCTTAAAAGTATAATTATTTGATTTTCAAACAGCCGGAGGTTGGCATATCTTGTACATAAAAATATAAATAGTTTATCGCACACCAGAAAAAGTATGACATATATATAAAAGATAAATGTTTGCAAGCAGTTACATGCTACAGTATTCAAGCAAATTAAATAAATCTTGTAATCTTGCTGTCTTTAGTGATAGCAAGTCAGATGAAGTAGGGAAGTAAGTTTAGATTCTCCGGGAAGGAGCCTTTGCATAATTTCTTAACTTTTATTGCCGATCTTTTCAAACTCTTTTCGTGATCGCTCGGGGACGAGCGACGCGTATACGTGCCGCAAAAAAGCTTAACCCTTTGACCTCTGGGGTGTAAATTTCATCAAAATTCCAAATGTCACATTGACACCAATATTTTGCAAAGAAAAAATCCGGTTAACGATAAACAAGAAAAAATGCATCAAACCTTTTTCAACTAAAATTGGTCGAATTTTCTGGAGCCATTGTGACATTTCGAAATTAAAATCATGTGGTAGAAAATTCTACCATCAGATCTCAAGGGGTTAAGAATCCTTGTTTATACCCACCAGTAAAATTTGCATTATTTAATTGGAGCATTTTCTCGATTTAACCCTTTCCGGCATGGGCAAATTATGTTAGTAAAAGGAGAAATTATCGACTGACACCGGAATTTACAAACGAATTTTTTAGATATTTTGCATTCCTTGATATAAGATGTTATTGTAAAAGCAAAATTTTACTAAAATATTATTAGTGTCGTTTGCAAGTTTGGAATTAGTTATCCCAGACTGGGCACAGTGTGCCGCAAAGAGTTAAAAAGGCACATAACCAATCCGGGGAGAGTTAACCCCCTTGGGGACGAACGACATGTATAAGTGTCGCGAAAAGGCTTAAGAATCCGTATTTATTTCCACCAGTAAAATTTTACTGTAAAATTTGCCTTATTTAATCGCAGCATTTTCTCGATTTAATAAGGCACAAATTTTTGTTTTTAAAAATCGGTGTCAAAACATCAAAAATTTTGTAAAAGGCTCCTGTCGCGAAGGGGTTTATTGAATCGGGAAAATGCTCGGATATGATAACGCAAAATTTACAGGTGAAAAAAAATCAAGGATTTTGAACACCTTATGTGGCACGTATTCTAATCGCTCGTCCCCAAGGTGACAGTACAAGGCAAAAAAAGTATTTTTATTGATGAATGTTTCTTTTATACGTTGCTGGTATGTTTTGAGCAATCTCCCCTCTACGATGAATGTGTACGACTAATTTTTTGAACATTTTTAAAAATAATTCTTGAACACGTCATTTTAAACACCAGCCTTTAAATGTTGATGTTATTATGACAAATAATGGTAAATTACTCAGCAGTATTTTCGATATGGTGGTTTTTATGGTGGATTTTTTCCTGATTGCTCGTAAGCTCCCACTCCTTAGAAATTGTAATACTAGTCTAAAGCAGAGTTGCCAGTTTGGCTAATTTTAATCCGAATTTATATTTCATGCCATAAATGCTTACAGATGAGGGTGATTATACGCAAATTGGCCAATTTCATCATATTGATACAAAAAATAAATCATGTTGAAAAATTCTATTTTTTTTTTTTAAATAAAATATTACTGGAAATACTTATTGTCAAAATATAGCTTTTCTGGCTTTATATTAAGAATTTTTTTAATTATTATATTTTTATCATTAAAAGTGCCTTAAAAGGTTTATAAAAATGTACACTAAAAGTTTTATTTAAAGCTATTTAACTTATCGATTTAACCCTTTCAGGGGCAAGGAATGATCTAGGCGTGACACAACATCTATGCGTGACACATTATTTTCCTTCTTTTCTTGACAAAAATATCAGGTCTTTCGCATTGAGGAGCAATATATCTATCATTATTTGTTTATATCCTTTAACAAAGATAGCCTTATAAGCAGGACGCAGCATAAAAGATTAATAGTATACATTAATTTATTTCTAAAGCCTAACTTAATTATTAGCATCATTTTTGCTATTATTTACTAACTATTTTTTCTGTCATATAAATCTTCTAATACTGTTCTTACTAAATTTATATTATTTATTTATTTATTTTTTAAATTAGCTTTATAACCTGTTCTTTATTTTATTACAAATTATATTCCAAAATACCACTGCGTCAAAAGAAAAAAAAACTCTTCAGTTTCGAATCCAGTATAGTAATACAAATATGTATTCATTTTTTTTTTTTTTTTTTTTTTTTTTTTTTTTAACAAAATGACATTGTAAATCACAGAAAAACACCATTTCTGAATTGGATACTGTTAGGCGCTTAGCCATTTAGGTTCTAAATTAGTGATCTAAAACTTATTAAAACATCAATTGAATAACTATTAACCTAAATGAACGCAGTCACATATTTAAGAGCTTTAAACAAGTAAATAACTTACAAATCCTCAAAAAATATTGAAAAAGATTTAAGTTAAATACTTATGCAAATTTATCACTTACGTAGTTAGTGTCTTTGAACATTTTATCATGTTCCAAACTCAGATTTTCATCAGAGCAATTTACTTCATTAGGCATGCAGCTGGGATCCTGGCATTTTTTTATTTGCTTTCTACGTAAAAATATTCAGCTATTCATAAGTAATCAAAGTTCGCACACGCCTTACATTTTATAAAGACTCTGGCACTCCTCTCCGCACTTTCCTTATTTTATAAAGACTCCGGGAAATTTATATTTAAATTTTAAGATACGAATCTAAAACCCCCACATTTACTCTCGAACTGTGCAATACACTTCTGCAGCGAAATACTTCGAATATACTGTAAAAATTTAGTGGTAAAAATGTGCGAACCTTCGTAATGTAGAAATTGAAAAAAAAAATTGCATTTTTTATTTTTATAAATAAAAGAACAGACATCCTCGATTTGTGATCCAGGGATCGGATATGTTAAAACATAGGTATACCTGAAGAAAAAAAAAGTTTTATTGTTCAATTGATAAAATTTATATTTTTATCTGGAAGTGGGAAGAGAGACAAACGAAGAGATGTATGTACATCTTAAAAAAAATAAATTCTGTATTAAAAAGAAATGACAAAGGAAATGAGAGCAGTAAGTTTTGTTTATTAAATACATTTTACAAAATTTGAATTTTTATTTTCAATTTCTTTTACTTTTTTGCGAGCAGATGCGCCTGTAGTTTTTCAGTCTTTTCTTCTGTTGAAGGCCATGAAGAATCCGGGGCGGATCTCGGAGAGATCCCCATCACTGAAGTGCTTTTTCATCTGTAAAGGAAAAAAACCCAGAAACATACGTTTTACATCAATTATAAGGACATAGTTTTAGTTTTTACTTTTGAAAAAATCAAAACTGATAAAATAAATTATTAGTTACAAATCATAGATTTCGTGCAAATTACGGAATGCTGCACTACGCAAAAAAACACATTACATCCCAAACAGGAATCAAATTAACAATAACAGCTAATGAAGTTAATCTTGCAAGAGATGATTAAAACCAGAAATATTTTTATTAAATACCCTTGCTTTATTCTCTTTTAGTAACAAAGATCAGAGATATCAGCGACGCGAACTCTCAAACGGTTAAAAAAGACCAACTACATATATAAAACGAACGAATATTCACTCAAGCTTTAATTATCGATAAAAGTATAAGAGTTGTTAAAAAATCATACATGAAATACGTTTTTAAATGATAATCAGATTTTCAATACTGTTACAGTATTAGAGAGTGCCTCATCACATAATTAAAACAAGCAAAAAAAAAAAATTTACTCCTTACGGATTCAAGTTCATTATACAATAAAATTAATTGCACATTAATCTTTTTTGAAAGAATAATTTCAATATTTGCCATTATTCAATGTTAACCATTAACTTGGAATTAAATTTTACGATAGTAAAAATTATTTTAGGTCTTCCTCTCTATCAATAAACAGTATCATTTCCTTTCTAATGACTATAATTCTCAAAATTTTGCCGACATAATTATTTAAACACACATCAAGATAATGGATAAAGTGCTTCATTTAAAATTTAAAGCATTTTTACAAGATATTTACACGTGATATTGGACGAAAAATAACGAAATAAATTTAGAAGTAAGAGCCTGCCTTCCAGCACCTACATTTTTATACCCCTGTCCCAGAAAAAAATTAACACTTAAGACACAATCTTAATGTTCGAATGTTTTCGTTTATTTTTCCAATTTTAAATAAGAGTTTCTATCATGCTTTCATTACGCGATGTAGCGGTATACGAAGCAGCTTAACGTGATTTAGATTTCTCCTTTTATGTTTTTAGTTCTGGTAGTGGTTTAAAAAGAAGAAACCAAAAGAAACTCTTCTGGTGCACATAATTGACGTAAAAAGCTTTTTCAGAACAGAATGTTCCTGTAATTTGTATCCTTAGATTTACAAGCACGACAGCAAACTATCTATGGCCTACAAAAGGCATAACTGATTTATCCCATGGCAGCACACCAATATGAAAATCTGTTAAATAAGTTTAAAAAAAAAAAACTTAACCCAGGGAGAGCGTTGCCACAGGCTACTTTTTATTAATTCTGTCATACACCGATTTTTATAAACACTTTGATAACATTTGCAGGAAAAAACGCACTTCGAATATTTTATTAGGAAAATATTGGTGTGAATAGAATATAAAATAATCGCCTGTCGTAGCCCTGCAGATCTGATATCTTTTTAACCCTTTGCGGCGCAGAGCATTTTCATTGCGAGAATATTGAAATGAATGACTGACACCGGAATTAACACAATTTTTGTAAATATGAAAAAGCTATATTTAACATATTTAATAAACCGAGATATTTTTTATCAAAATTCGGGTGACGATATGGCCTTTGCTAATTCAAATTAAGTGTTTTCATAGACATACATACCACCGCCCCTCAAGGGTTCAAAACGTAACGATTGTTAATACCAACGAAAACACCACTGAAGAAATAAAAAAGTTGAAAATTGCATGTGAAGCATAGCAAATGAAATGATGCGTTCGTACGATAACAAAGTTTTTAAAATATCACTCTCATATGTCAATCTTATAAAATTGTAAATAGTTAATTACAGTTAAAGTGCGCACCAATCAATGTTCTTTATATACTATTATGTAATGGAATACTTTTGTGTGGCCTTGTAAATCAATAAAAAAAATTTTTTGCACCACAGATTTTGCAAAATGTTTATTATAAAATGTACTTTATAGATGCATAACAGTTTTATTACGTTCGAATGAGTGTAACACCATTAAAATGCATTTGAAACAATTTTTCCCATTGACCGTAATGCAACGGAATACTTTTGATTGTCCCTGTAATTGATCTATGCATCCAATTTTCATAACATTTGAATTAACACGACAAAATTATGTAATAATCATGTATTTTAAATTTCAAAAGTGTAAAATGCATTTTTAACTTTTTCCCCATTGACCGTAATATAATGAAATATTTTCGATTGCCTCTGTAATTGATCTATGCATCCGATTTTCTTAAAATTTGAAATGACTCGACAAAATTTAGTAATAATTATATATTTTAAATTTCAAATGATTCGGTTGGGTAGTTTTCACGTTGTTATATGCAGACGGACGGACAGACTGTTCGACATCTAAAGGTGCTATGTATTTACATAATTACAAACGGACCTAAAAAGAAACAAGACAGAGGAATGTGTCCGTAAAGTCCATCTGTCACAAACTTGACATTTTTCAATATTTTTTTTCTCAGCATTGCCGAGCAAGTTTGATGACAGATGATTGGGATGCTCTTCCCATGGTTTTCATACTACTTTGTTACACTGGACCCATGTGAAGGCAGCTGTGTACAAATACCAGTTGACAAACAGAATATTTAAACCCTTCTTTCCATTGGCCCAACTAACAATCCTTTTCGGAGGGTATATTCTCGAACATCGTGGCTGTTGCCATTCGTGAGTAATGTTTCTTGAATAATCCTTAATAATGTGAAATAACGACAGACGGATTTTTTTACCTGATGCATTAATGATACTTCCTTCGAAAAGTAAGTATTAACAAAAAATAAAATAAAATAACGGTTCTACTTATTACCTTTGCCCTGTTTTAAACCAATGTTAGGACAATATTGGGATTTATATATTGCCAAAATAGTCTGGTTTTTGAATTTTCCCCATATTACAACAATGTCGATAAATGGTATCTCGATAATGATGAAACAAAAATGACAATTTTGGGCAAATATTTGGGTATTTTTAAAAACAATTGCAATGCAGATAAATAGTACCTCTTTAATGGAAACATTTTCAGTTTCTAGCTTCATATCATTACTTTTCCATATAATTATGTTATTTATATTTTTTGTAATATTCCGTATCATTTATATGCATTTTTCTTTAAATATTTTTGAAAGATAAAATAAATCTTATGTTTTTAAAATTTCAAATTTTATACAAATCAAACTCTTTCTGGGCAAAAGAGAGAGTATACTCAATGCTGCTTTTTTATTTTCTATCTATCTATGACAAACCCCTGTACACCATATAAAAAGGTATCGTTTGATCATGAATTTATGGTGTCTTTAGTTAAATAGGGAATTGGTTTCAGTGTCAGATATTCTCTAAAAGAGGATGGCAACTCTGCCTGTGTATGCATGGTATAAAACTGACAGTAAATTTCCGTGGTCTGTTAAGAAGATATTTACAATCACGCTTTAAACTATGTGAAGGTATAAGATTTAATGTGTAGAAACTATGTACTATTCCGGAAGAATTTTTAAATAATAAAATTCTAGAACAAAGTTCAATTTACACCTCAAAATATGACTGTTAACAGTTAAGTATATAAGAATAGAGAGGAAAAAACGCGGCTTGATTCCCAGAAAGTAATATACTTAAATAAATGAGGTCGCTTCGAACTGCACTTTTTCGCTTTAGAGAAATGAAATAATAAAATGTAACGTAGAAATGTAATTATGATAGCATTATGTATAGTATATAAATATATACATTATATATTCCTATACAGGGTGTTCCAGAAGTAATGGGACAAACTTTAAGGGGAGGTAGGGGTCATCACAATGATTAAGAAATGCATAGCAACCCATGTTTGAAAACGCTTTCCTGGCGCGGTAGTCACGACACAAATCACAACAAAGAAAGGACAAGAACAGGGAAAGAAAACATGTTAATTATTGTTAGTGCTGCAAAAATACTGAGACAATGCTGGGAAGTTCAGTGGAACTTTTTACACGCATCGTGGCAGCTGTTGGGGGAAGTTCGGGACATTCTTGGTGTTTTCGAGTTCATTAGGTTATTCATGCGCTTCTACATGCGTTCCGTGCATCACGGCCTGGAATCGTAATTTTGAACAACTGTTTTGATGTCGATCGTTGTCTCTTCAATGTTCTTTTTTCTTAGTTTTTTGCTGTATTAAAGATACTAAATAAGTTTTCTCCCCTTATTCGTGTCCGGTCTTTCTAGTGTTTTGTGTCGTCCCTAGCGTGCCAGGAAAACCTTTCCGACCATGAGTTTCTATGTAAAAGGGAATGCTTCTAATGGCCCCCTATCTCTCCTTAATGTTTGTCCCATTAATTCTGGGACACCCTGTATAATACTATGTTATAGGAAACATACATAAATTTATTAACATTATTTATGTAGCGACATGTATACCTGCCTCAAAAAGGTTTTAGAAGCCTTGTTTATTCCCACCAGTAAAATTTTACTTGTTTAATCGGAGCATTTTATCGATTTAACAGGCACGCATTTACCTAAGTTCCGACACCTTCAAACCCAAAGTATAACTTGATGAAAAAAAATAAAAAGAAAACTGAATTTTTTTTGCATTCAAAATTGTATTTAAAATCAAATTGTCTCTGCAAAGATTGCATGGGACATTTTAAAAATTCAACAACATATTATTGAGAAAGCAATAAAATGTGACCTTTAACCAGCAGACAGCCTTACATTTAAAATAGAAGTCAAGACCGATCTTTTCTTTATACGGAAATTCATAAACATAAAATCTGTTCTTCCAAATAATCTATAACTTTTTTCAGCCATCAACTAGCAACTAAATTTGTGCATTATATTTATGCATAATTTCAAAGGGCAACAGGCGTTTTGCACACCAGATCTTATCTTAGAAAAATATTGTTCTTTTAATTTTCTTAGTTGTTCCAATTTAATAAGACAACATTTTTTGTGTTAAAATACTAGTATTCAAAAAGCTCGTTTATGATAATTCCAATTTATTTATTGCGTGTACGTTTTAATTTTTAATAAATATATTTTTGAATTTCGATTGCTTTTTTTTACCCAAATGAAATAAAATCTTAAAGCCTAATCCTTATTTTTGTACAGCGGAAGATAGTTTCATCATTCTCAATTTTGACATTAGGAATGATTTTTGCGAACCTCCCTAACCTTCGCGAATGTTTAGGATTAGAATAATTCAAAATAAATTTTATTAATTTTGTTAGTAGTTGTAAAAATACAAGAAAAAAATTACACTTTTGCCGATGATAGTTGATTCGAGATTATTTCTGGGCAGTGTAAAAACAAATAAAAGCAAGACTCACCAGATGATTTTTAATCTCTCTAATGTAGATCCTATTGTCAATGGTAGAATACTGGAAAAGTTTTTCATAGGCCACATTCTTGATTGGACTTTCCCTGATGACGTCCATCGTTTCCTTCTTATTTGCTTTCTCAGTTGGTTTTTCTTCGTCGCTAAATTCATCATAGTTATCTTCGAAATCATAATGATTGTCAACAGGCCCGTTGAAATATTCTTTTTTCTTTACAGCGTCTTGACAAATATCTAAATTTTCATCGGAACTCTTCTTTTCTATATATTCTTTTGCATCAAAACCCAAATAAGCATCAAGATGTTCATCTATTTTCCGGTCATTTTCAGAAACAAACTGGTGATTAGATGCTTCATTTACTCTTTGGCCAAAAGGTTCTATTTTCATTGATGCAATCTGATACCACGGATCTACGCCATCAGATTCCTTTACATTTTTTCCAAATGCTGATTCAAAATCGACTTGAAATTCTGATTTATTTTCTGGATTCCACGATCCTTCCGAAATCTCGCAACTTTCTATTAGCAATTCACATTCTTCAACTTTTTCATTCTCACCATCACAAGATGTTAACTTCTCGGTTGTTCCCAACTTTTCATCCTGAATGGACTCGTCCAATTCTTCAACATTTTCGTTCTCACCATCACAAGATGTTAACTTCTCTGCAGCTTCCAATTTTTCATTCTGAATGGAATTTTCCAATTCTTCAACTTTTTCGTCCTCACCATTACAAGATGTTATCTTCTCTGCTGTTCCTAACTTTTCATCCTGAATGGACTCGTCCAATTCTTCAACATTTTCGTTCTCACCATCAGAAGATGTTAACTTTTCTGCAGCTTCCAAATTTTCATCTTGAATGGACTCGTCCAAATCTTGAAGCAACGGACCATCCCACAGCATAAACTTTTCTAAAGGAAACGGAATTCCTCTTCTAGGTATTTGTCTCTTTACTTCAATGAAATCATCTTTATTCGGAGCCACTCTGTCATCCTTTATCTCCAGCCTGTCTACTGCCATTGAATGAACCGAACTCACAATCTTATTTGAAAACAAAGGGGTATCTCCGTTGGATACTTCTTTATTTTTTTCTTCAAATGCTTCGCTGGTTAGTGTTGTTTCCTTTCCATTTTCAAAATCTTCATCGAGCTTTTCCAAAGGCCCATTCTTCTCAACACTTTCTTCTGGTACAAATTCTTCACATTCATTCAAAACTTCATTATCCTTTCGATATTCAAAATCTTCATTGGCCACTGCCAAAGGCCGTTTCACCGCAACAGTTACTCTTGGTTCAAACTCTTCACAATCATTCGATACTTCATTTTCCTCCCGATCTTCAAAGCCTTCGTTTAACTCATTACACTGAGCTTTCTTTTTTCTGCAAAGCAGTGGGCTGCAAAAAAAGAAATGAACAGCTATGATACATAATGTGTAGAAAATCTTTTCGAGTAATAAGAGTATGTTTATATAAAAAAAAATTAAATTATATATCTCAAAGTTAATGTATATTTTTTTTCTCAGTTTTCTTGAAATCATTAGCTTCCAGTGAAAGTTCAATCAAAATAGGAAAACAGTTTTCGTGTTTTTGTGCTGTACAGAAACTTGATTCGTAACAGGGAAAGTCTCATTAAAGAGCAAGCGCCAAAAATTAAAAAAATTCAAATGACATTACTTTTATTTATAATAAATGATCAGTTGACTTTAACTACGGAATCCAAGTAGAAAATTGGTTACATATACACAGATATATGTAATAAATAAAAAAAATTTGCGCCATTTTGCCCGCCCTGAGTTTCAATTCTAACGTTTATAGAACATACTTTTATTCTCAGTTTCCGTAATGTATTAATATTTTAACTGCTAAAGTTCTTTTATCTTATTTTATTTAACTTAGTAATAATCTATTGATTATTTTCTTAAAAAGAGCGGGAGAGGTATTGCAAAATCTTTCTCTCAATCAACAGGTTCATTTTCCTTTTTGGAATATTTATCGATACATTACTTTTGTTTTATTATTTAATTAAATCGTCTGCTGGGGGATGTTCATGCGCCTTTGCGTGTGCGCAGGTTGTGCTATTACGCGGTTAGGTAATAAATTCTTACAACTAGTAACGCCCAACTACCAATAGGAGATGGTGATTTGGGTTGTCTTTGCGTTGAAAATAATTCTAATGGGTCTTTAAGTTTCTTACGTGGAAAAATGGATAGGCTAGTTTTGGCTTGGAATTTGGGCGACTCATTTTACGAGACGAGAGCTTCAGAATGCAGCTAATCTTTCAAATGTTAGGAGGCCTGTCTCACATTGGCATAATTTCGAACGTGAAGAAGATGCAGGCTTAAGAACGAGTTGTCTAGTGTTAATTTGTGTGGAATGGTGACCTGTGGAGTAATTTATGTTCGTGCTCTAAATAAAAAAAGATTAGAAACTGAATTTCTTGCTTTTTATTGGAGAAAACCCCAAGGGAACACAAATCCACAGTTTACAACGACGACTGCTGAACCTGTTTATTATTTTCAAAGGAAAAGACTTATTGTTATAACAAAGATGGTATTCCACGAGAACTGATATGTTATAACAGAAAATCGTCTTATTATCTCAGAAATCCGGCAGGATTTAAACGAACCGGCGTTCGATTTTTGAAAAAGAATATATTGTAGATTACGAATACAGACTAACCCTTTGTTTGAGAGTTTCTTCACAACGCTGATTGTGCACGCGCCATTTTCGCCGAGTTTAAAACTAATTACTAGAATTTCTGCCTTGTTTATTTTGACCTTAAACAAACATGAGTAATCAAAGTAATGCCATTGGTGTTGAAAGGAATGCTGTCGAAAGAAAAAAGGATCCCAGATAAATCGGAATCTTTAAAACGATCTTCATCACAGCAAAATGATAACTGCAAAATTTGGAATATTAACTGTTTGTGTATACCGGCGTTTCACCCACTTCTAAACTATTGTTCTTAGATTTCTATTTCGTCAAGAATCTCAAGTTCATGTCTAACAAGAATTTATTCCATCGATGTTGTTCACGGGCCGAGACTACTGATTAAATACCACGAGTTCTTTTTCTTTTTAATAAATTTTAGGTTCCGCTATCCCCTCTCAAAGTATAAGATTTGTAAGTTTATTATTTATTTTATTTTGTTATTGTTTACGAAATTTTAATAATCATTTCTTTATTTAAATTGTTGATTTTATTATTATTATTATTGCACTTACATAAAAAAGAGTATTTTTGTTCTTAAATTAAAGAATACATTTTTCTGCTCATACAAATTCTCACTTAAATTTAATGTTTGCTATAGTAGATTTCTTGTTATTGGACTTGTCATTAAAGTTAAAATTGTTCTTAGTACTAAATATGGAATTACTTTTGTTCTTAAAATGTTTATTGTTGCATTTCTTATTTTCGTGTGGCATTAAAGATAAATTTATGATAATAATGTAAACTATGGATTTGTGTTCCTTTGAGGTTTTCTCCAATAAAAGGCAAGACAATCAATTTCTAATCTTTTTTTATTTAGAGCACGAACAAAAGTTACTCCACAGGTCACCATATCACACAAATTAACACTAGACAACTCATTCTTAAGACTGCATCCTCTCCACGTTCGAAATTATGCCAAGGTGAGACGAGCTTCCTAATATTTGAAAGATTAGCTGCATTCTGAAGCTCTCGTCTCGTAAAATGAGTCGCTCAAATTCCAAGCCAAAACTAGCCTATCCCCTTTTCCACGTAAGAAATTTAAAGACCCATTAGAATTATTTTCAACGCAAAGACAACCCAAATCATCATCTCCTATTGGTAGCTGGGCGTTACTAGTTGTAAGAACTTATTACCTAACCGCGTAATAGCACAACCTGCTCACACGCAAAGGCGCATGATAATAAAACAAAATTAAAGTCTCGATAAATATTCCAAAAAGGAAAATGATCCCTGTGTACTGAAAGAAAGATTTCGCAATAACACTCCCGTTCTTTAAAAAAAATAACCAATACATTATTACTAAGTTAAATAAAATAAGATAAAAGAACTTTAGCTGTTAAAATATTAATACATTACGAAAACTGAGAATAAAATTATGTTCCATAAACGTTAGAATTGAAACTCAGGGCGGGCAAAATGGCGCAATTTTTTTTATTTATTACAAATCCTCCCTCCCAAAAAGACGGGTGAAAATGTAGGTCTGAGACCCGCAAGTTCACTCAAAGGGAGATGATACAGACTTAGATTACGAAGTTGTCGATAGAAGTAATAATAATAAAAAAAATAAAAAAAAAATAATAATAATAATAAAATGAAAAATAAAACAATTTTTTCTTAAACATATATAGGACAGTTGCACCATAAAATTTAATTAATAATAACACATTGCTCAGTGGTGCACAAAACAGGAATTTTAATATACATTAGTACATATTAAAATAAAATAAAACTTTCAACGTTTCGCGCCGTCTTCTGCGGGCGTCTTCAGGAAAATATGAAATGGAAGGACTACGTTTGCATCTTGTTCGAGAGATAATATTTCTACTAAATTAAAAACTAAATGAATTAAAATTTTAAAAAATGTTGCCAATTACACGTGAGTAAAAATTAAAATATTGCAAGGAAATAAAAATTTTAAGGTTTTATGATGTTATGCCATATTTTTGGTATCATCATCATCATCATCATCAACCGTTTTCGATCCACTGCTGGATGTAGGTCTCCCCAGATTTTTCCAATGTTTTCTGTCTAATGCTTTCGTCATCCAAATTACACCAGCCACTTTTCTAATTTCGTCACTCCATCTTACTTGTGGCGGGAAGAACAGTATTATTCTGAAGAGTAATATGCCTCTTTGTTTGAAAAGAAAAGTTTTTAATCAATGTATTTTACCTGCATTAACCTACGGAGCAGAAACATGGACACTAACAAAACGGATGATACAAAGATTACAAACAACACAGAGAAGCATGGAAAGATGTATGCTAGGCATAACTAGAAGAGACAGAAAGAGGATAACCTGGATAAGAAATCAAACAAAAGTTTTTGACATCCTTGAAAAAATCAAGCAGCTAAAATGGAAATGGGCTGGGCACATTGCAAGAAGACAAGACAATAGATGGAGCACAAATATACTACAGTGGTATCCCAGAGATATTTTTGGTATATTGTAGGGTAAATTATCATTACATGGTTTATTTTCTCGTGCTATGATTTCGATGGATTCTATTATTTTACCTTGAACTGGGTTATTGCATGGTACTATGATTTTGGCTTCCTCAAAATTAATATGGCAACCCTTATTCGCCAAGAAGAAGCGAGCAAGGGCAGTATTCTGTTTATATTGTTCTATATCTCTGCGATGTTCTTTAATTCTAATTAAAAATTTCCGCGTTGTCATGCCGATGTAGACTTTTTTAACATTATCAGATAAAGTAATCAAAAAGTAAGTCAAAAATCTGGTATTTATGAAATCCCCATCACTTTATCTAATAATCTTTAAAAAGTCTACATAGGCATGACAACGCGGAAACTTTTAATTAGAATTAAAGAACATCGCAGAGATATAGAACAATATAAAGAGAATACTGCCCTTGTTCGATTCTTCTTGGCGAACAAGGGTTGCCATATTAATTTTGAGAAAGCCAAAATCATAGTACCATGCAATAACCCAGTTCAAGGTAAAATAATAGAATCCATCGAAATCATAGCACGAGAAAATAAACCATGTAATGATAATTTATCCTACAATTAGGGATGAGATTTCCGCTTTTTTGGACACCAGTAAAATCTTAAAGAAAATGTTGTTATTTGAAATCACGAAAATGTCCGGATTTAATAATATAACATTTTCACTAAGATTTTACTGGTGGGGAAAAAAGCGGAAATCTCATCCCTGCCTACAATATACCAAAAATATGGCATAACATCATAAAACCTTAAAATTTTTATTTCCTTGCAATATTTTAATTTTTACTCACGTGTAATTGGCAACATTTTTTAAAATTTTAATTCATTTAGTTTTTAATTTAGTAGAAATATTATCTCTCGAACAAGATGCAAACGTAGTCCTTCCATTTCATATTTTCCTGAAGACGCCCGCAGAAGACGGCGCGAAACGTTGAAAGTTTTATTTTATTTTAATATGTACTAATGTATATTAAAATTCCTGTTTTGTGCACCACTGAGCAATGTGTTATTATTAATTTTTTTCTTATAAATATGGAATTTAAATTTAGGAGCACTAAGGTGATGTGTGGAATAACTTTTAAATTTACATATTAAAAAAGGAAAGAACAAAAATACAAGATATGATCTTGTTTCAAAAATATACATCATAAAGTAATTTGAAAATATAAGCAATTAATCATAGATGATTTTTTAACATGAAAAATGAAAAGCAATAATGTTAAATTATTTCTTGACAATTACGAACCGAAGTATGATGAAGAAGTAATTGCATAGAAATTTCTGGAAATCAAATTTAAGAGTTTGTTTCAAAAATCCGTCTAAAAGTCACATTTGGAATGGAATAGTTCATAACCTCCTTTCAAGGATGTCTAATTATATCGTTATAGACTATCCAATTTCATCATCTAACATCTTTTTTTTTTTTTTTTTTTTTTTTTTTGTAAGAAAGTCCTAGAACATTCATAACAGTTCTATTTTTGGAACTTTTTTGAAAATACTTTTTATAATCATATATTTATATAATAACACATTTTATAATATAGTAATACAGTAATAATAAATTTTAACAATTTAATAAACAAACAATATAAATAATAATCATAAGAAAAAATACCAGTATAAGTAAATATTATAATAAGTATAAGGAAATCTCATAATAAGTATAAGTAAATCTCATAATAATAGGGATGAGATTTCCGCTTTTTTGGCCGCCAGTATAATTTTAGAGAAAATGTTTTTCTCTTAAATCGCAAAATTGTTCCGATTACATAATATAGTGTTTTCTCTAAAATTTTACTGGTGTGCAAAAAAGCGGAAATCTCATCCCTGTAATAAGTATAAGTAAATCTCTTAATAAGTATAATAAATATCACAAAAAGTATTCTTTAAATTCTAATTTTTATATGGCATATTTAATATGGCATAACATCATAAAACCTTAAAATTTTTATTTCCTTGCAATATTTTAATTTTTACTCACGTGTAATTGGCAACATTTTTTAAAATTTTAATTCATTTAGTTTTTAATTTAGTAGAAATATTATCTCTCGAACAAGATGCAAACGTAGTCCTTCCATTTCATATTTTCCTGAAGACGCCCGCAGAAGACGGCGCGAAACGTTGAAAGTTTTATTTTATTTTAATATGTACTAATGTATATTAAAATTCCTGTTTTGTGCACCACTGAGCAATGTGTTATTATTAATTTTTTTCTTATAAATATGGAATTTAAATTTAGGAGCACTAAGGTGATGTGTGGAATAACTTTTAAATTTACATATTAAAAAAGGAAAGAACTAAAATACAAGATATGATCTTGTTTTAAAATATACATCATAAAGTAATTTGAAAATATAAGCAATTAATCATAGATGATTTTTTAACATGAAAAATGAAAAGCAATAATGTTAAATTATTTCTTGACAATTACGAACCGAAGTATGATGAAGAAGTAATTGCATAGAAATTTCTGGAAATCAAATTTAAGAGTTTGTTTCAAAAATCCGTCTAAAAGTCACATTTGGAATGGAATAGTTCATAACCTCCTTTCAAGGATGTCTAATTATATCGTTATAGACTATCCAATTTCATCATCTAACATCTTTTTTTTTTTTTTTTTTTTTTTTTTGTAAGAAAGTCCTAGAACATTCATCACAGTTCTATTTTTGGAACTTTTTTGAAAATACTTTTTATAATCATATATTTATATAATAACACATTTTATAATATAGTAATACAGTAATAATAAATTTTAACAATTTAATAAACAAACAATATAAATAATAATCATAAGAAAAAATACCAGTATAAGTAAATATTATAATAAGTATAAGGAAATCTCATAATAAGTATAAGTAAATCTCATAATAATAGGGATGAGATTTCCGCTTTTTTGGCCGCCAGTATAATTTTAGAGAAAATGTTTTTCTCTTAAATCGCAAAATTGTTCCGATTACATAATATAGTGTTTTCTCTAAAATTTTACTGGTGTGCAAAAAAGCGGAAATCTCATCCCTGTAATAAGTATAAGTAAATCTCTTAATAAGTATATATAATAAATATCACAAAAAGTATTCTTTAAATTCTAATTTTTATATGGCATAACATCATAAAACCTTAAAATTTTTATTTCCTTGCAATATTTTAATTTTTACTCACGTGTAATTGGCAACATTTTTAAAAATTTTAATTCATTTAGTTTTTAATTTAGTAGAAATATTATCTCTCGAACAAGATGCAAACGTAGTCCTTCCATTTCATATTTTCCTGAAGACGCCCGCAGAAGACGGCGCGAAACGTTGAAAGTTTTATTTTATTTTAATATGTACTAATGTATATTAAAATTCCTGTTTTGTGCACCACTGAGCAATGTGTTATTATTAATTTTTTTCTTATAAATATGGAATTTAAATTTAGGAGCACTAAGGTGATGTGTGGAATAACTTTTAAATTTACATATTAAAAAAGGAAAGAACAAAAATACAAGATATGATCTTGTTTCAAAAATATACATCATAAAGTAATTTGAAAATATAAGCAATTAATCATAGATGATTTTTTAACATGAAAAATGAAAAGCAATAATGTTAAATTATTTCTTGACAATTACGAACCGAAGTATGATGAAGAAGTAATTGCATAGAAATTTCTGGAAATCAAATTTAAGAGTTTGTTTCAAAAATCCGTCTAAAAGTCACATTTGGAATGGAATAGTTCATAACCTCCTTTCAAGGATGTCTAATTATATCGTTATAGACTATCCAATTTCATCATCTAACATCTTTTTTTTTTTTTTTTTTTTTTTTTTTGTAAGAAAGTCCTAGAACATTCATAACAGTTCTATTTTTGGAACTTTTTTGAAAATACTTTTTATAATCATATATTTATATAATAACACATTTTATAATATAGTAATACAGTAATAATAAATTTTAACAATTTAATAAACAAACAATATAAATAATAATCATAAGAAAAAATACCAGTATAAGTAAATATTATAATAAGTATAAGGAAATCTCATAATAAGTATAAGTAAATCTCATAATAATAGGAATGAGATTTCCGCTTTTTTGGCCGCCAGTATAATTTTAGAGAAAATGTTTTTCTCTTAAATCGCAAAATTGTTCCGATTACATAATATAGTGCTTTCTCTAAAATTTTACTGGTGTGCAAAAAAGCGGAAATCTCATCCCTGTAATAAGTATAAGTAAATCTCTTAATAAGTATAATAAATATCACAAAAAGTGTTCTTTAAATTCTAATTTTTATATGGCATATTTAATATGGCATAACATCATAAAACCTTAAAATTTTTATTTCCTTGCAATATTTTAATTTTTACTCACGTGTAATTGGCAACATTTTTTAAAATTTTAATTCATTTAGTTTTTAATTTAGTAGAAATATTATCTCTCGAACAAGATGCAAACGTAGTCCTTCCATTTCATATTTTCCTGAAGACGCCCGCAGAAGACGGCGCGAAACGTTGAAAGTTTTATTTTATTTTAATATGTACTAATGTATATTAAAATTCCTGTTTTGTGCACCACTGAGCAATGTGTTATTATTAATTTTTTTCTTATAAATATGGAATTTAAATTTAGGAGCACTAAGGTGATGTGTGGAATAACTTTTAAATTTACATATTAAAAAAGGAAAGAACAAAAATACAAGATATGATCTTGTTTTAAAATATACATCATAAAGTAATTTGAAAATATAAGCAATTAATCATAGATGATTTTTTAACATGAAAAATGAAAAGCAATAATGTTAAATTATTTCTTGACAATTACGAACCGAAGTATGATGAAGAAGTAATTGCATAGAAATTTCTGGAAATCAAATTTAAGAGTTTGTTTCAAAAATCCGTCTAAAAGTCACATTTGGAATGGAATAGTTCATAACCTCCTTTCAAGGATGTCTAATTATATCGTTATAGACTATCCAATTTCATCATCTAACATTTTTTTTTTTTTTTTTTTTTTTTTTTTTTTTGTAAGAAAGTCCTAGAACATTCATAACAGTTCTATTTTTGGAACTTTTTTGAAAATACTTTTTATAATCATATATTTATATAATAACACATTTTATAATATAGTAATACAGTAATAATAAATTTTAACAATTTAATAAACAAACAATATAAATAATAATCATAAGAAAAATACCAGTATAAGTAAATATTATAATAAGTATAAGGAAATCTCATAATAAGTATAAGTAAATCTCATAATAATAGGGATGAGATTTCCGCTTTTTTGGCCGCCAGTATAATTTTAGAGAAAATGTTTTTCTCTTAAATCGCAAAATTGTTCCGATTACATAATATAGTGTTTTCTCTAAAATTTTACTGGTGTGCAAAAAAGAGGAAATCTCATCCCTGTAATAAGTATAAGTAAATCTCTTAATAAGTATAATAAATATCACAAAAAGTATTCTTTAAATTCTAATTTTTATATGGCATAACATCATAAAACCTTAAAATTTTTATTTCCTTGCAATATTTTAATTTTTACTCACGTGTAATTGGCAACATTTTTTAAAATTTTAATTCATTTAGTTTTTAATTTAGTAGAAATATTATCTCTCGAACAAGATGCAAACGTAGTCCTTCCATTTCATATTTTCCTGAAGTCGCCCGCAGAAGACGGCACGAAACGTTGAAAGTTTTATTTTATTTTAATATGTAGTAATGTATATTAAAATTCCTGTTTTGTGCACCACTGAGCAATGTGTTATTATTAATTTTTTTCTTATAAATATGGAATTTAAATTTAGGAGCACTGAGGTGATGTGTGGAATAACTTTTAAATTTACATATTAAAAAAGGAAAGAACAAAAATACAAGATATGATCTTGATTTAAAATATACATCATAAAGTAATTTGAAAATATAAGCAATTAATCATAGATGATTTTTTAACATGAAAAATGAAAAGCAATAATGTTAAATTATTTCTTGACAATTACGAACCGAAGTATGATGAAGAAGTAATTGCATAGAAATTTCTGGAAATCAAATTTAAGAGTTTGTTTCAAAAATCCATCTAAAAGTCACATTTGGAATGGAATAGTTCATAACCTCCTTTCAAGGATGTCTAATTATATCGTTATAGACTATCCAATTTCATCATCTAACATCTTTTTTTTTCTTTGTAAGAAAGTCCTAGAACATTCATAACAGTTCTATTTTTGGAACTTTTTTAAAAATACTTTTTATAATCATATTTTTATATAATAACACATTTTATAATATAGTAATACAGTAATAATAAATTTTAACAATTTAATAAACAAACAATATAAATAAGAAACATAAGAAAGAATACCAGTATAAGTAAATATTATAATAAGTATAAGTAAATCTCATAATAAGTATAAGTAAATCTCATAATAAGTATAATAAATATCACAAAAGGTATTCTCTAAATTCTAATTTTTATACTTAATCCCATTTATCTCATCTCATGTATTTGGGAAGAAACATGGAGAGAAGTAAAATAGAATAAAGAATGTAATCAATTATGTAATCATTTACTTAATCCTGTATTCGGATTAAGCAGGAATATGTACAAAAAATAAAATAAGATAAAATAAGATAAAATTAAATTAAAACAAAATAAAAATTTTGTTCGTGTTTGAGAATGCAAGTGACCTTTCAACTGCTAAGATTCTTAAAAAGAAATATTAATAAATAATAAAAATTAAAGACAAGATTTAATCATGTCATATAATTACGCAATAAATATTTTCTTGGTGTGATAAAAATATTGCAAGATGCAAAAAGAAAAGAGAAAAAAGAAACAAAACTAAATTCTAATTGACATGTAATTGGACTGGAATGCAAAAGCAGAGAGAGGAAAAAGAATAACATAAAGTGATAAAAATTTGGTTACCTGTCGAATAATTAAGTTAATGATTGATAGAGTATTTTTAATATTACAATTACGTTCAGTTGAAAATTAAAATGAAAAAAGGTTGACTTAAATCTTAATATTTATTATATTATTCTAAGTTATAATTGGAATAATTCAATACAAAATAAGAAATTTTCACTTTGCCCATTTACACCGGCATAAACCAACAAATATAAAAATTTCCCGACAAGTGATACTCTCACTGCAGTCAAGAAATATCATTGTAATTCTGTAGGAATTACAGGATTTTATATGAATTAAAATATGAAAAGAATTTTACTGCTTGATAAAAAAATACATAAAGTGGTAAAAACTAGGGATTTAAGTTTAAGCTACAATTTTTACTTGAGTTTGTTATTGTTGTTTAGGGGGTTGTTGCTCATGACTTAATTTAAATTTATCAGGGGAGTAATAAGGCCTTAACCCTTTCCGGCGCGGTGTGCCTTAAAAAGGACACCTAATTTTAATTATACTGGCACCAAGAATATTTAATTAAAATTTTCCTTTGATAAAATGCCTGAAAATAAGCACGTTCGTATTCTCTAATAAATTCGTTTATAAATTCTGGTGGCAGCTAATTATTTCAATTAAAGTTACTCCGCGCCGGAAAGGGTTAACCCTTTCCGGCACACTGTGCCCGGTCTGGGATACCTAATTTTTATTCCAAAGTTGCAAACGGCACCAATAAAATTTTAGTAAAAATTTGATTTTACAATATAAGCTCATATTAAGGAATTTAAAATATTTAAAAAATTTGCTTGTGAATTCCGAAGTCAATCGATAATTTCTCATTTTTCATTAGATTTTGCCAGTGCCGGAAAGGGTTAATTTAGATACATGTACTATTTCTGAACTTTTGAATTGGTTTTGCCTATTAATTTCGAAATTTACTTCGGATAATTTGTGAAAAATTTTATAAGGTCCACTAAATACTTGTGATAACTTGCTAGTATTAGGGTAATGAAATTCTTCATAGATAACTAGATCCCCAATTTCAAGTTTTGGTTCGACATAATTTTTGTCATAATATTTTTAGCGATCTTAAGGGCTTAAATACGGAAAATAAAATCTTTAAATTTTACTATATTGAATTAAAATGCTTATTTTAAAAATCATTACACTAATAATTAAATTCTGTTGCCAAATTTATTTCAAAACCATATTTCATCAGTTAAATCCCAGTAAAGATTAAAATAATTCCATTTTTCCTACTGAATTCTATGATTATAAGAAATTGGGAACTAAAACTTAACCTTAACCATAAATTCTTCCAAATAAAAACATAGAAATTTAAATATCACAGGTTACTTTTAATTAAAATAGCAAAATTTTATAAAATTTTAATTGCATGTTATCTGTTAAAATACTAGTAGCAGCTTCGAATTGTTCCAACTTTTCTTACTGAATTATATTAATTATAAGAATCTGGGAAACAAAACAAACTACCACCAGAAATTCTATCAAATAAAAATAGAAGTATAAAGGTTAAATTAACATTATGACTGAAATATTCTGTTAGTGAACCCGTTTAAAACATACAAAAATAACATTCTAAGGATGATACTTTATAATTAGCAAAAAATAATAATTTATAAAATTCAATATTCTTAAAATCATGCATTATTTTCAATTAATAATTACCAACTAAACTTGTATATTCCTTTATAATAACGTCGACTGCTGAGCCTGTTTATTATTTTTAAAGGAAAAGACTTATTCTTATAACAAAGATGGTATTCCAGAGAACTAATACATTATTACAGAAAATTGTCTTATTATTACATATATTTCCACTTTTCTATTGATAGATAGAACAGCCATACAGAAATCCTTACGTTCTGAAAGATTCTTGGCGTGTCCGGGTATTATCCAGACAGCAACAGATATTCGAGCGACGAGGTATTCAATTGAAGGCACAGCAAGTCGCTGTCAAACTTGATTGCCAACTTCTGATCGTCTTTTCGACCAACTTTTGTATTATAATCTATAAACAAAAAGT
The DNA here is from genome assembly GCA_964019185.1 of Maratus speculifer. Classification (NCBI taxonomy): domain Eukaryota; kingdom Metazoa; phylum Arthropoda; class Arachnida; order Araneae; family Salticidae; genus Maratus; species Maratus speculifer. Next base: position 406,075,265 of record OZ025295.1, read on the forward strand.
TTTGTGTCCCAGTTGCGCTAACTTTTGAAAAATATTGGGTGGGCTCAAAAAATGTTGACCAAATTCAAAAATATTGTGTGGGCTCAATTAATAAAGGGTGGATGGAGATCTAAAATTATTGGGTGGATTCGCGCCCCATGGGCCCATATAAGGTGGTGCTGCTGCTGTGTCCCATTAATATGTTACTGTTTTGTTTTTTCTTCCGTCTAGTTGTTGCCGGTGAATTACTTTTCCTTAATTCAGATTTCTTGTTTGGCACCAATATTGTATAATTGTAAAATTCTGCTTATTTTCATTACTCGCAACTATGGCATTTTGTACTTTGCATTTCAATGTCAATTTCCCCTATCTGTGTCCCCTGCAGTTCCAGCAAGTTTGTCGGTCTGGTATTGAAACACCAGACTGTAGTTTGGAGTGTATATGAAAAAAAGAGCTTTTCACATTTTATGTTCCATGCACTTCCTCGAAATTTCCAAAACACTACATTGTGAGCATGATCATGTCTTTTCCACAGGTCTTTTGAGATATTCCGCCTTCAACAGTCATCTCTAGCGTTTTCAAATTCAGCTCTAATTGAAGTGTCGTATCGTCTTCTTGTTTGAAATAGGCAGAAGAGACAAAAAGCTAATGCACCCATTTTACGTAGATCTGCGCAAGACCATCATTTATCAATAAGCTGACTGCCATAAAGGAAAATTTGAAAAGATAAACAAAGGAATTCTAATATTTTCCTCACGCAAGTTGTAAAATAATGCATTATAAATAATTATTGAATGTTTATTTTGTCATTTGTTTTCTGTATGTTTGTAGTAGTGATTTTAAGACTGTGATTTTTCAACTACGATTAAATTATATCACTTTTAATTTGGGTTTTCATTTTCATAATATGGATTCCAAACTGTTTGTCTCATGTAGAATCTGACGAATAAGATGTATTACATTCCCTCTTTGTCCACACGAATTCAAACAATGTTATTTATTTTGATATGCTGCCGCCACCGATATAATTACGTGATATCGGGTACGCTATGAGAGACATTTAGTTAAATACAGCAAATACTTTTTGTATATTTTTAAATTGCTTTATATAACTCTCACACTATGCTATCTAAATTAGATTTCACAGAGACTACTCTTAATCTCCTTGTACATTAGCTCTATCCTCCAAGAGTCTCATACAACTTAAAACACGATCTGTACGGGAATTCTGCTCAGAAAAAAAGTGTCCATACGCTTTGGACTCCACACACAGTGTTTTCACGAAAGGATAATGGCCTTAAAAGGGATAATGATCTTAATCGGTTCCAAATGTTATCATTACGTCCATTATCTCGTTATATAGCTAGTGGGATTCTTGTGTCTGCTTTACTTATGTTATACATTTTGAATGACAAGAGAAGCCTCACTCTATACACCCCTCTATATCCCACACAATACATTCTTTCAACACATACGATATAACTCAAAGGCCTTCGGATTATCTTCCGGATAAGGAAAAATATTACTTTAAAAATTTTCAGTATACAGATAGTGACACAAATACAACACACAAGTAAAAAGATATCATATAACAATATAGTCAAACCTCGTTAACATGAACCTCAAGAGGAACCAAAATTTTGTTCATGTTAACAGTAATTCATGTTGTCAGTATCAAATCTTTCTATTCGTTTTTATAGGGGATTGAGGAAAAGTTCATGTTAAAAGTAATTCATGTTAAGCGTGTTAATGTTAACGAGGTTTGACAGAAATTCTAAATTGTATTGTTCCTCAGAACCTGTCAGCAGGCTATAGAAAATTGCGTCAATTTTTAAACGAGGCTAAAGAAAATAGAAGCAATGTACATTTTAATTATGCTAAAAGAATAGTTAATTACATCATATAATAATCCGTGATTTATTATTGGGCATGGAAAATATATCCTTACAATGCGTTATTCCGGTGTTTTTACTAACACAGCTTCCGAAAAAGAATTTCTGCCGTGTTTAATGATAAAAATTCTGCATCTAAATAAGTTAGACTACTATTCCGAAATAATAGTATACTCAAACTGTTTCCATCACTGGCATTTTGTAAAAAAAAGTATATATAAACTAATCTGTAGTTGTTACTGTATATGCAGAGACATATGAGACAGGTCAGTAACATATCACATAAGTAGTTAACATTAGAAAATTTTAAAGTAATGAAAACGAAACTTACATCCTACGCTGAAAAAATCTACGGACTCTTTTAAGGAATTTCATTTCAATAGATATGTAAAGTTATTTACGGAATCAATATTATTTATTTTTTAAAAATTTATGATATATATTTCAATTGTACTTCAATTTAGATATTTTTGGAGAAAGTGAGATATTTCATAAATAACATTGGTGTTTTTTGGAATTATTGTTGGACTTATTGTCTTTTTGGTATTATTGCTGAAATGATGTTGAACACATTGTTATAATATGATAGCATTGTGGTTTTGGAGATTTCTAAACAAAGTGCAAGGATACAAAACATAACAATTAAATAGTTGTTGTGAATTGAAAATGAATCTTTTTCTCCATTGTTGCATGATATTTTTTTATAGATGTATATTACTACGCGGTATATTATAAGCCTTTACGGAGACATACATGGAAATCCATAAATCGTAAAAACAAGATTTACTGCATTTACACAATCGTAAAAAACGTATAGAAAAGGAATAGTATCAATCGATTACTCATGACGTCTACTAACTGATGCATTGCTTTATTTTTTCTTACGGGGAATTTTCACATAGAAATAGAAAAAAACTTTGTCTGTTAATGCTACCAACAAGGTTTGACATCTTACTTGACTTATTTGGTAAATTTTATCAATCAGAAGCTCATTCCATCCATTATTTTACAGTGAGAGTAGTTTAAAACTTGGTCATCCTACGTTAAATTCTCCTTTAATCGTTGCAAAATAAATTGCAATGCAGTTAGTTTCGGCGGCAGAGATGAAACTACTTAGTGGGACCAGCTATAGTTTTCGATTTGCATATTTTAAGCTGCTATAAAACAATCACGCTTAGAAAATTTACGTAAAGAGGCGCTCTTTAGTAATTTTCATTACTTAGTTTAGTAATGGTGTCACTAAACGAAACCTGTGTTATTTCCCTTTCCTTTCTTTAATTTTTTTATTGACATATTCTCATGGGTAGAGGGATTTATATATTTAAAAATGTGAAATATTTTTTCCACTATGAATGAATATGAAATCTGAAAATGAACATCACAAATATTTTCAAATCGATTTACAAGTTGAAAGGTACGTTAGAATTTTTAGTTTCATAAGTAAATAGTGTTAGAATTTGAAAAGAATGAAACTTTAACATACATTAACCCTTTAACCCTTTAACGTTCATTGGTTTCGTGGCGAAACCAGTGAACGTTAAAGGGTTAACAGACACAACTCAGTTTTCGTCTCTGTAATACAATTATTGTAACATTTATAAAGAATTTTTGAAAATAAATCAGAGATATGACGAAGCAAAATATCTTACATTTTCTAATTTTATTTTTATAAAATAGATTATTATTTTCCGATTTAAATAGCTGTTTATTAGAAGTAAAACAAATTTCATTGTATCCATTATTATTGTAATAAATAATATTTTGCATAAATATTAAATATAACATGAATATAATATATCTTACAAAAACAATATATCCTCCATTTTTTATGTTTTATATATTTTATATTTTACACAAGCAATGATTTTTTAAAAAATTATCTTACTTCATTTTGATATTTTTTACTTATAGATATCACATTTTTAATATTATTATTGTCACTGTTGCTTAATAAATTAAATTTTAATTATTATATTAATTGGCAACGAGTACATTTCTGAATTCTGTGCGTAGATGATTTCATATTATTCTAATTGCTTCTAATTTTTTTTTAATATGCATCAAATTCAATTCAAAGTCATTCAGCAGTAGTGCTTTCAATGAATTATTCAAAGTGAAATTAAAATTCTTTAACCATTTCCGGCACACTGTACCTAGTTTTAATTCCAAACTTGCAAACGGCACCAATGATATTTTAGTAATATTTTGTTTTTTACAACAAAATCATAAAATAAGGATTTCAAATTACCTAAAAAATTAGTTTGTGAATTCTTGTGTCAGACGATAATTTCTCCTTTTACTAACAGATTTTGCCCGTGCCGGAAAGGGTTAAAAAACAATTACCCATGTTTAATTAAAAAATCGTCTGCTTTTTATCCCAGTGCTTTTCCCTCTGCGTAGGGATAATATGTGTTTTTCCCTCTGCGCAGGGATATTATTGTTCTATTATGTTTACTTTATAGTTGAGTCTGTGAATCTCGACGATGTGTGCATTGTGTTCCCTCAGCGGATTTTATTTGTGAAATGTGTTATTAAATAATGTGAAAAGTGATTATACAGTCTACTGCTTTCATTAAAATATATCGACACAACATTTTGGTCGCAATCGAGTTCGGAGTATTGCGAAATTCAAGTTAAAAAGTTAATAGAATAATTCGTGAGTGAAATTCATTCGAAAGTAAAATGAGCTAATTGGAATAGTGCCAAATAGAATAACACAAGAAAAAAAAAATGGATAAGAAAATATTGACTGATAAAAAAGTTTTAAAATCTTCAATTACAAGAGTGAAAAATAAATTCTTCAAAACTGATTTGAGTGTGTGTGACTTAGAACAAATTCAGTTATTTAAAAAAGAAATTGAAAAATTAGATGAAGAGTTAAAGAATTTATTTAAATCGATTTTTTATGCATGTGAAGAAAAAGACATTGATTTATTTATAGAAGAGAAGGATGAACAACAAGACATCTTAGATGAATTAACTCTAAAAATTGAACGTGAAATTAATGCTAGAAAAATAAATACGGACAATCCAAAAAAGGAGGTGAGTGAAATGAAATTGCCTAAACTTTCTTTACCAACTTTCAGTGGAAATATTCATGAATGGTTAAGTTTCAAGGATTTGTTTACAGCAAGTATACATGAAAATGAAAATTTATCGCCTGCTCAGAAACTGCAATATTTAAAATTATCGTGTCATGGAGACGCGTTAAAAATAATAAAATCAATTCCTATTGAAGATTCGAAATACAATGTAGCTTGGCAATTATTAACGGAACGGTTTTCAAATAAAAGAGAATTAATATATTCTCATATAAGAAGATTATTAAATTTTCCATTCGTGCAAGGCGATTCACCGGCAGCAATACTTAATTTAGTGGATGTGACGAATGAATGTGTTCGATCTTTCGAAATCTTGGATCAGAAGGTAAGTGGCTTTTCAGAAACTTTGTTGATTTATTTACTTTTGCAAAAACTTGACTCTAATGTTAAACTGTGGTGGGAACGGCAGTTAAAAAATGACGAACTTCCAACATTAGATCAATTAATAAATTTTCTGAAAGATTATGCTCGTTCATTACAATCTGCTAAAGGAAATAGTGTTTATAAGAAAAACAGTTATCCTAAATTAACTGCGATGAATGTTTCTATTAAAATTAGTGAGTGTAAATATTGTTCTTCACCTAGTCATAAAATACCTAAATGCAGTGAGTTTTTAAAATTATCTGTTCGTGAAAGAGTGCAATTTGCAAAAAATAAAAATCTTTGTTTTGCATGTTTATCTGCTGACCATAAATTAACCAATTGTCAGTCAAAAAGAGTTTGTTCAAAATGTAATTTGAAGAGTCATAATAGCTTATTACACTATGAAAGACGAGAAACTAACTATCCAGATATAAAAACCCAAGTAACGCCTCAGTCCTCGTATCATACTAGTGAGACTACTCCTGAATCATCTAATAATACAAATATGTCCATAAATTCATGTCTTGGGGAAATAAATTCAAAATCATTTGGCATACTTGCAACTGCGCTAATTAATGTGAAAGATAATTATGGAGGCAATAAATTACTGAGATGTATAATAGATGTCGGAAGTACTAACAATTTTATAAGTGAGCGTGCAATACAATTATTAGGTATAAAAAGAAATTCTGCTAATTTACAGATTAAATGCTTGGGAATGGGATACTCCGAAGAGACACGTGGTGTTGTAAGATTGGAATTTTCTCCACATTTTGATAAACAAAACACACGATTAGGTACTTTTTATATTTTGAAAAAGATAACGAGTAATCAACCAGTTATATCATATGATATTAATGCATTCAGTCATTTAAAGAACATAACACTAGCTGACCCTAAGTGGAATGAACCGGGACCAATAGACTTATTATTTGGCGTGTCATTATCATTATCTATAATTAGAGGAGAAAAAATATTTGGGAAACCAGGACTTCCTTTTGCAGTAAATTCAGATTATGGGTGGTTAATAACAGGAGACAGTGATACATTTTCAGAAAATAAACCAAATATTATAGTTAATTTTGCAAATGTTGAAACAGATTATGTAAAAAGGTTCTGGGAGTTAGAAAACATCCCCTCAAAAGAAATATACACAAATGAAGAAAAATATTGTGAGGAAATTTTTGATACAACTCATTCACGCGATACTAATGGAAGATATATTGTGCGTTTGCCATTTAAAAAGCAATGTAAAGAATTAGGGGAATCAAAATCGTTAGCTATGAAAAGATTTCTAAATTTAGAAAAACGATTTAATAGAGAGCCCGATTTGTATGAAAATTATTGTATATGTATGAATGAATATCTTGAAATGGGACACATGGAGAAAATACCAAAGAGTGAAATTCAAAAACCCGTTAATGAAATTTATTATCTGCCACATCATCCAGTAATCAAGGAATCTAGTACAACAACCCGTCTTAGAGTTGTGTTTGATGGTAGCGCAAAAACTACAAATAATGTTTCTCTTAATGAAAATTTAATTGTAGGTCCTAGGGTTCAACAAGAGTTATTTTTTATTTTGTTAAGATTCCGCACACATGCTATAGCTATTAATGCTGACATTGAAAAAATGTTTCGTCAAATTAAAATATTTCCTGAAGATCAAAATTTTCAAAGAATTCTCTGGAAGGATAAATTTTCCGACGATGTAAGTGATTATCGTCTTACTACAGTTACATACGGACTAACATCTAGCCCATATTTAGCTACTAAAGTTCTACAGAAATTAGCGTTGGATGAAAAATTAAATTTTCCACTAGCGTCAAATGTTGTATTACGTGATTTTTACGTAGACGACTTACTTACAGGTGCATCATCTCCCGAAGAAGCTATAAAATTAATATCAGAGTTACAAGAATTAATGAAAAGAGGCGGATTTGAGTTACGCAAGTGGGCCTCGAATGCCATTAGTGTACTAAAAAACATTCCTGAAAATTTAATTCAATCTAAATCAGATTTATCAATTGAAAACGATAACTCAATAAAGGTGTTAGGATTAAAATGGGACTCAAATCGCGATGTCTTTAAAATTAGTGTCACCATAGAACCAACATTAAAAGAAGTCACAAAGAGATCCATATTGTCAGATATAGCAAAATTTTTTGATCCACTTGGTTGGATCTCCCCCTTTATAATTTCTGCAAAAATTCTACTTCAGGAATTATGGCGAAGTAATCTGGCATGGGACGATCCAGTTCCACTTCTAATTAAAAATAAGTGGATAAAAATTCGGGAAGAACTCGCATGTTTAACATCAATTACTGTGCCGCGTTTAGCAATTATTCCTTCAGCTAACACATTTGAAATTCATTCATTTAGTGACGCTTCCTTAGTGGCATATGGTGCAGTTGTTTACTTAAGATCTTTATCAAATGATTCGGCTGTATCAGTTAGAATATTAGCAGCAAAAACAAGAGTTTCACCTTTAAAAACAATAACTTTACCTAAATTAGAATTGAGTGCCGCCCTGCTGTCAGCCCGTTTGGTAAAAACTGTTTTAGATTCATTGTGTTTGAACATCTCTAAAATTAATTGTTGGACGGATTCAACAATAGTTCTTTCTTGGCTATCAACCGAATCAAGAAGATGGCAAATTTTTGTTGCAAATCGTGTTTCTGAAATACAGCAACTTGTTCCGTCTGAGTGCTGGCATCATATAAAGGGAAAGGAGAATCCAGCAGATTGTGCATCAAGAGGTCTATCACCCTCGGAATTATCATTGCATGATCTGTGGTGGAATGGCCCCAGTTGGCTAATTGATCCATCTTTCACTTCTCCAAAATCACAATTAGGGAGTGTTTTCTGTGACGAAGCTTTATTAGAACAAAGGAAAAATTATTTTTGTGCTACAGCCCAATTAAGTGTGGAAATGCCTATTCTTTCAAATATATCATCATTTACTAAGCTAAAACGTGTTATTGCTTGGTGTTTGAGATTTCTTACGAATTCTCGTTTACCTGTTTCAAAAAGAAACTTCGGCTTTCTTACACATACAGAAATTCAGAGTGCCTTAAAGGTGATAATTAAACAAGTGCAAGAGTCATCATTTCCTGATGACATTAAATGTATGGCTTCTGGTAAGTGTTTACCTCGCAATAGCAAACTGATTAATCTTTCTCCATTCCTTGATAAAGAAGGAATACTCAGAGTTGGAGGACGTCTTCGTCATTCAAATCTCACACAAGAACAAATCCATCCAATATTGTTACCAAAAAGTCATCCAGTGACAGTGTTGATTATCAGATATTTTCACTTATCTCATTTTCATGCTGCCCCTCAGCTATTATTGTGTGTTATCAGACAGAAGTTTTGGATTTTAAGTGGACGAAGTGCTGTAAGAAAGTTCGTAAGGAATTGTGTAATCTGTGCTCGTGCTTCTGCTTCTACAGCTAAACAAATCATGGCTGATTTACCTTCAACTAGAGTGCAACCTACCCGTCCGTTCCTTATTACAGGAATTGACTATGCTGGACCTATATTGTGTAAATTTAAAAAAGGTAGAGGTTCAAAATCTTTTAAGTGTTATATTTCATTATTTATATGTTTTTCTACTCATGCAATTCACATTGAATTAGTCTCTGACTTATCTACTCAGGCTTTTTTAGCTTGTCTGAAGCGATTTATATCCAGACGAGGAAAGCCAAAAGAAGTTGTAAGTGATTGTGCCAAAAATTTTGTCGGTGCGAGCAAGGAGTTGAAAGAATTGTATAAATTTGTGGCTTCTTCTCAGCATAATGAAGAAGTGACAAAATACTTAAGTTCGGAAGAAATAAATTGGCATTTCAATCCACCCTCAGCCCCTCACTTTGGAGGACTTTGGGAGGCTGGCGTTAAATCGATGAAATTTCATTTAAAAAGAACCGTTGGCAATTTAGTTTTGACATTTGAAGAACTTTCAACTCTTTTAGCTCAAATCGAAGCATGTTTAAATTCTAGACCCCTTTGTCCTTTAAGTTCAGATCCTAATGATTTACAGGCCTTAACCCCTGGTCATTTTTAATTGGTGCTCCTCTTACTTCAGTACCAGAAGTAGATATTTCAGAGGTACCTGCATCAAGATTGACCAGGTGGCAATTAGTGCAGAAAATACAACAACACTTTTGGAAAAGATGGAGCAATGAGTACCTTTCGACCCTTCAACAGAGAGTAAAATGGTTTAAAGAAGAGTCTAATATTAAAATAGGTGATTTAGTTATAATAAAAAATGAAGGTCTCTCCCCTTTACAATGGAAATTAGCTAGAGTGATCGAAACTCACCCTGGATCTGATAAAAAGGTTCGTGTAGTTACCTTGAAAACTGAAAATAGTGAATTAAAAAGGCCAATAACTAAATTGTGTAAATTACCTTTAGAGTAAATTTTTGAAACCCTTTCGGCTTTCAAGGCCGGGAGTATGTTTAATTAAAAAATCGTCTGCTTTTTATCCCAGTGCTTTTCCCTCTGCGTAGGGATAATATGTGTTTTTCCCTCTGCGCAGGGATATTATTGTTCTATTATGTTTACTTTATAGTTGAGTCTGTGAATCTCGACGATGTGTGCATTGTGTTCCCTCAGCGGATTTTATTTGTGAAATGTGTTATTAAATAATGTGAAAAGTGATTATACAGTCTACTGCTTTCATTAAAATATATCGACACAACCCACATTACTCAAAATAAATTAAATTAACTTCTCATAAGATTTTGAGGCTTGTATTTTTCTCTTAATGATATTATTTGCAGCAAAGCTCCCAAGGCTGAAATATTTAATTAGAAATATTGTTTCATTTGAAAATTTATTACAGTTATTATAATGAAAACATTGTTTCCCGCCACATTTTTATGTTTGTAGCAAAATTTTGTACAAAAATCAATATTAATGTTTCAGTTTTTAAAAATTAATCACATTATCTTATATATTTAACTCAGAGAATAAAAAATCCTAATGTTTAGAGAACGATCACTGTTGATTCACAAATCATTGTTGCAGCGCTGCCACTCGGCCCGGGTTTTAATAAAGAATACTGCCCAGTTAAACTGATGGCATTGAGCTCACAGGCTACAAATACTAATTGTACATTAAAGCCTTATATTTTCAAGGGTTAATTCCGTTCGAAAAAAAAAATTAAGAAGGGGAAACAGCTCTCCCCTTTCCTCTTTTTTATACTTAATCATTGAACCTCCTATACTATCAAAGACATGCTTTATCACATAAAAAATCTATATCTAAAATTCAGAGCAAATGAGATAATTCTTAATAAAAACCATTTAGCATTCATATAATTTAAAAGGAGTTATTCCCCTCTTTTATACTTAACCATTAAACTTCCAAAACTATTCAGAGATTTGAACGAAATCTGAATTACGCGCGAACGAACATACAGAACGGACGGGCACATAAGCTCTCAGGCTATGATAGCCTGTGAGCAAAAAACCACTTTTATCTAACGACAATTCTCGCTTAAAAATTTCGTAGAAACGCATTAGGTATAGCGTTTTTCGTGCACTTGTTGCAGAAACCCATTACGAATTTCATCATAAAAAATTACTGGGTTTCACAAAGCGGATCAGCGGGAGCCCTGGTGTAGCTACTAGGCTTTTTTTTACCCTTTGGGGACGAGCGACACGTGTACGTGCCGCAAAAAGTCCTTTATAAATTCCGGTGTCAATCGACAATTTCTCGAAGAAGAGAATTTGCTTGCGACGGAAAGGATTAAAAAGCATATGTCTTCATGGGCTAATAGTTAAAAATCTAGCATAATAATACTTTTCAACTGATGCTTTGGTTTCGTTATCGATGTTACTTCGTTTCACATGTTATTTCTTTTTAATTACACATTTCTTTCATAAAATCCTGTCATCATCCTGTTATGTTTAAAAATTAAAACTGGGGTCTAGTTGTTTGTCGGGTTTAGTCTCGCTTCATGTAATAAAAAAGAAGCTATTACGAATTCTTTGATTAAATAAAGTTATTGCTAAACATTCTTTTTAATTTTAAGTACAAAAATTTTAAATTTGAAGTGAAAATTCTTTGAGGACAAACAGTACGTGCGCTGCTATTTCAAAATGAAAAAAAAATGCTTTTTTAAACGGATAGTTATAGCTTTTTAAAATTATAGTTTTGATTGAAATATTCCATTGCACATGATAACATTTAAAAACATTATTAAACTTTATTTAACCCATTCGTGCCCTGCATCTCTTGCGTAAATTTTATTTGTTTGGAACCACAATTTTTAGGAGATTTAAGTTTAGTTGATTAATCCCGACAATGCATCATTTAAATAAAATAATTAGTGCTTTTCTTTTTTACCGGTGTCAAAAACAGTGTTGAATGCACCTTTTGAAGTGTCCCTAAAAAGGGACGCTAGGCACTAATGGGTTAATCACGAACAAGCCGTTTCAGAATATATTTTTTCTATAAAAACTGTCAAGTTTGAAAACTTTTCTTTTATTATTTCAATCCAATTTCCGAATAATAATTCTTTATTTAATCGTTCGAAATTCTGTAATACTAAGAACTCTATTATCAAGCGTTCTGTATTAAAAATATTTTGCTAATAAGCAACAATGCAAAACAGCTATATATTCATTATTGTTATGCGTGTGCAATATTGATGTTTAAATCACCTTTATTAAGAAAAGTTTATTTTCACATTTATGTTAATTTCCACAATGCAGATTTGCGCAAAAAACTGATTTTTTTTAGCATAAAGAAATATGTAAGGATTTTTTTTTAACTGCTACCGGAAAAGATATTTTACAATATTAATATATAATAATATTGTTCAGTCGTAAGTAATTGTCAGCTGACCCGTTGAGACAGCTCATGAAATCACGTGGTTTATTATAACTGCGTGAATGACCTTATAAAAGTTGTTGGGATAGATAGGATTCCAGTGCAGTAATTTAAAATATAGTTAGGCATACGAAAAAAAAGAATAATAACTACCGTAGTTTCGCGCGTATCTGCCGCACCTCACACAAGTAGTTTCCACCCTGATTTTTTTTAAATAAAATGCGGCTTTTTTATATTATTATTAGCATTTATTTGACTTGTTCTTGGGATGTAGAAGCGGGAGACATATGTATCATCATTTTCCACGGCACATGTTAAAAGTTTAAGCTTAAGTATATTTTAAATTAGAAATACTCTATTTCGATATTTTTATGTGTATTGGTGATTAGTTATAACATCATACCCATAGCGCTGCCGCAGGAGGCTATTTTTATATTTTGTTCGCAACTACTAATTTAAAATATACATTATGCATACATTATGACGTTTGCTATTGTTGTCAAAACATATGTTTAAAAAAATCTTTTTAAAACGTGGTGTGAAATAATTAAAAAATAATTGCTTGTGGCAAGCTTGCATCTATTAAAATATTTTTTGAAACTTTCCTGCAATGCGTGGAGATTTAGAATAGAATAATAAAACCAAAAAAGTTGAAAGTTTAATCACAAATGTTTTCTTTGTTTATAAGCTCCACTTTGTTTATAAAACTCTATTAGCTTATTGTTTTTTTTTTTTTTCATTAAAACAAAATAGTAATTTCGAAAAAAATCTCACATGCGGAGGTATATAACATAAGCAGAATATGTACAAAATCTAATATACGTACCATTTCTTGAATTGTAACTTCAATAGAAGCAACAAGTTTTGGTTTGTGCTGAAGAATTCAAACAAAAAATGCCGTTCAGGAACCCATGAATGACTATATTTTACGAAGACGGGCGCATCAGTAAACTTAGTTTCAACTGGAAATCACCTTCTCTCCCAAATTAAAAAGACAGTTGGTGAACAAATATCGAAAATACTAGTCTTAAAAGAATTAGTATAATCGACCTACGTGCAGACGGTAAGATGGTTCGACTGAAGTACTTGAAATCACACCATAGAGAAGATCGTTTTCAGTGAACAAAAACTGTGGTAAGAGGGTGAATATCACATTCAGCGATGATAAAAGGAAATGTAGACGGCCCTTATTTGATTTTATGCTATTGACATTATCTGCGAAAATAATGAAGCGAAATTTAGTTGAAAACATGATAATGTTCTGTAATGATATAGGATATGTAATGATATAAAAAATATTAATTCAAATTAAAAAATTCAAAGTAAAAAAAAGGGGTAACATTTAAAAGAAAAATCTAAATTAAAAGAAAATGATTGAAAAAAAAACCATTTTCTAAGTTTGAATAATTTATCTTTATCTCGATTGTTGAATTATAACAATTTAAATAGGAGACATTCTGAAAAACAAATCCGGAAGAAAAATGCATTTTCTAAAAAATCATTTCCATGCCAACCACTGCTTGCTTAAAAACTAGATTTTGATGAGAAACCAAAACGAAAAAATAATATTTTCACTTCAAATTAAGATATGATTTAAAAATCATTTTAAGCATAAAAAAGAAAATTTTAATGCATTAAAATTATTTTAGAAAGTTTGAAAATTTTGTGTCCCGGGCCCACTTATTGGTCAGACGTCACTTCATCTCCGTTCAAAATACTGAAAACTATCATGAGATACTTGGGAATTATTCACTCCCAGTTGGAGATATTTTAGGTAGTGAATAATGGATTATCGACATGACAGTCCTTCGATTTCTACCTTGAATCCATGGTGACAATGCGTTTGACGATGACTTTTTAATGGTCAGCACTTTATTCTCAGTTGTTAAAATAAGATATTCTCACACACCCATGCATAAAAATGATGAGTAATTTTTATTTTCAATTAAGGCCTGAATTAAGTAATTCAGAACGTTTGGTTTGAAATCAAGGCCTTAAAAAATAAACAACTTGATTCCATCAGATTAAACACCAGATATTTAAGCTCATTAACCCCTTAAGTTCTGCAAGGTAAATTTCTTCAGATTCCCAAATGCAGTACTCCCAAATGGTCCGCCAACTGAACATCAGAATTTTCTTAAAGAAATTTCCTTTTTAGATTTTTCTTGCAAATTGCCGAGAAACCAACATTAGAGGCTAGCTCAACTTTTTCAGAAACCCATCATGAAATTTTCTGTTAAAAATTATTGATGATTATTGAAATTATTATGAAATTATTATTATGAGATTATTACTAAAAACCTGCAAACCTCACATTGGCACGAGTATTCTGCAAATAAAAAATTCGGTTTACGATATACACCAAAATATGCATTAATAATTATATTCGAGAATTCAGATGCCGTTCTGACACTTTGAATTTAAAATTTAGTTGGAAGAAATTCAATTACCAGGGCTAAAATTACCAGGGCTTGACATATTTTTCATTATTAACTCTTTATTAAAAGAAACAAATTCTGTGTTTAAATTTTAGTCATGCCAGTTTTTTTTCCTTTGTTTAATTCTACAGTTTCAGACTCTATGGTTTAGTTTGCAGGGTTCGCACACTCCTTATATTTTGTAAGGACTCTGCCACCACTATTAATGATAAGAAAATTTATATTTAGTTTTTAAGAAACAGAATTCGCAAACACCTCTTCGATTCACAATTTTCGCACTATTTTTCTGTAGGTAAAGACATTGAAAATACTGTAAAATTTTCGTGGTGGAGCTGTGCGAACCCTGGTATGGTTTATCAATATTCTATAGTTTTTATGTTTGCACCTCATATGAATACAGATATAAATTCGATAAAAAATTTAACATTTATTTCGAAAATTGTTCTTCTCAAACTTTTGATAACAGACATTCACTTTCACACAAAAAAGCATTTTGGTTATATAAAATAAATCACAGATCGAATATACTTGAACTGTATCTGCAGTCAAAATGAATTCTGATAATATTATTTTTCCATATCATTTTAACAAAATGTGTATTTTCAAATAGAACATTTATACGAAGTTGTGTGTTTTTACAACTCATATTTATGAAATGCGAGTATGTTCTAAACTATGTGAAAACTTACGTTAATTATCATCCTATATTGGATTTCTGCTCTCAACATAATTTCCTATATAGCTATGAAAATGCAGAATAACGAATGCGGTATCATGTTAAATATTTTGACAGAAAAATGAATTAAATAATTCCAAACAAAAATTCTAGTGTAAAATATTATATATATATTTTTTATTAATACTATACTTTTCGTTTGTCTACTTATTGTAGATTTTGTCTCAAGACCAAAAATTGTATTTATAAAAAGTTTTATTTTTTTCATCTCACTCAGATGAAACGTATCAAACGTACACATACGTATTGATATAAATCGCATGTGTATTCAATTAGTATTATGGGTATACACGAGTATGCACGAATATTTATTTTTTGAATTTTGTGATAATGTATTTAGACAAGGAGTCAAAACTTGAACCTCTGTTTTATCCCAGGAACAAATATTTAGAGTACGTCTTTGTTAATTTTGGTAAAAATGCTTTCAAAAAACTATTGTCACTTGTAAGAATTCTTTCAAAAAACTATAGTCACTTGTTAAATTGTAGGTAATTTTTACAAATTTTGATAGAACTTAAATTAAAGATTACTTTACGTAAAACAGTGGTGAAAATGAAACGTCAGTACCTCACACAAAGCTTGACATACATTATTTTTTCCGCCGATGCTCTAACAAATAACAATCTTGTAATATACTGCCCAACCGAATTTATTCAGACAATATTTTATGAAAAAACTGTACTAAACATGTCGGAAATTGCACGTAAGACGTAGCAAATGAAATGCGCTAATACTATAACAGAGTTTTTAAAATATACAATATTTTGGAATACAATACAGCATTCACATTCCGAAATCTTTTATGTGTCCCTGTAAATACTAAATGCTTCCTATTATACAGGAATTAACTTGTGGTAAACCTCAGCAAGGAATATTAATTTCATAAAAAGTGAAACAGTTTAATATAATAAAAATGCTTCTCTAACAATATGTTCCCCGATATCTTTTCTTATAGAATACATTTGTTTGGCTCTGTATGTTAATAAATATGTATTTTGCATCACAGATTATACATATATTTCATAGATGTTCATGAATTATATTATGTTCGAAACAGTGTAACATTATTAAAATGCACATGAAACTATTTTTCCCCATTGACCGTAATGTAACGGAGTATTTTTTTCCTAATGGATTGCCCCTGTAATTGAACTGTACATCCGATTTTCCTAAAATATGAACTGACTCGTCCAAATTATGTAATAAATATATATTTTAAATTCAAACGATTCGGCTGGGTATTTTTTGCGTTGTTACATTTGGACAACCATACGGACAGATAGACTGATTGAAGCGACGACTATAGATGCTAATTATTTACATAATTAAGAACGCGCCTAAAAATATGGATCGTAAATGTAATGAAATTGATTTCACGAATTTATTTACGAAAAAGCAATTTACACCATAAAAATTAGGTAGCAAATCAATTACAATTTTAAAGTGACTTACAATTTTAAAGTGACTTACGCACGTACATTTCTGCATCGTCACCCTGTTCAAGCAATTAGGCAATCCAATTTGGGATCATAGATAAGTGCAAAAAAACTAATCAATCGCGGTAAGCCCATAATTATCTTCTATCTCATACGTATTGATACTTCTTGAAAAGTGAAGTATAGCGACACTGCCGGTTATGTGATTTACATCAAAATCAAATCAGCAGCAAAGTAAGTCAAGCCCTTACTGAATCGGGACTTTCATTAAAATCATTGCATTAGGTTTTTAGACACCACCATTGCAACAATTGAAAAAGAAAGCTATTTGTTCAGCAGTTTACTGCAAAAACCTAACGGAACTAATTTAAAATAAAGACTAAGCTAATCTGAAGATTGATAAAATCATTAATGAACTAATTTTTAGATAGAGCTATTGTGATAATCATAAATAATGTCTCATAACACGACCACCTGTTATGAGATTTACACCAAGAAGCACTCAGCTCCATGGACTAACGGAATCTGAAGTTTTATGAAAATTAAATCTTGAAATACAGCAATTGTGGATAGCATGAAAAAAAAAACAGCACGGAAGTGACACATGTTGTGCGATTTACACCAAAAAGTAATTAGCACCAGTCTTTATAACAGACTAAATTAATGTTAAGTTTTATTGAATTTTATTCATTAGATCTTGAGATAGATCACCTACAAAATCTGTGTGACATACAGACAGACAGATTCATAGATAGACTTATAGTAATATATTTTGTAAAAACACGTTTTTTGGGATCTCTCATCACCTAAAATGTGTAAATCCGTCGAAAACCGGAATTAAAAAAATTTTACGAATTCAATTCTTTCTTCCGGTGATGATTCAGGAAAGTAAAAATGTGTACTGTTTACAATCGCGTATGAATGTGTATAATTAAAGTTCGACTAATTAGAGGTATTTGTGTTCGATTGTAATGATTAATCACGGAAATATGAAGTTTAGAATGTGAATAAAACTTGATTGTCAATTTGGCCTCCACTTTTAGTCAGAAAAATCTGGATTGATACCAGAAAATACAAAAAGTACATATTTGTTTAACAAAAGTCTGATTATGATTAGCTTAACCATTTGAGCTCTGACGGTTAAGCTTTCTACCCCTTAATTTAAATTCCGAAATGTCAGAATGGCGTCGGAAAATTCGACCAAATTTATTTGAAAAAGGTTAAATGTATATTTTCCTGTATATCGTAAACCGAACTTTTCTTTGCAAAATACTGGTGTCAATGTGACATTTGGAATTTTGAAGAAATTCATCCACCAGAGCTTAAAGGGTTAAGTGGAGGTTCTGGTGTGAAGTATCCTAGTTCAGGATTTAAATAGTGGCCAAACTGTGGTCTAAATGAAGGGATGCGAGAGGCATTTAGCGGGGGAAAAATCATTACCAAAACTGGCTTCAGGAAGTCATATAAAACAATGTATTTATAAACTGTAGAATAGGTTTACTAATGCAAATAATGTTTAATTTGTGGACCATTTTAGTTAAGTACCGTTTAAAAACCTTGAGGGGCGATGGGATATATTTTAACTTACCTAATTTTTAAAAAAAAATCTCACAAAAAATATTTAAAACATTTTTTACGATCTTCTATCTTCAAAAGAAGAAAGTATTGTAATCGAAATTTTTTTCGACTTCCGGTTTTCAACGTATTTACACATTTTAGGGGTCAGAGATTCCAAAAATTGTGTTTTTACAAAATGTCTGTTTTTCCGTGTGTACGCGTGTCTATGTGTGTGTGTGCTCTTGTTTGTCACCATTATACCATCGAAAAATCTATGCATATATGCATTGAATTGAACCAAATTTTTTATGTATGGGTTTCGATGTGGCAAGAAGATCTTAAATCAATTTTGAAATGTAATAGATTAGAAGTTTAATATTTAGCTTAAGATCTTTCAACATTAAGTCTTAAATGATTGAAATGTATATTGTTTTTAAAATATATTTAAATAGTTTTCGTTTTTTAAAGTAAATGAAATATAAATATATGCATGTAGCTTATATTTCGAGAATGTGAAATTTTCATTTTAGCACTCAGTCGGAAAAAAAGGCACAATGTTATGCATTTGTATTTCAGTAAATGTTATTTAGAATAGATAGTACTTTTGCATTTTGCATTATTTTTAGAATATAAGGAAGAAAATGTTTATATGTTTATTGTTTGTTCATAGAAGTAGTTCATTTAGTAAAGTCGCCATTATTAAATTCATTTATTTGTAAGATGCACATAAACTCACAAAAATTTCTCTTCAAACTTTCAGAGGCAAAGTACTAATGTTTTTACAAGGTTTAAATGACTCAATAAAGCCAGAATTTCCAAAAAAAAAAATTGATTAAGTAAAATTTCTTTCTTTGTGTAAAAGATAATTTCGTTGAAACGTACTAGTGCATGGTGCATTTGTGGCTGTTAGAAGTATAAACTGATTAGGGAGCTGCAAGACATGTAAGTCACCGATTTTGACGAAAGTGGTATTGTTGCAAAGACATCATTGTGAGAAGAAAAAAAACTCAATGGAACTAACCATCTGAAATGGGCCATTTTAAAGATATTCGGCAATTTATGTGACTTAATGCAGTTTCCCAGCAGTGTGCATGAGCAATGTGACACAAATTGTCGAATAGCTCGAAAAAGTCTCATTTCCGACGGGTAGTTCCATTGAGTTTTTCACTGCTCACGATGAGATCTTTCCAACGATACCACTTTCATCAAAATCGGTGACTTACACTTCTTGCAGTTCTCTAGTGAGTCCTTAGGATAATGTACCATATTTTTTAAAAAGTTTTAAAAATGCAACGCCAGGTATTGGGTCATTCAGAAAGTCGAGTCCGTTTGGGAAAATCAATTCGTGTCAAAAAATTTTATCATTTAATTATTAGATGTTGTTTCAGATATCTAATGTTTAGTAATTAATGGGCAGAATTTTCCAGAGAGAATTGATTTTCCCAAACGGACACGACTTTCCGAATGACCCAATATTACATTCAAAGGAGAACCTTTCTATTTAAAAGAAGAAAAAGACCCATCACGAATATGTTAATATATTAATATTTAACAATAATAATAACATTATACTTTAATGTACCTAGATGTATAACATTTTAAAACATTTTTAATTTTCAGAAGAGAAATTATTTACTTTTATCAATCAAAGAATTGCAAAATTTATGTTCTAAACTTTAAATCTAAATTTAAATGCTAAACTCCGTTTTCTAAAAGTTTCTGGCAGTATAGCGATGAAGCTCCAGCTAATTTAGTTACAATTTAAATCTGCCTTTGGAATATTACTCGTTGAGAAATTGAATAATGATGGCGATTTCAGCAACTATAATTGGCTTTTTCTTTTTCTTGGGAGACTCTGGTACCTTTTATCTTTTTTAGTAGAAATTAAATCACTATAAAATATAGGATTTTGGCATCATTATTGGCCTCATAAATAACTAAAATGTTTCACACATTCACATTCATAATATTATTAGGATTAGAATAGTTTCATAAAGTTAATGACAAAGCTAATTGTTAAGGCAAAAATCAAAAAAGCTCAATGAAACATTGTGTACTCTTAATAGGAACACAAAATCCACGAAATATGCACCAATATACACAAAATACTCAAGTGTTTAAATTTCAATTCCATTCTCATATAAGATAGCGATATTGTTTCAACTATATCCAAATTTCATAGCAGAACTAAAAAATACCAGGATCGAATCTCAAAAGAGCTTGTTTCGCGTTTATGCCCAGGGAACAAGCATGGCCTACCGTGGTAGATTTAACAAGATAATATTCGTGTTTATCTACGCTTCCAAATGGGACAGCTTAGTTACATGAACGAGCTGCAACAATTATCACAATCGGACACGTTAAATGTCATTTTTACTTTCTTCTATCTTTACAAGAAGAAAGTATTGGATTCATGAAAATTTTCGACTTCCGGTTTTCGACGGATTTACACATTTTAGAAGGTCCTGAACACGTTTTGACTATTTTTAGAAAATGTCTGTCTGTGAGTCTGTCCGTCTGTCTGTGAGTCTGTGTGTCTGTCTGTGAGTCTGTCAGTCTGTCTGTGAGTCTGTCTGTCTGTATGTGACAAAAAATTTGTGGGCGCTCTATCTCAAGAACTAATGCTCGAAATTTAATAAAATTTTATATTCAGTTAGACCTTGATATGAATTAGTGCCTATTGGTTTTTGGTGAAAATTGGCCTGCAGGTGGCGCTACTATACCACGTTTTTCATGATTTTAATGATTGCTATATCTCAAGACCTAATGCACAGAATTTCACCAAACTTCGTATTCTGTGACCCCATGATATACATAGACGCTGATTACGTTTTGGTGTAAATTGGCCAGCAGGTGGCGCTACTATGCGACGTTTTTCATGATTTTCATGATAGCTATATCTCAAGAACTAATGCACAGAATTTCACCAAACTTCAGATTCCGCGATACCTTGAGATACATAGCCGCTGATAAGGTTTTGGTGTGAACTGCCCTATAGGTGGAGCTGCTATGCTACATTTTGCACGATTTTTGCGATAGCTATATCTCAAGAACTAATGCAGAGAACTTCATCAAATTTTAGTTTCTTTTACACTAGAATATATAACATAATTAGACGCTGATTACATTTTGGTATTAACCTTGCAACAGGTGGTGCAGCTATGCTGCATTTTGCACGATTTTTCCGATAACTATATCTCAATAACCAACGCACAGAATTTCATCAAACTTCAGATTTTGTTACAAAATGACATATAACATAATTACACGATGATTACGTTTTGTTATAAATCCTTCAACTGATGGTGCTGCTATGCTATATTTTACACGATTTTTTTTTTAAACTAGCTATATCTCAAGAACTAATGCAGAGAATTTCATCAAACTTCAGATTATTTTACACCACAACATAATTAGACGCTTTTTTACGTTTTGGCATAAATTGTCCAAGATATGGTGTTGCTGTGCTACGTTTTGCAATTTTTTTGTTATAACTATATCTCAAGAACTAATGGACGAAATTCCATCAAATTTCAGATTCTGTTAGGTCTTGATTAGATAGATGCTTATCAGGTTTTAGTTTAAATTACCCAACATGAGGCACTACTAAACTCATTTTCTCAGAATAATAATTAAATTTTGCGTTTTAGGCTTTTCGGGTACCAGAATCTCATTAAACTAGGTCAAATGTTCGAGGAAATTCGATAGTGGGTAACTTTGGGGACACCACGTTTTTTTTTTTTTTTTTTTTTTTTTTTTGTACTTATGAGATAGAAGAAAGTTTCGGGATTGACACATCCAACTAGTTTTTAAATTGGTATTATTTAGCACTATACTTTTGCGGTATGAATGTTTTTTCTTAAATAAATCAAAATAATGACCATTTTCATTACTTCAGCTGTATCTCAGGATTTCTACAATTCTTGTTAGAATAACAGTAACAGTTATTGTCTAAAATATCCACACTAGTGGTTCCCAAACTATGGGTCCCTGCGACTATTCTAGTGGATCGCCAAAACAATCGACGTTTGCCACAAAAATTTATTTTGCATTTCATCTGTTTAAAAAATATAGCAATTTCACCAGTAAATAATATTTCAAGGGAAATTCCATAATTTCCAATGAAGAAATATACGAGCAGAATATCCAGAAACATCTAAATGAACTTCGAATTCCAGGATGAGTTCAACACAACATACTCGTGTGAACATAATTTTTGTATTTGGCTGTTTTCGAAAAACAAGTATAGAAAAACTGTGTTGATTGTGAATTGAGGTTGAAATTCACCAAATTTAACTCTGATAAAAATCGATAAAAATCATTATAAATCAATGCAATGATTATAAAGTTATGTTTTGATAGTAAATAAATGAATTTTTAGTTATCTTTCTAGTTTTTGTGTTGTGTTAATTATTGCTTCACTTATATACATTGTAATTACGGATTTTTGTTTTTGTTGATAATGTATCCTTTGTACTAAAATTTTGCCTATTTCGTAGGATGGAGATGCCGATAGCTTATAAATCTCCCATAGCAATTTCCATTTTAATATACATCATTATATTAAGTGGGTCGCAAAAAGCTTTTTTACTTAGAGATGGGTCGCGTACCAATAAAGTTTGGGAACCGCTGATGTACACTATTAAAATATGAGCACATAACTATGTAATCTAAAAAACTCGGAAACCACAGGGCGCTAATCTATGAAATTTGGCACACGGGTTGCTGGTGGGGGGGGGGGGGAGCATGAACGTTTGGGGTCAAAAATTCAAAAATTTTAAATAGATTTTTTATATATATAAAATTTTTGCCCTTTTAATCATTTAGTAAAGGTTGGTCTCGGACAAGAATAGATATATCAGAGACTTATCTGACAAATTTATATTGCCACAATGACAAAAAAGTATTAAAAACTACAAAAAAATTAATTACTAAAATCAAATTGAGATACAGCTTTCAAACAAATTGAATTTAAAAATAATTTTTTTCCCTTCAATATGATGTAAAATTTGAAAATGTTTTAAAGTTTACAATTTTCAGTGCCGAAAATTGTAAAACAGAAATTTTATTTTAAATTTGTTTATTGTTGGTCCAAGAATATTAATATTTGATCCATGGTGTATGTAATAATATATGACTCTGTTACTACATAAGCCACACTTTGATCATCATAAAAATGAGGTTTTTTTTTATTTATTTTTTTTAAATTAGAATTTATTTATGGTAAATTTTAGTCTTTGAAAAAAAAATCATTTACCCTATAATTGTAGTAATTTGTTAAATCACATTTTTTTACGTTCAACGCGCGAATTCTAATCAGTTCTAAATGTTTGCTGCAATTTGAAATATGTAACTTATAATATGTATAATATTATGTACGCAACGCTGTAATAGGTATTTTTTTTTTCCGCACATGCTAATAATTAGAGATTATTTAATTGCGCTTAGTTATAACTTTTTTCAAAACAATAAAAAAAAAAAACATTTTATCACGAACATTAGCAAAATTTTCTATTCTTATAAATATATTGTTTTATCGTCTGTTACCATAGCAACACGATAAATTACATTTTATCACAAATTCGGCCGCAGTAGAAAAATTATTTTTTTAAAAATCGGTATGCTATTGAACAACTTAACACTTTAGCAGAGAATTCTTATTTCTTACATAGATATTTTAAAGTTGTTTGTTGTCTTAACATTTTATGCTGATTTTCGTTTCATTTTCAGTTATTATTATGTCCCCGCACGAATTCTACTTAGTTCTAAATGTTTACTGTAATGTGACACATACATATTAGGTATGTTACGCTGCAATATTAAGAAGCTGTAGCGGTCTTACGATAATTATTTTACCTCATATTCACATGAAAATAATTCAAGATTATTAAATTAAGCTTAATTATTACCTTTAAAAATTTTAAAAATATTATAAACATAAATAAAACAATTTTATTTATTCTCTTTCTCCCAAGATATTGTTTTATCATATGCTGCCATAGCAACATAATAAATTTAATTTAATTTTTAAAAAAATGCACGGCAGTACAAAATATTGTTCTACATCGAATAGTTATTGAACAACTCAATACTTTAATAAAGATATTCTTTGTTTTTTCTTTCGTGCGTAGAACGTGTTAAATAGCTTGTTGTTTTTTAATACAAATTTAATGGCAAATTTGAAATATTTTGCTACTTCCTATTTTTGCAGGGTTCGCACACTCCTTATATTTTGTAAGGACTCTGGCACCACAATTAATGATAAGAAAATTTATATTTAATTTTTAAGAAACACAATTCGCAACCACCTCCTCAATTCGCAATTTTCGCATTATTTTTCTGTTGTGAAATACATTGAAAATACTGTAAAAATTTAGTGGTAGAGATGTGCGAATCCTGTTTTGACTGTAAGAATAAGATCCATCTACATTCACGCATTTAGACAATATATAAACAGATAATACACTACCTAGATATTATTGGGCCATTCCTTTGACAGAATAGGTCTTTATCAAACCATATAGCAACAACAAAGCAACCAGAATTTTTCACACACAGATGATGAAAGATATATTTCTCAAAATTGATGAGATAGTGAAGAAGAGGAACTGAAAGAAATAAGTGAAGTTATTAAGTGAAAGACGTATTTTTCAACCTATTTACTTTTCTAAAATTTACATGGATCGAGTAGCATTTAATTGAATTCGGGTGATAATTCAGTTTTGCATGATAGACTATAGTTTATTATTGTGATTTTTTTAGAATTTTTAAGTAAAATTCATTATTGTAAGCTCTTTTTTTAATTCTTTACACAAAAATTGTAATTTGTTGGATTTTTTCTTTTTTTTTAGCCGAATGAACTGTTAAAAAAAGAGTCGTAACTAGCACCCCGTGAACTTACCTATTGCACATACCCAGGATATGTTTTGGTTTTTCATGAATATTTTCAATAAACTAAAGTTTCTTTTTTAGTTGCAAACAGTGTAACAAATTTTACAAAAGCTTAAAACTACACGAGACTTATACTTACTATAGACTTACTATACGAGAAATACTACAAAATGTATTACTATATGAAGAAACTATACTACCGCACACAAGGTAGTTATACTATGTTGGTGTGTCAGTTCTTAACCCTTTCCGACACACTGTGCCCAGTCTGGGATATCTAATTTTAATTCCAAACTTGCTAATGGCACCAGTAATATTGCAGTAAAATTTTGCTTTCACAATAAATGCTTAAATTAGAGGATTCGAAATATCTAAAAAATTCGTTTATGAATTCCGGTGTCAGTCGATTATTTCTCATTTTACATCAGATTTTGTCCGTGCCGAAAAGGGTTAAATCAACCAAACTAGAAGGAAAACTTCGTTTATTCACAGAATCTTTTAAGATATAACTAGTACTCAAAAATAAGAACAGTTGAACTTCCTAAAAGGAAGCCGCAGTAATGGAGAATTTCATGAGTTTATTTGAAAATAAAAGATAATACCATAAAGTAGCAAATTATGTTTAAATAAAAAGCTGAAACGGAAACTCGCCAATAACATTTTTTTGATTTTCTTCACGTAACGAAGTAATCCAATGCTGAGACTTAGATAAAGGCATAAGAAAAGAAATTATAACCTTCCTTAACCCTCTTTGTCGGTCGGTCGTATACTTATGAAACAACTTAATTCCAATTCCCAAACGAAACATTGACACCATTAGTTCGTTAAAATATTTTTAATGTTTATATACGTTTGAAACATGGCCTTTTATTTTATTTTTTCTCATTTTATGAAATAAATTTGTTTGTAAAGGCCGGTACTATTTATTTATTTCTACGCTTTAGAATTAAAAATGATTTGCTCCTAAAAGGCTTTCAGGGGTGCCCAAACTTTGGCCCGCGGGCCACAATAATACCATAATTCTTATGCAGAATAATTTTGCTTACAGTAATGACAGAAACTTCGCTATTAAAGAAAAGAAACAACACTTTTCAAATATTCCGGTGGCAAACGATTTTCTAGTAAAAAGGTTGTGCATCACTGGGTTAAATCACAGTGGAATGTTTCTATTTTCCATTTTACATTGAAAAGTTATTGCCTCGGTTTTTGTGGTTTATGTCAAAACACACAGACACACAATATGTATATCTAAAAATGTAAGTTTTGATTTTTTATTTACTATGTCAAATGTATTGAAATCACTTTTGTTTTTATTGTTTACCCATCGTGATGCAATTGCGTGGGATGACACATGTCGATTTTTCAGCAACTTGTTAATCATATAACAATCTATCTACTCACACTGACTACACTGTTCAGTTTTTTTTGTTTCCGCAGATGTTTACATTACAGCTCATACGTACGTGAGGAGCAGATGTAAGGAAAATGGGACTAGTTCCTGTCTTTAATGAAAATCAAAAGATAAATATAATTGGCAGACATTTAAAGTCATAACAAATAAAGGAAAGAATCTTTTGATATGTACTTAAGATAATTCGTAAAGCAAATGTTTCTGCCGCCTAATATATAAGTACAGAGGTATTTTTTATTATCATTTTGCTCGATAAAATTTTAAATAAATATTGAACAATAATCGGAAACATTTATTCAAATATTTTGGAAAATTGGTTGAACAGTTAAAACGAAATGAATAGTGTTTTATTATTAATACTACACGGTATGGTGTAGCCATTTGTTAGCATTTTTTATACTTTGGATTACGCAGACAGTTTACCATACTTTTATCTAAAAATAATTCCAAACCCCTTCGGGCTAAACGTCTCTTACGAAATTTTAAATCTTTTATCACCAGTTTTTCAAATCAGAAAATTTTGCCTAGCTCAGCTGTTCCAATCTATGGGTCGCGACCCATTGGTGAGCCGTGATAGTTGATTTGGTGGGTCGCGGCTGGGTTGCCAGTTTGGCCTCTACTTCCAATTTAAAACTTCGATTTCACATCAGAAATTCTGAAAGAAGAAATTGTACTTCGAGTAATCGCGAAACGTCTGTCATTACTGAAAGAAAACAAAGCCATGCAGAATTTCTGGTGTGAACGTAGAATTTCAGATTAAAAAGATTTAAAAAAGAGGCCAAATCTGGCACCCAGGGTCGCAGAACAATCGAGGTTTGTCATCAAAATGTATTTTTTATTTCGTCTGTTTAAATCAAGAGGAATCACAATTTCAACAGGAAATAGTATTGCAAGGGAAAATCCTTAAATTTCTTCTAGATTAATACATGAACAGAATATAGAGAAATATTTAAATCAGCATTGAAGTCCTTGATGAAATTCAACATATGAGAACATGCTTTTTCTACTTTGCTGTTTTTGAAGGACAAATACTGAGACAAACTGCTTGTTAATGTATTTTCCTACATTGGTAAACACCAGAAATCTCATTGTTAATAAAGTTATGTTTTCATAATAATTAAGCGTATTTTTAAGTGCCTTTGTAGTTTGTGCATGGTTTTAATTACTATTCATTTACACACATTTTGATTATCGATTCTTGTTTTTTTTTATAATGTATCCTCCGTGCGAAAATTTACGTTTTTCGAAGGATAGGATAGCCGAGCGTATAGAGATCGTACATAAATTGCTATACTGATATACAACTTTATCTTGGGTGAGACGCGAAATTTTTTTTCACTGAAAGGTCAGTCGCGTATCAAGAAAGTTTGGGAACCGATGGTCATGTTCATTCAAAAAAAAAAAAAAATGCTCGGATTAGGTGAGTCAAAATTCATATTAAAAAATCACTGGCGAGAGTTAAATTTAGTAATCTAAATGTTAAAATGTTGAAAAAGAATCTACTCTATTTGTATAGATAACAAATTTAGTATCAACAAATTCATATTTACACTTTACTGGTGAATATTTCACAAACAAGTTTAACCCTTTAATGATCAAAGCATTTTCATTGCTAAGGTGTCGAAATAAATGAATGACACCGGTAATTAAGAACAAATATATTTCTAAATAAGAAAACATGATTTTTCATATGCAAAATAAAAGGGATATTTTTAGATAAAAATACCGGTGTCAGTGTTGCATATCGGAATTAAAATTTTGTGGTTTCGTGGCGAAACCAATGAACGTTAAAGGGTTAAAAAATATTTAATTTCTTTTCATTTAATAAGACTTTGGGGGGTTTCATGAGCGCTTGTCGTATAAGTCACATTACTAGATGTTTGACACTGTTATTTTCATAAGATATCTCTGAAAATAAGTCACTTTTTTCTCGTTCTAAAATAAAAAATCCAAAATCGTAGTATGTGACTTGCACGACAAGTGCTCATGAAAACACCCTTTGGTAATTTGTTTTGAATATATAATGATGCAAAATAAAGATACATAAAAAGTCAGATTGCTCTAAAATATGAATTCTTTATTACACATATATCATTTTTAAGAAAATATTCTCAAACAATTGCCTGTGAATATATCAAAAATGTAAATTTATGAATTTTCTTAAATTTAAATAAAATTTATTTATTCTCATTTCCTAAGTTAACTTTATGGAATATTCTTATGAAAATATCGAAAAGAAATATACAAATATTGTTAAATGTATTTTGTATTATTTAAAGAAATGTTAAATTAAAAAACGAAAATAAAATAACAAAGGCATTTTTCCAACGGGCTCACTCAATTTTCTCAACTTCCATGAAATAATTTCGTTATTTGCTTTGAAAAATTATAAGAGAGCCAATTGTTTTAATATTGAATAACGTGATTCTTCTAGTTCTATTAATTTTGTATATTTTTTATGAATTCAATATCAGATCGTTTAAATGCGCATTTGAACATAGTTACAATACATACGAATCCCGTTTCATAAAATGTAAGATGCGTTCTTAAAATAGATGTATGTGAAAATCTGTAATATTCCTTTACATCATCTAATAGACATTTCTTTATCTGAATGCATCTCTAAATTTTAAATGCACACAGAATAACTGCGGCGCCGTGTATCCATTGTTTGAAATAAAAATACAGACTATCAAAATAAATCAACAAAATAGGTTTCTAAATCCGTTTCTTTCAGTAGATTTTTTTTCAAGACTAATTTAATTTTCAACAAGACGGAACTGCTTTTGTTGTTTCTTTGAATTCTGAAATCTAAAGACACTAAATAAAATGCTGGATTTTTTTCCAAACAGTGTCAAACTTTGTAATCTAAACATAAAAGAATAAAATACTATAAATAAAATAGTCTTAACCTTTTAAAGTTCATTGATTTCTCTACGAAACCCCAAAATTTTAATTCAGATATGCAACAACGACACCGGAATTTTTATTTTAAGAAATCCATTTTATTATGTATGTGAAAAATAACTTTTTCTTATTTATAAATATATTTGTTTGCAATTACCGGTGTCATTAATTTATTTTAACATCTTAGCAATGGAAATGCTTTGTCCGTTAAAGGGTTAAATCTAATTATATTTAAGCTGAATAATCATACAAAGGTCGCAGCGTCCCTAAAATTTTCACACTTTCCTACCACAATTTTTTAACGATAATATTTATTCTAAGGTTTCATTGTAGATCTTAAAGGAATATGAATGGAAGATATTTGATTTAAAACACTGGTAGAAAAGTGCGAAAATTTTAGGGACGCTGCGACCCCTGAATCATATCCAGAAACACAAAACAAACTGTTTAAAAAACTCATTTAAGAATGTGTATTTGTGCTTAAGTTGACGACTGTAGACAGCTGTGGCAGTGTGTACTGGGCAGCCGATATAATTTAGCATCTCTGAACATGTCATCGAATGATTCAAAATACTGAAGACGAAAAAGATATTTATGCGAAGGATTGATCATGACTTAAAGAATATATTTTGCACGATCAACACGACATCCTCTAATGCAGCTTACAGATTTTCATCAAAAATATTTCCTGCAAATTTATACAAAGATTAAAAGTACAGAAATAGTACCTTAACTCTAAGTTTACAGTTAGGGATATACACTTTACAGGATATACGTTTAAATAGATTATGCAATATTTATTCTATTTGGGTATTTTTCGGAAAATATTCTCGCCTTTACACTTTCATAATTTTTTTTCCAAGTGAAATTTACTACAAAGAGATATGTTTGAAAATTAAGCTAAGTTCTATATAGAAATAGTCGACAGTTTACGACAGGAATTACATGGTCAATATTTCAACGGACATTACGTAGGATTTTGAAATGTGATTTTATCTTTAACTAACTAGTTGATTTTTATGTTTTAAATGGGTAGCCAAAACAAACTCTGCAATATTCTTCATAATTATGATATCCACAATTTGATAGCCCCCTAAACTATCCATTCTTCAGGGCAAATAAAGCTTATTTAGCTCTCTAGTAAAAATAATACATTTATTCTCAAAATGTATCCATCGAAAGTTTGTAACTTTAACATTTTACGCTAAAATAGCGATTGCTGTAGGGCTATTTTTGGAAACTTTTCTGAAAATATATTTCGGTGATATTCTAGCTTGTCTTTAAAAAGACTTTTAAACTACTTCAAAATTCTTAAAAGCCTTTTCTTGAGCGAACTAAATGCTGTATAAAGTATTTAAATGGATGTAGTTTATTAGATAATAGTTTACTTTTCTGCTAAAATATTTACAAAAGAAAAGCTCTTTAATGATAATTTGACAAAATCCTGTTAATTCGTGTCTTAAGATCATTATTTCATGTAACAGCGAATGCATAAATAATCTCAAATTTTAAATGATAAATTTATTAAAAGTTCTGTCAAAGCCGGTATCTTATGGGCTACTTGAATGTCATTTAATACTGTGAATTTGAAGCAGTTATTTTTTATAGAGAAAATTCTATGCTTTGTTAAGAAATTATAGACAACATTTTCAATCACTATACACAACCTCTGACAATAACGTTTGGTGATTAGTCCTGTAACAGAACGTATATGAAATATTAACGAAAGTTACCATACTCACCCTCGAAATAGTCACCTCCCATAACCATGCACCACTGAGAACTGCTATAAATCTCTTGGAAACTTTTCAAGAAGTCTTCTTTTGCGATGGAGTTCAAAAGCTTCGTCACGTTTCGTTGGATTGCAGGAATATCTCCAAATATCTTTCTTTTACTTTAAATTGATCTTTTGTTCGTTCATTTTCCTGTTCTCAGTTAAGCAACACACTCAACAAGTACATTGTAAAGCACATCTTTTACACAGACATAAACGACGCTCAATTGAACAACGGTGAGGGAAAATGGTCAACACTTGCCTCTATGCAGGTGCAACGTTTTGTTTCCCCAATGCTGCCAGATCTGCCGTTCTGAATTTATTCAAGGAACTTTTTTGTCAGAGGTAGTAGAATCCGATTTCGAGTCATGTCATTTAACGGAAATATTATTACACACCAAAATATGTTTTTGTGTAGTATTCAGGGCCTGATTACTAACGGGGCACTCTCCCACCAGGAAAAAGAGATAAAGAATTTTTCCTTATTCATGACAGTAATCTTGCATGAAAAGGGCGTTTAAAGAAGACGAAAATTTCTATAAATTTTTTCTGGTGAGAGAGTGCCCCGTTAGTAATCAGGCTCTGGTAGTATTATGTTAATCAGTCGAATTTATCGATGTCATTATATAACCCTTTTTATTTCCTTTTATTATACCAGTTTATGTATGCAATATGGCACTTACAATTGTTTTATATTTCTATACGTGTAAAAATTTACTAGTGCGTTTTCTTTACTGTTTTAGTACTTCATAACAAAGTTGAGCAATGCTTATGCATTCGGTTTGTTTGTCCGTGTATCTACGTTTTAACTCCTGTAAAAATACTCGGATTTTCATACAATTGACAAGCTTATTTAAGATTACCAAAACATGTTTGGTACTGCATATGAAGTATGAACGTCTAATGGTTCATTTACAGGGACACATAAAACATTATGGTATCAGGGGGGAAATGTTTGGAGAGTATTTTAATGACATTGGGCTATTTCAAATTTATTGAAAATGACATAAATCACTTTTCTTCACTATGATCACGTTATAACGAAGCATTCCTAGCATTTTTCATTAATTTACAGGGACATGTAAATGAAATCGGTTACAGTACGTGGAAAATTTTCTTTTAAAATTCGGTATGCACTTTTAAATTTTATTAGTTTTTTTTTTCTGAAATGTATATATTTCTTAAATTGCCTAAATTTTGCAATGCATGTTGTTAGTAAATACAAATCTCTATATCATATACAGGGCTGCTAAAAAATTCGTAAAATATTTCGATTGCAGATGAGACAGATGGGATTCTGTTTTGAAATGCATTACAGATGCGCATATGATGAAATGAGATTTATTTTTTCAAACGGTGCAGTCTGTTTAATTACATACTTTTAATTTCCTCGAAACATTGCCAGGTTGATTCTAATTAACAAATATTCTTTTTGAGAGTTAATCTGTCAAGAAATGACGTTTTAGTAATAAACACGAACACGAATTTAAAGGAAAACGTTCATTCGAAAGAAAATGAGGCAAAAAGAAATAATCATACAAATTGCTAAAACTTGTACGTTACATCTTTCTTCTTGTCTGCTAAATTAAAAATCTTTTCTCAACCGCAAAAACAGAAAGTGGTACACTCATATTATCTCCATATTAACGTGACATTTTTTTTTTTTGTCAAAATGTTTTTTGTAATAAATAAATTCTTTCAAATCTCTGTTGTTACTGAAAATGACATTTTGCTTTTCTTTGAAATGTAAATCGAAAATAAGAAAAACGAATACATAGTCAATATTTATTAAATGTTCAATCCATCTTCAATTACAGGTCTGTAGTACTCAGTACTGAAAAATGAAGTTTTGTAATCCTCAAATAACTCAGTGTTATTTTAGGATTTATAGACTGTATTTTCAAAATTAGCAATGATAAATAAAGATTGGAAATTTCTGTTAAATGGTAAAAATTTATGTTTAGAAAAACCGGTGACAATACATAAAAAATTATGTAAAAGGCTAAAAAATGTAAGCATTATTTGAAAGTTTTTTCAAATATATTGATCAATTATGTGGTTAAATGTCATTGCATTCTCTTCATAATGTTTATCAAAAAATTTATATTACTACTTGATATTACTTAATTTTAATTACTGAATGCCATTGTCACACCACAATTTTTTGGGAAAAAAACTTTTGCTTATTTTTTATGTGGGAAAAAAAACATGTATTTTTACTATTTTCAAATAAATTTATTAGT
Organism: Maratus speculifer; assembly: GCA_964019185.1. Taxonomy (NCBI): domain Eukaryota; kingdom Metazoa; phylum Arthropoda; class Arachnida; order Araneae; family Salticidae; genus Maratus; species Maratus speculifer. The sequence goes on from OZ025295.1 coordinate 406,108,832, forward strand.
AAATTCCAGTGTCAATCATCATTTCAGTATTTCAGCAATGAAACTGTTTTCTCTCGAAAGGATAAAATGAAAGATACGGTATTTAGTCGTGTATACCGCGCACTTGTGTATAACGCGTACCCCGTATTTTACAAGAAAAATGGCATTTTTCATATATAACGTACACCATAAATTTGACATGATAATGAAGAATGGCCAAATGAATTTCAGTGAAAAAAATCGAAAGAAACATTAAACCAGACCAAAAAATTATTTCAAAACTGCATTATTAGACTTTAAGTAGTAAATGAATGACTGGAAGTAGCGTTTAAATAATGTTAGTAACTCTGTCGTATAACCAGGGGTGCAAGGAGTTAAATAAAGATGCAGTAATACTTCATTTAAGTAACATTTTACGAGTTTTAATGTCTTCTTTGAATACGTTTCTTGTTTCATATGCATATCGTGTGATTACATCCAACACAAAATAATTATTCCGCGTATAACGCGCAGCTAAGAGTTTTGCCTTAAATTAAAAAAAAAGTGCGTGTTATACACGAGTAAATACAGTATATAAATTGCAGAGCTTAAATAATATTTGTATTGAATTATAAATTATAAAAATGATTTTTTTCCTTATTCTCTTTCAGATCCTAATGACTCGCAAAGAGTCGTAAGCTAATGTTGAGCCAGTAGAAGTGTTCTTTTTCAATTTCTTGCTTTTATTTCTACATTTGTAAGTTATTTATTTATTTACTCATTATTTCTTTTTATTCTTTTCTTTTTTTATAATACAACAGATTGCTTTTTTTATTGTTATTATTTTATTACTTTTTATCACCTTTTAATGCAAAACTAAGTGCGGGAAATAATTCTTCCTCAGATGTATATTTTCCAATTTGTTGCCAAAAAAGAGCTCTTTTTGTTATTTTCAATATTATTTCATTAAAATATTTTTTGGTTTTATGACGTTTTCTTCCGCAAAACAGTTTTTTCTACAAAAATGTGTTTATGTAAACAAATAACACAATCGCAGCGTTGGCCGTCTTTTTGCGCACCGAAAATATTGCAATTTAAAATCGCACAATCGTTTCAATTAAATAAAACATCATTTTATGTAATAATCTCATTGATAAAAATTTGTCGATTGAACTCGTTCCGAAGGGTTTAATCGATAAGGAAACGATAGTATTGTGTTTCTATATATTTATGGGAAAATAAATATATTTGAAGTATGTTTAGACGAAAAAAATGTAGTATGTATATTTATACTCTAGAGACGGCTTTCAAATATCCCCTGTGAAAAGTTTCCCTTCAAATAATAAATAATTCAAAATGTTATCCTTCGCAGATCATAGTAAGACTTACTATGTACTATCTTTTTAAGAATGATATAAAAATATATTTCTTCAGTAATTTTAAAAAGTGGTTTTTCAATATCAAAAAATGAGCATTTCTGTGTTTTCTGTAGCCTTATAAAAATTTAGTTTTAAAATAGTCTCTTTTATATCACATATGAATGGTAATATTTTCAAAAAATGTAAAATCGGAAAAGAACAGGTAATGTTAAGAATAACATTTTGTGAAATCATAGTTATTTTATGCAATGCTTGTTTTAGGCAATATACAGGGTGAGTCATAAATATCGAAACAATAGGCTATCTCCTCAAATATTGCCCCTAGACCCATACTTCCAATTGCAAAAATTCATAAAAAAAGGTGAAATTTCTGATAAGATAAGTTGCAACTTCATGGGGGGTCTATTTGAAAAAATACGAAAATTAATTTTTTATACGGCCCCCGTAGGTCAAAATTCCCAATTAGGAAGTTATTACTTATCCATTCCTAAATTGAACAAAACAAATTTCATCTCCGTATCTAAAAATCCCACAGAGATATTAAATCCCAAAATCCTCAAAAATTCCTGATTTACACCACTTTTCCCTGCCTCTAAACTATGCTTTCTTCTCTGTTATTCAATGCTTGTTAGGGAACATTCACAAATTGCAAATTGATAAAAATCGGTTTAAGATAGCGCTTTTTCTTTGGACATAAAATAACAGCGTATAGTTTTTACGCTAAATTGGTATACCAGACGTCTGCCCGGGTCAAAATATCTAGGTCAAGTCTCAAACCGACCCATAGGGGGAAAAGTTCGGCGTGGCCTGAAAAAAATGTCAACATCATAACCCGGACCGGTCTGGAAAATAGTTTAAATCATAGCCCGGTTCAGTCGCAAATTTCTACATAGTTTTTTAATTTGACGTGGAAAAAAAAATGTTTCATATGGAGGAGTTCTGATTAAAAAATTCTTTTATAGCTTTTCGTTTTTTATATTTATACTTTTTATTATTAAAGCGCCAAAGGCTGTAATATATTTATTTTATCAATGAATCTCTATTTATATGTAAATGTTTCACTTATATTTTAATATCGTTAATCCATATCCCATGCGTTGGAGACCCTGAAAAATGTTATACACTAAAACTTTTTAAGACGGAATCACATAGGAAAGAAAAAATACGTTATAGACAGATGCTCTCCCCAAAAGAGGTAATTGGAGCTTATTTTCTTTTCAGGTACTATTGCATTTATTTTGCATGGATCAACATATTTTCCGTTTAAGACAGAATTCCGTCATAGGCAGATTTTTTTTCACTGGTTTTATTGTATTTAATTTTTTTAGCCTTTGAATAATCTATTTAAAAAAATAAATTTTAAAGGTTTTTTTTTTCTTTTTTTGTAAAATAAAAGTTTTAAAATCTATATGTTTTTCGTAAAAAAATTCGATTGAGCCGAATTTTATTTATTTTATGTACGTATTAATTCAGTCAGAGACAGTGATTTTAATACGGGTTTCGTCGAGACCGGGTTTGAAAATTTCATCCAGAGTGCACCTAAGTTGAAGGAAGTAGTCCCGTCCTTTATGAAAAATACGCTAAACCCGGCCTGGCGGGTCTTCCGAAAAAAGTAACATCTCGGTCCTGGCCCTACCTGGGCCCAGAATACAGATTTTTTAACATCCTCTGGAGGACGATAAAAAGCCTGACGTTGTCAGAGGTGAATTTAAAAAGAAAAAAAAAAGACTTAATCTGCATCTTAGAAAAAGCATTTTTTTAAATAACTGACGGACATTTAAACAATACACTTCATTTTTCTGCATAATGAATTTTTTATCCTCTATTTCTTGTCTTTAAATTATTAAATGTTAAGAATTTTTAAAAGAAAAAAGAACTTGAAACACGTCATTTTTGATTTTTTTTTTTACATTAGTTTTGTTTCGGCAAATTTGAAAAAATGTTTACTTTTGAAAAAATGTTTGTTTTTGAAAATATGATTTTTTTCAAGTTATATTATTTTTTCAAAAAATATTTTTAATATTTTTAAAAATAATATTAAAAAAACCTTGGAACAAAACTAAAATCAGATTTTCATCTTTAATTAAATGGAAAGAAATTGAAATCCGATAAATAATGTTACGAGTTATAACGATTTTTGATTGTCCCATTTAAACCAGTACTAACCACATGAAACTTTTATAAATTGTATGAGAAATTTTAGAATGTTTTTCTTAGCAAATTATAATGCTAATCATCACAAAAAAAGAAAAAAATCAAAATTCTAACTCAAGAAATATATTTTTTACGTGTTTTCTAGAACTGTTAAAGTAACATTGTTTTTTGAATTGCGCGCTTTTCAATTTGTGTCTAATCCCTTAAAACCTGATGAATTTTTTAAACGGCAATAACTTTGCGAATTTTGGAGATATGAAGATGCAACTTTTTGTGTCTTATTCAGGACTGAATAAGGAAAGTTTCCCTAATTGGAATTTTTGTCCTACGGGGGCCGTATAAAAATTTAATTTTCGTAACTTTTCAACTAGACCCCCCATGGAGTCGCAATTTATCTTATCAAAAATTTCACATTTTTTAATGTATTTTTGCAACTGGAAGTATGGGTCTAAGGGCAATATTTAAGGAGATAGCCTATTGTTTCGATATTTATGACTCACCCTGTATATTATATCGCTTGTTGCAAAAATAAGTATTATATCTCATGTCAACATGCATTATTTTAGGCACATACAAAGCGTGCAATGACGAGTGAAATATCATATGAAATATCTTGAATTGACTTTTGATAAAGGACACTGATATTTCATTAAAATACATTGTTTTATGAACCCCTTGAAGGGCAGTGGTTCATTTATTGACCACCTAGTTTTAATTCCGAAATGCCAAATTAGCACCAGATTTTTGAAGTAGAAATTTACCTTTTATGAAGTACGCGAAGGAAATCTTTTATTTATTTTCAAATAAATTTGTTTTTAAATCCCTATGTCCTGCATTGACTTCATAATTTTATGAATAGCGGATTGCCCCTGAAAATGTTAAAGCCTAGTAAAGGTCCTGTGGCAAATGATAAGTGACAAAGCATTATTTTGAAAAAAAAAAGATACTTTCATATATGCATGGAGAAAATGTACTTGATTGTGCATTTTTTTAATTCATGGAAGGGATTAGAAACACCTATTTTTGTGACTTTCAATATCATATGCCATAAAGGCTATAATTAATATATATTTAGGTTGATTAGTTCCATAAGACAACGTCGAAAATGGTTTGCCTTTGGTATCTTAATAGATTTGAAAGACCGCAAAAGAAATGATTTTTTTTACAGAATTAATACCCTAAAAACTAAATAGCAAATTATATTTACAGAATTCTGACATAATTTAAGAGACACGGAGATGCGTGGTGAAACAATTCTAGTAACAAAGATTTCCATCAGAGGGAAGTCTGAGCGATATTGCTGAGAATCTCAATTTAATAACATCTGATAAGTAAAGGAAATGAAATGCTATCTTTAATTGGCCATATATTGCGATAAATCAAAATAGTGAAAATAAGCAAATTAAAACACAGGATTAGAAAATCTTACATAAAAAATCGTATTCTTTATTTAAAATAAAGGGAAAGCAAACCATGCATGGATATAAAATTGGAAATAAGCAATACGTTAAAAATAATACAAAAAACAAAACATGAAATTATTTTATATTGGAATTTAAACTCTTCGAAAGGATGTCAAGAGCATAAACAGACGCCCCTACCATTTGCGTAATTCTAAATAAATAATGTATTATGATAAGATAATCAGGGTGGTGAGTGGTTAAGGGAAAACACAGTCAAAATAAGAGAAAACTACCAGTATTTTATTATAGAAAATATTTCGACTAATATAAAGGGATTAAAGAAGGCAAATTTCTCTTTAACAAAATTTCTGGTATTTAATACGTTTTTAGACTGTGTTTTTTCCTGACCACTCGCCACTCTGATAATGGACTGTATTTTATATACCGTAATTTTCTGCGTATAATCCGCGGATCAAACAATTCTTTATCGACCCAGAAAATTTTGAAAATCAAACGTGACTTTTTACATCGCAGTAAATATTTAGCTTGGATTACAAAATAAAATTTCTTGGTCGAAAAAGAATTGTTTGATCCGCGGATGATACGCATGAAATTACTGTAATGTGAAATTCCTCCGAATAGTTTACGTTGTTTAATTTCTGTTTTTCACGGATGGCAATGAGGTTGCCGATAACAGTTAAGCATACATTTTTTTTACAATTCATTCTAAACGAGCATTAACATCTTATAATTTACTGTGATGCCAAAGTTATATCTTCTAATCCCAACAGTATACCAGAAATTACAAATAAATCGTGATTTAAAACCTTTCTAGAAATTTTTTGGTTTTTTTCAAATTAAACATTCAAAGCTTTTAAAAATTGTTCAAAACGAATTGATTACATCCTTAAAGTAACCACCACAACACATTTCAAATTTCTAGTCTTATTAATGTTTGAGAAATCGCAATTTCCGAACTTTTTTTTTTACCGACATAAAATACAATTTATTTTGGAGAAAGATAGTTACGAAATTTTTGTGTCCATTATTTCCTAAATTAGCTAGGTAATTTCAATGATAACACCACAAAAACGCACAAACGTTATTGCTTTATAATATTGGCATGGAATCGCAAAATCAGAAGCCATTTATCTCTTATTATATATATGGTAGAACCCGTCGAACATCGACAAAAGAAAATGTTTAACCCTTTCCGGCACACTGTGCCCGGTCTGGGATACCTAATTTTAATTCCAAACCTGCAAACGGCACCAATAATATTTTAGTAACATTTTGCTCTTACATTAAAAGTGTAAATTAAGGAATTCAAGATATTTTAAAAATTCATTTCTCAATTCCGGTATCAATCGATTATTTCTATTTTATTAACAGATTTTGCCCGTGCCAGAAAGGGTTAAGTAAGAGTTGTTGCATTGATTTATAATAAATCTACGACATTAGTAGTTACAATAAAAATGCACCTTATATTGGTAAGTCTTAAACAAATGTTATTAACCTAAAGTAAACAAAATATTAAATCTATCAAACTCAGTTGTAGAAATTATTAAAATTAAACTTTAATCGTATGTGTAAGCAGTAATATATAATAAACATTAGTTATTATGATGCAGTTATCAATTAAGGCTCACATGCTCGGTATTCCAAAAGCAAAAACAAGAAAATTCATTTCATTTTTACTGATAATTCATAGAATTTTTCCCCATGAAATTTAAATCCTATATTATTTTCATATCTCAAAATCTGAATATTCACCTCTCATATCCGTATTCAACCTTTTTTTTAAAGTGGTACTTTAATTTGATCGCTTTAAAATTATTTTAATTCAAAATTTGAAGCGTTGTTCTTTATTAGCTGGAAACAGATTCTAAAATATTCATATTATTTTGAAATTTAAATGAAATTTTCTGAAATAATCTGCATGTAATAACTACGGTATACAATATTCTTGTGACGCCACAAAAGGTAAAATGGCGATTTTTAAAATCTCGAACTCGAATTACTGTAAATAACGTCTTTATATGCTTGTCTAATACGACGGAGAGAATACATCCAGTTGAAACACCAAACTCTGTAACATAAATCGCTATTGTTTGGACAATGACTTCTGATCACGTGCACACTGTGCATCACTGATCTTTATTAAGACATTTTGTAAAACATTTCATTTTATCAGTGTGTTATTTTTAAAAGTGAAGTATTTTCACCTAGGAAGTATTTCAAAAACACTGGGGTGAAAATGCCGCATTTCTACAAACCTATTTCAGTTTTAAGAGTTAAAATACGCGCTTTTCTTAAAAGAAACGGCGTCATTTGCATCCGCTAAAGCACTAATGTATTACGATTCTTTCTTAAACAACATCTACAGAAAAGTGTACACATAACGTCATTATCGCGGAAACCCAGCAAAAATGCAATGTCGTCATGTCAGAAGCAAACTGGGTACCTAATGATATGTATGCCTTCGTTTGTTTATTTATAATAGTTATATGTTTTATCGGAAATCATTCATTTAATATTTCAAAATTCGGAAAATGATTTTATGCATGGATTAAAAATTTTATATCGCGTGTAAAGTAAGTTTATAATTAACTAAAGATCATTTAATTAATAAATAAAAACGAAGTAAAATCAAAATTCAGCTGGTTATATAACAGACGATATTTTTTGACATATCACGCATTTTAATTTAAAAAAAATTAGCATCTTATTAGAAAGTGGCAACAAAATGATAGAGTAGTCTCCAGCTTTTCTCCTTTTACTTAAAAAAAATAGAGTACTTCTGCTGTCACGATTGCACATGATATTAAAAACTATAAAAATAAATAATATCTCAAAAATAAATTACGATAGAGTTTGCAAACAAATTACATATAAAAGTTCCTTTTTTCCCCTATATGACGATGTAAAAATTGAAAATGTGCGATGTTTTGAAGTTTTAAAAATTTTAATATAAAAAATTACAAAACCGAAATTTTATTTGAAATTTCAAAGTGTTGCCATTCGCAAAATGACGCATGCGTTACCAACAGACACGTTTGGCCTTTATAGTATCAATAGATGGATATATACATAATTTATCTAATTAGTCTTGGTTATGATAATGCACTTTTAATATGTACATAGACCAACATAATGCTTCTTCATTTTTCTTTTTCATAGTCATTCATATCATTCGTCAAAAAATTCATTTCTTCGAAACGAATTTTGTCAAACTTTTTATAAAAGCTTCAAAATCCATGTAACAGCGAAAATAGTAAATAGTTTTAAATGCATGTAAATGGTAAATAGTATTAAATGCATGGTAATAAGACACCTACTTGGGCGCAGATGATAAATCACCAAATATTGCTCTTTTCTATTTTTCTTGAAATGTATTCTTTATATTTAAAATAGACAAAATTAAAATACATATTAAATACAATTCAAAAACACGATTTTGACTGATTTTTGTCATCTGATTTAAAATACCAATAAATAAATAAATAGAAATAATAACGTAAGTCAAAGCACAGAAGAACAAATAATGTAAGATAAACGTCAAAGAATTGAATCTAAGTTACATATATGAAAAAAGGCAGCTTTTGTTGGAAAACATAATCTTCCCTATATTTGATATATTTTTCTTTAAGAAAGTACCAAGATTAATTAAAATGTTACAGGAATAATCCGTGATCTGGTTTTAGACAATATCGTATTTTAAAAAGCGAAATATTTTAATGCCAATTTAATTTCATAATTGTGGCTTTTGAAAGAAAAGGTGAAATTGCATATATATTTACATTTGAATTGAAACTTTTATTTTTATAACTGTTTCTTGCACGAATAATTATTATCATAATGATCGAGTTCCACTCGAAACTTATATGTAAAATACTACTTGTCTTTTTGTTTGCTTAAAGCAATTTCATATTGCTGTCCTAACATTTATAACAATTTTGTTATTATAAAATTCAGGAAGCAAACTTATTCCTTTCATTATCATATTTTCCTGAAGACGGCAGCAGAAGACGACGCGAAGCGTTGATATTTTTATTATTTTTTAATTGTACAAGTTCATATTAAAATTCTTGTTTTGTGCACCACTGAGCAATATGTTGTATTTTTAATAAATACATTCTTAGTAGTTAATTTTATTATTATTACTTTTATTTAACACCAATCTTGCTTGTGTATGTAAATGCTGATTATTTTCCCTTTTCCAAGTACAAAAATAGTTGTAAGAAATTTATTATATCTGGTGTACCATGTACCGATTGCAATATTGATACTTTTATGGTGATAAGTTGTGAATAATTTTTGAAATTCCATTTATATCATTATTACCTTGATTTAAAATACATAATTTTAACTATGTTCATGATACTTTTGCAATATTACTTTGCCTTGGCCTTTTTTTAAACATTGGACAATAGGATTTGTTTTCGTTCGAGAATGGGCTCTTGTGTTATCCGTATTTTATTTTATTTTATTTTTTAATTGGTCGAATATTAGTGTATAATAGTTTATAATCTATAGCAGGGGTGCAAAAATCTAGGCGCCAGCAGGAAGTTTCTCACCACAAAATTTATTTCGTTTTTCTTCGTCTAATATTTCGTGTGAAATTCCTGCTAGAATGCTATTAAATTTTGAGCAAAAAAAAAACTTTAAAATTTTAGTGGTGAGAGACCACCCTCTGGCCCCTAGATTTTTGCACCCCTGATCTATAGTATATTTAATATATTACTGTGTTATTACATAAGCCACGTGCTGATCACCATAAGAATGATGTTTTTACTTTTTTTATTTAATCAATGATTTTTTTTTTTTTTTTTGGCTTTGAGCAAAGGAATAATTGAAAACTGAACCGATTGATTGTGACATATATGTAATTTGTTTATAATTTGTAACTTTTAGTCTTTGAATAAATCATTTTCCAAATGCAGTAGCGGCTCGTCAGGGAGTGCTGCATCTGATTTTTCATACCACTAAAATTTCGCAGAATCTTTCATATTATTTATTCGAGAAATTTTGCTGATTAAATAAAACAGAAATAACCATACAATTTTAGTGGTGTGAATAAATTGCAGCAACACCCCCTGACCAGCTGCTATTCTCCAAATGGTAGTTCTAATTTGTCTCAGCTAAGAAAGAAACAGTGGGCAATCAGCTGGAAAAAAGATCGCAGCCAGCTGTGCCATCATCGGTAAAGTGCATTGGTGCCATTACATAAACCAGTGTAAAAGTGTCCGTGCGAAATGTAGCGGGCCCATCAGTGATGGCCAACAGCAGGCCATCTATTATATTAGTATGCCATCACAATATTTCAATCCAGCACTTTTCCTTCAGTGCTAGAACCTATCCTACTGCTATGCATTTGCTTGGCCAGCAGTGTTAATCTAGCACCATCTCTTATACTGCAGTGTTTATACAGTGATACACCATCAGACAGCTTTTTTTACAATTAACAGAAACTCAACCAGCACCTTTACAAAAATTTCTAATAGAATTCTATAGAAAAAGCATTATAGAATTGTAGAGAATTATGGCCCATTTTTCTATAAGCTAGTTTAACCGAAAGCAGTATATAGAAACAATGTAATATATAGAAACATTTGAATATATTCAGATTTCGCCATCATGCAGTGTATCCTCCCAAGTACTAACCGCGTTGGATGCTCTCTGGATTTTGTGATCGGACGAGCATTGGTGCTTTTAACGTATGCTATGGCTGTTCACACCTCTGTTCTTATCTGTGTCATCTGTTCTTATAATTTTTTTTTTTTTGTGATGTGCTTTCTCAATCTTTAAAGCCATATAGAAATCATGTACATTTTATATGCTGATTCTCCAATGTATTAACCCTTTAACGTTCATTGGTTTCGCCACGAAACCACAAAATTTTAATTCCGATACGTAACACTGACACCGGTATTTTTATCTAAAAATATCCCTTTTATTTTGTATGTGAAAAATCACGTTTTCTTATTTAGAAATATATTTGTTCTCAATTACCGGTGTCATTCATTTATTTCGACATCTTAACAATGAAAATGTTATGATCGTTAAAGAGTTAATTATGAAAACCGAAGTCATTTGTAGCTTAGAAAATCAGATTTAAGAGGGAAAAAAGTTCCGTTAAAATAAAGAATATATTTATTGTTTTACTGATTTATTCTGTTTTTAATGGTTGTTATTGTTCTTGATCACAATCACAACAAACGTAATAGTCGCTAGTAAAAGATTAAAAATTCCAGATTGAAATTCCAAATACCCAAAATGATGAATTCCGAAATACCCAATGTCTTCGATATTAACAACGCCACCTAGTGTAAAGGCTCCCAGGAATAATACTGCAAAAGTTTGTGCACTTCCATCGTATAGTGGGCCAGCGCGTGAAAAAAAACGGAGGCCGATCAGAATTTTATCTAATGATTTTCAACTAAATATCACATCTTTAGTTTTCATGCTGTTATTCTAAACAGCAAGATTTCGTGATTTTTCACTCATTTAATTCCATATCATACAAATACAAAAATATATTTATTCCTTAAAATATTTACGACATACATTTTCCGGTGTAAGTTTAAGAAAGAATCTTCTAATGTTCTTTAATGATATAAATTCAATATTCGCAAAAATCTTAAGAATAAATAGAATTTGCATATTTTTACACCATATTTTAAAAAGTTTTTTCACTTAATTTAATTTCAAAAAAGTAATGCAAATTTGGCAAACAAACGTTGCGATTCCAAGTTCCGTATTTCAAAAATTAAATAAAAACTATTCATTGTGGCGCCAGATGTTTTAGAAATTCGAAGGAGTGTGTGACAATGAATATGTCGGCAGCGGTCTTAAAATGCATCTATATTGCATGTGCTATCTTGTTGTTTCACCACAAGTTCTTAAAATTCTGTAAAGATGTAAATGTGAAACTTTTCCGTAGTAATTGGTTTTAATCTCACATGACATGATTATGCAAATCATAAGAAGTACGAAAATTGGGGGAATATTTCAAGGACTTGTGTGTTATGCAGAAGAGCATTAGCAGCGTTAGTTTTGATTAGAAGAAGGAGTTTATTAAATATTATTTGTTTATGAACTTTATAATTTATCTTAATTTACAATAGCTCATTATTTTTTGCCAAAATGTATCATTTATTGCTTTCTGCAAATTGTTATGCATGTTTTGTTTCATTACTCTGATGGATTTATAGAAAAAATTTGTAACATTATCTAGAAAGTGAATGCGAGTAAATGTACAGTAGACGACGACAGAGTGGCGAGCAGAAATCATCATCACTGTTCAAATACACTGGAAAGTGTAAAAAAGTAATAAAGTAGTGCTGTTATAAAATTTGGGTCGTTTAAGTATAGTAGGTAAAAATATATACTCGAACATGTTAAATGACAACTAAATTTTCACGCAATATATTTAGCGAATAATAGAGAAAAACATGACACTTAGAAAACATTCAACCAAAAAAAGTAATAAAATAACATAATCCTAAAATAGCGAAAAGTAGCGAAAATACGAAAATAGGAGAAACTCAATATAACCAGGGTTGCCACAGGCGACTATTATTATATTCTGCTCGCATCAGTATTTTTGTAATAAAAACATTGAAATATATTTTTATTTTTAAATACTAGAGATGATCTATTAATTGATTTGAAGATATTTTAGCGAAAAATTTATTTTTATCATTTGTTTGTTTTTGAAAAAGTTGCCGTAAGAGCAATGAAACATGAAAAATTATAAGGTATTTGTGTTATTTTAAATAGATCACTTATAGCATGTAAAAATAAATTGATATTTTAAAGTAATGTTTTATATTATCTTTTTCTTGTAAATGTTGCCGAAGTGTGTGTTAAAGATTTCTGTTTAGAAATAAACTGGTGCCAGTCTAAATTAAAAAATAGTCGTCTGTGGCAGCCCTGTATTACTCATCAAATTTTCGAGTAATAATTTTGCCAAAAAACTTTAAATTACGTTGTTATAAAAACACCGATCCAACTTGCATATATTTTTATATTGTACAATACACATCTAATTGTAAAAAATAAATATTATAGTATTCTCTCTTGCCATGTTGTTAAGTTATATGCAAATTTGTTTTTGTTTAAGAAAAGTGGTGTTAATAAAGTATCACAACTGCGGAAGCGAGAGCCCTGACCATATGCGGTACGGAACATTTACCATGTGGGAATTAAGTACGTAAAACAAAACTTTAAAAAAAAATAAGGACTTATTAATTTTTTTTTGAGGGGGGGACCCATTAACGCGAAAGAACATTTAAAGAGAGTAAAGAACGTAGTTCATTTGTTTACACGGAAAAAACTATTTAGTTGATATTGCCAAATTTATTTGGTTACATCATTTGGTAAATTTCACTAGTTGCCTGGACTAATATTTGTTTGAATCAAGTACAACTGTTTGTTTGATTGATCCAAATAATTTAGTTGGTTTTTATTTGGTTGAATAAAGCGTGATCCGTGATTACTTGCTGCCGTACAAGATTCACACATGCGTAACAACCAAGTTACCGTCATGCCTTGCAATATTTACTTTCTTCTCGTTCGTTATGATGGCGACCGCTGTCAAATGACGATGTTCTATTATGGAAAGTTTGCAATATGTAAGTAGCTTTGTTCTTATATTTTTTTCTTTAATTGTAATATATAAAAGTTAGTAAACAAAAATAAATGTTTTATATTGCAAATATTATGAGGGGAGAATGAGGTACAATGGATTATAAAATATAACCATGCTATTGTCTCGCAGGCCATTACCGAATAGGCACGAGAAGCAGGTGCTTCCTTTGAAAAATTTTGAACTGGTTCAAAATTTAGAATGAGTTAATTCTACTCTAAAATGCTAGTTTGTTTTTCAAATTATCAATCTTACAATATATATTATAAAGTGTTTCATAAAAATAGCTTTCATAACAAATAAATATTTCATGTAATAGATTAAATTTAATGACCTGATTACAATTCTTCAGTTTGTTCCTTATTTTAGATGTATGTTTATTTTGTACACGAAATAATATTGAATTTGGCTTGTATAAGCAACATAAAATATTGATACTTTATTGTCCAATCAAGATTTCAAAATATTGATATTTTATATTGTGCATACATTTTGAATTCAAGCTTTTAATCCAAATTACACATCTACGATCATAACATGCTAAATCCTTTTTGAATATTTTTCTCGATTGTATCCAATTTTTGTGTAAGGGGAACATAAAAAAAAGTTGTTTGCTGAAATATGTGGGAATTTAACTGTACCACTCTTTTGAATAATATTCGTAAGCATTGGTAAATTTACGAATATATTGAATTTGGAAAAAAACTTCTCGAATGAAGGGGGGGGGGGCTTACATGACACTGAGCTTCCCATAGTTTCAGAGTTTAATCAGGCCCTGACAATTTATGGAAGATTCTGAAATCTTATCATAAAATCCCGATTGTACCCTCGCCCCCTTTTTTTCAAAATTAAAAGCAGTTAAATTGCGGAGGGAATTTATAATCAAGATTAAAAATACCTTTTTTATCATTAATTTAGAAGTGAATATAATAAATACAGGAGTTACAGTCTTCCATCTTTCAGCAGTTTTCTGATTTGTAAAAAATAAAAATAAATGCTCCTCCCCCCTCCCGCCACCTTCATTTCTCTGAATTAAATTTCACCATCCAAAAATCTTTAAGAAAAATTCAAAAACTTAACTTTTTTTTCAGATGCATTTTTTTATTTGTAATTCTACCGCAGCAATGTTTATTCAATCATCTAATACCCCCCCCCCCTCAAATACTGCTCACTCCTCCCTCCCACTCTCTGGTACCAAACATGCATAACTTAACCTATAAAACTCTTTCATTTTAAATATCTTAATTCACAATATACTATACAAATATACTATAATTACAATAAATAATCTATCAGCTAAAATGTTAATTATTTATTTATTTTTTGCATTTGTCAGGCAACTAATCCCCCCGCCCTTTTCTCTCCAGCGGCATTAAAAATGTAAAGTTCTCTGTATTCAGTAGGTCAACCAATCATCAGAATTTATCCATAAAAAAGAAAGGAATTTTCTAAGAATGAGAGGGGGGGGGATCTGTTTTCTTGTAGTTTGACTCTTTTTATTCCTTTTCTATGCATTAAAATTCTTTAATTATCTTAATTTATTCTGCCATGTTTGTAAATCTCTAACCAGTCATTTAATAAGTAAATTAATTTATAATTAAATTAGTAAATTAAAAAGTAATCAGTCAATTAATTATTCTCTTCTCCAAATTTCTGCTTAATCTCTGTGTACTTTTCCAACTTACAAACTTTAAAGGTTTAGTACTCTTACACTACTAGTACGCTACTTTTACATTGAACATGAATAGTTATTTTTGATTTCGTAAACTTTTATCCTTTACCATATTTTATGTTCAGGGTTATTTTAAGGATCATCAAATTTATAAATTTCCTCATAACCTGATAGGGGGCTGTGCAAGTATAATGTTATCAACTTTTTGGTAATTTTGAACCCCCTCCTCCCCTTTTGGTATCGTACATTATCAACATTCAATCCCTTTCCCCTCCCTTCAAAATTTTTTTTTGTTTCGAGTAATATACGATACTCGCTAATTTTATTTTTAGCATACTTTGTTGATTCAAATGAAGAGAAGGCAATAAAATATTGTTTTATTCAAATAACACTTAAAAGAAATAATTACTATTTAAAAGTATTTCATAGTAAGCTTTTTCTTACATAATGGATTCAACAATAATAGTCTTGTTGTACCTGTCCCAAAGGGTGGAGGATAGTCTTGGGAGACAGATAGAAATTCCTATTAATAAAACAAGTGGACAACATTCTTTTTCTTTAATTTATTAGTAAATGCAAGCTTCATTTCAAATATACTTCACATAAAGTTCCTCGAACTGTGATAAGAATATATGCATGCATACACAAATGAAGATGAATAAGAATATCAAACGTTAGAGTATCCCACATTTTAGAATTAATTTTATGATAAATTAATGATTTTAATAGTAACTTTTGTATTTTCATAAAAATGGGCTATAGGCTAGAATAAGATAATATACTATTTTGAACTAAAGACCATATTACAAATAAAAAAGAGATAATTTTGATTGGATCAAAAATTATATCAATATCAAAAAGCAAATCCTCCTCCCCCTTGAGATATTTTAAGGTATCAATCATGTGCCACGCCTCCCATTTCCACAAAAATGATAATGTTATATATGTACAGCTCCTAGCAGAAAGTTTGACATAGTCATGACAGATTTTCTTTTCTGTTTTGCAGATTCTTTTTCATTGAACCTTTATTTTGCTTCATATTATGTTTAACTTCATACTATGTTATTATTTAAAAGAAAAAGTTAAGATTTATTATTAGTGGAGAGTGTTGTACCTTTGGACAGTTTTCACATTTTAATTTTTTTTATTTCAATGATTCTAAACTAAATTTAAATTTGAAGGCAGCATTTCAACGCACCAACATTTATCTCTGTAATATACTTTTAGAAATTCAGGCAGTTTGAAAATAAAAAATTGCCAGACACTCATTTAAAATAAAGAAGGCAAACTGTCCCAAGGTACTATTGGGTGTTGTACCATGGGACATACTGCATAATTTAGGCAATATATATATATAACTAATTAATATTTTTGTACAATAACTAATATAATATTTTGTAGAATAACAATAACAATTTTATACCAACAAAACTTTCTTTTTAAGGAATTGGGAAATAAAACTCAAGTTTTCACCATTGGCAAGGACATCAACTAACGTAGATAAATAGAACCGTAGAAGGGAACAAAAATTTCCCAGATACTATTGCAAAAAAATAATTTATTTGGTCTAGGAATTAATTTGTGCGGTTTTATAAGGGATGACATAACTAGCTTATTGTTCCATAGTTTCGTTTGTACAAACATGCATTTAAAACTACTGTTATTGCACGTTCAGTTTAGTGTATGCCATTTGGTTTAAGTGTAAACAACAATAATTTTTATCCAACTGAAAATGTCAAATTTTGTGCCTGATAAAGTGTTTTTGCAGGGGGTTCTTCTTCATTACTTTAACATGTTGAAAAGTGCTACGAAAGTCATCATATTTTGGTGGATTTTTATGGTGTCCATTCTCTAGCTGAACGAACGTGTCCCAAGTGGTTTGCATGGTTTAAAAGTGGTGATTATGGCTTGGAAGGCCAAGGACAACCTGGACAATAAAAAAAATTTGAAGATGAAGAATTGACAGCATTGCCTAAGATTTTTTACACCTCTGTGTATTTTAAAGCATACGGTATGTTTTTTTGTATTAATGCTTTGAAATATTCTATAAAATGCCATACTTCTCTGCTAGACCATGAAATTTTGTTTTTAGAAATTT
Organism: Maratus speculifer; assembly: GCA_964019185.1. Taxonomy (NCBI): domain Eukaryota; kingdom Metazoa; phylum Arthropoda; class Arachnida; order Araneae; family Salticidae; genus Maratus; species Maratus speculifer. The sequence continues at coordinate 406,126,146 of OZ025295.1, forward strand.
AAATATGGTTTATCAAATATTGTAATATGGTAATTTCCGTGAAAACTTGACATGTCTGTCACACAGCTAAAAATCGGTTTGCTTGTTGGCCATCGTAAGTTTCGAAAAGTTTACTTCGCCTTATTCAACTGATGAGATATCTCCGATAAAATAAGTCACATTTTCCGTTCTAAAATACTGGTTACCAAAAATCGTTGTGTATGACAGACATCACATGTTTTTATGGAATTAGCCATATGTGCAGAAGCAGGATTGGTATGGTTTAATATAAATTAAAAAAAAAGTTTTTTAATGTAATTATTGGATGTAATTCTGCATTTAACATTTTATTTCAGCAGTAAGTATTGCATATAATGGATCTAGGTCATGTTTATATGTATAAAATGAAAATCAGTGTGTGTCGATGAACATATCTATTGCTCTAAAGAAAAAGCTTTAAAAATGTGAATTTATGAAAGATAAAATAGATTCAAAATATTCAGTAACTAAGATCAAAATATAAAATTGAATAATAGTATTCAAAATTTAGATGCTATTTTCGCATTTTAATATTTTTATTTTCAAACATTTTTAAAAATTAAATTCTTGATAATTTTATTCAGTTACTTCTTTATTCTTAAATTTATTTGCACAAAAAAATTAATGGCTCCTTTCCACTCACAAATTTATTAATTCACCATTCATTTTTTATTTTATCACTATTCAATATCCAAATTATCCAATGAAAGTATTATAGACTATTGTTAAGGATAAGGATTGTCAGAAGAACTTACTTCTGGTTTTTCTTAGAAGACATTTATATTTTATAAGTAACTGCCATGCCATATTTAAAGTTTCTTGACACTTTTGCACAATGCTATGGTGAAATAATATAAATCGCCATTTTGAATGTTTTTTGCTTCTGCAACCCTCTGTTGATTCTATCAGCCTCATAAAATATGGTTTGTGTTTATTATATTTTAACAGGTTCTATCACCAGTGGTGTAGTCCTAAAAATGACAGATAGTATATGCTCTCAGCAGAGGGTATACGCTCAAGGGAGAAGGTATACACTTAAAGTGTATATAGGTTTTTTTAGAAATACAGGACATACGGAGTTCCTTAAAAAAATCCTGAAGGTATACGGTGTATACCCTGGCATACCCTCCACTACGTCCATGTCTATCAAAATCAATTGACTTTTGAAATAGATTTGATACTTGAAGAGGGTTGGAAAAAATCATGATTTTTTAGAATGCTATTTTTAATTATTGTGTTTTTATGTTTTTACAATACATGGATCAGTTTTTTATTATAAATAACTAAAAAAGAATAAATATTTATAATTTATAAAAATAACATAAGAAATAATTATATAGTTAAAAAAATACTTATATACTAGTTATTGATTGGTACTAAAAATTAAACATCCAGGCTTTAATCTAAAGCCATTCTATTATTTTGTAATTGAATTGTGCACACAAAAATATGAAATAAATTTAAATATGTTATAAATGAATAGAAAATGATAAAATTTAAAAAACAAATTAAATACAGTAGATTCTCTCAAATCCCACAGTTTGGGACCAGAGATTGTGCGGATTTTAGAATTTTGCCGATTTCTGGCGATTGCTTTGTTTATATTTTTTAAAAAGGAATTTGAATGTAATTAATAATAAAATCAAAAGTATAATGAATGCTTTCAATATACTAAACTATTAAAATAAGTAATAAACTAAAATAATAAAAATTTAAAAATTTTTTAAAATGATTAAAATACTAAAAGCAAAGATCAAGTTAATAATCAAAAATGTACAATTAAATATTCATTATAAAGATCAAATGTGTTTTTCCTAAATTATTCAATGAAACTTGCCTTATAAAGGTACATTACTAATTCACATCAGGATCATAAAATAATGAGGCTTTATTTGAGGTTTAGCCAGACTTAATCACTAAAAGAGCTTGATAAATACGTACTGTATTTTCGAGTGTATAGTCCGCGGCTTATACAAGAAAAAAACCTTCCAAAAAGCCGCTGCGGGTTATACAAAGATTTTTTTTTAAATTGGAAATCGTGATATTTTTTCTACAATTTTTAAACCTCAAAAAATTTGAAAAAATCATCGAAATTTGTAAATTTTTTCGCTATGCCGCGAAATTTAGAGAGTTCTTATGTTTGTAAAGGCTTTTTTTTACTGCTTAAGTACAGTTATTTCTGGGTTAGGGAGGACTGTCGCAACTATCGCCAAGTATTGCACTGATAGATCTATAATAGCCATTGTGTTTGTAGAGTACATAATCCAAAATCCGAAAATGCGTGATTTATTTCCTTTCGGAACGATTCAGAGCAGTCGGTCTTTTTCAAAACGATTCCGAGGAATCGTTCCTTTAGAGAGTCGTTTCATTTCGGAAGGAGTTCAAAGAATTGAAGTTTTCCGGAGTTTCATTTCGGATAGAATCCGAGGAATCGTTCCTTTTCGGAGTTGCTGCATTTCGGACCGATTCTGAGGCAGGGTTCGTTGATTTAAATCGGCTTGATTTTAATCATGATTTAAATCAATTGATTTTTTTTAAATCATTGATTTAAATCAGTTTTTCTTTTAAGTTATTTTTTAATAAATTTCAGATGAAACAAACATAATAATGTGCTTTAATATAATTTAGTTTTATATACCATATATAATCAAACAACTTTCAGAAAGATAAAGCTTAAGTAAAAAAGTAAAATAAATGTAAAGTTTAGAAAAAAAAATGCTTTCAAATTTCATTTGAATCAAATTGAAAAATAATCTTGCAACAGTAAAGAAATCTAAGCAGAAATATATTAAATATTTGAATATTTACTCATTAGTATTTAGAAAAACTTTTACAAGTTGAGGTAAAATAAAATTGTACGACTTTATGTGCTGTACTTTGGTGAAGCCTGCTATATAAGGATTTGAGCAAAATCTGAATCAGCAATTGATTTATTTATTTAATTTAATATAATTGATCTCAGCCCTTTAGAATGGTGGAAGGTATTTTTGTTACAGTTATCAAAAAAGCTCATACTAAAAAGAGAATTAATGATCAACTAGCTTTTTACTGCAATAGATTTATCTGCTTCAATCGAATAAATGTTTTTTTGAATTTGGTTTGATACTTTCAGAAATTAGAAATCAATAAATAAAACTGTTAAACCGCTGCCATCGAAATGCTCAAGGCCAGAGGACACAAATTATGAGGTATTCACTGATTGACTTACTTCTCACTTATGTTGGAATTCACACTAGAAAATTTTGAATAACAATTTACTTTTATTTTATTTGTGGAATATCCATCATCGTAAAAAACACTGAACATACTGATTAACTTATGATTAACCCATTAACGCCCAAATTATTTTCTTCGTTAAAGTTTAAATTTTGTATTTCCAACCACTTTTAAAATCAAATTAACTTTTATCTAAATTTATCGAGAATTCTGTCTCATAAAAGAAAGTATATATTTATCTTCCTCTTTACTGGTGGGAAAACCGCTTTCTTGCTTTTTTTGTAACCGTCCTCTTTTGAGGACGCTGGGCGTTAATGGGTTAATTACTTCTTAAACTTAAACATACAGATGAGAATTTGGAATCCCCCAACAAAAAAATATCCAGATGCGGCAACACTGTAGCATTCCTTCTCTGGCTGAATTTTTATTTAGGGATTCCGAGTTCTTATTAGTGAATTTAAATAGTTATTGTTTTATAGGATGATAAATATTCCACAAGTAAAATAAAATTGCTATTCAAAATTTTCCTGTGTAAATTCCAACACTACTGAGAAGTCAGTCGATTAGTGATGACTTGTGTCCTCTGGCCTTAAGTATTTTGAAGGCAGCAATTGAACTCATTTTCTCAGTCAACACTTAAAAAAAAAAAAAAAAAGTTAAAAACTTCGAATTTTGTTTAATTTTTTTATGTGTTGCAGATGTTTTTTTATTTTAATTAAAATATTGAAGGTTGAATTAATTTTTGACATCTGATTTGTAATTTTTCATGCATTTTGTGTAATCAAGATTTTTTTCATAGCCAAAATTTTTACTTGGAAATAATATGAATCATTTATGTAAATTGTGTAATATTAGTAATAGATAATACTTATAATATGCATGCCTATGTATGTAAACTTTATATTATTTAAATTAAACAAAAAGTCATAAAATAATAATAATATGTGGCAATTTTTATAAAAATAAAAAAAATCTGATTTAAATTAAAAAAATCCGATTTAAATCAAAAAAATCCGATTGTTTTGATTTTTATTAAAAAAATCAAAAAAATCACGAACCCTGTTCTGAGGATTCGTTCCTTTTGGGAACCAATGACTTAAGATACATATACATTTTATCAAATTTAAGATACATATACATTTTTAAATCAATCCTTTTTAGTTTTCAGAAAAATTCAGAAAAAATATCACAATCGTTTGAAGAAAAATGCGCGTAAATGCCGCATCGCTTGAAATTTTATCTTAAAACACGTAAACTCCGTATCATTTCTTCCGAAAATTACGGTGCCGATAATCTTGTTTTTTTAGCCGAATTACAGTAAGTTTTATGCATCATGAAAAAATTTGGTAAATTTGTGTTAAAAATTATGATTACTGGCTTCTAATTTCAAACCCTGATCGAAATATACGTTCGTAAATGATGTATAGCTCCGCGGACTATACACCGATGCATCTCTGCGGGTTATACATGAACTTTTTTACTGCACTGCTTGATTTAGGGGTGCAGGCTATACACCGGAAAATACAGTGAATATATTTGGTAAAATTGTGATTACCAATGATATTAGCAATATCTTGATTTTTTTCAGAAATAAATTATTCTTTCTTCATGAAAAAAACATGAACATTAACAAAATTACACATTAAGAAATATATGGAATTGATATAAAGCTAAAAAAGTAAAATTTTGTACCTACATCTGAACTGAATTTTTCTATGTTTACATCCATAAAGTATGTGCAGATTTTAGAGAGTTGCAGATTTTAGGAGTGCAGATTTGAGGGAGTCTACTGTATTCATTTAATGCAAGCTATTTATTAAGGGATAAAAATCGCAATTCACTATTTTTTAAGCAAATGGGGATAAATCAGGGATTTAATTGTTTGAACAAAAACACTAATTTAGAAGCTTTGTCTATTTCTAATTTATTACGAAGTTTTCAATGAACTAATCCAAAAGAAGAAAATTGTCTTTATACTCGAGCAGATGAACCCACGGCTATTGTTAATTGATAAATAAATTCAATTTCAATATCGCTGGTTCTCTCTTTACCTCCCATTACATAAAAGGACTTCCACCAATCATAATATCAGGAACTTTTTTCTCAAGCAATGGTAATTTTTGGAATGAACCATTTTTTGCTTGAAAATGTTCTACAATGATGAGAAGAGTTGGACAATTTTCTTTAATGAATGCCAAACCTTCATTATGTTCCTCTACACTAAGGAAAATTTCATTTTTATTTAAAACAGAGGGATTTAATAAAACCTCAGCAAAATAACAGCCATTAATAGCTTGTTCATATCTTGCTTTAAAGTTTGTAATTCTATCTTTATCTAATACATTTTCTAAATTTTACCCAAAATTCTCCTTTTATAGGGTAACACCCCCAGTGATTGGCACATTAAGAATTTGTCGTTAAAATTTAAATTTTCATTACAGAGAAATAAGCTATTTACTTGGGAATATTTTTAAATCAAAGAATGCATATCTGTGCATCTATTTTGCCCACTAAAAGCAAAAAAAAAAAAAAAAAAAAAAAAAGAAAAAGAAAAAGTATTCTTATAAAAATATATTCATAAAAAGTTGCTGAAATTACCAGTAATTGACACCTAGAGCACCAATGTATGACACCTTGTGATCCAGTAATTGGCGTATGTTTATATTAAAAAAAAACTTTACATTTTGCATTGGGTTTAATCTCTTTAAATTAATTTACTGTAGATGAAGATGCCATATATCAGGTTTTTGAGAGTAAGAAATCAGCATATTAGTCAGAAATGTGAACACTTTAAAACAATACAATATACTTACATTAATACCCAGTAAATGGATATAATAGTAAATGGATAATAATACCCCCTTTAATGGATTCCAATTACTGATAAAATTTATATTTTCAAATAAAAACAAATAATAAAGAAAATTAGTCTATAATTTTAAAATTACTTCCAAAATAAATGGTTTAATCTCAAATTGTTTGCGAATTCCTTGTAATTGGAATAGGTGCCAATTACTTTGAACTAGCAAAATTGAAGCACCATTAATTAGCATCTACCATTAATGCAGAAATCCAAATATATGTGTTGAAAATACTTTTACACAATTAAAGTAACCCTTTTTAACTAAACAAAACTGTTGTCAATTAAAATTTAAAATATATTATAAATCAGATAATAATGAATTGAAAAGCATGCCTTCCTTAAACCAAAGAAGAAAAATTTGCAACAAAAAATGCTAAATTGATACAAGCCATAATTGTTTCTCTTTCCTAGGCTCTATTGTCATCTTCTAAAATAAATCAAAGTTATAATCTTTAATGCAAATGAGCATATAACTGATATATGGTCTTGAATTTTTAAAAGACTGGATATAAATCTTTTTTTAGGACATGTTTGTAAAATGTGCCAATTACTGGGGGTGTTACCCTATGTGCATTCATGTGATATTGCAAAAAAAATTTATTTAAATCAAGTGATTTAAAAAATATCATTTGATTTAGATCTTGATTTAAATCATGCTGCCAACCCTGCTTGCTGAGATTGCTTACAAATCATCATTTAGAATGTTTTTTATGTAGTTTTTGGCATTTTAACACCTTTTTTAAATTTTGAATTTTTGAGGAAATGTTGTTTGAGATCATTTATCTCTATTATGAACTACTATGCTAAATTTCATGTTTCTAAGCCCTTCAGTAATACAAAAATTGTCTTCTTAGAGCGTTTTTTGTTCCTACTCCCTGTTTGGAGTAGTGTCACCGAATTAAGATATAAGCCTATGTTGGAGCAAGGACTGTCACCATTTTTAAAAAAATCGGTTCATTACTTGATGAGATTGCTTAAAAATTGTAATTTGGAACGCTTTTTGCTCATTTTCATTCTTTTTAAATTTTGTGTATTTTGTGAAATGCTCTTAGAAATCATTTATGTCTTATAAATATTATCATGCTAAATTTTGTGTTTCTAGTCTTCCAGTAACATAGAAGTTGCATTTTTAAAATGTTTTTTGCCCCTGCACCACCCTTTAGGATAGTTACATCTGCATAAGTTGTAGCAAGGACTGTCACCATCCTTTTAAAATGATTATTTTAAAAATCGGTTTGTTACTTTCTGAAATTGTTTAAAAACTGCTTTTTAGAATGCTTTTGAGCAATTTTACAATTTTTAAATTTCATATTCTTTAGGAAATGCTCTTAGAGATCATTTATATCTTAGAAATATTAACATGCCAAATTTTATTTTTCTAAATCTTTTATAAATACAAAAGTTGTATTTTTAGAACTTTTTTGCTTCTGCACCCCCTAAAAGTGCTGTTGCATAGAGCTGTTGCAAACCGCACATATTCGTTAACGTATAACGGGTATTTTCCAAAATACGAAATACCGAATCGTTTCTTTGAAATATCACTCGTTTGTAGTTACTGCCAATATGCCACTGAAAAAAATGAAACTAACTTCAAACTCTGTTTACGTATGTTTGTACAATTCATGAATCAAACGAGACAGTCGATGGATAAGAGATGCGAATTAGGTGCCAATCTGAGTCCTTTCAGCATGCGTATCGATCAGTTTGAATGTATCGGTTATTCTCAAATGATTTGTATTTCATAGGTCTTATTGATTTATTTATTATGGAAAGAAAAAGCAGTAAATTGTGAACATATTATCTTCAGTATCAAGTGATAAAGCAAAACGTGATTTATGCCAAATGAAGTATTCAATTAAAGGAAGCTCAACGACGAATTAAAAAAAAGAAAAAAACATTTAATAGTAAAGCATCGTCTATCACATGATAATTTGGTTGCATCAAAACGATTGTTATTGCCATCATTGAACCAGCAGCTTAGTAATAATGATGAAAATGTTGCAGAGAGCAATGTAAATTTTCTGAACATTATCAAGAAATTAAGTTTTAAAAGTTACAGGTTTTCTTTAAGTATATTATTTTCCTATAAAAATATCTTTGCATACGTATTTATATTTTATATTCGAAAACATTTCCATGATAAAGACAAATTTTTAGATTGCTTTTAAAAATGTTTTTATGAGTTTTTTTCTCTCTTTTTTCGTTGATTTTAAAAATATATTTGCTGTTTGTTTTTAAATTTCGTATCTGAAGAAAAAAAAAAGTATTTTAAAATATATAAATAAAAATCTTCAGAGATAATAATGGATTGAAGTACAATTGTAGGTGTGTGTTTGATAGGATGATCACATAAGAAATAAAACATTGTTTTTAAATTATTCCAGAAATTAAATTTTTATTACACATAATTACTCTTATTTTGTTATTGTAAAATTAGTGAGAGAATTTGCTTGTAAAAACATTTTGTTTGAGTAATTACATCTCATAATTTTATTGTATAAATTTCGTAAGCTTTTACTCTTGCTAAATTGATTTCTCCGATTATTCTTTATTTTCATAAGTAATAAATTCTACAATTAATTTAGACATGTTGTGCTCAATTATGTATCGTTTATAATTTTGTTTGCCAAAAAAAATTAGAAACTTGATTAAATCTGTGTTTTATGGACAGATAGATGGCAGCATATAACAATATGTGACGAATAAAAAAGGCTAATTTTTCCAAATACTCATGTTCCATATGTAACTAGATTTGTTGCTGTTATGTAGTGCATACGATGATTTTTAATAGTCGGTTTCTGAGCAGTAACGAGTAACGATAATTTTTAAACGGGTAGTCAATTTTAAAATAACGCCGTCACACGGGTATTTATTTAATCGTTAGTTTTACAATACTACTGTTGCGTGTAAAAATTTGATAGCGACAAAAATAGCCTGGAATTGTCAGTTTTTTTTCTATTTTTATGTGTTTCATTTGCAGTTTGAGAAAAGTCTGTTCCATCATCAGATTTCCAATCGTACTGGCTGTTACTTACGACTCACTTCATCAGAATCGCTCCAATACAAAATAGTTACTTGCTTTCCAAGCAACTCTCTTCGAGACATAGGATAACATGGAGACACCTGGAATTTGAAGCGATTTTGATCCGTTATGTATATAGCACATTAAAGAGTAGTGACACCTACGTGTCACTACTCTTTACCTCTTTTCACTACCTCTCACTTTTCACCTCCTTCCACTACTCTTTACTCCAATATAGGCTCACTCTACGTGAGCCTATATTGGAGTAAGAACCATCGCCATCATTTAGGTATCATTATATTTTAAATCTGTTTGTTACTTTCCGGGATTGTTTAAAAATAGCTTTTTAAAACGCTTTTCATACATTTTCGCCCTTTTTTAAATTATATATTTTTTAGCAAATGTTTTTAGTGGTTTTTATACCTTATAAGTAAATAACATGCCAAATTTCATGTTTCTAGGTCCTTCAGTAACACAAAAATCACATTTTTAGAACTTTTTTGCTCCTTCACCCCTTTTGGGTTGGTGGCATCGAAGTAAGATATAGCTTATGTTTGAATCAGGACATGCACCATCATTTTGGTACTATTACTTTTGAAATTGGTTTGGTAGGTCCAGAGATTAACATCTACAAATAAGCAAACTTTACCTTTCTATAATATAGGTATAAATACAAGCGTTGCATTATACAGGAAAATTTTATTATTTCTACCAAAATTCTTAATCAGCAATCTCATTATGATTTTATTTAACATTTTTTATAGAAAGGTACGATGAAGATATTATTTTCAAAATAATGGTAGGACCAATAAAATTTCCCTATATAATTCAACCTTTTGAATATATTATGTAAAGCTGTATTTTTTGCATCATTTAAGTATATAGAATGTATTTCATGCCTTTAAACTAAATTAATAATACTTTAACTAAGATTTTTTTTTTAAGTTATAGGTCAAACCTATAGTCAACAACTAGCAGACTGCAGTCCACATCAGGAATCCTTGAAAAGACTTTTCGCATTAGCTGTTCACGCTATGAAGCAAACTATAAAAAACTGGCTCAAGACTGCACATATAATTTTTTTGCACTATTATTTAAACTTTACTTTAAGCATACTTTTCTATTTTAGTATGTATATGTAAAAAATTTCAGAAAAAATACCTGACTTTTCTGCTTTATATTATATGCTTGTATGTAAAAATTACAAATTAAAAGTAATAAATCATTGCTTTACTTATGTTTTTTTGTTCACTGGACCTTAATAAAAATTTTCAAAAGTATTCTGACAATTAAAATTACTTGTGAGAAGATAAATATATTTTTTCTTTTTAGTTAGGTATGATTATTAGTAATTAAATAAACAATCAAGTAATTAAAGTTATTTCACTTATGCATTTTTTTTTCAGATATTTTACTTCAATATTTTCTCTACCTCTTTCTAAAGAATATTAAATTTTTAAAACATTGCATACCTCTAGAATTTTAACAATCAGTTGGTGTTGACTCTAGGGAAAAAGTGCCAATGTGCTATACTTTTAAAAAAGTAGCACATTTAAATTTATCTTGTAAACATGGCCAAATTCTTCTAAAACATATCAAAATACATTAACACAGCTTAATACAACAGTCCTTGTTAATTAGCGTATTGCGCGTTATAAATTTTTCACATATTTGATCGTTCTACACATTGTTATGTCTGATCCAAATCATCATTATATTGCTGATTTAAAACTTATTTACTGTAATAATAACAATTTTTTCATTAAATTAGGAAATATAGATAGTATACAGTTAATAGTTCTTAAATTAGGAAATAAAGTTAAACTAATGTATCAAATTTAGTCCTCTCTAGAGAATTGCAATGTTTTTCAATGTGGGAATGCAGATTCTTCTTAAATGCAAAATTCATTGTTTACATCTAAGAAGTTGTGCTTTAAATAAGAGATTTGCATTATAAAGATATTTTAATGTGATAACTAAAGTATACTAAATTTTTTTCTGGTGATTGATTGGCAAATCTCGCAATTTTTTCCAGCCAAAAAATGACAATTTTTGGGTTTTTTTTTTTCTTGCTACTAGCGTATGAATCTCATAATATTTTATTTTTATCAATTGATGAATTTTATGTTTTTGAAATTTGCAAAAAATTTTAGTATAATTTGTTTGCATATATAATATGAAAAGGGCAAAACCATAATAAGTAAATTTGCAATTTTTAAAATGAACCTTTTTACTTTGCATAATGAATCTGCTAGTATCAGCATGCTTGGTGCCGATATTTGAAGCTTCATTCATCATAAGCATCATTCCATGAATTGAATGCTTGAAATAAGTTAACATTCAAACCATGAGGTTCAAACGCTCATATTATGAAACCTAACATTAATTAAAAATAAATATTCAAATACCTTCAGGATCTTCAAATATGATGTATGTATACAAATCAATAACCATAGTGAATACAATCCACAAGTGTGCATCATGAATGTGACAAAAGATTAATTGTTAATATATATATTTATTTCACATGAATTTCATATTTCATATATATAATGTATTGTGAAATATATGTATTTCACAATTAACCAAATGAGAAAAAAAATGCATATCATCATAAATTTATTTATATTTTGAATAAGTACTATGACAGAAAACTTTTATTTGGTTTTCGAAAATGCAAAATATAAATGAATTGAAATAAATATTTACGAAAGAAAATGTCAAAGTTAATGCTTGATTTATGCAAAATAATAAAAAGAATTCTCTAATTTTTATGTAAACAATTTTTTGCAAGGTGGGGGGGGGGGAAGGGGCTTGTTTGTAGAAGGGGTCATGTTAACCTTAAAGTTCAAAACTAATGCTTGTAAACTGTATTATGAAAGTTATGTTTTAATTTTTTCATCGTTTTAATCAGGTGCTATGTATTGCAACTGTTTCAGAAAAAGCAATTCCAGCAAAAAATTGGCATAGATTAGATTTCAAATATTCTTTTTTACTAAAATTCCTATGTTAATTAAGCATTGCAAAAACACAATTACTTGCCCCAGAAAGTTCTTATTTAGAAATGTCTGACGTTCGTATATATTTTTTTATGATATTGCTGATGTACAAAAACTAACAAGCATAAAAAAGTATTCTAAAGTTGTGCCAACCTAATTTTTTTAGTTGATATAGCCCCAACCAAATTTTGGGTTGGACTGACCAAATCATTTTGTTAACTTAATGTTGTTCCAAGCAAATAAATTTGGTAATAACAACCAAATCCATTTGGTTGTTATAACCAAAATAAAATGTATTTGGTTATAACAACCAAAAAAAAAATTGTTACAACAACCAAACATTTGGTTATAACAACCAAATAGATTTAGTTGTTATTACCAAAATTATTTGGTTGGAACAACATTATTAAGTTAACAAAATGATTTGGCCAGTCTAACCCAAAATTTGGTTGGGGCTATATCAACTAAAAAATTAGGTTGGTGCAACTTTATTTTGGTAGCTTCAACAAAACAGTTTTTTCTGTGTAGTTATTTTATTGAATAAGTAAACACTATGAATGATTGAATTCAGAAAGAAAATTGAAATAATGCGATTCACTTAAACTGGGGATATAGATATTTGGATAAGAAAAAATTGCAGAAATTGTTCATTTAGTAAGCTCACATCCAATAACTCCTGCGTATTCAAAGAAGATACAAATAATAAATTACGAGGTGAAACTTGTCGACATTCGACATAAAAAATAAGTTTTAAAATGCCCTCATTCATTCTCCTTTGAATTCCCTTTCCTCTGAAACGCAACCAATATTATAAGCTAATTATTTTTTATGTAAATATAGAATTTTTTTTTTCAATAATGTTTGGACAATTTGCAGATAAAACAGAATTTTAATGCTTTCGACTGACAACTTCTTTGCATGGTTTCCTCGTTCCCTTACCATAATGGGGATGTCTTGGCCATTTCCACAAACAGGATACTTTCCATGTTATAAAGTAACATACCCATGGATCTTTAAAAATTAATAAAATATAATTTTTATCATAATCTGATTCAAAAGATAGTTCAAGCAGTTTGGACGTGATATTAATTTTACGTTCTACATAAAGTGAATGTCTGTATTTTTGATTAGCAGATCTCAGTTTAGTGACAAAATGCTGCATTCTATGAATAATCTAATCTGATGATTTATTGATTTTCTTTCTTTTTCTTTCTTTCTTTTTTTAGGGAGGGGGGGGGGGGGTTCATTCTTTAAATTAGTTGAAAGAGATTTTAAAAAATAAATCCGGCTTAAAAATAATTTAAAATGTTGCTAAATTGAAAGCCAGTTTTCATATAAATTTCATCCTAAAATTAATTTTATTCCTGTTTTGTCATGTAAGAATTGAAACTGTACAGCACTTAGATTTAAGAGTAATGTAAATACGATAAAAGTGAAAGCAATAGTCACGTCCGTTGTCACCATCGTTATACATTTGTAATAATTGCAATTGGGTTTTGAATGTCGTTCAAAAGTAGACTACTTTTTTTACACGATAACAGGGAATTCTACTGTTTACACAATTAAAGAAATGGGACTTTGTCGATAATAAATAATTGTTAAATGAATCTGTAATAAATCTACAAAAATTAATTCTATAGAAAATAAACCATACATGAAGTCTTTTTTATTGTAAAACCATTCTTTATTAATCTTAATTTTCCTGAAATTCTTTAATTTTCTGAATCCTTTATCAAAAAATGAATGCATCTTATCTAAAAATATTATTTTTTAAAGCGAGAGAGAACATGTCATCAAGATGAAATAACACTGATAAACAAGGTTTCTGTTTCTAACTAAGTATGTGGTGACTTTTATATTTTAAGTGGTGCTGTGAAAGAATATCCCATTAAAAAGTTTCCATCACCCACAGATTTTTAAAAAAATCAAAATCTTGAAAATCTGAATTTTTTAGTATTTATTCAACACATATACCTTATGAAATTTATCATTTGATATTTTAGTAATGACAAACTTTTAAATAAACACTTATAAAGCTTAAAATTAATATTTAAAACACTGAAAGTATGCATTATTTATAAAATTTCAGAAAAATATAGAATTTTTGTAAAAAGAAATTATATTAATAAGAAATTTCATACCTTGTGTTGCGGTAAATTTATTATCTGTGGCTGCTCTCTTATAGGCCATTGTTCCGAGTTATATTGACAATTTAAAGCAGACATTAAGCCACTTATATCATTACAATAGCATAAATAATATTTTCTGAAAAAAAAGTCGAATATTTCTTATGTCAATCTCGATAAATAGATATTTTTTTATTGTTTTCATTAGATTCCAACCTTGCAATCTTGAACCAAGTAATTCTGAGTTTCTTTGATAAATTTAAGTATCTCACAAAATCATTTAATTGCTTTTGAGTAATTAGGTGTGGTTCTTTATTTATGCCAGGAGAATAGTTCATATCAGATGTAGAGGAAGTTTCAATTTCATCAATTTCCATTTCTATTGCTGCATCGTCATATGTAAAATTCTCTGGAGGTTTCGGTATTTGTAAATCATCGTTACGTAATGCTGGTCACATTGCTGAATTTAAGTTCGCGTACATAATTTTATGTTTGTTTCTTGCAGAGAATCCTTTAATTTTTGTAATACATTAGTAGCACTCAGTTATATGATCCGTCGGCATGCGCCATATCATGGGTATAGCAAAGGACATACACTTTTTTGAACCTTTCATCCACGCCCGGAGGTTTGTAGTAGCACATCGTGAACAACAAGAATGAAGCGCCCATTTCTTACCTTGTTCACGTACTTTATATCCAAAGTACATGTGATAGGCAGTCTTTATTAACGGCGTGAAAGCGCATCGGTGCTTTTTCAAAGTTAGCTTCCTGCACCCATAGCAAAAAGATTCGTGTTCATTAACGGATCCTCTAGACATGTTTTACATATTGTAGAGGAAAATAGGATCACCGATTAATGTTACAGAGTTATGACGGTTTTTTTTTCTACGAATAAACCTTTTTCGTTTAGGGACATGCCGATTTTTAAGAAATTTTACATTTTTCGGCTGTTTAATAAAATATGCTTTAAAAAAATACTAACTGACTTTAAAAAAAAGCACAGTGGAATCAGAAACTGTTCATCATTGCTGTTATTGCCCTATCAAAATCCTGCATTTTTGCTAAATCTTTGCTTTTTAAATAAGTACTCTATTTAAAATCTGCAGCCGCAGCCGCATCTGCATCCTCACTACTTTTAAATAAAACAATTAGAGGAGCATTTTCAGTCGTCAAAGTAAAGATATCCTATACAAAAGGTGGAATGATTATGCGGCTATAGCTATAGATTTCCAACGGTGTAAATTTTCTTATTGATCAATCTGCTTTCGCTAACTTCAAAAAATATATCTACATCCCGACCTTTGTTCAGTCCAGATTTCGCAGTTTGTAGAAAGAAGATCGCTTATCTGTGTAAGAATAATTGTCTGAAAAATGCAAGATTTTAATTGGACGATTGCTTCAAAAAGAGTTTGAATTTTTTAAAGTTTTTATTTTAAAAAAGTTTTAATCATCATAATTTATTTTAATATTTTTTTTATTATACTTAAGAAAGGTGTTATAATAAAAATTAATGACATTGACATGTTTCGGAACCGTCAAATAAGTTCCATAATCATAATATAAATAAAAATAAAATTTCAAAATATTACACTGTCAATACAAATGACACGCGACAATGAGATAAAAACAACAAAAAACACAAAAAAACCCACAAAAAAACCACGCGCTCTATTATAAAAAAATAAATTAAAATATAGACCATGATCTAGAAGAATTTCCAGCATGGTTCATCCCATTCAAGCTCTCACAAGCTCTCTCTCTCTCTCTCTCTTTATTTATTTATTTATTTATTTATTTTTTTTTGTGTGTGTGTGTGTTTTTTTTTGTTGTTTATATCTCATTGTCGTGTGTCATTTGTATTGACCGTGTAATATTTTGAAATTTTATTTTTATTTATATTATGATTATGGAACTTACTTGACGGTTCCGAAACAAGTCAATGTCATTTATTTTTATTATAACACCTTTCTTAAGTAAAATAAAAAAAAAAATTATTCAAATGTTTATATAAGATGAATGTTGTAAAATCTGGTGATTTAAAAAAATCAATTGGATTTAATAAACTTTTTATCATCATAATTTAATAAAATTAAAATGGGACCACATGGATATCTTTCACTTTCAAATAAAAAAAAATTATGAAAATCGGTTCATATTTAAAGAAGTTATGAGTTAATAAGAAATACATACAGGTTGAATTCATAACCCTCTCCCTTGAAGACGTTTACAAATATCTGCTACGTATGATTTTTCATTTATGTTCGGCCACAAAAAACTATTTATAAAAATTGCTAGAGTACGTTATAAACAAGATGGAAATTGCACGTGAAGCGTAGCAAATGAGATGCGTTCGTACAATAACGAAATTTTAAAAATATTGCTCTCATATATCAATCTCATAAAATTTTAAATAGTGAATTACAATTAAAACGCTCATCAAACAATGTTCTCCCTATACCATTATGTAATGGAACACTTTTGTGTGGCCTTGTAAATTAATAACAAATTTTCTTTGCACCACAAATTATGTAAAATGTATATTATAATATGTTATTTATTGTTGCATATAAATTTTATTAAGTTCGAATGAGTGTAACACCATTAAAATGCATTTGAAACATTTTTCTCCATTGACCGTAATGTAACGGAATACTTTTGATTGTCCCTGTAATTGATCTATGCATCCGATTTTTATAAAATTTGAAATAACTCGACAAAATTATGTAAGAATTATGTATTTTAAATTTCAAACGTATAAAATACATTTGAAACTTTTTCCCCATTGACCGTAATGTAACGGAATACTTTTGATTGTCCCTGTAATTGATCTATACATCCGATTTTCATAAAATCTGAAAAACCTCAACAAAATTATATAATAATTATGTATTTTAAATTTCAAACGTATAAAATACATTTGAAACTTTTTCCTCATTGACCATAATGTAATTGAATACTTTTGATTGCCCCTGTAATTAATCTATGCACCCGATTATCAAAAAATTTGAAATAACTCGACAAAATTATGTAATAATTATGTATTTTAAATTTCAAACGATTAAAATGCATTTGAAACTTTTTCACCCATTGAATGTAATGGAATGGAATACTTTTGATTGCCCCTGTAATTGATCTATGCATCCGATTTTCATAAAATTTGAAATGACTCGACAAAATTATGTAATAATTATGTATTTTAAATTTCAACCGATTCGGTTGGGTAGTTTTTGCGTTGTTATATGCGGACAGAAGGACGGACTGAAAGACCACTATAGGTGCTACGTATTTACGAACGCACCTAAAAATGGGATTTTTACCTAAAAAATACGACTTTTCAGGAGAGACTAAAAACTTAAACATCTCTCACTTGTGTGAAATTCTTGCACAATTTCATCAAACACATGAATTAAAATATACATAAACATTTGGATAAAATTTAGTTCCATAAAAAAATGTGGTAATATTTTAACCCTTATTTGTTCTATGCCACTTCCCGTATGATTTCCGTATCAGCTTCTCTTACGCGAATTTTATTCGCTAACACCACTTTTTTGAATAAGAAAATTTTTTCATATACTTTGACAAAAACGAGCATTGGTGGTAAAGAAACAGTAAAACTTTTACGAAAGACGGATGTAGAATAACCTGTTACAGTGCGAGTTACAAAAGTAACAACAAATGGGAGAGAACCTTTATTTTCCGTTAAATCAGTGAATTGAATGTTGTTTTAACCCTTTCCGGCACACTGTGCCCGGTCTGGGATACCTAATTTTAATTTCAAACTTGCAAACGGCACCAGTAATATTTTACTAAAATTTTGCTTTTACAATAAAGGCTTAAATTCAGGAATTCAAAGTATCTAAAAAATTCGTTGGTGAATTCCGGTGTCAGTCGATAATTTCTTATTTTACTACAGATTTTGCCCGTGCCGGAAAGGGTTAAACAAGAAATCAATAAATCCTCGATTTCAAAACATTGCCGGAAGATAAACCCCACTTTTGACTTCAGTTCGGTTGAAAAAATTTTCAAACCTAATTCCATTCATGAACTTAATTTCCTCGAAAAAGTAAAAACTAGCCCGGTTGTAAACAATCTTCAGTTATCCTATGCAAAAAAAAAAAAAAAAAATATATATATATATATATGTATATATCATGTCAAAATATTAAAATTTGAGCGAGATATTTGAAAAGAACGCCCGCATAGACTAGATGTTATTTTCCGGGTGTTTTAACCCGGGAGGACGCGCACAGGGTCTAGAAGACGCGGAGTGCGTATGGTTTTTACGATTGCAACCACTAATTTTTTAAAAGTAATCTTCAACTTATTTTATCGCAAAATTTATAAGAATTGTCTCCGTCTTAATAAAGTGACTGCTATATTTTGATTTTATTGGTGGCAAAGTTAAAACCATTCATACTCTGGGTAAGCGCATGTTCTGCCGGGTTAAAGTGAGTAGTGTTGCGTTTTAATTTCCTTTTTTGTTTCAACTGCCGTAAAAAATACAGCAGTAACATGAAAAGTATCCTTATATTAAAAATAATTGCTCCAGCCCTTCAAAGCGATATAAATGATATTATTTTATCGCTAAAATAAAACTGGTGGATATTATATAAAAAGGTTTTCCTTGTAGGATAGGTCAGTTTCTCTATGCACTCTAATGTAAAATAGGAAAAACAGCCTATCAAAGAAATCTTTGTACTTAGAATATTTTGCTTTGTACAAACTCTTCATTCTACTTTTTAATGAAATACACTACAAAATGTATTTGTAAAAATAGTCGTCCGTGGAAGCCCTGTATACATGTGTAAAGAACGCCGCTACCTCGATACTAGGCTTACACGCTGACGCAAGCTATCTGAGGCAATATTTTTTCACCATTTGTAAGTTCCCTTATATTTTAATGCCAGTATTTAAAAAAAATATTTTTCATCTTATTTAATTAAAGTCACATTATAAAGCGCTCTTAACACCACCATATCTTTTTATATATTATTGGGTTTACGTAAAAGTTAATATTTAAAATTATTATGTTTGTTTTATGAGCTCTTCAAGTCCAAAAAATAATATGATTTAGATATTTAAAATGGATTAAAATTTGCTGAAAAAATGTATGTTTCTAATCTGGCACAATACAGGGTGTCCCTAAACAAATGGTATATACGCTAGGGGGTGATAGAACACATCAAGATGAGTAATAGTAAATAGGAAACCAAGGGTCTCAAACGCTTTCCAAAGGAGATAGCCGCCATTAAAGTTTGGGGTCCAAAATTTCAAATACACAAGAAAAACGGAAAAATTGGTCGATTTATTTGCGGTTTTCACTAAAATTATTCTTTATGTTGGTATTTTCTTGAAAATAAATTATAAAAATAAATTTCGAAAAATGCTTATAGAGGGCGCTTTAGACTTTGAAGTAATGAAAAACTATTTTTTGCCGTGATTTTTTGCATCTCATTAAATGGTTTCGTAAGCTTAGACTTAAATTTTGAGCTCAAAATCTGAAATGTTGGAAGCGGTTAAGTAGCACAAACTTAACAGTGTTCAGAGGGTTTAAATTTCAAATGATTATAAAACACGGAAAAATTGGTCGATTGATTTGCGGTTTTCACTAAAACTATTCTTTATGTCGGTATTTTATTGAAAATGAATTATAAAGATAAATTTTAAAAAAATGCTGATAGAGGAAGCTTTAGACTTTGGATTAAAGAAATAATCCATCCTAATACTATTTTTTGCCGTTATTTTTTGCATCTCATTAAATGGTTTCGTAGGCTTAGATTTAAACTTTAATTTTGAGCTAAAAATCTGAATAGTTGGGAGTGGTTAAGTAGCACAAACTGAACTGTGTTCAGAGGGTTTAAATTTCAAACAAAACGGAAAACTATATTAAAAAAAAAAAAAAAAAAAAAAAAAACGGAAAAATTAGTCGATTCGTTTGCGGTTTTTGCTAAAACTACTCTTTAAATCAGTGTTTTCTTGAAAATAAATTTTAAAGATAAATTTCACAAAATGCCGATAGAGGGTCCCTTTAGACATTGGAGTAGCGTACAACTATTTTTAACCGTTATTTTTTAAAATCTCATTAATGCTTTCAAATGCTTAGATTTAACGTTTGAGATCAAATTCTGAGTCGATGCGAGTATTTAAGTAGCGCAAAAGTGAACTGTGTTCGAGGGGGGGGGGGGAGTTATATTTCAACTCCTGAACACACTTCAATTTGCGCATCTTAACCTCTCCCAACGATTCAGAATTTGAGTTCAAAATTTAACTTTAAATCTAAGATTTCGAAAACATTTAACAAGTTCTGGAAAGCATTTAATTAGATACAAAAAATAACGGTTAAAATTTGTTTTTGGTTACTCTGAAGTTTAAGGCGCCCTCTAACAGAATTTTTAGAAATTTATCTTTAAAATTCATTTTCAAGAAGATACTGACTTAAAGAATTGTTTTATTTTAAACCGCAAACGAATAGACCAATTTTTCCGTTTTTTATTAGCATTTGAAATTTGAACCCTCTGAACACTGTTCAGTTTGTGCTACTTAACCACTCCCAACTATTCAGATTTTGAGCTCAAAATTTAAGTTTAAGTCTAAGTTTACGAAAACCTTTAATCAGATGCAAAAAATAACGTAAAAAGTAGTTGTTCGTTACTCCAAAGTTTAAAGCGCCCTCTATCGGCATTTTTTGAAATTTATCTTTATAACTCATTTTCAATAAAATACCGAAATAAAGAATAGTTTTAGTGAAAACCACAAATACATCGACCAATTTTTCCGTTTTTTATAATCATTTGAAATTTAAACCCTCTCAACACAGTTAAGTTTGTGCTACTTAACTGCTTCCAACTATTCAGATTTTGAGCTCAAAATTTAAGTCTAAGCTTACGAAACCACTTAATGAGATGCAAAAAATCACGGCAAAAAAATGTTTTTCATTACTTCAAAGTCTAAAGCGTCCTCTATCACCATTTTCCGAAATTTATCTTTATAATTTATTTTCAAGATAATACCAACATAAAGAATAATTTTAGTGAAAACCGCAAATCAATCGACCAATTTTCCCGTTTTTTTAAGTGTATTTGAAATTTTGGACCCCAAACATTAATGGCGGCTATCTCCTTTGGAAAACGTTTGGGACCATTGGTTTCCTATTTACTATTACTCGTCTTGATGTGTTCTATCACCCCCTAGCGTATATACCATTTGTTTAGGGACACCCTGTATATAAAACTCTAACAGAAGCCAAAGAATGATTTTCCAAGTTTCTAACTACCGCAAAAGAGCTGTTGCATTTTTTATTCAATAGCACTGACTTCTAAAGAGGTCAATTAGGTAACCCAGACCGGGCACATTGTGCCGGAAAGGGTTAATGAGTTAAAACCAGTTAAAAAAATCATATTTAAAGAAACCGAAATAATAACTTTCGATCAAAAACACGATCATTTTTAAGGCTTAGTTTAAAAGAAATGTTGCTTTCGCTGTGCTATTTATATACCAGTCTGGGAAAAAGGATTCATTAATGTGATTGCATTACCGCAATTTTTGGCGTATAATCGCATGTCAAACAATCATTTGCCGACTCGGATTATTATTTTTTTTAATATGTAACTTTATAGATCACCGTAAATACTTGTTTTCAATCACACTATAAAATTTCTGGGACCAGAAAGAATTGTTTGATCTGCGGATTGTATGCCGAAAATTACCGTAATTAGTAAAAAGTACCTACAAAATGATATTAATACTAGGGGCTCTGCCCTGTACGAGCTACACCCGCCAATTCCCGCTCAGTGTTCAGAGACTCCAAAAATACGGTAATATGTCCTGTTTAAAAAATATTACCAGGTTACGCAAGATTGAAGTATATTATTTGTATTACGACGGTGAGAATCTTCTGTAATCGAGATTCCAATCTTTTCCGTTTGAATGGTGTACTTTTTTTTTTTAAGTGGCTTTATCCATCAATGTCGTAACAACTGATGGCGGTTTTCAAGATCGATAATTAAGATCAATCACACAAATAAAAATCAGCTTATATAAAACGGTTAGTTTAAATTAAGCGTATATTTTAACACATTGACTGCCGACTACAAGATAACTCATAGGTTGCGTTCTTTTCTAGGAAGCCAGCTACGAGTTATCTCGTAGTCGCCAATCAATGAGTTAATTCAATTTTTTTTCTAACAGCACCATTTTTAAAAAACAGAAATGCTTGACACATCCTTTAACATTTGCAAGAGAAATCAACTTTAGTATTTATATTATAAAAATACTGGCGGGAATTTTTAACCCTTTTCGGCGCAGACAAATTCTGTTCGTAAAATAAGAAATTGTTGACTGACACCGGAATTTATAAAAGTCTTTTTTAAAAATTAAGAGCTCCCTGATTTAAGCTGTCATTGTAAAAGTAAAATTTTACTAAAATATTAATGGTGCAATTTTGAAGTTTGGAATTAAAATTAGGTGTATCCGGGGAATGGACACACTGAGCTGAAAAGAGTTAATAATATAATTTGATGAAATCAAATTGTCATTTTAGGCCAGAATTCTGAATATTGCCGTGGCAGACAACGTGTTAAAAATATGTTATAAACTAAAAAAAAATCATGTGTCAAACATAAATTAGGATACATTTTCCAACTTTTCTCGAATACTTTAATGAAACTTTACCGTTTAATAAGAGGACAACTGATATCTCGAGTAAATGATTTAAAAAATGCATAATGATTGAAAATGTACTTTTAGAAATAACAATTCATACATGGCAATAAAACCAATTCTTTGCGTAAATGATTTTTTTTATTATTTACAAACATATCTTAGTTGTTTGCAAGGTTTGGTTGGAAAATGCAATTATAAAACAGTCTTAAGCAATTCGCGAAAATGCATACGAACTCTTTTGCATAGTCTTGTACAGGGTCTATAGAATTTATGTGCATAGTACGCTTAAAAACGCACAACTCACTTTTATTATTTACAGCTCATAGACAGTATTGCAACCGGATTTTTTTTTGTGTGACCCTCTAAATGACAAATAAATGCTTTACACACCTTAGAGCCCAAGACACGACAGCAGAAAAACCTAAGGCATCAAGCACAGGAAAAAACCCTTTATTTTATGAAAGAGTGTCAATGGGGGGGGATGGATGATCTATGTCTGCCGAAAGGGATGTGGTGCATAAGCCAATAATAAATACCACTAGTGGTTCACTTACAACATTGTCCTTTTTTTGCCGTACAATCAGAAGTTGAAAATGATTGTATGGCAAACACAATGGTGAACCTACGAGTGAACCACTAGTGATATTAATTTTTGGCTTATGTACCTCTTTGCTTGCGGCAGGCACGGACTACTCTTCCAGAAAATGAAGGATTTTTTTCCTTGTGCTCGATACCTTAGGGTTTTGTGCTGTCGCAAAACAAAAAGAGCATTCATTAATGGAGATCTGATTTGTGGATAAATAATAGCTAGCATGCAGCACAATAGCAAAGTTATCTTATATTGGGCTCTCATTTATAACAAAAAAAGATTTTTTGTGAATAATGGAAAATAAATTGTGAACAAGAGAGTTAACAATAAAGAAAAGTACTTAGACAAAGACAAATTTCAAACTTTTCTGTTTTGTCAAATCCTGACAAAACAAGGTGATAAAAAAACATTTTTGATGAAAATCTAAGTATTAATTTTTATTGTTTTACATTCAGAAATTATGGAAAACAGCTTTCAATTATATTAAACTCTAATCAATCCTTTCAGAATAATTTAACCATTGGAACTGTAATTAGAATTTTACTATGAGAAAAGGTAATGAAAAAATTCTGAACATGCAAAATTATATCAATAATCTTTTTTCTCTTTTACAAAAAAAAAAAAAAAAAAAAAAAAACCGCTCTATTTTAAAATTAATTAAATTAATTTTGTATTTGTTGTTGGTTGTTTCACGCATAGAATTAAAATTTCCTAAAAAATTAAATTTCTGGTGAAAATAAATATGTAATATTTTATTCTATTTGTGTAATCCGTGATTAGAGGCATATTGTTTTCCTTTGAAGTTCAAGTACTTTAAATGGATATAAATAAATGAAAATAAAACAGACAAAAAAGAAAATTTATTTCAAATTAAAATTCGCATTTCAAAAAAATTATAACTCGGGGAAAAATATCAGAAATTTTATTTCAATCTTCAAAAATGGATAGTTTTATTTAAACAATGATAAAAATTTTCATCTTGCGGTAAAAAAAAAGAAATCAAAATTAGAATTTATATTAAGAATTTTAAAATCCTTTTCAATACATATTTAGTTGTCTTCCACTTGTATTTGGTATAAATAATTTTTCCATTACCGTGGATATTATTCCTCAAAAGAATAAAATGAAAATAAAAATAAAACTAATAATTTTGTAGGGGATGATGTAGCCATGTGACCAATGACCAACTGATTTTTTTTTTATTTAACGAACTTATAACAAAAATTTTCCAAATTTCCTGTATGAATTTCATATCACTGAAACACACATTACTTTCCCCTCGAAGGGTTAAAGTAATTAGGTTCTACTTATAGCATTTCACAATATGGGATAAACGAATGAAGAAAATCATTGGTTGCTGCTTAATTTTCAACGAGAAAGACATGCGAGAAGACATCTAAAAAACAAAAATTGCTTCATTTGATCACTGTATCAATTTCGTGTGGACTACAAAACATAAAAAACTTTATTTTAATAGAAACCGGAAAAAGTATGGTATAAATGTGAAAAGTAATAAGTATTTCTGACACTTGTTGAATGGATGGGTTTTTTACAATCTCAATCATGATAGCTTGTTGTTTTCAATGACAGCAAGTCAAATAGCGAAAAGATTTTATATTTTGAACAATTCATCACTGTATTTGCCCGTCTCTCATTGCACATATGCGATAAAAGTATTTTTATTGATGAGTGTTTCTTTTGTGTTTTTATTGATGAGTTTATTATGAGCTTGTGTGTCTTGAACGTCTAGCCCTCTGCGATGATTGACAGAAAGCGTACTGCTGAGTTCTTGTACATTCTTAAAAATAGTTATTTAACACATAATATAAAAAGCCAGAATTCAAGTATTGATATTATAATGACGCATTACTTTAGCAGTATTTTTAGTATGGTGGATTTTATAATTTTTTCTGATTCTTTGTAAATTTCTACTTCTTAGAAAGTGTAACATTAATCTAAAGCAGCGTTACAAGTTTGGGCATCAATTACAATCCGAAAATTCAAATTCGTATTCATATTATAATATCATACTATAATTTTTTCATTTCAATTTCATACATTAATTTTTAAAAGAAGAATTTTCACTTTAAATAGTTAGTAAATGTCTATCATTAAATAAAACATAAAAGACTATTTATGATTTGATTGAACTCGAAAATTCTGAATAAAAATGGAGGCCAAACTAGCAACCCTTCTCTAAAAAAATAACTTTTTTTTAAAAAAAGGAACAGCAATCTAAAATAAAAACAACCCGGCGAACAAGCAACATTGCTCCCCTGTGATTTGAGTTGACAAACTTTATTTTAGACAGTGTTCAGTTTTCATTCGTCATACTTAGTCGCTTTTCATGCAGTTTAAATATAAAAATATCATATACAATTGACAACCTCCGTTTTTTTTTCCAGGAAAAACATACTTTGAATCAGAAAATTTCTTCAATTAAATGTATCATCTATGAAATACAAGACTCGTTCAAACGTTATTGAATTTCATTCGTTAAATAAAGGAGGTGGGCTGATAAGAGCTATTTTTCGCCCATCATATACCCGAAAAAAAAGTTTCTAATTCCGATAGTTGTTCAGTGGCTTTGCATAATTAAAGATATGTATTTTTGTTTGGTATAAGCTTTACATGATAAATAAAATGATAAGTCATGGAAATTATAGCCCGAAAATAGTGTTTTGGCTTTTTTTTTAAACATTTTTGTCGTTTTTTGTGTCTGAGTTACTTTTTTCTAGTAAGCGCTCGATGAACCCAATTAATTTTGACATGCTATGATACTACTCCTTAAAAGCTTTCATAGAAGCATTATTTTATTTGGGTTCAGTATGCGCTTCTACCTTTTAAAGAAAAAAAATGTTTCATCCGGGAGAATCAAATTCACTGTTATTGGAGCGCTTCCAAATTTGTTTTTCCGTTCTCAAAAAATATTTATGTTGTTGAGAGGTCAATGTTGTTTTCTGAAACTATTTTTGTAAATATTTATTTAAGAAATTACTAATAAATAATGATTGGATGTCAGTGTCATTGTTGTAAAGAATGACGGAAAAATTTTTCGTATCTGTTCTAACAAAAAAGTTATAACGATGCTTAGATGTTCGAAAAATTGCAATCCACATATTAGTTCTATGTAATGCTATGTAATGTAGATAGTACGTATTTCTCGATCTTCAGCCTCGAAATACTTCTATTTCTTCTTCTGGTGTAAAAATAAGAGATTATGCTTGAACGATTACCGCCGAAGAGACCACAAATAAGAAACCTATTATATATTTATCAATACCTCATTGTGAGTACTCTAACACTTGTTGTATAATGTGTAAATGTAAGAACTGCCTTGTTATTGCAACATAAGCTATTGAAATTTAAGCTTTAGAAACTAAAATCTATATTTCGTCGGAAAACGATGCTGTAAAACTCATATTTATTGATCCGTCTTCAGTAAATTGTCTCTGAAAGATTTACGCTCTGTGAGAATACAGTAAAACCCCGATAATTCGGATTAATTGGGACCGGACCCAATCCGGATTACCGAAAATCCGGATTATCCGGAGAATTAGACAAAAAATGAAATAAAATGTAGCATACTAACAGAAAATCACCTTTATGTTAAACTTATTGAATTTTTTCAGACAGTAATAATGTTTACTTTGCTTAATTATTCCGAAAAAGTTTTTTTATTTAGAATACGACGATGAAATAAGTTAATGTTATGGAAATTAGCCAATCGCTTCTCAAACTCGAAAAAAAAATGACCAAACCGATCCGAATTATCCGGAGATCCGGATTATCGGGGTCCGATTTAGCGGGGTTCTACTGTACTTCGATATATAATATATATATTGAAAGTATTTAAAACAATATCAGAAATGTACAAAGCAGAAGGCCTCGATTTTGATATACTTGGACATTTTTCTAAAATCGATTATTATACTCTCATGGGTATATCTATGAATAACTTTATCTATATCTTTACACTAGTAAAGTTCAAATACGTTCCTCAAAAAGAGGTCATTTCGTATTTGCTTTTCAGTGTTATTTGTAAAACTTAGAACTGGTCACTCTAATGATATTCTGTCCACATTATTTCATATAAAAAACTAATTTCTTCTTTAAATATGCAAAACAGACATTGACTAAAAACTTTGCTCCACAACACCTTGGCATGGAACACATCACCAGAACACAGGTTATTGAAAAATATACGATGCCTTTAGCAGGAAGATTATTTGTTCCGGATGACGACGATGATACTACAATGATTATTTTCGATAGCACGTACATTTATATCCAGAAGAGTTCGAACTATTCCTTTCAAAGAAATTCATTCTGGTTATACAAAGTAAGACCTTTCGTTAAGCGCACGGTATTCGTCACTACTTCAAATTATATTCTGGATGTCTTCAGCCCTTACTTCGGAGATTCAAAGAACAGTTACGCTAACGTACTTACACATATATTAAAAAAGATTCACATAATATTTGATAGTTGCTAAAGCTAAATGATGCTGAGAGAACTGATAGATTTTAACGGGATTGTTTGGAATTTCTGCAAGAAATAAATATCGAACATGACGCGCCAAGATTCCTAAATAAGTAGCAATATTTTCTAACAGAGGATGATAAAGGACACCTCTCGTGACCAAAGTTTGATAGCTCGACACAAAAGTGTTAAAAAAATATCTATAAAACTTGGATTAAAAAAAACAGTGATGCAACATCACAGAATGTCACTGTCAATAAAGTAGGGGCAAGTGTCTAAAAGTATTAGATGCCTTTTTCTTCCGTATTATTGTTCCTGGTTTACTTGTGCCATAACTCAACCAAAATTTAAATAAAAAGAATATTGCCCAGTAAAACTGATGGCATTGAGCTCACAGGCTACGAATACTAATTTCACATTACAGCCTTATATTTTCAAGGGTTAATTTCTTTCGAAAAACAAATTAAGGACGGGAAACAGCTCCCTCCGTTTCCCCATTTTATACTTAATCATTCAACCCCTTAAACTAATCAGGGATATGTTTTATCCTTTAAATAATTCTGCATGAATAACCCATTTATATAAATTAAGGGGAGGGACATTAGCCCCCATTTCCCCTCTTATACATTTCGAATGAGCTCCAAAAGCTAATCAGGGACATGCCTTATCAGAATATACATATATCCAAAACTTCAAGTGAATCGGATATTTTTATCATGAGTAATCGCGTTACGCACATACGCACATACAGAACGGACGGGCACATAAGCTTCCAGGCATTGATAGCCTGTGAGATAAAAACAGGTATTAAATATGCTCGTATACTACAAGACGTGGGCACTGGATGGTCCAGTAGTGATTCTGGTGAAGCAACCAAAAAGGAAAATAATCTGAAACATATTGCCAAAAGTTTCTACAGCTGTATGATTATATTTTCTGTTATTGATTATTTCCGATATTCCATACATTGAATTAAAAGACTTAATACGCTCCATTTGTCGTAATTTTGCACTTAGTGTTGTATTCATTATTGATTTTTTGGATTAAAACTAATAATAATAGCGTTTATGTTCATTTATATACATCATATTTACTTAAATATATATTTTATTATCCCATCAAATAATTAACTTTCATCCAAAATATTGTTGTTTCTTTATTTGTTATAAGGTAAACTAATGAAAAAAATATGTGTCACATCTAAGCGCTAATGGGCGAAAAATGGCTCTTATTAACCCACCTGCTTTGATTGTCTCAAAGATCGAAGCGACTTCAACAAATCGAAATCGTTCAAATATATCCGGTGGTTATTATTTACAGTAGACTCTTATCCAGTGGTTTCTCTTTACCTTTAATATTTATAAATCATTCTAAAGAACAACAAATTACACTGCATGAAAATTATGATAATTCTTACATAAGATTTAAAGACGAGCAGCAGAGGATACTTCAGTTATACTCAAAATACATTTCTCCAGCTTTCTTCAGTTTTCATCACTCGAACAATAGTTACATTTTTTCCTAAGTCAACTTTCATTATTGAACAGCATGAACCGGAAAAAGTACGATAATCGAAGAAATTAGAAAAACAATCATTGAACAGTTAGGATTGGAAACCAGCATATTTATGGCACTAATAGGTACTACTGCATATATTGTCAAAAGTAGAGAAATTTACTCGGCGCTGAAAGTACCAACATGTTTCAAATGATTTGCTGATTTAAAGAGTCACGCAGCAAGGAATCTACAGATCAGCATGGTTCCAGTATTATTTCTTAATATTATGAAGTTAATAGAAGTGATTTTACAGTGTCCGTTATTTTACAGCTGACCACGAACAAAGATGTCGCGAAAGTAAGACAGCAATCAATCTTTTAGAGACTTATTTGTTTAAATCCGTGGAGATATTAGGCAATTATATGCCGTAAAAGACATTTCTCTTTTTAAGACATATTCCATAAAGTATGTTTGAATTCTCATAGGACAAACAATGCTTGGGACTTTAGAAAAATATTTCATATTAACAAACTCATTTAACCCCTTGCGGCGCGGTGGTCATAGATATACCACTTAATTTTAAATCCCAAACACGACATTGGCACCGGAATTTTGTTAGAAAAAATTACGGTTTATTGAATGTGTGTAATGTAGCGTTTTCTTATTTACAAATAAAGTTGTTTTCAAATTCCGGTGTCAGTCATTATCTTCAACACCTAAGTAATGAATTTACCCTGCGCCGCAAAGGGTTAAACAAAACTACAATCAGCAAAGACAGTCTGGAATGACTCCTTATTTATTTTGCATAAGCTCATCTTTTATGCAACGACGCAAAGATATACTGCTTCCGGCTGAACTTGAATGATTTCAAGATTATACATGCCTTTTCCTCTAAAGTAAGCAAGTTAAAAAACATAATCAAAAAGTACTTCTAAATATAAAATTACCATGACAAGAATATTTACACACCACAATAATTAGCAAGATGGAGTAAAAATGATAATGCATCTGGACTTCAGGCTACAGTTTTCTCTGCAGATGGATGACGGATTGGTTTATATTACACACAACAGGGCGGAGTGAGATTTGGTAAACAGTGCATGCAGTACAGCAAAAGATCTCCAGGCTTTCCACAGGCTATAAAGGTTCATTTTAATTATTGTCATGGGCTATTGCTAATTGGAATAAAATGTTTTTTATCAACCATATTTGTAAATATCGGAAAGAAGAAAAGATCACATGCTTACAAACTCAGTTCTCTCTAACAGCTACATACCAAGCCGCCAATTATTGTTTAATAGTAGAAATTTAAGTTTGAAATAACGGCTGTTGAATACGCCAAATGAAAATAACACCATTTATCTTCATTTTCAAGTGCTTAACACTTTCGCTGCCGATCACCCGCCAGCGCGTGATGTGGAGAGATGTCCAATAGTCAGTCACGCGCTGGCGCGGGAAAATCTTTCACTGATTCTTTGTTATAAAAAGTAAATCGGCTTCTGGGAAAAACCCACTTGTACAGTGCGGCATTAAGTATCATCACATCTTGACGTAAGTGGCAGCGAACGTGCTAATTCAGTCATAAATTCCCTCAGTTAATGCTCAAATGCTAATATATATCTAACTATGTCCAGCCTATCCTTAGCGAAAAAGCGCTTTCTCTAAATGACAAAACATACACAATGTGACATAAGTTGCTTTATGTGACAACACCTTTAGACTAATGCCCTCAACAGTTAACCACCAAAAACACAAATCTCAGATTTTAACTTTGTCAAAAACTGTTGTGTACATTAGTCTAAAGGTGTTGTCACATAAAGCAACTTATGTCACATTTTGTAAGTTTTGCCATTTAGAGGAAGCGCTTTTTTGCTAAAGATAGGCTGGACTTATTTAGAAATATATTAGCATTTGAGCATTACCTGGGGCAATCGATAACTGAATTAAACACTTGAAAATGAAGATTCAACAGCCGTTATTTCAAACTTAATTTTCTACCATTATACAATAATCATGAAAATAAAAGGTTTTGTTTTTATGTTGTTTTAAGTTTATGCAACTCCATGCTCGAACTTTTCTGCCTGACGGAAGCTAGTTTAAGTAAATATAATTAATTTAAAGCTTTTTACTTTAAATGTCTAATTTAAATTTTTTAATGCAGCGATTCAGCCGCTTTCGAAATTAGAAAGGTATTTGAATGGTGCTCGTGCTTTTCTACGAGGAACTCTGAATATGTGCGCACAAAGACAAAGAGAATGCCGCTATTCAACACGACAATCTATCTTTCCTTTATACGCAGGTTTTATGAGGGGCTGCAGCCTCCTACGATGTGCGTAAGCGCTGAAATCGCAATCATTTTCATATCTTGTCGAATTGTATGCATAGTGTAAATTAATTGCACCGTATTTGTGTTATAAATTCATGTTGTTGCATTTTGGACGGTCAGCAGTGTAGTTACAGTAAATTTGTGTAAACGAAACAACAGCTGTACTTTCAAAGTCCCTTCGTCCCGGGACATTAAAATGTTTACGTTTACAAGTGGATTTCATTTTAAAGAAAACCGGCCAATAAGGAAACACAATTAGAACAAGATCCATTTTAGATAGACTTCAAACGTTAGCATAAATGTATGGAGTTGTTTTCGTCTAATTTTCAATGTTTTCCTTTGAAATATGTCATCGTCACAAATTTAATGTAACACATTAATGTTCTTCAGAGGTATACTATAGAGAGAGTATGTTGCAGATTTAATCGATACTGTGAAAACGGAAATGTTTAAAATGGAAACCTATCTAAAACGAAAATGTTCATAGTCCGACTTACGCTTGAATTATATCTTATAAGATTAACCACTTAATCGTCGCGCCCGAGACATTCACGGGCTGCATGTTTCAAGGCTTTTATTCAGAATTGATTGATTCACACCAGTTTTATAAAATAGTGGAATTGGTTTTATTCTTGTATCGTTTTACTTGTCATTAAATAAGATGATTTTTTTTTTTTCAAAAAAGTGGTGGGAATAATGAATTTGAATTTTTAAAGCGTAATTTAATGCGACCATTAAGTGGTTAACATCTGTCTAAAGTTGAATTTTTCATAGGTTCTTTATCGTTCCGTCTAAGTTGTTTTTACTGTTGTATCCATGATTCAGTATATCAGTTCTTCGTTCGGATTTCGTAGTGGGGTGGGTCCGGACTCTCCTAACACATCTCCGTTACCTTTGTTTTTTTGCATCACGGTTACCAGCAATTGCACTGTCTAGATATCGTTTCAGACATCCAGTTCTCATGTAATTCTTGTTGCTCATGACCAGACACACCCATAAGCGGCATTAGGATACACCCACACGTGGCGTTTGGACATGACCTTTTGAATCACCCGGTATATCTCAGCGAGAGTGATTGATATTGGTCATACTCGGCAAAAAATTTTCCAGACCAGTATTCAAATCTAAAATCCTTGGTTTAAACTCGGGGTCCATATGTGTACGTTTTTTTTCCACCAGTACTTTTTAGAAACTATTGTTTCTTATTTAGTTTGAGCCGTTTCCCGATAATTTAAATCAAAGATTATTTTTTCTAAATTATAGGAGCGGTAAATATACGAACGGTACCCACGCAATGTATCGTATGGTGTACAAAGGTTGTCTACACACTCTCTATCAAACGAAATATCCTCGAAAGTGTCGAACAGAAGTATTTATTGAAATACCCTATGAAACTAGAAAGGTACTAAAAAATTATTATCATAATAACGGAGACACTGACAAGAAAACGGTTTTTAACCCTTTAACGTTTAATGGTTTCTCTGCGAAACCACAAAATATATTAATTCCGACATGCAACATCGACACCGGAATTTTAATTTAAAAAATCCATTTTATTATGTATGTGATAAATCACTTTTTCTTATTTATTTGTTCGCAATTACTGGTATCAGCAATTTATTTCAATATCTTAGCAATTAAAAAGCTTTGTCCGCTAAATTAGTTAAAATGTCTAGAAAGAGTATAGTACCGTATTAATACCATAATTCTTATGTAGCAAATTGCATTGACTAAAAAGAAACAACAGGTTACGGTGAAACAGATTTGGAAACCATGATAATTTCTCGTAACTAGGCGATCCAATTGGGAAGCTTAGATACGTAAATGCATCAGAAAAAAGATTACTCAGACAAACACGTGTGTATTTCTCATGCGCAAATAATTTCTCTTATAAAGGAGGTCTCCATTCTGGGCATACCCAGAATATTTTCAATAAAAAATACTAATTAAACTACTTATGTGTGCAAATAAAAGATCAGTCAAAATTAGCGGCGGAATTATAGAAGAAAGTATGTAAAAAATATAATAATAAAATACTTTCTATTATTTGTCGTGAAAAAATGAAAGTGGAACGCGATATGGCAAGCATCAGCTTTCCTCGCCAAAAGCGGACGATTTTAATGCAACTGAAATCTTTTGGATTTTTCGAAAGCATGTAAACTATATTTAATGAATTTAAACATAAACAACGAGAGTTTAATATTATAAAAACATATATTTTGTATTATATATACATATATATTGCTTGTAGATGCAGCTATTTATCACTGCAAAAAGTATTCTCAAATCCAAAATATTCGTATTGAGAAAAATTATTTTCATCCATTTAAGCCTATTCAAAAATAAAAGCCAGATGATTTTTAGCAACAAATCGCATTAACAATGCTCAATTGGATTTTGAGCTTGAAATAATTTTAATTTAAATTATGAATTTAGTTTTAAATCATAAATTTTGGTGGTTAAATTTGAATTTAAATACATATAAATATTGATATAGCAACATTATACTTTAAACAAACTAAAACTAAAAAATTTAAAGTTATTTAAATTAAATTTATCTAAGATCTTGAACATGAAACTTTTTTTCCCTTAAAGTGTAGCTGACATAAAAGCACTTTTTGTAATTGTATTCGAACGCCAACTAATGAAAAATCGCCAAAAGAAAAAAAAAAAAAAAAAACATCATATTTTTACAGACGCTGTATGGAGTGTCCGCCGTATTTTTTTTTATAAACGTATACATCCTCATGAGAGAAATATTTTAATTTTTTCAGATTTTTTGGAGTATGTCCGTATGGAGACCTATCTTGTCAGCATTCTTAATGTATCGTAAATTCTGACGTATAATCCGCTGACCAAACAATCATTTTTCGACCCAGAAATTTATTTGAATAAAATGTTGCATTTTAGATCGCAGTAAATATTTGGCTTTACTTCCTAATTAAAATTTTTGGGCCCAAACAGAATTGTTTGGGCTGCGGATTGTACGACGTAAATTACGGTAAATAAAAAATATGCAATTTCGTCTTCCATATTTATTTCGAAATTTTACATTCATACTGAAAATTTTGAAAGAAGAATTTGTATTTTATGTAACTACAAACATTCTGTCATCAAAGAAAGCAACAAATATTATTTCTCATTTCTGGCACGAATTTGTTTTTTCTGAATGAAAATGGAGCACAAAATGGTAATCTATGCAAATAAATTCATTGTAACAATGTACATATTCTAAAATGTCTTTGTCAATGAACAACTATCGGCATCACTATTTAAACAATAAAACTTTTTTGAAATATTGGCTCTATTAACACATTGCCTAGGGGAAACTTTTATCAAATTTAAATTTTAATCCCTTAACTGTCACTGGCGTGTATATATGTCTCGCTCAAATAAATGCATATTTCTGGAATTAACTATCGAACAACCACTTTTTTTGAGTCAAGAAGTTTGCTTTATTAACAAAAAGAAACTTTTAACAGTAAATAAAGGAAAGATTATTTTCCGAAATTTGTGGTTTCATTTTTTGTTTCAAAAAAAAAAAAAATCGACAGTTAACTCTTTGCGGCGCAGAGCAAATTCATTGATTAAGTGTTGAAATTAATGACTGACACCGGAATTTGAAAACAACTTTGTAAAAATGAAAACGCTAGATTGCACGCATTCAATAAACCGTAGTTT
Organism: Maratus speculifer; assembly: GCA_964019185.1. Classification (NCBI taxonomy): domain Eukaryota; kingdom Metazoa; phylum Arthropoda; class Arachnida; order Araneae; family Salticidae; genus Maratus; species Maratus speculifer. The sequence continues at coordinate 406,161,629 of OZ025295.1, forward strand.
TTTTAAACAAAATTCCGGTGCCAATGTCGCGTTTGGTAATTAAAATTAAGTGGTTTATTTATGAATCTATAGGTATATCTATTGTGGCATATCTGTGGTATCCTCCGCGCCGCAAGAAGTTTATGAGTTAAAATTTAAATCTAAGCATTTGCAAAATGAGATACAAAAAATAATGGTTAAAAATAGTTGTTGGTTACTCTAAAGTTTAAGGCGCCCTCTAACGGTATTTTTTGAAATTAATCTTTAAAATTTATTTTCAAGAAATATTGACATAAAGAATAATTTTAGCGAAAACGGCAAACGAATCGAACAATTTTTCCGTTTTTTATAATCATTTGAAATTTGAACCTCCCCACCCCCATTGAACACAGTTCAGTTTGCGCTGCTTAACGACTCCCAACGATTCAGATTTTCATCTCGAAATTTAAGTTTATGTCTAAGCTTCTAAAAAAATTTTATGAGATGCGAAAAATAATGGTAAAATATAGTTGTATGTTACTCAAAAGTCTAAAGCGCCCTCTATCGGCATTTTTGGAAATTTATCTTTATAATTCATTTTCAATAAAATACCGACATAAAGAATAGTTTTAGTGAAAACCGCAAATCAATCGACCAATTTTTCCGTTTTTTTTATAATCATTTGAATTTAAAACTCTCTGAACACAGTTAAGTTTGTGCTACTTAACTGCTTCCAACTATTCAGATTTTGAGCTCAAAATTTAAGTTTAAGTCTAAGCTTACGAAACCTTTAATGAGATGCAAAAAATAACGGTAAAAAATAGTTGTTCGTTACTCTAAAGTCTAAAGCGCCCTCTATCGTCATTTTTTGAAATTTATCTTTATAATTTATTTTCAAGACAATACTGACATAAAGAATAATTTTAGTGAAAACCGCAAACGAATCGACCAATTTTTCTGTTTTTCATAATCATTTGAATTTTTGGACCCTAAACTTTAATGGCGCCTATCTCCTTCGGAAGACTTTGGGACCCTTGGTTTCCTATTTAAATATTGTTTGTCTTGATGTGTACTATCACCCCTTAAAGTTTGGACCATGAATTTAGAAACACCCTGTTTAACCCTTTAAGACCCGAAACATTTTCATCATTAAATATTAAATTCCTCTATTTATTAATTCTATACTAACCCTAATGACACCTAAAAAAATAATAATTAAAAAAAAATTCTTCATCCCCTAGAGCGTGAAAAGTACCCGCACGAACGTGCGGGTTGGGCTTTTTCTGTGAAAGCCACATCTGCACAATTGTGCGGGTTGGGCTTTTCCTGTGAAATCATTACTTATTACATGTTAAGATATATACATTTTCTTGCTCTAAATGGATAGAAAAGAGAAATTGAAACAATTTTTTTTTTAAAAAATAAGGTAATTATTGATGTATTATTTTTTATTTTATGGACTGGTTACTTTTTTACAATGGAAATCTTTAAAACATGTTTTTGTTTTTGACATACACAAATAAACGTTGCATTTTTCACAACGTGTTTTTGAACTTTTTTCGCAGTTTTCAAACCGGCACTTGCGAGGCCTTGAAATGTCATCAACACATGGGAAATGGTTGAATCTAAAGCCTAAAAAAGAAGGGAAAAAATAATATTGGAGATGTACTTATACTTAAAAAAATAGTATTTTAATTAATTTAAAAATGTTTGTCATATTTGTAAAGCTTCTATTTATTATATCGATTTAATTTCTTCTATAAGTCTATAACTTTTTTTATTACAATTTAAGAAATGAAAAACATACCTGCAGTTGCGTGAAATCTGAAGTTCCAGGATGAGGTACAGAAATGAACTTTTTAACAGTTCGCTTGTATTCCTTTTTTTTTTTTTCATTCTTTTAGTATTTTCCGAAATTGCCTTGGAGGTAGAACTTTGGGAGATGAATTCAAGAAACTTTGAGGAGGAAGAATGATCCAAAATTGTCTTTTTTTCTTCATCGAGCTCATCTGAACTTGACTGTCTTTCTAATAAATCTGCTTGAAATGTTTTGTCCGTAATGTCGTCATCATCCGAGAGATCACTAAATTCAGAATCTGATTTATTCATCAATTGAAATATTTCTCCTTGAGTGAGAATTCTTTTCCGTTTAGACATCTGAAAAAGTATTTTATTTTGCTTTATTAAAAGTTAACAAAGTACTGCATAAAAAATTAGAAAAAGTATTTTAAAATTTTATTAATTAAAAAGAAAAAAGTAAAAATTAATTTAAAAAAGGGGGGGTATCTATGACAACACCCAAGATAATAATATAGTATTAATTATGTAACAGCATACTTCGTTTTATTTTGGCTGTCATCAAAATTGTTGAAACAGAAAACAAAATGAACATTGAAAAACACTTACCTTTACAGTAGCATTGACTAACGTAACGCCCAAGTTGCACGATCGTGCGGGTGACGAAATCTTGAGTCCTAAGAGCAAAATAAATAGTGTATAATTAATGTTTTTTATTATATTACACTTATTTAGACATTAAAGCAAAAGTTTTTATCTAAGCAATTAAAAATATATTGATAATTACCTTTTTACGACAGATAAAATGATGAGCTATATCCGTTGTACTTGTAAACAAAGCTAGACATGCCGCCTGAATGTAAAACATGGACTACTACCGCAATCTGTTGATAAAAAAAGATCAGCTAACTCTACTCTTTCAGCTAACCAGAACAATCGTTCGATTTGGGTTTATATTACATACGACTGTTTCAGAAGCAAAAATTTAAATGAATGTCTAACCCGCACGATCGTGCGAGCTGGGTCTTAAAGGGATAAGTAAAGCATTGATAAGCGCAGTGAGAAGAGCATTGCTGTGAAGCGCGTATTACAGTAAAACATTTTACCTATTATTTAAAAACAGTAGAGTTTGATCTCTGTGGTGCTGCCATCTATAACTCTTAAGAAAGATTTAAAGTAGCCATTAGATTAGTTTTTGAAATATTCACGGAGTTTTTGTGTCTTTAAACAGGGGGAACTTTAGGTGTTGCGACCCGGCAACACTGCGCGTTAAGGGGTTAATGATGACGTTTACTTATGGCGTAATAATAAAGAGTGGAAAACGTTTCTTCTTTTTCCTGACACAGTTGTGTAGGCCAAATCTTAAAGGGTTGAGAGATTTTTTCTTTTGCATTTGTCTAAGCTTCCGAATTGGGATGCTTAGTTACGTGACAGGAATATAAATGTTCGAAGGTCACAAGTACTGGTATTTAGTTTTTTACTAAACATAATTTGCAGCTTAATTTTTATGGTATAGGTTGTTTCTTTTTTTCAAATAAATTCAAGAAATAAAAGTTCGTTGTTCTGTCAATGCGTAAAATCATAAAAATAAATTCCAATCTGTCATAAAAAAGAGAATTACCACTTGAATGCAATTGATTAATTACCAAATGAACTACGCTATTTTAGATAAATAACTTCGTTGAGAGATATACCACACATTCAGTCTGTTAGCAAAAAACTGAGGTTTGTTGTTATTGCCACTCGATAAAGGCCAATTACGACATAATAATGGCACAACGTTTTATTGATCCATGACGCCCCACCAGGGGAAAAATCAATTCAATTTTTCAGAGGAGCAATTACAAATTTGTTAATTTATAATTTGTTAATTTATTATAAATTTGTTAATTTGTTACAGTTTGTGTTTTTTTTTTGGGGGGGGGAGCGATAATTTTTTTACCCTTAAAATAAATCAATTACAAATTTAAACGAGTCAGACGTGGCAATCCCAAAGACGACTGTCCACTCTATCTTACACGTGTTAATTCTTCTAAATTCGCTGCCACAGTGCTAAAACTAAAAGACAATATATGCTCATCGTCAAGATTCTAAAGGCATACGTTAGTTCTAGAAAGAGGACTATTGTAGATATCAAGAAAAATACAACATAAAAGCTCCAATTATTGGTTGATTTACACCAAAATTTAATCAACAATATTTATCAAGGTATATCTGACAGTGAAATTTGCTGAAAATTCGTGCATTAGTTCTGCGAAAATTAGAAAAATTCAGCATAGCAATAGCACTTGTTGGGCGATTGACACCAAAATGTAAACATACTCAATTCAAATTAATGTTTAATTGAATCTTATGTTTGATGAAAATCCGTGAATTCTTTCTTGAGATAGAGATACTGTGGAAATATTGAAAAATGCAGCATAGCAACGCCGCCTAATGAGCGATTTACACCAAAATTTAAACAAGATCAATTCATACCAAAACTAACAAAATCTGAAGTTTGGAAGTTAGTTTTTCAGATACAAATGTTGCATAAATTGTACAAAATGCTGCATAACAATGCTACCTGTTGAACATTTACAACAAAAACTTACCAGCATCCATTATTATCTTGGATTACCATAAATTTTTATTAAAACCCGTGCATTAGTTTTTGAGATACAGTTGTTGCGTGAATCGTAAAAAAAATACAGCATATCATTGCCAACTGTTGAGCTGTTCACACAAAAATCTAATCAGCATCAATTAATGTCATGGGCTTCTTAAATATAAAGTTGATTAAAACACGTCCATTAGTCCTTATAATACAGCTGCTGCATAAATCGTAAAAAAAATGTAGCATAGCACCTCTATCTGTTGTGAATTTACACCAAATTCTCTACATTTTGATTTACCTAAAAAATTAATCATCATTTATTCATTTTAGGCACTACCTGAATATAATTTTTCATGAAATTCCGTGTATTAGTTCTTGAGAAAGAGCGTCACAGGCAGCCATTTTGTAAAAAACAATTTTTTTATTCGAATCTCCGGCCGCTAAAGCGTGTAAATCCGTCGAAAACGGTAGTTCGAAAATTTTCACGTATCCAGTACTTTCTTCTTGTGAAGATAGTTCAAAGTAAAAATCAGTTCTTTTTAATGAATTTTCAAAATATTTCCTGTCAAATGTTGAAAATGTTAAAATAGAATCAGCAAAAGAATGATTATGCAAGTAATATTTTTAATAATATTTTGACTTTTTCCTCTTTTAAAAAAATATATAATTTTTCTGTGTATAAATGTAACTTAATATTTTTCATAGCGCTGTCGGTAGTTCTTTAACCCTTTAACGTTCATTGGTTTCGCTATGAAACCACAAAATTTTAATTCCGATATGCAACACTGACACCGGTATTTTTATCTAATAATATCCCTTTTATTATGTATGGGAAAAATCACGTTTTCTTATTTACAAATATATTTGTTCTTAATTACCGGTGTCCTTCATTTATTTCGACAGCTTAGCAATGAAAATGCTTTGATCGTTAAAGGGTTAAATGAGTTTTCTACATCTATCTAATCTGCTACACAGTACGATTCCTTTACATGTGAAACTACTGTAAGTAAATTAGTGGTATGCACTAAACTTAAAAATTTCACATCAAAACTTTATCTCATCGATGTTAATACTTCAAATTCACAATCACAATGATAAAATTAAATGATAATCTATACTTATCGTGAGAATTTTACGGAAATTCCGTTAATTAGTTCTTGAAATATGACTATTGTAAGTATCGGGAAAATGCAACATAAAAGCTCTACTAATTGGGGATTTATATCAAAACATAAATAACGATAATATTTACCACACTCTTTTTCTCAATCTAAATCTTCTCTAAAGTTTAATGAAAAAAATCGTGCAATAGCTCTTGAGACAGAACTATTGCAGAAATCTTAAAAAAAAAAAAATTCAGGATATTAGTGCCACCTGTTGGGTGATTGACACTAAAATGTAAATTGAACTAGTTCATGTCAGGGATTTAGTGAATTTGAATCTTGATGAAAATCCGTGATTATTTTAATTTTTGAGATAGAACTATTGTGGAAACCTTTAAAAATGCAGCATAGCAGTGCCACCTTTTAAACGATTTACACCAAAATGTAAAAAACATCAATTCATGTCAAGGATTAACTGAATCTGAAGTTTGATGAACATCCGTGCTTATTTTAATTCTTGAGATAGTGTTATTGCGAAAATCTTAAGGAGCACAGCATAGCAGTGCCATCTGTTGAGTAATTTAAAACAAAATGTAAACAACATCAATTAATGTATAGAATTAATTGAATCTGAAATTTGATGGAAGTGTGTGCTTTAATTATTGAGATAATGCTGATGCGCAAATCGCAAAAATGCAGCATAACGTAACCATCTCGTAAGTATTTTGCACCGAAACATAATCAGCATCAATCTATGTATCAATCTAATATTTTCACAAATATTAGTTTTACTTTTATCAAACTACTATTAAAAAAATGTTTCGTTATAACAAGAATCACGAATTATTTACTTCGAATAAATCTAGTCAAAGAAACTAAGTTCACAAATTCATTTTCTTCTTCTTAAGCTGCTTTCATTCTGTTGATTAAAGTACTTGAAACTTTGTTACGGCACGCAGGGAGGATTCTCTGGTTGATGTTATCCCTCACAAATAGGTATATTGAAAGTGATGTGGTTACAGATATAACGCAGAAGAAAGATAAAAACGAATTTAAGAAGCCAGAAATAAGAGTGTACTTTATACGCTGAAAATACTTAAACGAAATTTGAAATCGGCTAAGAATTGTATGAATTGCGTATTTCAGCAAAGTTAAAAAGAGGTAATTTTTTTGCAAAAAGTGATTTGATGTTAATTTATTTGACTTTAATAGGTTGCGTAAAAGGTTTATTTTTTCATACTACAATAAGCCTTCTAATCATTTTCTAATGTTTCAAGGTTTTTGTGACATTAGTTTTTACAGGGTTATTCAAAAGATACCAGTTTTTTTCTATTTGTGGACTCTCGCCTATGCGGTTTCCGAAAAAAAAATACCTTCCGCGGAGATACATGACATCTACTATGCTGTTTACACTCCTCGCGTTTCATGATAAATCCGCAAGTATTTAAATATTGTATGTGTAATGTGTAAAAAAGCGGCTGAAATCGCAAATGACCTGTCATCATTGGCCACATAGTACATTAGATAGTTAGAAAAGCTTAAATCAGTTTTTTTTTCTATTTTCTTAGACACTTAAATTCAACTACGAACGCCTAAAACATTGACACGAGAAATGTGCAATCTTTTCACAATGGCCGATCATTAACCTCTTTGCGATGGGAGTCTTTTACGAAATTTTTAATGCTTTGCCACCGTTTTTTAAAAAAAGAAATTTGTGCCTTATTAAATCGAGAAAATTCTCCGATAAAATAAGGCACAAATTTACAGTAAAATTTTACCGTTGAGAATAAACAAGGATTCTTAAACCTTTTTGCCTCATAGATACATGTCGCTCGTCCCTAAGGGGTTAAGAATAAATTCTCTTTTCAATATAAGATACATCAGATACTAAACGTATATTTATGATGTCCTATACATGAAAATTTCTTTTTTAAGACGCAATTTTATTGAAAATTCTCGAGATAAACTCAGAAAGGTGGAAATACATTTTTGTTAGAAGGTTTTAAAAAAGAAATCTTTGATATTTCATTCTTTGAGCAAGGATATCTCATTAGGATTTTAAACCAATACTACCTTCACTGAATACTCAAATCGTATTTTAAATGTTACCTATGCATTCATATTTTAATAATGGTTCTTGAATAAAAGTATATTTAAACTAGATCTGAACTTTTCTTCTGGAGGCAATTATTTAAAATCGCATCACGTTACATTTCAGATTATAAAGAAACACATTATTAAAGTAGTAAGGGAACTTTAAGCATGAAGAATAAAATATATTACAAAATGTAATATAACAAAAGCAAATTTTAACACACGAAGAAGAAACCCTCTCTAAATATATTAGACTGAAATAGGAACTAATGATATTGAAGACATTTACTTTAATTTTTATAGAATGTGCATAAGTATACCCCATATTTTTACAAAAAAAAATTAAACATTTATAGATGTCTTCATTAATACACATTTACTAGACAAGGGCATAAATGACTATACAGTCATATGTGTATGAGGTAACGTGGAATTGGTCACACAATTCGTCCCATGGGGGCTTAGGAGCAGGGGTCCACAAAAATTACACTCAGAATAAATAGAAAAACATAAGCGACTGACACTTAGCGCGTGTAAAAGCTTACTTCTACCTCTATTGAACCAGCCTAGAGCTTGCGCACTGTGACCGTCGTTCGGATCACGAGTTATTTTCACCAGTAAATTTGTATTGTAAATTTTGGATTATTTAATGCGAGCATTGTTCCGATTCGATTGGGCAAAAAATTCAGATCTGAAAAACGGGAAAAGATTAAAAATTCTGTTAAAGGCGCAAAAAATATTCATTATTTTTTTTTTTTTTTTTCGAGATTGATCATTATTTGAGTAGTTAAACAAAATGATTTTACTCAATTTTCGGATAGATTTTTACTCATAGATAATATATTTTGTAAAAATAGACACATATTCCTGTATGTAACTAGAATGCAGCAGAGCATTCTAATAATTATAAAATTCTGCAAAGTTTTAATAATTTTCCTTATTATACTTAAATTTTATCTTTAAAAAAATTCTCTTTTCCAGATGAAAGAATCTCGATCTTTTGACTAAAATTAGAAAACTTTTCTCTGATTGTAATCAAGGCTCAGCAACCTAAATTACAGAAACATCTGGTGTTTCTGTGGAAAAATTTATTTTGTATATATATTAGAGTAATATCGAAAACATTCATGCATATACAATTCTTGGGTAAAAAAGTACACAGTTCGAATATTTTTTTTATCATTTTTTAATTTCTAATATCTTTACAAGAAGAAAGTTTTGGATTCATGAAAATGTTTGAATTAAGAATTTTGAGATATTTATAAGACATATTTATTTCGACATATTTATTCGACATATTAAGAGCCAGAGATTGCAAAAAGCATGTTTTTACAAAATGTCTGTCAGTGAGTCTGTAACTCTGTATATCTATTTGGTTGTGACATGAATTTTGTGGGCTCTCTATCTCAATAACTAATGGTAAAAATCTATATTCAGGTAGCTCTTGATAAAAATTGTTGCTGATTAGTTTTTCAAATACCATCTCAATAAGTAATGCTAGGATTTCTATCAAACTTCAGATTCACTTAGTCTTTGACATGAATTGTTGCGGTTTACATTTTAGTGTAAATCGTTCAACAGATGGCGCTGCTATACTGAATTTTTCATGATTTTAACAATTGTTCTATCGCAATTATTAATGCACAGAATTTAATAAAAAAATATATATTCATGTAGTCCCTGGTATAAATTGATGTTCCTTAGTTTTCGGAGTAAATTGCTGGACAGATGGCGCTGATATGCTGCATTTCTTATGATTTACACAACAGCTCTATCTCAAAAACTGATGAACTGATTTCCATAAAACTTTATATTACGTGAGTCTTTGACATGAACTGATGTTTATATTTCGGTGTAAATCGTTCAACTGGTAGCGCTGCTTTGCGGTATTTTTCCCGAATCCCGCCTTAGCCCTACTTCAAGATTTAATGCATAGATTTTCATCAAACTTCAGATTCAGTACATCCTTAATATGAACTAATTTTATTTACATTTTAGTGTGAATTGCCCAACAGGTGGCTCTGCTATGTTGGTTTTTTCCCGATTCCTGCTATTTATTTATCTCGAGGACTAATTCACTAATTTTCACGAAACTTCAGATTCTGGTATAGTTTGATAAATATTACTGCTATCTATGTTTTCTTATAAATTGCCCAACCAGTGGCACTTTTATGTTGAATTTTTTTCGATATCTACAATTAACACTAAAATGGTCATCCGGTGTCAATATGACCCCTGACAGACTGATAATAGTCGATTCGAAGCACATTTTTCTTCAAGAGATATGTTAAGGTTGTAGTAAATATGTTCAAAATCGCAAAAAAAAATCATCAAACTGTCGAATTTTCATTTTTAGCATAAAAACATTATATGAACTCCCTGCTATTGAACACAAAAATCAATTTTCAATTTCGACTATTTTTACTGGAGTTACAAGCATTTTTGTCTAATCAGCTGATTCTGCCACGCCCCTTTGTTTATTTTTTTGCCGATTCGCACCCGTAAAATTTAGCCTAGTTTTTAGTTTCACCTTACGAAATGTTATTATTTTGCACTGAATACTTATTAATTTTGTGATTTCGCAAAACAATTTTAATGTTTTACAAGTAATATGCTAAAGATGCTTAGTAACATTTGTTAACACATACATAAAGAGTATATTAAACAAAAAATCAGAAAAATTTGGCATAGAGAATTTCGCATGGAGCATTTTGAAATAGTGTCATTTTTCGTTAATTTAAAAAAAAGAAAAATCTGTATCTCAAAAACTATTGAATATACATTTTTAAAAAGTTGTGAAATAAGAGATGTATATGCTATGACTATTTCCAGAAATTAAAAAAAAAATTCATTGAAAATTAAAAAAATTAGTTTTGATAGTCCACTGTACCTTAATTGCATGCAGCAGGAAAACAAACTAATTAAACAATTTAAATAGTTTAAAATTAAAATTCTGGTGAGAAACACTTTTTAAAAAACTTTAGTAAAATACCCGGCGGTTCTAGTGTTAATACACTGAATCGCATGAATTTAGAATCCTCACTATGAGCATCGATTGCCTGTTAATTTTGACACTATATTACCGAATTTTGAAACATTAACATGCATAACATAGAAGGAAGTTTTGGGATTGTCACACCTGACTTGTTTTTTTTTTCTTTACTGATACACCGATCTCAAAGATATTATCCAATTGCTACTTGAAAATGCGTAATAAAATATTGCTTGCTTTCAAAATTAATAACGAAAAAGAATGAAAAAGCATATATTTTTTTTACTTTAAAGAAAAGTAGTTATTATATGATTTATTTCAGAGGGAAAATTATTTTAAACTCTATACAGGATGCCACCTCTTATACCTAACCAAAGTTTAATTAGTAAACCGTTAATTTTAGGGGTGTTCTTTCATAAAAAGGGTGTTTCTTGCGGTGTTCTTCACTGAATCTTAAAGCGTTTTGATATTTAAAATAATATAGGTTTTTAACTTTTGCTGTTTGAAATATCTTTTTAGAATGATAGCCAGAAAAATTCAGGCATTTCACACTGTTGGAATGTAACAGTCTAATTTTACGTTTAACACATTCGTCTGTGATACGTCGTGTTTATGTATCTATCTATTTTTTTTACTTTTCTGAAATATTCATAGAATATATATAACTTGGCATTTAAAATCTGTTTTGTATTAATTTGTTCTTCCACATTGTTCAGATAAGTGCGCTATATTATTTTGTAATGTTTCAGTCGGAATTTTTTCTGATAAACACCAACTGATTTAGTTGATTTGCCAAAGAACAATAGAGCAATATGAACACGTACCAAGTTTTTACTTGTGTAATTCATCTTAATTAAGTTAAACAGCTAAACAACAGTGTAAATTTCGACTTGGCTGCATAGTGGAATGACGATATTTTTTTTCTTTATGTGAGATTTCTTTTGTGGAACTCACTTCAGGAGGAGCTGGATTGACGAGAGTATATGCGGGGCCACATACAGCACAACTTGACGATGATATTCTTGAAAGATAGCATGATTTATTGGGCAATAACAACGCCAGACTTATTACGTTTTGTATGTCTGTAGCAGATGTTGAAGACATAGGTGGCATGAAATCAACTATTCTACCAATATAAATTTGAACCGTTACGCGAGTGGGAATATATTGCAACAATATCTTTAAGGAATGTATTGCAACAGTATGTTGTCAACATATATCTTTAAGTGGGGAGGCCACTATTTATACCATTATCTAGACAACATTTTTTTCTTTTTATTTATATAATGAAAAGAATGTAAAGCATTTGTAGTCTGCCGATGACTGGTTGTCAATGTCGACAAATTTTTCGAATAGTTTATTCAAAATGGCCAAATTAACTGTTTCCTTTTTTTTACGTGCAATAAATTGAAAATTTTCGTTTATACCACTTTTTTAAGGCTAAAATATTCATAATATTTATTCTAAGCATTTCTATCTTTGAACAGTATGCCATTCAATTTAAAAAAAATTGTTGTGTCAAAGAGCTATATATGATTTAAGCAAATTCGTCTTGCCCGAACTGGCTACGGGCAAATCAGTTAAGGAGTTAAATCCAGAAAATAATCAAAGCTTATTATTTTACATAGTTAAAATATTCCTGTAACTATCATAGTAAACAATCATATTGTAATGAAATCTATTATAACTAACACTGTCATAAAGAATAATTTTCATGCTTCCGTCGTTGACAATTTAAACTGTTAATAGGAAAGAATGTATCTTTTTAAATTCTTCCCGAAATTATTATCAGGTAAAAGGGTAGCATGTCACTTTGAAATACACTTAATCGAAATTTTTCATAATATTGAATCTAAATCTTTTTATAGATTTTTATCTTTGCAAAAATATTCGCAAAATATCAATTGTAATGACTGACATTAAAATTGTGAACCTCACTGAAACGTCCTTTTCCAGCGTACTCAATAAAATTTCCATAGATACGTTTAAAAATTCATACTCTTGGAAGAAAGGTATTTTCATAAAGTTTGATAAACGATACTGAAAAAAAAAAAATCAAAAGTTACAGTGAAATGTCTACTTGAATATTCAAACTGTATATTGTGTAAAGTTTCTCAAGTTTAAAGTATTTATAATTTTCATATATCTTTTAGAATATGTGCCTAATCTTTTGCAGATTTAAGTTTGAAATCGATTTTTACTTTATGCGTAAATATTACCTGATGCAGATAGATGAATTTAGTCGAGTAATAGAAATGTGAATAGTTTATGAGTGCAAGCTGGAAAGGTGTTGGTTCAGTTGAAAGAGCTACAGAACCACGTAAGGAAACGACTATTCAAGATTTCTGGAAATTAAGTCACAAAACAGGGTGATTCATTGTGAAAATAAATTGAGGAATCAATGAAGTGGAAGTATTGGATATATTTTGCATCTAAAACGGCAGTATATTGAAGGCACAAAATTGAAACAAAAATTGAATTTTAAGTTATAAGTTTAATAAGAAAAGTCATAGCGGAATAATTGTTTATGCTTCTTTTCTTTTCTTTTTTTTTTCTTTCTTTCTTTTTTTCTTTTGAAATTATTGACAACAACATGGATTACAGATTTTCGAAAGATTAAGTGTACATATTTCGGTAAAACAGTATCAATATTAACAGTACTATCCAAACGCTGCTCGGGCGAGTAGAGATTGCTTAACCCATTAGTGCCAAGCGTCCCTTTTTAGGGACGATTATAAAAAAAAGGCAATAAAACACTTTTCATACACAAATTCCTCAATAAATTAAGATAAAAGTATTCGTCTTTTAAAAGTGGTGGGAAACCCAAAATTTTATTTTTAATGAAGAAAATAATTTGGGCATTAATGGCTTAATTCTTTAATAAAAGCTTTTGGTAGCCACAAATTTTTAATTACAATTTTTGCTTTGCTTAATTATTTGACAGTGTGTAAAAGGTGATGTTCGGCTACATTTTTTAGTTTATTGCGGTAAAAATATGAAAATGTTAAGAGAATAAGTTAGTCGCTTCCCTGATTTTCCCGTACGTCATACGGGCAACGTATATTTGACAATCATGATTCATTATTTTAACCAGTAAAATTTTATTGTAAATTTTGTATTATTTAACCCAAGCAATTTTTTTTTTTTTTTTACTGAAAGTATTTATGAAAAATTTTGATTAGTTTAGAGGTTAAAAAAAAACTTAGAACAAACAATTTTATTTAACTCTTTAACACTCATTGGTTTCTCTACAAAACCACAAAATTTTAATTCTGATAAGCAACAACGTAACCGGAATTGTAATTAAAAAAAAATTAATTTTATTATGTATTAGAAAAAAATTTATTACTTAGTTTTAATTTATTTGTTCGCAATAGCCGGTGTCACTCATTTATTTCAACGTCTTATCAATGAAAATGCTTTTTCCATTAACCCTTTAACCCTTTCCGGCGCAGTGTTACCACTCCGGCAACACCTAATTTTAATTCCAAACTTACCAACGGCACCAATAATATTTTAGTAAAATTTTACTTTTACAATGACAGCTTAAATCAGGGAATTCTTAATTTCTAAAAAAGTCTTTTGTAAATTCCGGTGTCAGTCAACAATTTCTCATTTTACGAACAAAATTTGTCTGCACCGGAAAGGGTTAACGATCATAGCATTTTCATTGCTAAGATGTCGAAATAAATGAGTGACACCGGTAATTAAGTACAAATATATTTCTAAATAAGAAAATGTGATTTTTCACATACAAAATAAAAGGGATATTTTCAGATAAAAATACCGGTGTCAGTGTTGCGTATCGGAATTAAAATTTTGTGGTTTTGTGGCGAAACCAATGAACGTTAAAGGGTTATGAAATAAGCATAACTGCCATATAAAAACAATATTTGCTATAAAATATGTCCCTAAATATATTGTTTTGTTCAATTTATATTTTAATCTTGAGAAGATTAAATTCAGTTCCGATTCAAAAATTGGTGATATGCCTCCTTAGTAACACCTATAAAACGTAATTTTCAGTCAAAATATTGATTGCTCGTTTATGCAATAACATTAAAATGAACTCTTTTGTCTGTAGAATTCTACTTAAATTGGGTCTGTATTTTAATTATAAGCTATTTTATAGCTGTTTAAAGTTACAGCTATTACAGCTTTTAAATTGTAATTTAAGGTTGTTTTTTTTATTTTTCACAAATTTAACTATTTCAGATTTTTACAAAACGAAAAACATTCTAAAAGAAGAAATTATGGATGAAATGCCACGTACTTTTCGATTCTTCCTCTACAACTATCTTTTGAGGAAATAAACTGCACTCACGATGATCCATTAAATAGTTTTATATTTAGACATTTATAAATGACAAACCTGAGACATTTTTGCGAATTTTTCATTGCATTAGTACTTTAACCGCCCTATAGTCCGATATAGAGATGCGATTACAATATGTGTTGTCTAAGACCTAGAGAAAGTTATTCTTTTTATTATCCAATTTACAAGATGTAAGTACATTCTTTTATTTTTTAATTATCACATTTTGCGGAAATGTCAGTTTTTGACATATTTTTACTATTTTACTCTTAAATTTATTTTTTCTCGGTAATTGTATAAATTTATATATATATTTTTTCAAAGTTTTAAGGTAAAGGTCACAAAAAATGGATAAAAAGAAAAAAAATCAAAAGATCACTTCGGAAAATATGCAGATACATTAATTTTATTTTATTTTTATTTATTTTTTTTTTTTTTTTTTGACAGTATGTCAATAATTTTTGTTTTCAGAAAATGGTGTGAGGAAGAATTACTATAATTTCCCGTAATACCCAGCAGCTCAAACAATTTTCTTTCGAGCCAAAAATGTAAGCATTTAGATATAAAGGGACCTCACATTGTTCGTTTTACCGGATTTTTTTTTATGTATTTCATGCCAATTTTGTTGATACCTTCCCAAAGATACTTCAGTTTTGAAAATTAAATAAACTTACTACGATATTGTTTCCTAGAAAGTACCATTCAAAAGGTACAGTCAGGTACTTTTTGTAAAAGGACTAAATTACACCTTTACCTTCATACGTACTGTAATTTCTTGCGTATAATCCGCAGATCAAACAATTGTTTTTGAACCCAGAAATTTTATTTAGTAATTGAAGGCAAATTTTTACTGCGATCTGAAAAGTTACAATTTATTTCTAAAATTGGTTTGAACCGAGGATTATACGCCTAATAAATCTTTTTTAGAAACTAGAATATTTTAAATGTGTAATTTATTTCCTTTCTGATCCAAATGTTTCAGTCTCTTAGTAACATATCTTATCTAAAACAGACTGTACAAATTTAATTGTTGCCTTGTTATAATTTTAATAAAAATTTCTTTCAAAATATTTTATACATAAAAAAGATCCGAAAAAAATAAAGCAACGTTCACATCAGGTTTTCAGCATAGGTAATATTCCTTTTAAGTTTTCTCCAAGAAAAATTATACTAATTTTATTTTTACATTTCCATGATAGATTAGTTCATAACTTTGTTAATGATTCCTTGTTTATTTTTGTAAGTTTTTCTTTTTGATTTTTGAGAAGCGCAAAACTAATTTATGTATTATACGAGAATAAAAGTACGATGTTGATTAGGTATTTGATCTAGTATGCTCGCATTTTGTTAAAACAAGCTGTTTATTTAAAATAGCAGTTAATTTAAAACTAGGTGAAGTGATTAAAACTAATGAAAAAAAAGTATCCGATTACAGCGATCCGCGAGGTTTGATTATAAAACATTAATATAAATAGTTTTTACTGTTTTTGTATTATAATTGATTAAAATATCTTATGATTTTTTAATTGCCGCTACAGATCTATTGACTGTTGAGGTTAATATTAATTCGTACAGCCTATCTTGTAGTTTTTAATCCTATATAAATATACATGGATGCCGACTAAATTTCATCTTTGAACCATTTATTTCAAAAGAATTGTAGATGTAGTAATTAGTGTATTTTCGACATGTTGTGCAGAATTTACTTATTTACTAGAAACTGGGTTAGTTGTATAATGTTTAATTTTTACACACAAATTGTTTGTTTTTAAAGAAACAACCACATTTCGCATGTTTAACACGTTTTACGTGTGTTCGTAATTACAGCACCTATAGTCGTCGATCCGTCCGTCTGTCTGTCCATCCGCAGAATAAAAACTACCCAACTGAATGCCTTGAAATTTTAAATATATAGTTATAGAAAGATTTTCCCGAATCATTTAGAATTGTTTTTAATCAACTGCATAATTTAATTACAGAGACAGTCAAAAATTTTCCGTTACATCACGGCCATTGGGCAAAAAGTTTAAGAGCACGTTAATTACGTTGCAATCTTCCAAACAGAATGAAACTGAGATGCATTTACTAATGTGTACTAAAATATACACTCTATTACAATATGCGGCGCTAGAAATGTTTATTATTTATTTACAGGACCACACAAAAGAATACAATTAAATAATGGCATACGGTGAAACTTTGTTTTCGGCTTATTTTAATCATATTAAAATATTTCACAAATAATGAAAGTGATAAACATTGCTGAGGTTTACTGTGAGTTACATCCTGTATCATAGAAAGTACACTGTATTTACAGGGGTGCACAAAATATTTATTTCGGATACTATACTGCAACGTAAATACTGTACATAAAAAAATTAAAAAGAAGTAATAGCACTCTGGCTTTGGTTAATAGTAATTTTTTTTAATTTATATGTCATTTTTCATAAAACTCTTGATTAAAAAAATTAGAAACATTAATGACGCACTTAGTGTTTTATAGGGATGAGATTTCCGCTTTTTTGGACACCAGTATAATCTTAGAGAAACTGTCGTTCTGTTAAATCACATAAATGTTCCGATTAAATAATATAGCATTTTCTCTAAGATTTTACTGGTGTGCAAAAAAGCGGAAATCTCATCCCTGGTTTTAACATAATAAAAACAAGAACTAATAATAAGCATACATTATTTATAACGTATAAATTATTCGAAACACATTAACACGTTCGCTGCCAATTGCTCCGTCCTCTGTGTTAAATAATGATTGAGAATTTCACGCGCAAGCGCGTGACCGGCAACGAATGTGTTAGGTGATTTCATATTGAAATGAGTTCTTTTAATGCACTCTCTCTGAATATAAAACAGTCATTAAAAATAATTTATGACAATTTTCGAAAAAATTATTATGTGTTATCTTAACCACTTACAACTACGGACAAAGCCTAAGTATGATGATCAGGCCAAACGTAAATATTAAGGGGATAGCTCGTAGTACGATGATCGAGCCAAACGTGAATTTTGCGGACATAGCCCGTAGGGGAACCGGCATGCAATGTGTCTGATTTGAGTGGAATATCCCTCAAAATATTTCCTAAAGCGAAATACAATTAAAGACACCTAAAATCCCACTATTTTTATTTCATAATGAGTTAAAGAACATGTTTAAGTTTAATTCCCAGCAAAAAATAATTTAATAAAAATCGCACTTTTTGCAAATATGCTTTTTTTTCTATTTTTATTCTTTTTCTTTTTTTTATCGATTTTAAAATTTCAAAAATTTTTTAGACTAACTTAAAGTGTTATAAGTTTAACACTACATTTTTTTCATAGGCTGCGAAATGAATATCAGTACATGAAGATAATTTGTCGAACAGATATTGAAATATAATTTTATTTATGAGATGTTACATTTGATATACAAGCATTCAACAATGCTAACTGACGTCAGTTTTTCAAATTTTTTTTCTCGGAAACTATTTTACCAAAGAGTAAAAAAAAAAAAAATCATAGGTAATTATATTTTAATATAAAGAATAAACACACGCAGTTTCATTAAAATTTGTTATGGTTGGCTACATATTGATATTTTCTGCACGAGTTGATATGAAAAAACCCCATGAAATTTACAAAAAAAAAAGAAAAAAAAAGAAAGCGGAAAATATATACAGAAAAGATTTAAAAATAAATATTGCACTGAATTTCTATAATTATAGTTTATTTGCTGCATGTAATTGTTCATGTAAACAAGCTGTCGTCATTGACAGCTTGAAAAATGAAGAAAAAAATTACTCAAACTACTGTTTCAATTTCGAATGTCATAAACTATATTACTTACAAGCCGAATGAACTATAGTTAACCGTTTATCTACCGCATTATGAATTTCTAAAAATTTTACATTCTAAAACATTTTACGCAAATTGTTTAAACAAAATTAAAAGATTTACATAATCATTTAATAAATATTAGAAGGATTTGGAAGGATTCATTAAATTCGAATTTACAGGGATTTTGTGCAATTTTTATAAACCCACTCAAATGTTTTATTTTTAATTATTTTCTTAGTATTTTGTATAATTATAAAATGTGCAAATAGGATGTTCTTACAATATAAATATAGAAATATTTCCGTATTGAAAAATTCCCATCTCTCTCCCTCAGCGTCAAGAAAGCGAAAAATATGCATGAGCAAAAGAAATCATTGAAAAAATATTTTTGTTTTGTGTAACTAATAATGCTTTAAAAACAAGGTAAAGTAATGTATCTGTAACTCATTCTAACCGGTATTACAACTAATTGACGTATTAAAAGAATTTTATATGTTATTTTAATGGTATTTATAACTACCGTCAGTAGATAAAGGGTTAAACTGTAAAAGAATATGTACATATATATTTTTTTTAATTACCGCAATTTCGCGCGTATCCGCCGCACCTCTGATAAGTCATTTTTCACCCAGAATTTATTTTAACCCTTTCCGGCACGGGTAAAATCTGTTAGTAAAATGAGATATTATCGACTGACACCGGAATTCACAAACGAATTTTTTATGTATTGAGAATTCCTTAATTTAAGGTTTTAATGTAAAAGCAAAACTTTGCTAAAATATTATTGGTGCCGTTTGAAAGTTTGGAATTAAAATTAGGTATCCCAGATCAGGCACAGTGTGCCGATAAGGGTTAAATAAAATGTGACTTGCCTTTTTTTTGGCATTTATTTGACCTCTTTTGTGCAATAAAATTTCCGGTCTGAAAAAGACGCAGCTGCGGCGTATTGGCGCAAAATTACGGTACTAGTTTGCAGTTGGGTTTACAGAATTGGCCTCTTTTTTAAGTCTTTTAAATCTGATAATTTACGTTCACACGAGAAATGTTGTAAGGTTTTGTTTTCTTTACTTAATGACAGACGTTTCGTGATAACTTAAAGCAAATTTTTTTCTTTGAGAATTCCGATGTGAATTCGAAGTTTTAAATTGAAAGTCAGGTCAAACTGTCAACCCAGGTTTAAAATTTCTTTTTATATCTAATTTTCATAACAACTATACATGCTATTTTGAGAAATTACACTACCCAACATCAAAAATGTTTCGGGCTCAAAAATAGTTATTTCTGAAGTATTTTGTCTAGCTAAACACGAAAATCAACATAAAAAGTTGAGATTAGTTCTTGTTTTCAAGATAGGAACCACCTTGAGAAATTTCACTGTGGCTGTTATATGAGAAATCGAATGTTTCGAAGTTGGTACGCCTAATAGCTGTAATTCCCCTCAAATGCCTTCTCTGTGTAGAATCCAACCAGAAGTCAAGATTACAGAATACAGGGCTCGTCACAAGAATTTGCTTTATTTCTTTGAGAAGAAAGAGCATGTAGTTGCTTGTACTGATGTTAATGGTTTGATAAATTCAATGAACATAACTCATGATCCACGGAAGTGGAATTTATTTATAGACTCTTCCAAACTTAGTTTGAAAGCAGTCTTACTACAAATGGCAACATTACTCCTTCCATTCCCATTGGGCATTCCGTTCACTAGCAGGAAATTTACGGGAATGTGAAATTACCTTCGATTCAATCAAATACGAGGATCATAAATGGCAGGTTTGTGGTGTCTTGAAAGTAATTGCTTTACTCCTGGGAATGCAATTATGCTATATCAAGTATTGCTATTTTTTGTGTTTGTGGGACAGTCGCGATAGAAACTCTCACTTCTTAAAAGACTAATGACCTTCAAGAAATCTAAATCCCGAGGAGAGAAATGTCAAAAATGAGCCTCTAGTTGAACCAAAAAACATTATGCTTTCACCCCTGCACATTAAGCTGGGATTAATGAACTTCGTGAACAAGGATGGAGAAACTTTCCAGTACCTTAGAGCGAAATTTCCAAGACTGAGTTAATCAAAGGTTATAGAGGGAATCTTTGTGGGCCCTCAAATATACACAATAATGAAGGACCCAGCTTTTGATAAAGTTTTGGAAAGCAAAGAGAAAGCAGCTTGGGAAGCCTGCTGTGAAGGTATGGTACGAGGATTTCTAGGCAACAGAAAAACCGAGAACTACCAACAGTTGGTGAAAGAACTCCTACAAAAGTACCATGACCTTGGATGCAACATATCTCTGAAACTTCATTTCCTCCACTCCCATCTTGATTTTTTCCCTAAACACTGTTTAGCTATAAGCGATGAGCATGGTGAAAGGTTTCAAAAAGATATCTCTGTAATGGAACGCAGATATCAGGGTCGCTGGGATGAGTCAATGCTGGCCGACTACTGCTGGACTGTTACAAGAGATGCTCCGGGGTTGACGTACAAGAGGCAATTCAAGAGGAAAAATTTTGCAAGAATAGGCTAAAAAAAACCTGAATAATGAACATTTTTTAATGAAACAAGCCTATTGTATTGTATATATAACATATCTTTTTTTTTCTTCTTCACTTTGCTTTAAATTGAGGTGTGGAATGTTGTGTGTCTTTCTCCAGTGAGCTATATTGTATCAACAAGAGCTAATATATTGAAAACAAGAGCTAATTAAAAATTTTATTTACATATTCGTTTTTTTAAACCCAAAATTAGTAAGAATTGACTATCTAGAACCAGGAAACTGACAAAAATATTTTTTTTGTTGGCTAGTGTTATCAATGAGTTTTCACAATTAAAGAACTACTATTATAAATTATATTTAAGTATTTATATTAATGTGAAGCAAATGAAGGCATATGAATCATTCGATACCCCAGCGGTTCCCAGCCTATGATTGACGGCGAGTGTTATGGTGGGTCTCGAGACAATCGAAATTTACTGCAAAAATATGTCTTTAATTTCATCTATCTCTTTATCGTTTTCATTTATTATACTTCTGCTCAAGAAACTGGTGCCCAGCACCTGCGTTCCGAACAGGTGCACAGGTGTTTTGGTGCAAACGAACAGGGCTTCGAACAGGTGCAGGTGTTCGACTGAGTAGCGCCAATCATTCGGAGTTTCCCGTGGTTTTCTTCAAACCTTGGATTTCTTTGCGTAAATACGGGTTATGTTCCCTAATAAAGACCACCAGGGAGGGCACACTCTCCTTAGGGTATATATCCCTCGTGTTGATAATTGGTCGTCATAAACACAACCAACAACCAACCATTTATTATACTTTCATCTTTAACAATTACTATATTTCACAATGACAATAATCATGAAAGTCATTAGTTACACACGTTGAGTTCCATTGAAACTAAAATATATATGTTATTTGAAGTAATTATTAAAAAAGTATAAACTTGTAGTAAATAAAACTTAAGTACATTTTAAATTATTTTTCAGTAATTACTTAATTTCCTGACCGCCGAGCAAAAGGGCAAAATTGTATTTTTTCTCTGCAATTTATTTTAAATGTTAATAAAAGGAGGATTTTCTCTCATTGTATAATTTTTTTGTTACATATATGCTTATCAGCCTTGAAAGCATCAATCGTAACTTAATTTCTTAAACCTGGATTATATTTGTAGAATTGTATTAATTTAAATAAAGGTTCAACTGCAGTGAAACCTGCAGCTTAGTGAACGGATATATCCGGACGCGGCAGTAGGAAGGAAAGCAATAGAGTTTGTTTTAGCTTTATAACAAAATTTTCACTGTCAGTCAACGGTGAATGACGAGGTCTAAACGGAAATTTCGATGTCAGTCACCGATCACTGATGTAGCAATCAACGTGTCACATTAAAATTTCGTGAGAAAATTGTAGTTTCTTAACCCTTTAAGGACGAGCGACATGTATACGTGCCTCAAAAGGGGTTAAGACTACTTCTTTATCGCCACCAGTAAAATTATATTGTAAAATTTATCTCTTTTAACCCTTTCCGATACGCGGTGCCTGGTCCCTGGGATATCTAATTTTAATTCCAAGCTTGCAAACGGCACCAATAATATTTTAGTAAAATTTTGCTCTTACAATCGATGCTTAAATTAGGGCTTTTAAAATATCTAAAAAATTCGTTGTGAATTCCGGTGTCGTCAGTAATTTCTCATTTTAGTAACAGATTTTGCTCATGCCGGAAAGGGTTAATCGGAGCGTTATTTTGATTTTAAAAGGCTCAAATTTCTGTTTTTAAAAACCGGTGACAAAACATATAAAGTTCGTAAAATGCTACCGCCGCAAATGAGCTGAAAACATTCAGTCGGTATTATCTTGCCACTTCATCGTAAGATTTTTGTCTTTATTTACCAGTCATGGAAAAATGCTTGATCCGGAGAATGCGCGAATATCCAGGGTATGAATGGATTTTACTGTGTATGCAGATGAAAGAATTTTGTTTAGTACGTTGAATAGGAGGAGGAATAGAATTAACAAAATCCATTGTATTTCTAAAAAAATTCCTTAACAAGCCAATAGGGTAGTTATTATTAACCAAATCATGATAAATTTTACATTTTTCAAAATCATTATTGGAACTGCAATATCTAATGGACAAATAACAAATAACAAATAAATCATAAACAAAATAATCAAATCAAATAAGCAAATAATAAGCAAAACTTCCAACGTTCTTTCATCTGTATCCCTTTTTATAAGGGTATTTCTGTTAAAATTTCTGGCAATTTAAAAACATTTAATGTTGGTGTTTCTTTTAAATCAATATATAAATTTGGTTCTTTCTTTAATAAGGATAAATTTCAATACGGTATGTCTAAATCACCCGGTGTTGTCTATGTCATTCCCTGTAGAGATTGTGATAGTGTATACAATGGTGAAACAGACAGATCTTTAGAAATTCACCTGGGGGAACATATCAGTGCTCTAAAAAGCGGTAATTTAAATTCATAAATTGTCCAACATTGCGTTCAAACGAAACACATCCCGCAGTTTGCGAAGGCCAGTATCTTAAAATCAGGTTGCAGCAATTATCACGACAGAATTCTCATTGAAGGTTGGTTCACTTGTTTACGATCGCCAACTCTGAATGAGGTTCGTGCTGTCCCAAATGAATATTATCTTTTTCTGAATAATAATAACTAACTGTAACTGTCTTGATTTGTTCCAATATTTGTTTTGCAATGAATTATTATTTGTACTGGCGAGGCCTTGCGTGTAGCTTGGCGAAGCGTTTATTTTTGTATTTTTAAATGTTTTTTAGTGTTTTAATTTTTTGTATACATATTTTATTTATTTAAAAAAAATTATTCAAGTCTGTCTTAATTTATATTATTCAATCTTTTAACCCTTTCCGGCGCGGGCAAAATCTGTAGTAAATTTAGAATTTATGGACTGACACCGGAATTCACAGACGAATTTTTTAGATGGGTTGAATTCCTTAATTTAAGCTATTATTGTAAAAGCAAAATTTTAATAAAATTTTATTGGTGCCGTTTGCAACTTTGAAATTAAAATTAGGTATCCCAGGCCGGGCACAGTGTGCCGGAAAGGGTTAACCCTTTGCGGCGCAGGCCAAATTCATTGCTTAAGTATTGAAAATATTGACTCACACCGGAATTTGAAAACAACTTTATTTGTAAATAAGAAAATGCTACATTTCACGCATTCAATAACGAGTAATTTTTTTAAACAAAATTCCGGTTCTAATCTGGAGTTTGGGAATTAAAATTAAGTGGTATATCTATGAAACCACTGCTCCGCAAGGGGTTAATAAAACTAGGTTACCTATCAAATTTTTTATTTATACACCTACACATAAAAGATAAAATTGAATATTTGTTTGAATAAAATTAATATATTTTTTAATGTCATGCTAAAACAATTTTTAAAAGTTTCCCTAAACTTTTCACCGATGTTTTAGTGTTACGTTTTTTAAAATTCTTTTCTTGATGCACAATATTCCAAATCTGAAAGTGTAAAAAAAAAAGACATTTTTATTTTGTACTGCACAATAATTTATTTTTATGCGTACACCAGTTAGACAATTTGGTTTATTATATAAATAATTCATTATTACGTGTAATGAAAACACAATGAATTAATACATCACTGTTAAAAAAGAGATACTTATGAAGTGATTTTGAAGGAAAAAATAAAATGGTGATCTAAGAATTGCAATCTGCAGTATTTGATAATAAGTAATAAAAGAACGTTATATATTTTTCCTTTGATTTAATGCTTGATTCTATTTTTTGTTGTTGTGATTTTACAAAAATACATTAAGCTGTCTCCCTACTGCTTCTTTTAATAATTGTTTTTTTAAACTTCCCAAAACACTTAATGGCATAGTATTTATATTTTATGAAACATAATGGGGAAAGTTTTAATATTCATTTTTCAAAGCTTTTAAAAGGGAAAATCAAATATTATTTTCAGTTTCATTTTATAACTCGAGTTTAAAGGACTTTTTAATCAAGAATCATTTCGAGAAAATGTTCTTTCATGCATTTATGTCAAACAAAATCTTTGTAGTCAAACAAAATCGTTGTTTGTAGAAAATAGTCTTGATATCATTTTTTAATGAAGTGCTTTTTGAAATCATGAAATTTTACAGTAAAAAAGTAATAGATAAACTGTTTTTGACTGTTCGGCACTTTCATGTTTGATATTTAATAATTAAAAATTTAAGTTTGTATCACTTCAGTAAGTATTCAGAAAAGTATTTTTTTTTCAACAAACTTGTTTCTTCATATGTTCTTTTTCTTTAACAAACACTAAGCGATTTGTTAAAAAAAAAATAACAAATATTTTTACATAAATCAATTAAATTACATTATTAGATAAATTAGGGAACATTTTCTTTCTTTTTTTTTTTCGAAACAATTCTCAAAATTCTCAATCTAAAAACAGCTTTATTTTTATCTGTTACTATTTAAGATTAGTTATCCAGAGCAGCGACTCTATGGGTCGTGGCGGGTATTTTGGAAAATCGCGGAACAATCGAAATTTGCCCCCAAATATTCTTTTATTTAACCTGTTTAAAAAATCCTAATAAATACAATATTTTACAACCACAATAACATAATAATGAAAACTGTTACCCTAACCCTCTCATGCATAAATTATTTACCATTATTGCTCATTTTTTTCCAGTATTTACCTTTATTTTATGATAAATGAGAATGAACGCATTGTAAATTATATATACTTTTACTGTTCTGCATGCTAACTGATATCTGTCCATAAATCAAATGTCCGTAAATGAATGGTTTTTTTTAATTTTTAAGGCAATATTTATCTGTCCTCATATGAGGTCTGCATGAAGGAGTGGGTGAAAGTAAAACTTTGTGGGTGTTTTCTAACTAAAATGATTTAAACATTACAACCACACATTAGCGACGTTTAAATAATTATTAGTAGACAGTTATTGTTGCTAGGCAACAAGTAAATGGAAAAAATATAATGAAATATTATATAATTTAAATTTAAAAAAATTCTAAAACACAATATTTTATATTATTTTAACATATGTATAAAAAATAACCCAAAGTTACAGAAATAATTAACAAAATCTGACAAAAGCATATACGAAATTTCAAATTAATAAGAATAACTTAAGACCCGAATTGAGAAATTTCAGTATTCATAATTTATCATTTAAATTCATTAATAAAAAGAGGCATTTTCGATCAACAATGAAATTTGTCTAAATTGCCATAGGAAAGCATCGTGATGCAAAATAAAATTTTCAGTATTTTCCGAACAAATAAACGAAACATACCAAAATTATGGAGTTAAATCCGGGTACCTCAATTAATTTCAAGGAAATCGGATGCTTTTTACGGCTGTTATTGCGGAACAGACAGACAGGGAGACAAAAAGACAGAAATCAAAAAATTTCATGTCACTGACGTTTCGGCAACTATTCTCTAGTGCTGTCAGCTGGCTAATTTTTTCTAATTCAGATTTCTTGATTGGTACCACTTTTCTCAAATAGCTGATTTCTACTTGTTTCACCTTAACCCTTTCCAGTGCAAACAAGTCCTGTTCTTAAAATGAGAAATTACCAATTGACACCAAAATTTACATTTTTTTTTTTTTTTTTTTTTTTTTTAAGAAATTAAGAACTTTTTAATTTAAGCTCTCATTGTAAAAGCGAAATTTTGAGCCGGAAAGGGTTAATTAATATGCCATTAAATAAGGCGAATTTTACTACTTCAAAAACGTGGGGCCAATCATGAAATCATAATGTAAGAAAATTTAGTCGACTCTCAACACTGTTATATTGATGTAGTCGACAAGAGGTACACATTGCCACAGTATAACTTAAAATGAACTTCTTTTCTTTATTTGACTTACTGTCACTCAAAGACAGCAAGATGACTTGATCATAATATCTTCAATAAAATAATATAAAGTTAGGCGCGAGATATTTAATATTTTTCACATTCGCAACATAGTTTTTCCGGTGTGTTTTAAAATATAGATTTTTATATTTTTTAGTACACAAAATTGATTTGTTTGGAAATCGTAAAAATTAAAGTGTAACCCTTTCCGGCACGGACAAAATCTGAAACAAAATGAGAAATTATTGACTGACACCGGAATTCACAAACGAATTTTTTACATATTTTGAAATCCTTAATTTAAGCTTTTATTCTAAAAGTAAAATTTTAGTAAAATATTACTGGTGGCTTTTGCAAGTTTGTAATTAAAATTAGGTACCCCAAACCGGGCAGGGGTAAGGTGCAATGATAGTTGATCAATTAATTACATTTTTGTTTTCCAGATGTGCCTTTTTTTTTTGCCTTTCACGCTTAACCCTTTAACGTTCATTGGTTTCGCCACGAAACCATAAAATCTTAATTCCAATATGCAACACTGACACCGGTATTTTTATCTAAAAATATCCCTTTTATTTTGTATGTGAAAAATCACGTTTTCTTATTTAGAAATATATTTGTTCTTAATTACCGGTGTCATTCATTTATTTCGACATCTTAGCAATGAAAATGCTCTGATCGTTAAAGGGTTAAAGTTATGCAATAGCCTATGATTTTCTTCTTTGCTTGTCTTGTGAAATGTGACATAGGGTACACCCTTACACTGTATTTTAAGCGACAAATCGTGAAACGAGAA
Organism: Maratus speculifer; assembly: GCA_964019185.1. Lineage (NCBI taxonomy): Eukaryota > Metazoa > Arthropoda > Arachnida > Araneae > Salticidae > Maratus > Maratus speculifer. Next base: position 406,189,477 of record OZ025295.1, read on the forward strand.
AGATGGTTACAGCAAATCGGTAGTTTCCCCAAAACCAAACTACTCTCGTAATCAAGAACGTGCGGACATATTAAACTTACAAGCAGCCTATTATTAATGCAGAAGCCACATACTACATTCGATCCATTGTAAAAAGGCTAGCGAAAACTTCAGGCTTGTTGCCCTATTGTACAGATATCAATATGTTTTATTAAATAAGTTGTGAAACGACGTTGATTACAATTCCAGAATATGGAAGTTTGTGAATGGCTTTCGAGAAGATTTCTAATGGAGCAGAGAGAGACATGTTACAGTTATGACCGCATATTTTGACTGAGTGTTACAGATATAATAATATATCAGGGTTCGTATCCATCTAGGAATTCAGAAGATTTTAATTGTTCTAGTATAAAAAATTTTGTAAAATACTAGTTGCCACGTCTGAAAACGGATAATCCCTCACCCCCCCCCCCCCTTAATAAAGAAAACGAATATTACATTAAAAAAAATTACTTCCAAATCCTTCCAGACTAAGTACACTGTTTTTGAAAATTTTTGAAATTTTTCTTATGTATAATATGTACGAAAATTTTCAAAAATAACAGAAATTACTTATACGAGGAAGCAAAATATCGGCCATTTTTCCATTTTACTTTCATAAAATACGCCATTATTTTTAGATTTAAATGTATGTTTATTACAAGTAAAATTAGTTTCATTCCATCTATTATTATCGTAATAAAGTGTAGGTTGCACAAATATTACAAAATCACATAAATTCAATGGCAATTATATACGTATATATATCCTCTAATATTTCTGTAGGTGTTTTTTTACACAAACATAGAATTTTCTAAAGAAATAAATTCACTTTACTTTAGGTTTTTTTTAGTATAAGTATGTTAAATGTTTGAATATGATTATTAGCACTGTTGCTTAATAATTTAAATTTTAACCACTTAATTGTCGCATTAAATTACGGTTTATAAACTCAAATTCATAATTGGCACCACTTTAAAATATATATATATATATTCATTTTATTTAATGACAAGTAAAATGATACCAGAATAAAACCAATGACACTATTTTATAAAACTGGTGGGAATCAAACAATTCTGAATTAAAGCCGTGAAGACTGCAACCCGTGAATGTCTCGGGCGCGACGATTAAGTGGTTAACTAACTTATTTGTTCATAACGAATACATTTCTGAATATGTGCGTAGATCTTTTCACAGTATTGTAATTAGTTCTAAAGTTATTTTAATATGCATGAAATTGAATTTTAATTTATTTTGCTGAAGTGAGTTTAATGGATTTTTCAGAGCGCTACTTCTAATTACTTGATAATATTTTTATATAATATTTTGAAACACGATAAAATGACAATTCCTAAAGTGATTCTGTAAGAAAAAGGACATAGGCTGATAAGCACAAGAAACATACCTTTCTATGAAATTTCTTGATTTTTTTACAGATGTGTCTACCTATCTGACAATTTATTTCCCCTGCTATTACCTTACAAATATTGATATTTTATGAAATAAAAATGCTTTTGCATTTTTTTTAAAAACCTCAATTTTTTTAAAACCACTACATCAAATTACATATTAATTAAGATTATACAAATATACATAACTGTGAATTTTTGTATAATTTTCTGAATATGAAAAATGTGTGAAAAAGCAATTAGAAAATTTAGATAAATAAAAATCAAATCTTGTAGTTTTCCGAAAATTATCATTTTCTTGTAAAACATTCTTCATATGTGTCCTCATATTATATATAAATACCGAAAGTTTGCGTTGCGTACTACATATAAATATTTACAAATATATGTATAAAAAATATTAAAATTCATTTAAAGACGTTATTTGGGGCGGAACTAGTCATTTTCAACACTTCAAGAATTTTTGGAATATGCACTTACATAATTGCTTTATTTTAAATTTTAATGAGGACATGGGCATAATTCTCAACGCTGATGATATGAAATTGACAACTATGATTATAAAAAATGAAGATTTTAACGATAACATCGCATCTTAACTTTCAATGTGCCTGTTAAAATAAACTTTTGAAACTTATTTTATTTATTTTATACTTTCCAATGTGAAATCACGCCGCGTAATTCTCCTTCGTTGTACCATTTGAATGTTTATATTAATTGGTACTACTTTGTTATCCCGTCGACCAATTTCGCCAAATTATACAAATCGCCAAACTAATAACCAAATTATACATATTGACATAATTTTTATTTTAAATAACGAAAAAACAAATAATTAGTAGAATATTAATAAAAGTCGAAATAAAAATCACTTAATCACATTTTAAACACTTGAATCGTATTTAATGTCATTGAAAATGACATTCACAATCATCCATTATTGTCATTTAATCTTTTAGTTTGGCGATAATTTTTTGGTCGACGGGATAACCTAGTAGTACCTAATAATCTTTAAGATAAATGTTGGCAATGAGTATTTTCCTCATTTTAATTGTTTAAAGCAATAATTCACGGGTAATATGATAAACTTTTTAATTTATTATTTTGTTTTGGAAGCACTTTGCAAGAATTTCCAAATTATGCTGGTATGTTTCAATGAAGAGAAAAAAATCTGTAATTTTTTAAAATTTGAATTTTAAATAATTTATTTAACCCTTTCCTGCACAATAGTCCCACTCCAGGCACAGGCGTATAATTCTGGAGATTCAGCTATTGCGGATATCGCACAAAAGCCTGTACAGTAGGGCCACCTGTTAAGCGATTCGCACCAAAAACTATTCAGTACCAATTTATATCAAGGACTAAGTAAATATAATTTTTCATTAAATTCCATGGATTAGTTCTTGAGATAGAGCGCTTACAGTATTTATGTTATATACAGAGATACAGGAGCAGTGACTCACAGACAGACATTTCGTAAAAACGTGTTTTTTGGTATCTCTAAGCTCTAAAACGTGTGAATCCGTCGAAAACCGGAATTCAAAATTTTCATGAATCTAATACTTTCTTCTTATAAAGATAGAAAAAAATTAAAATAGGTTTGAAAACATCATAATTTTTGAAGCTGTATAGTAAAAAGTAAATTTTTGAAAATATTTCGGTGTAATTTATTAAAATATATTTCCAATGATTCCGTTAATAGAAGTATCATTATCGATATTACTATTTTTACTAAACTTATTGCGGCAATTAGTTTTTAAGACACTTTTAATGAGAGTTTTATTAATATCACTTAATTTAATAACACTTTTAATAAGTGTTTAATAAGACGGTCCGGCCGATGGGTCGTGCCAGTTACGAACCCACGAGGTTACGCCAAGTTCGAGATATTGCAGACATCTAGCATATTTGAAAAAAGTTTAAAACAAAAACCAATACGAATTTATTTTATATTTAAAAATAAAAATATTGTCTTTGATCGACATTTAATAATGCGTAAATTTATGGTCGATCCATAAATTGTATTTCAAATAAACTGATATCGCTGCGTTCAAAGGTATGCTTAAATGGTGTAAGTCACGAATTTTGGAAAATTTTGGATTTTAATATCTTTCGGGGATTTGCAGATATCGAGATAAATTTTTTTTTCGTTCAATTAAGGAATGGATAAGGAAAATTTTTCTAATTGGAAGTTTTATCCTCTGGGGGCCGTATAAAAATTTAATTTTCGTAATTTTTAAAATAGACCCCCCATGGAGTTGCAACTTATCTTATAAAATTTTTCATTCCTTTTTTATGAAACTTTGCAATTTGAAGTATGGGTCTAGAGTCAATATTTAAGGAGATAGCCTATTGTTTCGATATTTATGACTCACCCTGTATATTTCTTTAGATATTTAGCAGAATGTTCAAAATCGCAAGTAGCCGGTCATCTTTGACCCTATATTGTATCTCCTGAATCATTATAGGTATCGCAAAAGTATCCGGCCGATTGACCATTATATCAATTAATATAATCCATTATCTATTCATAAAATAAGCAACTAAAGACCTTTTAGTTGCGTAAAAGGCACACAACGAACAGAGTGAAAAAGTGTCCAAATCAGGAATCGAACCTGGGTCATCGGTATACACACCGGCGTACTACCATTTGCACCATTAGAAACGACACCCGGCCTTGCACTTCTCACTATTCTCACTTCTTGGCAAGGCTACAAATGCAGCACAAGAAGGATAATTTTTGGTAATTTTGTTAGTAGAAAATTTCTCAGGACATGCATTTTATAACATTTGAAATCTAATATTTGACTTTTAATTTGTCAGAAATTATCTATTGCAAAAAATACCAAAAATTACATACATTTATCTCCATTGTTGGTTATGATACTAAACAAAAAATTAATAGTTAGCTGGAATAACCCAGGCATGCGCATAAAGCAATATACTGCAACGTTTTATCGAAATCTATCTGGATTGAGAATTTACCATATTATTTCTACAGTTACTATAGCACCAAAAATTGTTTCAACTCAGCGCAATTTTTTTGTTGTGCAGAATATGGATATTGATTGATAGACTACTAAATTGTTGAGTGTCCATCACACACATATTTTGTAAAAAACTTACAAATAATAAAATATCACTTTAAATAACTGTTGTTTATGCAAGTTTGTGCCTGGCAACTATTTTTATATCCTGTTTGTATAACTATTTCAAAGAATTTTGTTTCAAACTTATTTTGCGTTTGTTGTCGAAGTGTACGTAGAAGATTTTCGTTCTGATAAAGTGATGTGGTATTAATTAAATAATTACCCACAGTAGTCCTGAGGTATTGATTAACTAAAATTTCTAATAAAATAAATACTGAAATGAACACTTAACGATTAAACATAATATTGACATATTCAAAAGTTACTGTGTCAATTCCTTTTTTGAAAAATGACGACAAAATTTATAAACATTGATGAAATTTAATCCGAAAATTCTCGAAAGTCTTATAATCAAAAATTTTCCACTGTCGCTTTACATAGTGTATAATGATAAAAAATCAAACAAAGGGTTTAAATTAAAATAGAATATATTGGTAATCTAACATTATCACCATATCGATGTAGTAAAATTTATATTGTCAAAAAATTAAAATTAATATTTATTTATAATCGAGAGTGCTGGAAAATTTTTAACATATTTTTTTGCCTAAAATTTATACATAACTCATTATTATATTTATAAACAGAAATATCTTTAAAAACTATTGAGTAGTGTAATGGAGTAAACAAAATTTAAAAAATATTTACTATGAATGAATTTCATTAAAATGCTTCGCATTCATTAATAATGTGTAAAGGCGAAATTCGTGACATGGCATCGCGGTGCTTAAAGAGTGCCAACGCAATGTGAAACCGCTGCGCGCAACCTCCAATTGAAAGTGATCATAAAATGGGAATTTCGAAACAATGCACATCAAAAAGGTATAAGAAATTTGGTTTCCCCATACTTTGATGTCATTTCACCGACTGGCTTCGGCAAAAAAACGGAGAATGTAAAGGCAGTATGGGAAAAACGAGCACAGAAAAGGCATAGCATACGGTAGCCAAGCCCGACTACATTGTCTCTTATGTAAAATAATAAGAGTATGACTAATACCATAGCTGCCAACTTTTACGCATTTTTGCTGCCACTAAAACAGAGATTTTCCATTTCTTAACCCTTTCCGGCACGGGCAAAATTTGTACTAAAATGAGAAATAATCGACTGACACCGGAATTCACAAACGATTTTTTTAAATATCTTGAATTCTTTAATTTAAGGTGTTATTGTAAAAGCAAAATTTTACTAAAATTTTATTGGTGCCGTTTGCAAGTTTGGAATTAAAATTAGGTATCCCAGACCGAGCACAGTGTGCCGGAAAGGGTTAAAGATTTCGACGATTAAATAAGACAATATTTACTATAAAATTTTTGTGGTAAGAAAAATGCGTAAAAGTTGGCAGCATTACTAATACCCATTTTTTGTGAACGAAAATAACATTACATTTGTTTATTTTTAATAGTCTTTTATGTAAATTTATGAATAATAAATTCCTGATATTTCATTATCCCATATTTTCTGCTATGCTCATCATGTAGAAACGAGTTTCAGCTTTTCAGTTTTTCTTCCCAATGCATCAAAAGAAGACGCAATTGTTTCAATTGATTTTGGAAATTCCGAGATTCATAAGTATTTTTTGTTACAAAATTGCATGTAAGATTGACCATGTACTATGTATATTAATTATATCCTTTCAGATAAAATTTGATTTTTAACATAGTAACATTCGAAGATAATTTTGAAGTGAAAATAAAAATGTAGTTTAATAAGAGAATCTGAAAAAATAATTTCCAGCCATACAAATATAATTTCATAATTAAATTATATCTAAAAAACTCTTATATTTATAATGAAAGCAAGTTTTTAAAAAACAAACAGATAAATATTGAGTTTTTAAAAATTAATAAAATCAAACTAAAATTCTTAAAAAATAATAAAATCAAACTAAAATTCTAATACTCATTTTATCTATTTTGAGTGAAATTATAAAAGTGTTTAACCGAAGCTCTTGCTAAATAACTTTCAAATTTTATTGATATAAATAAAATGAAAATTATTAATTTTGTTATTTTCTTTCGTAAAATTTTAATTCAATTTTATCAATTTTTAAGAGATTAGCTTACATCCATTTGAAATTGTATTGCAATGTAAATAAAATGCACGTTTCTTATAAAATGTAATTAAAATATAAGAAATATATAATACTAAGTACTATATAAATTAATAATATGAATACAGATAAAATTTCGAATTTTAATACCATAACATTCGAGCATAACTTTAAAGTGAAAATAAAATTGTAAAAGAGAATGTGAAAAAATAATTTTCAGTCATATAAATGTAAACTCATAATTCAATTACAGCTAGATTGCCCCCCCCCCCTTTTTGCGTATAATGCACCAAAAATTAAAAAAAGTAAGCCGGTAAGTGCTAAGCTCTTAAAAATTAATAAGACTGTATTTAAATTATGATAGTAATTTTATTTATATTGAACAAATTCTAAAGTTATTTAACCCAGTTTAAAAAATAGATATTGAATTACATCATTACTTCAAGTTCTATTATTTATATTGATTGTCAATAGAATAGCGTTGGATTGTATATGTCTGGTTATCCATTGCTCATAAGAGCTTGTTATTCATTATTTTTAATTTAGAATTTAAAATATTTCAATTGGATAGTTACTAGAGATTTTGGAAAAAAGGAAGAGGCATAGATCTGATACCATGCAGAATTTATGTATATTTCTATATGTTGAACAGTCGGCATGCTTCTGGCATCTAAATACTCATACCTAGCGTGGCAGCCATAAGATTTTCTCGAAGATCAGGTTAAACCTGGAATCGTCACATTAGCATATTATATAAAAAGACATCAATTTTTCTTTCTTTAATTCATTGATTGTCTATCATTATGTCAATAAAAAAAATTGCAAACGTTTATTGGTAAAAGTTTGGAATTTTCTGATTAAAAAACATTCCTGTAGGCTTCGTCTATAGGCGGAGGTTGATTTCGAAGTTAAGTGCTCATTTTGACAACAAAAAATAAAATATGGTTAGAGATAAACATTGTTTAGAAGCTTTATTTGGCAACTTTTGAAGAACTTTTAATTTCATTTTTCTGTAAGGGGTTCTTTTATCAGAATCATCTTAAGCGATTTTTGGAACAAATGCCCACTTTGACAGCATTTTTAAAAATATATTCTGAGTTTATGAAAAAAATCGAATAATACGACCCATTATGTAGTTCTTAAAAAAGAGAAACTGTCAGTTGAATACATTTGGAATTCTTCAAAAGCGGCCAAATAAAGCTGTTAAAACAATGTTTATCTCTAATCATATTTTGTTTTTTGCTGTCAAAATGAGCACTTAACTTCGAAATCTATCCCCGCCTATAGGCCGAGCCGACAGGGATGTTTTCTTTATCAGAAAATTCCAAATTCTTACTAATAAGCTTTTGCATTGTTATTTTTTATTTGAGAGCAAAATTGAATTCATAAATATGTCATAAAATAAGCAATTTATTATTTGATTACATCTACGGTTTTTCTGTCACATATTATCTTGTCTTCTCCCCTTTTCAAAAACTAAACAATAAAAATCGAAACTTCAAAATTTTAACTGGAAATTACCCCCCTTAAATAAATACTTGTATTTAATATAATCTTGCATTTAAAGTTATACGTCAAGTTTTAATTATTTCCCCTTTTATAACTTTGTATGTGAAATGAATTCTTTTACAAACCCTCTTTCATATGATTAAAAAAAAACATCATTTCATTCTCACTCTTTGTTTTTGATTTTTATCACTTTGAGAAAGATCTGTTAATAATTCTTTTCTCGTCACAATAAAAGTTAACCGAAATTCAGTCTGTCTTAGATTTGCACAGTTTGCATTCTTTCCCATGTTAAAAGATGCAGCTGTGGTTTATAATACGCTTTTTCGTTAACATTCTCATGCACTCAGCTAATCTTTAAAATCTCCCAGATGTCATGAATCATT